>OY757944.1:57006068-57008568 GCA_963585895.1 Sepioteuthis lessoniana | reverse complement strand
TTTCGTGATGAGTGACAGGTGGCCGTACAGCTGCTGCTTTGTGGGGTACTGCCTCCATGACTTGTTCAATATTTCTCGCAGCATTCTTGTGTAGTTGCTGTCAAGCTTTTTCTCTATACGTTTAGTTAGCATATCCATATTGTGCATCCATATAGTAGTATCGATATGAACGCTGCTTGGAAGAAGAGTCACAAGTAAACATCAGTCATTTGTTTGCCCACAGAGTTTGTAGGTAATTTCATTCTAAAATAAGTTATCACTAATTTTTTTGCACTCTAGTACTGATAGATAAATGGTTTTTTAAAATAATAATTCTATTCAATATTAATCGTTTGTTTGCGCAGTGTGTGAAATGGTTACAGTTGTTGCAATTTAACACTAATAATTCTATGCAACATTACTCCTTGTTCGTTTGCACAGTTATATGGTTCCAAGTATTGCTACGTATCATTAACAATTCAATTAAACATAGGTCATTTGTTTACGCACAGTTAAACGAGAAAACAGTTCTCTTTCTAACAATTCAATTTAGCATAAGTTGACTAAGTTAAATGGGTCCAAGTATTGCTATGTATCATTAACAATTCAATTAAACATAGGTCATTTGTTTATGCACAGTTAAACGAGAAAACAGTTCTATTTCTAACAATTCAATTTAGCATAAGTTGACTAAGTTAAATGGGTCCAAGTATTGCTATGTATCATTAACAATTCAATTAAACATAGGTCATTTGTTTATGCACAGTTAAACGAGAAAACAGTTCTATTTCTAACAATTCAATTTAGCATAAGTTGACTAAGTTAAATGGGTCCAAGTATTGCTATGTATCATTAACGATTCAATTAAACATCAGTCATTTGTTTACACACAATTAATTGTTCAAACAGTTCTATCTCTCACAATTCAGTCAGTCATTTTTTGCACATAGTTTAAATGTTAACCAAGTCTATTTGAACCATGTCAGGTGTTACCAATCCGAGTCAGAGTAATAACAAGAAGGGGTACTTAATACCCCCCAAAGCTCCAGGACTGGAGCCTCACCATCAGATTGTTTAGTGTCATCTCCAGAACACTAATTAGCATGGGGTTCTTACGCCTCTGCAGAGATACAGTCAATGTATTCTACAGCCCCAGCCGACTGGGCGATCACGCAATAAGATGTTTGAAAGAATTCACACACACACACACACACACACACACACACATATATATATATATATATATAATCATATCTAATTTCCTGGGGTATTAAAGGGAAAAGGCACCCTTGAAGAAGAACAATAATTGATTCTATTTCACCCATAGCTTGGGTGGGGGATAAAAGAATTTATACCCTTTCCAAAGGTATTTGAGCGAAAGTGATCGTAATAGCACAACTGGAGTTCGAACTCGCTCACTGCGATGCCACAGCCCAACACATTAGCCACTCCACCTCGAGAACTCCCTCCGCCGAAAAAAAATGTAACTTCTGAATTATTTGCGACGAGCAAACACTTCATACTTAGATAAAATATTAATGCTTTCAGAGTAAAATAATTAAAAAGTACTATCCCTTTCTTGGTGGATCGAGGAGTGGGGGCTTATTGGTCATAGGAAGGGGCTTTTGTAGTTAACGAATATTTAGTCTCACCGTCATGACAGACCAGTCTATATACAAATAATCTTGTTCAATAACTGAAAATTCAATGAATAGTGTATAACTTAATGGACGCGGAAGAGGGCCTATATGTGAGAAATAGTTTATGACTGATTGCAATAAAGAATTTTCTTCGCCTTTCGTGTTTCAATAGAACCAAAAAGAAATGGCGTGAATATTTTCAGGATCTTGATATTCTCAGGTAGATACGTGTTAGATATTATCTTGACACTGTCTTACTAAACGACTCCTATGTTCACAGCTTTTTTTTTTTCGACGAAAATTCTCTTTCATCTCCAATTTTTTTTTTTTTTATCCGGAGAAAGCATCTAATTATCTCCCCTGATGCGTTCCTCGTTCGACTCCATCTCTCCTAGGTATTGCTAATGTCATTCGATAAAACATATCCCGGCACGCCAGCTGCCAGTTCTCGGTGGCAAACATTTAAGAAGTGGGCGCTCGTGGTGAAATCATCGTAAGAGACGAACACGGCGACCCGGTTTCAAATGCTGAACGAAGCTATTTGCATTTCAAACAGAGCAAATAATCCAAAGAAAGGCATGCATCCAACGGCATATCTCTCCAGGCCTGGGTAAATAGTAGGGCAGACTATTTCTTTCTCTTTAGTTTTGAGTAGGAAACCTGCCTAGGAGAAGGAAAACTCTGCATTCAAACCAATTAAACCCTGCTGAAAAACGGACCTTGTGTCGAATCCTCATCGTACGGAGAAGTTAGCGAAACACATACTCAGACTCCCACTCTCTCATTCACACACACACACACACACACACACACACACACATATATATATATATATATATATATATATATATATATATATATATATGTGTGTGTGTGTGTAA
>OY757944.1:56998568-57003568 GCA_963585895.1 Sepioteuthis lessoniana | reverse complement strand
AGAGCTGGGTGAGGTCAGACGACTTTGTGCGCTACGGGCGCCGCGCCTTGGTTGGGTTGAGAGCAGACGATGTAAAAGCAGTCGGCATGGAAAGATTGTGTGTCTCTCTCCTCATGTCGAAAATAAAGGTGAATAAAAGTTTCGTACCTGAACCAATTTCGTGTTTTCGGATTCCTATATATGTTTATGAACATTTTATGAACATTATCGAAGTCCTGGCGGCAACACCCCACAAGGCACCAACTATACGGTCACCTGGCTCCCATCACGAAAACTATCCAAGTTAGACGAACCAGACATGCAGGACACTGCTGGAGAAGCAGGGACGAGCTCATGAGTGATGTACATCTATGGACCCCCACATATGGCCGGGCAAAAGCAGGACGACCAGCTTGAACATACATTTATCAACTATGTGAGGATACGGGATGTGGCCCTGAAGACCTACCAGAGGCGATGAACGAGGGCGAGAGAGGGTCCGGCATATCCGTGCCTGTGGCACGACATAAATATGATGATGATGATGATGTCTATTTCACATATTTGTATCATGGGTATGTTATAATATCCTGGACACTCGTTGGAGGTGTTTTTTCTTACCCCTCTGCAGAGAAGCTTACGGTGTATTCTATAGCCCCGGCCGACTGGGCAAATGAAATATTCTATTTATGAATTACATACATGTGTATGTAATGTATGTCATATTTATCTGCTGTTGTTATTCGGGTATGAAAATATTTGAGTATAAAACTCTCACCTTTCTTTGGGTTACGGAATTCTGGAAAAAATATCTCTTGCATATAATGTTGTATATTGACCTCCGACCCGGCCGGGCTGTCAAAATAGGAAATGCACCTGTGTAAATAACAGGTGCATCCGGTCGAGGAATATCAGGATATTATAAACTTGACCGTGGACGGGTTGAATGTGTGCGAAATTATGACGCTCGCAGAAAGAAGAGTGGACGTCAAATTATTATATAACCCGGGTGAAGACAGGAAGTCAGTCAATTGGAAATTAGATGAGTTGGAGAGAAGATGCTGGATTGAGGAACATGTCCCAGGGAGGCTGGGGCCCAAGGCCCCAGGCTGAGCAACCCAGGAGAATGGGAAAGAAACGCAGTTATGGCCAATAGAGTGGGGGTCAGTATGTTGCAGTTCTGTTCGGTCTCCAACTCCCTCTCACACACAACCCTTTCAATTAAGTGAGAGGTATATTTTTCTAAAGAACTGTGTCGCTCGTCTTTATTGTGTTGTCGTTTGTTTAGCCAGAGCGAAATGTAACAATAATGCACACTGACATTTTAAATTTTGTAGAAGTAAAAATATAACTCAAATTTAATATTTGTTCAATCCCTTTTTGCTGCTTTATATCCACCAAAAAAAGATATATATTTTACCTTACATGTTGCATATTTGTAATATAATGGCCGAGGATTTCGTTTTATGCCTTTGGTTTTAGTTAGGCTGAGAACCTTTCGGCTCAGTGAATGGGTTATTTAGGTGCAACATTAACGCAGGTGTTCACGCGCACGCACGCTGGGCGGACGTGTCACTCAGAGATGTCACAATAGCCCAAAGGGGAAACGGGGCTAGAGAGTGCGGGTGACGTCATGCACCGGAAGTGCGCGGAGGATTTGGGGGATCTTTAAAAAGTCAGTTGAGTTGAGTCCTGCTCGGGAGAAGACGGTTGGCTTTCGCTTGCTCTACGAAGCAAAGCCCGTGGTCTTGTGGCAGGTACCACACGTGTTGGGGGCGGGGCAGATGGAAAAGCCAGAATAGAAAGAATGTGTATCCTTTAACCTCAAAGGTAATAAAAAGTTTCGTACCTGAACTAAGAAGTCGATAGTTGTTTTTCGTGTTTCGGGATTCCTGTGCTCTTTGTATATATGTTATGAACATTTTATGAACGTTTTGCGTACCAGTATGAATATGTCCATTTCACGTATTCATATCTAGCTATGGTACATATTGACCTCCGACCCGGCCAAGCTGTCAAAATGTGTAAATAACAGGTGCACCCGGCCGAAGATATCAGGTTATCAGGAGCGACCTTGACTGTCGAGGGTTGAATTGAGTGCGAAATTGTGACGTTCGCGGGAAGTAGGTTGGCGTCAAAATTATTATATAACCCCGGCGACTGATCAGTTGGAGAGATGCTGGAATGAGGACCATTATTATATAACCCGGGTGAAGACAGGAAGTCAGTCAGTTGGAAATCAGATGAGTTGGAGAGAAGATGCTGGATTGAGGAACATGTCCTAGAGAGGCTGGGCCCCCAAGTCCCCAGTTGAGCAGCCCAGGAGAACGGGAAAGAAACGCTGTTATGGCCATAAGAGTGGGGGTCAATATGTTGCATCTCTGTTCAGTCTCCAACTCACCTCTCACACAGTAAAACCTTTAGTAAACCTTTCGAACCCTTTGAAATAAACTGTGAGAGGTATATTTTTCTAAAGAACTGTGTCCGCTCGTCGTTATTATTGTGTTAAATATGTGTATGGTTGCATATGTTTTATGTGGCTATACAACACACACACACACACATGTGACACTATGAGTTGGATATATGCACGTACATGTATTCACAAATATGTGTGTGCACCCATTCATGTGTATATATATATATATATATATATATATATATATATATATATATGTGTATATTTAGGCAGCATTTCTTCGTTAATGCAAATTTCATTAAACATAATAGACATTTTATGCCTACATATTCTCTTTTGGATCCGTTCGAATTCCCGTATTACTTTTATCGTATTCGGGGGGAATTGATTTAGGTATTGTCCATAGTTGTATGTATCCCTTGTACTTTCTGCCCGACTTTAATCTCCAACAGCAAAGACGTCCTTACACAGTAGTAATTTGCTAAAACAAAAGTTACATCACTTTTGTAACAGATTCTCCCCTGATGATGGCCCAAAGTCGGGCAGAAAGTACTAGGGATACATACAACTATGGACAATACCTAAATCAATTCCCCCGAATACGATAAAAGTAATACGGGAATTCGAACGGATCCAAAAGAGAATATGTAGGCATAAAATGTCTATTATGTTTAATGAAATTTGCATATATATATATATATATATATACATATACGCCCCCGCACATGTGTGTGC
Source organism: Sepioteuthis lessoniana (assembly GCA_963585895.1). Classification (NCBI taxonomy): domain Eukaryota; kingdom Metazoa; phylum Mollusca; class Cephalopoda; order Myopsida; family Loliginidae; genus Sepioteuthis; species Sepioteuthis lessoniana. Next base: position 57,000,435 of record OY757944.1, on the reverse strand, counting down.
ACACACACGCACACCTACATACACATACACATATACACACATATAAATGTGGCAAGATGAGTTAGATTCGGCCTGGGTATCAAATTTCAAATGTTAGGAAAACCCATTAACTAGATTAAGGAAATCTAGATAAGAAAATGTTTATACATATGGCCACGGGTGTGGGTAAGTGTTAAGTACTTGTCGGGTACTGGTCAAAAACTTAAAAAGGTCTGAATTTAATATCCCTGTATCGGAGACGGCCAGGCTAGGGAATATTTTTATGTCCAATTTTTTAAAGAGAGAAATGTCCCCCCCAAGTTATGGGTTTATTCGTGGGTGTCCCTTAGCCGGAAATAATAATGTAACATTCTGTATAAATACAGGTGCGTTTTGGTTCCGAGCAGTTAGACTTAGTTTGGGTTCGAGGAAAGTTGATTGGGCCGGAACAAAGAAACAACGAACAGCGACATTACCAGCTGGACTCAGTTAGTTAAGACAATCTTTTGCCACCCGAAACTCAAACTAGAACTAATTATCCACAAAGTGTTACACGCTCTCCATCCTCCCTTAGCGTTTTAACCACAAAGTTGTTGTTGTGTTTTTGTTCTTTTCCCTGTGAACCTGCCTCTCGCTCGATCCGGCCGCACATAAGTTCTCGATGTGGGGTTAGTGACTTATGCAACGAGCTGCAGAGGTGGGTATTCTCTCTCTCTGTCTCACACACACACACACACACACACACACACACACACACACACACACACACATATGTATATATATATATGTATATGTATATTTCTTTAAAGAAAAAAACAAAGACCGGTTATTTTAGGATTATAAATTTATTTCCATCCTGTTTTTTGTTTCTGGTGTGAACCAAAAACACGAAGAAAAATATAACAGGACTCCTTCAGATCCAATGGATAAATAAAACAGAATACACACGTTGGGGGGAGGAAGGGAGGAAGAGATTTAAAGAGTTACCTCATCCGTTTTATTGAATTTCCGTTTCTTTATTTACCTAACTATTTTATTTTCAAAATTCTTCCGTCAGTTATAAATAATTACTATGTATATGTATATGTATATTCAAGATACATGGGGCTCCATAGCTGTGGTGAAAGCAACTCATCTAGGACAAGGAAATGTCTGATATAAAACCGAACCATGACTTACACGTGTGCACTTTATTTGCTGGTAGATGTGGACTTGTTAGCCACAGTGGCAGCAATCCATCTAGGAGAGGGAAAGGTCTGAAGGAAATCCTGAGAGTCTGGTGTCGACCGATAGTCTCATTTTATCATATTTACCCAACCCCTCCGCTCGGGCAGGATATGACACAAGGTCAATTTTTTAAGCGGAGTTTAACAGGTTTGAATTCAGTGTTTTCCTTCTCCTAGACTAGTTGCCTCACCAAGGCTGAAGAACCTAGTCTGCCCTACTATTTACCCATAGCTGGGGGGAGAATAATTGGATTCATACCTTTCTCAAGGGTATTAGTGCTATGTGAAATGCAATCAGTCCAGGATTTGATCTCGTGTCGCCGTGTCCAATTCCTGCAACGATATCCTTTACACCACGGGCATAGTCTCATTTTATGGTCCTTTGGGGATTCTGCACCTTAGTCGAAAAGTGAATTGTAAATAGTGCAAGCACAATTCTCTAGAAATATATTTATGCGCAGGTACCTCATGAGGGTTTGTGTATTCTGAAACAGAAAGCTCAATGGATGGTTGCACTGGGAACCGAGAGGACAGACTATGTAAAAACGTTCCAACATATTCATATAAAAATGTATCAACCTTGCCGTAAATACTTCTGTCATAATGTTCATCTTTAACATAGACAGCAATGAAATAGATTACTAAGTGAATAGCTTTTCAAA
>OY757944.1:56801506-56990868 GCA_963585895.1 Sepioteuthis lessoniana | reverse complement strand
CCCATCTCGTGCGACACCTGCCCAAGGCCTCGGCGAGCAAGCGAAAGTCGACCCTTCCCGTTCAGTTTCGAGTTCTCAACTCCACTAACTGACTTTTTCAAAATCCTCCGCGCGCGCGCTTCCCGTGCATGATGTCATTCACATCCACTGGTCAACCTACCTATCAGATTTTTATTTTGACATCTATGAATGACACATCCTCCCCGCGTGCGCGTTAACACCTGCACTCAAGTTTTCACCGAACTAACCCATGTGCTGAGCCGAAAGGATCTCAGCCTAACTAAACCCAAAAGCATAAAACGAAATCTCATTATATTATACAACTACCTATCCTGTTATTTCTGCCCCAATATATATTTAGGGGAGCATCCCATAGAGTGGTGGCTAACGTATTGGACTGTGACATCGCAGTAAATTAATTCGAACTGTAGTCGTACACCAGCAGACCCCGAGGGAACCGTATGAATCCTTGTACCCCCCAAAACTATGGGTTAAATAGTATCGCTGATGTTATACTACAAGGGTTTTTTTTTTCGCATTTAATAATCCAGGGAGGCTGATGCGCCATTAAAAAAAAGCTAACAGCTTTAGAAATACGAGGATCATTAAATAAGTTTCCAGACGTTTTTAGTATGGGCACTTTTATTGATAGTACACACATGAAACTTTAGTCCCCTTCCAAGTAATCTCCTCCGGCTGCAATGCACATGTTGTACCGTTCCAACAACTTCTGGAAGGCCTCATGGAATCCATTTGTGTGAGCGTGTCAATGACCTTCGTCATAGCCTCTTTTATCTCCTTAATTCTCTCATAACGAGAGCCTCTTAGCTTAGGGAATAAGCAAAAGTCACTGGGAATAATGTCTGGACTATAGGGAGGCTGAGGAATTGTCTTGACGCCCATCTTGGTCGAATAGTCTGTGGACTGGTGCATTGTCCTGGTAGAAATGCCACTGAACCGATTTGAAGAGTGCTGGCCTCTTCCGACGGAATCTCTCCCTGAACTCCCTTAAAACCTCAACATAGTAACCCTAACCCTATCCGTTTGGCCTATCAACTCTGGTCTACTGACTTCCTTACTCCTCCCACACCTCTCATCATCCCTCACAGACCCCCTGTCTTTCTTGAATCTCTTATACCACTCAAAAACTGATGCTCAATTCATGCAAGATGGTCGAAAAGCAGTCTGAAGTATTCCATACGTTTCTGTGGCATTTTTTCCAAGTTTAAAACAGAATTTTATTGCATATCGTTCTTCTAAAGTGTCAGATTGCATTTTTAAAATTCACCAGCTGTGAGAATCAGGCTTTAGTAGGGTGTATTCCAATTGCTGCTGTAGCTGTCCATTTGAACCAGAAATTATAAAACCTGGCCAGTCATCTCATAAGATATATAACAATAACATACTGAATTTTCAAGAGTCTACGAAAATTTTAAATGCCTGTACAAAAAAATCTGGAAACCTATTGAATTCACCACTTATATACCAATAGCTTTACCAAAAATTAGGGTAGGTATCTTTTTTCTTAAAACTTAAAAAAGACTGAAGAATCAATAATTATGGTAAAGAGAATGAAAACACAAAGTGTGCAATGAATAATCCAAACAATAGCTTAAATGATTATAGTTACCGTCGAAATTAGTGACGGTATCTTTTTTAAAAATAATGTTCGAACCCCAGTCGGGATATTGTGTTCCCTTTTGAATTAAGGCCTTTGAGACTGGTATGAAACTAATTCCTTCAGCTATGCGTTAAAAAGTATCACTGCTATTCTTTTACGAGGATGCCATTGAGATTAAATAACCCATAAAAGTTGATACACCATCAATCAAAGAAAGAAACCCAACTTTTAAAGAATGAAGAAGACTGTAGAATAAATCTGTCGAAACGCTCTGATGAAGACAAAAAAGCAATACCATAGTCCGAACAGTTTTTCGAATTAGAATTTTAGTCTAAACAATTTTTTTCATGGTGGAAGTTTTGCTTCTTCTCTATTTGAATTTCAACCTGTAAATTGTAAAACAAGTCTCGCTTAAAATCTTGTATAGGACGTGAAGATTTGAAATTCTTTTTTAATCCTCCGGCCGTTAAATACATTAAATATTTGATCCGCTCCTCTTTAATTCCTCTAGTTAAGAGATTAATTCGACTTTTAAAGAGTCTTTCCGGCTTAGAATAACGTTCTTTAAATTCTTTTAAAATATTTCAATGAAATCCCCGTTCGCGGTGCTGATTATAAAAAACAAAGTTATGCTGAAAAATTGAACAATGATCAGCTTCCGTAGTAACCACAATTCCTTATTACGCACATAAAGAGCTTAAAAAGATGAACTCTTTTTTTTTTTTTTGCCGCAGTCAAATTCTTTAAGTACCTTCTTCACAAAACAAAGAATTTTAAGAGTCTTAAAAAAATGTCACGAAAATAAATAGGAGAATTAATTTAAGCCGAAAAGTGCGCAATCACCAATCTGTTCGCGATAGAAATTAATTAAGCAACAGCAAGTTAGCGTTCAAGCGGTTGTATTGAGAGCGGGCGATATTGGAATCTGTTAACTTGCCACTCTACCCTTGATTCAGGCGCCTCTGGTTGTGTAATGGTTAGCAAGCTCGGCTAGCAAACCTACACGAGTGAGTTCGAGTCTCATTGGGTGCCCCTTTCATATGGCCTTGTGCCACATCTAAGCAAAAAGCTTAGTAAATTTCCACTCTACCCTTGATTCTTCTGATAGAAAGTGTCGATAGTTTCTAGCGTTATAAATTATGTTTAATATTGAGAACTGACGAGAATATGCCCCTTTATTGTCAACGAACTGTTCTGGGAAACATTTGCGGTTTCTCGTGCTCTGGATGACGGAACTAAATATGGAATCGTTTGATATCGAGAATAAATGAGATTTGAAAATGGACTTTCGCTTACTTTGTTAGGAGTATTTTCATTAGTCGATATTGGTGAAAATATTCCGAAATAGAAAAAGAAATGCCTACACCTTGCCAGAGAATTGAAAAAGAAATCCTCAGTGATATGAAGGTGACAGTGTAATCAATCTTAGTCCGACTATAAACACAAAGGCGCGAAGATCGAGCCCGCTTTCTTCAAGGACGCAGTCCAGCATTTTAGCTATTACGACTAAAACCGAGGCTTCAGGATTATTTATGACATTTTTTTTGTTTCCTTGCATTGTCTTTGGGGCATAGAATACGTTTACTGTTTTCCTTGCAGACTTCCCCAACACTATCAGCGGGGCTTAGAATACGTCGACTGTATCCTCTACAGATGGATACAACCCCCCACCCCACAAAAAAGAGTCACCTGGTTGTGACACTAAATTGCATCCGATGGTGAGTCTCCAGCCCTGGAGCTCTGAAGAATCTGGAATACCATTTCATTGCCCCTACTCCCAGATCTACTCTGACCTGGAGTGGTCGTAGCTGTTGGGGTTACATTTATGTGTCAAACAGATCTGTTTAAACATTATTCTTATTCGATAGGATTATGTGCGATAACAAAAAACAAAATGAATTCTTTAGAAACAACTACACAAAAAATATTAAAACAAACGTATAATGAACGCATTTTCCCTAACCTCTCGGCATAAAATAACCCTAGATGGTGTGGCATACCGTTAAAATAAATCAATCTTTGTATTTCGGCCGACTGATTCTAAAGGCTTCTTTAGTTTTAAAAATATAACTTCTCTAATTTTGAAGAAAATCTATTAGTTTTTCAAAAGCTGTTAGAATTATTCACTACATTCTTTGTGTTTTCGTTTTCTTTACCACACAGTTTCGGTCGATCAGATCAACAACCTTCCTCAGTTTTTAAAAAATATATCTTCTCTAATTTCAAGGGTTATTGTGAGTGTTAATCAAAACCAAGACTTTCACTATGATAAAATTATTTTGGTCAATATTCTGTATCTAAAAACTATTCAAACAATTGATTGCACTCTGTTCATTTGTTTATCATACCTTGATCATCTTCGCTTTTTACTATCTTCACATTTCATCTTTTTAAAAAATTACAATTATTATTTGTTTAAAATGCCTCGTTTGCCATCTTTTTCTTATTATTTTCTCATATTCTTATTTACCAATACCTCCGCTCGCGCAGGATATGACACAAGGTGAATTTTTAAGACGAGTTTAACAGGTTTAAATTCCGAGTTTTCCTTCTCCTAGACTAGTAGCCTCACCAAGGCTGAAGAACCTAGTCTGCCCTACTGTTTCCCCATAGCTGGAGGGAGAATAATGAAAAGATTCATACCTTTCCAAGGATTTGAACTCGTGTCGCCGTGTCCATTTCCTACGCCGATAACCATTACACCACGGAACCTCCTTTTGAAATTATTTTCTTATATTGACCTTTAAAAAATATTATTACTTTGTTGTGTTTCCTTGAGTATCTCTCCTTTTTATTATATTCCTATATGACATTTTAAAAAATTACAATTATTATTTGTTTAAAATGCCTCTCTTAGCATCTCTGTTTTTATTATCTTCTCATATTGACCTTCAAAAAATCATTATTATTTCTTTGTTGTGTCTCCTGGGGCATATCCTGTATTTCACTGTCTTTTCATATGAACCTTTAAAAATTCTATTTCTTTGTTACGCCTTCAGGAGCATGTTCACTTTTTTTTTCTCTCATAAACTTTAAAAAAATATTATTATCATTTATTTAATATGCTTCCCTTAGTATCTCCGTTTTCTTGTTATTTTCTCATATTGACCTTTGAAAATTATTATTCATTGTCTCTCCTAAGGCATCTTCTCTGATTACTATCTTTTCTTAATAACCTTTAAAATATTATTTCTTTATAATGCCTCCAGCAGCATTTTCGCTTTTTACTCTCTTTAAAAATGACTTTGTTTTGCCACCTTTTTACTCTCTTCTCATATCAATCTTAAAAAACTGAATCTTTTCACAGAAAATATATCATTACCATCAGTATAATATTCAAGTTACACTTACAGTATGGATTTCCCTGACTCTCTCAAGCCATCCATCCCTATCGTCTATCGCTCCTGGCAAGTCTTCTAGGTCGCATCCGGTGTCCGTACGGATTGACATAACGTTTTTCTGGTCTGACATGTCTATGTGCAAAAGTTCATTTGAGAATTTCGTTTAGGACTTTGTCTTTGCTTTTAATAGGTCAAAAAGCTGCTGATTTGTGGGATGCTGTTTCTTGGATTTGTTCAAGGCAGCACGTAACATTCTTGTATAATTTCCAAGTAGATTTTTTTAAACTATAAAGTGCAAAAAATCCCATTTTATTTCATCGGATATTTTAGATTTCCATATGGTCGATGCTCTTTCACATCTTCGCTACGCATGTGTGAAAGATTATTTTCCGTCGATGAGATGTTGCCGTTGGTTTGGTTGGTTGGTTGGGTTTTAAGGCATATTAACCTTTATAGGTTATTTAACACCAAATCCATTTTATGTAAATAATCAGTTCTACTTCAACAATTCAGTTTAGCATAAGTATGCAGTTTGCATGTAAGCACAGTTTAATCGTCAAGAACATTTCTATTTCAAGCTATTCAGTTTAGTCAAGCAGTTCTAATTCAGCTAATTCAGTTTAGTATAATTACAGATTTTGTTTACACACAGTTAAACGTCAAAACAGTTTTATGTTAAACAATTCAGTTTAGTGTAAATACAGTTTCAGTGTCAAAAAACAGTTGTATTTCAAATAATTCACTTTAGCATTAACACGCAGTTTAAACGTAAGTACGGTTTCAGTTTAGCATAAGCACGCAGTTTAAGTGTAAGTACAGTTTAATTGTCAAAAACACTTCTTTTTCAAGCTATTCAGTTTAGTCAAACAGTTCAGTTTAGCATAAGCATGTCGTTAGTTCTACTTAACCCATAGATAGGGCCCTATCAGGTGCTACCACGCCGGGCCTGAGTAGACTTGGGAGCAATGGCTATGAAGGGGTACTCCGCATTCCCCAAAGCTCCAGCACTGCTGGAACCTCACCATCAGATTGTTTAGTGTCATATCCAGGACACTCGTTGGGGGGGGGTCTTACCCCTCTGCAGAGAAGCAGTCAGTGTATTCTACAGCCCCAGCCGACTGGGCAATACACAGATTTAAATGTCAGACAGTTTTATTGCAGATAATTTCAGTTCAGCATAAGTACACAGTTTAGATAACCATTACAGCACTGGCACCTCCTTTGCGAGAAGCTTTAAGTCATTTGCGTTGTCTGCGTCTGTTATAGTTGTTGCAGGATATCACCTGCTTCTTACCTTTTTCTTTTTAATATAAAACAATTTTCTTTTATTAAATCTATGGAAGTTCGAAGACAGAGTATAAATAAATATGGTGCCCGTGGTGTAATTGTTATCTTCGTAGGAAATGGACACGGTGACTCGAGTTCAAATCCTGGACGAGATTGATTGTATTTCACATAGCACTAATACCCTTGGGAAAGGTATGAATCCAATTATTCTCCCTCCAGCTAGGGTAAATAGTAGGACAGACTGAGTTCTTTAGCCTTGGTGAGGCAACTAGTCTAGGAGAAGGAATACTCTGAATTCAAACCTGTCAAACTCCGCTTAAAAATTGACCTTGTGTCATATCCTACCCGAGCAGAGGGGTTGGGTAAATATGATAAACAAATATGGTGCTGAGGGTCCCCAGCGACAATATTAAAGAAGACTGTGTCTCCCTCAGGTGAGCGAACCATTGCATTCGTATTTTTGTAAAGCATCATTTTAGCAGAAAAAATTTCTTTGGGAAGGTCATATGCAAGTAGCATTTGCTCCATTTTTTCTCTGTGTATAAAATCGAATGCCTTGGAGAAATCTACGAACAATAGTGTTGCCTCAAGATCCTTTACTTGTACTCCTTCGATGTTTCGACGGATTGAAGAATCTGATTTTTCCTAATATATTTCTCAGTTTTGGGTGGGATACAATTGAGAAATAGGTTATTATGAACTTTAGCAGCTATAGTAGGTACAGTTGTGCCTCTGTTGCTCTTAGAAATTATGGAGTGACCTTTTTTAGGGAAGGGAATGATGAAACCTTTCGTTCATTCTTCTTTTAAGTTTTGTTCATAGTCTACGTTGCATCATCGGGGAAGTATGTTGCTAAATTTTCTTGTCATCCAAACTTCAGAGGGCATTTTATCGAGACCTGCAGCTTCCCTTTTCTTAATTTTTTCAATATTTCAAGCTTTTCCTCAGTAGATTGTCATAATTTGATGTCTATTTGGCTATTACTTATTTTTTGGATAGGTTTGACAGGGATTTTAAGAGTGTATCCGACCAGAATCATTAAATGTTCTTTACACTTCTGATATCTTTCATCTTGGCTGACAGCTTTTAGTTTTGCTCCCGGCGAGCTCTTCTTTCGGCTGTATGACAATATGCCTGACACGGCCGGTCCACACCATATGAACTTCTTATATTAGCTCATTGCCATTCGATCGTCTTGTGGTTTCTTTCATCTCCGGCCGGAGGCATTTAAAATGTTTTGTAGCAGATATAACATATATAGCCGAGAGTGGGAGAAAGAAGAACAAACAAGAACGGACTTGGGTTAACCCTAAGCGTAAAAAGGGAGAAGTTTTGGCACTTTTATAGCATTCTGTGGCTATCGCGAGCATTTACCCGAACGAAATTCCCACCCAGCTACCAGGAACACTGACTTCCTCTCGCACTGGCTGACCTGGCTTCTGGGTCCACAAGTCCCAACTCCTCGCTTCAGCAGCCGCCTCTCTCTGACCGTCGCCTTTCCCTAACTGTCACTAACTCCTATCTATTGACAGCTCTGGGAACTTGCCTTTCCTCGTCTTCTTCCGGTCTCGTAGGAAATCTTACGCGCAAGTCCTTTGTTTAAATTTCGCGCCAAAACAAACAAAGGAATCTTCTGACTGGCGTTCACCCACAACCACACTCACAGAACGAATGCCCACCATCATGCCACGGTTGACTCTACTGTCTGACATGCTATTTATGATTTTCTATTTGATAACTCTGTCTCCTCTGGATGGCTAATGTTCACCCGGAAGCTCCATCTTGCGTTTGATGATAATTATAATTTCTTTACTGAGAATTTGGAGAACATTTTTTGCTTGAAAGAATTAAACAACATTTTCCCTTTTATACGCATATTTTACTTTCTGATATTAAAAAGATATCCAATGTTCACTGGAAGTCAATCATGGAACAAAGCTGGAAAACATGTACGTAGCCAGCTTTAAATATGTATGCAGATCGGCTGATTTACTGTTCAACATATTTTCCTTGTGTCATCTTGTCACATTACGTCTTACCCCAATTATAACCATGGATTAAAATAAACCCTGGGATCATTGTCTGTCACTCACATTGAGTGACACTCAACGGTATCTTTCCCCAAGCTTAGACCTATTTAAATTACCCACACTACATACCAATAAAAGATCTCATCAATCAATTTTGTAACTTGCATACGGTCTCTTTCTCCCAGTCGTGTGTATTTCAAAGAAACAAGCCGTTTGGCTGAAAACACTCTGACTGTATCGCTCATAGAAGGATAAGCTCCCCGAAAAAAGAATGTCCTGTTTATAACAATAAGCCACCTCTGATCGCGAGGCTCCTGTTCAAGATTGCCATTATTCCCAGCTCCACATAGACCCAGAATGGTAGTGCATATTAGGGTCCCATCTATGGGTCAAATAGATCAGTATGAAAATTATTTATTTATTTATTAAAGAGTAATACCTGATATCATAAAAAAAAACATATATATTACTATTTAAAAAAAAAATTATTTTACAGTTTTTTAAAAAAATATATTAATATTTTAATTACTGTATAAAAAAAACCTTAAGAAAGAAAAGCCTTGTGTTAGAGCTTATAATATGTCGACTGCATCTCTCAAAAAAGGGTAAGACCCCCCCCCAAAAAAAAGAGTGTATTGGGTATTACACTAAACTGCCTCTGATGGTGAGGGTTAGGTTCTGGAGCGTTGGTGAGTCTGGCAAATACAATTTATTACAATTACCCCGAGGTTCAGACTGACCCACAGTGGGGGTAACTGTTGGGGTACAATCTATGCGTCAAATTTATTTATCAAACTATTTGTTATACCTCATTGATCATCTCCTATTTTAACTATATTCTCACATAAAACTTTAAAAATCGAAATAAAATAAATCTTTGCAAAGAACATATACCCGATTTATACAATAATTTCTCTTAATTTCTCTTTCGTATCATTATTTCTGAAATCATCCAATTTAATCGATTGCCCAGTCGTCTGGGGCTGTAAAATACACCGACTGCATCTCTGCAGTGAGGTAAGACCTCCCCCAACAACCAACAAGTCTCCTAGATATGACACTAAACGATCTGATGGTGAAGCTCCAGTTATGATGGAGCTTTGTGGAATGCAGAGTACCCCTTCATTGCCATCACTCCCAGGTCCACTCTGGCTTTGAGTGGTAGCACCTGAAAGTGTCCTATCTATGGTTCAAATAAAACTAAACTGCATACGTATGCTAAACTGAATTGCTTGAAATAGAACTGTTTTGACATTTAAACTGCGTACTTATGCTAAAATGAATTGCTTGAAATAGAAGCATTGTGTCCTGTAAACTGTGTACTTATGCTAAACTGAATTGTTTGAAAAGGAACTGTTTTTGTATGCTAAACTGAATTGTTTGAAATGGAACTGTTTTTGTCATTGACACTGTAATTACGCTAAACTGAATTGTTTGAAAAAGAACTGTTTCGTCATTTAACTGTGTAAACAAAAAATATACTTTTACTAAACTGAATTCATTGTAATAGAACTGTTTAACTAAACTGAATAGCTTGAAATAGAAATGTTTTTGACAATTGTGTACTTATGTTAAGCTGAATTGTTTGAAATAAAACTGTTTATTTGTATAAAAATGGGTTTGGTATTAAATAACCTACAAAGGTTGATATGCCCTAAACCCAAATAAACAATCAAACAAAAAACGTTTCAGTCAATTATTTCTCCGGTCTTCTTCAGTTTTAGAAATATACTTTCTGTTGTATAGTCCTGAAAAATGGTGATGAAGCTAGGTTCAGTTATTTGGTTTAATGGCGTAAAATATCTTTTTAATCACAAATTTCCCCCTCTCTCTTTATCTCTCTTTGTCTGTCTGTCTGTCTCTCTCTCTCTATATATATATATAAATGATTTCCATGCTGAATGAAAGTGTTGATTTTTATGGAAAAATAAGATCGTCCGGCAGTAATTTTTGTATCAGTACTTTTGTTTTCCTTGACTAAACAGCTCTTAACCGCGAGTTCAAAATTTCTTGAGATACTTCGTAGATGACACTATTTGACTTACAGCAAAGATTTTTAAGGATCGAAACCCCAAATAATTCAAGAAATCTTTTCAATCCAAGAGTGTTAAAAATTCACTTTTTTAGACAATTAGAATCATACTTATATCATTGTCGTTTCGTTTATCCATTTTCAATCTAAATTCTATGAATAAGCGAAGATATAAACATTTATTCCGTAAGTATGGTTGCTTGGTTGTTTGGATTTTATGGTATATCAACCTTTGTAGGTTATATAATGCCAAACCCATTTTAACGAAAATAGTTCTATTTCAAACAATTCAGTTTAGCATAAGAACTCAGATTAAATGTAAGAACAGTTTAATAGTGAAAAACATTTCAACTTCAAGCTATTCAGTTTAGTCAAGCAGTTCCTATTCAACTTATTCAGTTCAGATTAAGTACAGATTTTGTTTACACATAGTTAAATTTCAAAACAGTTCTATATGAAACAATTCAATTTAGTGTAAGTACAGTTTCAATATCAAAAAACAGTTCCATTTCAAATAATTCAGTTTAGTATAAGCACGCAGTTTAAGTGTAATTACGGTTTAATCGTCTAAAACATTTCTATTCCAAGCTATTCAGTTTAGTCAAACAATTCAGTTTAGTATAAGTATGCCGTTAGTTCTTTTTAACCCATAGATAGGGCCCTATCAGATTCTACCAGAGTGGACTTGGGAGTAATGGCAATGAAGAGGTGCATCGCATTCCCCAAAGCCCCAGCACAACGGGAACCTCGCCATCAGATTGTTTAGTGTCATATCAGGAAACTCATTGGAGGGTTTTACCCCTCAGCAGGAGGTGCAGTCGGTGTATTCTACAGCCCCAGCCGACTGGGCAACCGTAAGTATGGAATTATCTATGCTTACTTAACTCCTAGTCGGTGTGAATTATCCTACATCTTCTCAACCTTTCGATTTATCTTGTATGAGTAAAAATGTAACAACTTTTTTTTCAAGAATTTTATTTGATCTTCGTTTAAATTTTCTTTAAATTGAAAGATATGTTTTTTTTATATTTTAATTCGTTAAAAATATTAATACAACTATTCCATCTGTCCCATGTTAATAATGAATACCAGCATCCGTCTCATATACGTAAAGGCATAAAAAAAAATCCTTCTCTCACATAGCCACACACTGACAGAAAGAAATCTTACGCTGGAAAAATACATCCTATTATATTAGGCTAACAATAACTGCTACATTTCATTCACAAATCTTAACAATGTCTATTAGAAATATTTACCTTCTGACTAACATCATTCTTTCTTACAAGAAAAGATTTTGTAATTTCTGTTGTTCAGCATAATTTTCACTCAATTAAAAGAAATAAAAACTTATAAATTTTTAGATCGGATTTTATGCAATCATGTACACCTTTTCCCAATATATATATATATATATATAAATATATATATATATTAACCGGTCCGTTGGTGTCATGAGTAGAGTGTTCACCAATGGTCCGGGAGATCGAGGTTCAATCCCAGGTCGAGTCATACCGAACCGTCAAAAAATGGTACTTGATGCCGCCTTGCATTATAAGCTAAAGATCAAGGGTAAAGTGGAGCAATTCAGGGAATCGAGTAGCGCTCTTCCCTACACCTTGGTGTAGAAGCAATCGAAAAGGAAGCCTTCGGGTCACCCTTGACTAAATTCGCCAATTTTACTTATATATATATATATATATATATTGTAGCAGGAGTACTACGAGGGAAGACGCTAGCCCCATACCTCTTTATCATCTGTCTAGACTAAGTGCTTAGAACTTCGATCGGCAAAACGTCGACAACATAGCGTTACTGGCGAATACGCCCAACCAAACACTACTGCATAGTTTGGAACGAGCCACAGCAGGCATTGGACTCCATGTCAATGCACACAAAACTGAATATATGTGTTATAACCAAACAGGCGTCATTTCCACACTAGACGGAACCTCTGAAACTAGTAGACAAATTCACCTACCTAGGAAGCAGCGTCGCATCAGCCGAAAAAGACTTCGACACACGACTGACGAAAGCATGGACAGTTATTGATAGGCTCTCGATCATATGGAAATCAGACATGACCGATAAAATGAAACGCAGTTTCTTCCAGGCAGCGGTCGTATCGATGCTGCTATATGGATGCACTACTTGGACGCTAACTAAACGGCTGAAGAAGAAGCTAGACGGCAATTACACAAGAGTGCTGCGAGCAATATTAAACAAGTCCTGGCTGCAACACCACACAAGGCACCAACTATACGGCCACCTGCCTCCCATCACGAAAACTATACAAGTTAGACGAACCAGACATGCAGGACACTGCTGGAGAAGCAAGGACGAACTAATCAGTGATGTACTCCAATGGACTCCCGCATATGGCCAAGCAAAAGCAGGACGACCAGCTGGAACATACATTCAGCAGCTATGTGAGGATACGGAATGTAGCCCTGAAAACCAGCCAGAAGCGATGAATGATAGGGGGAAGTGGCGAGAGAGAGTCAGGGATATCCGTGCTAGCGGCACGACATGATGATGATGACATATATATATATATATATTGCTTTTTATCTGTTTATATGATTGTCGTCATAGCGGTTGTGTCGATAATGATATATGGATGCACTACATGGACGCTAACTAAACGGCTGGAGAAGAAACTAGACAGAAACTACACAAGAATGTTGAGAGCAGTATTGAACAAATCCTGGCGACAACACCCCACGAGACACCAACTATACGGACACTTGCCCCCCATCACGAAAACTATACAAGTTAGACGAACCAGACACGCGGGACACTGCTGGAGAAGCAAGGACGAGCTCATAAGTGATGTACTCCTATGGACCCCCACATATGGCCGTGCAAAAGCAGGACGACCAGCTCGAACTTACATACAGCAACTATGTGAGGACACAGGATGTAAACCTGAAGACCTGCCGGAGGCGATGAGTGATAGGGAGAAGTGGCGAGAGAGGGTCAGGGATATCCGTGCTAGCAGCACGACATGATGATGATGACACACACACACACACATATATATATATATATATATATATATATATATTGCTTTTTATCTGTTTATATGATTGTCGTCATATATAAATAAATAGGTCCTATGAACATTTTCTTTTTAAGAACTATACGTTTACATAATGTTCGATCTCTTTCAATTTTTAGAAAAATTATATATATATATATATATATATAAAGGTAAACTTGGTGACCATTATCATGGGTGACCCAAAAGAACCCTTTTCAATAGTTTCTGCACCGGATTGGTCCATTTACTCTTGATTCACACCTTGAAATACTGAGTGCTAATTAAGAAGGTACCAAGTACCATTTTTTGAGTCTTTGGTACGACTCGACCCCGGTCTCCCTGGCCATTGGTTAACGTTCTATCCACGAGGTCAATGGGCCGGTATTTATATGTACCTAAAGGTATGTCCCACGAGCAGCATGTGAAGAAAGTGTAATTTTTAAGCGTTTTTAAATGCTGGTTTGAATTCTTTGTTTTTTCTTCTCCTGTTCTGGTTGCTTAACCCAAGCGAATGAACACAACCTTTTCTTACCATTTACCCATCCCTGGGGGAAGAATAGACGAGGTCAAGCCTAAGGGAGTTAGCATGAAGTGAAAAACAAACAGCTTCGTCTAGTAATTGAACGCCAAACGCCTTATTCCATTTTTTATGACGTTAACCGTTATGCTAAGTGCACCACTCCTTTTCTCTTTCTATGTGTCTGTGTGAGTGTATATACGCACACACACACACACACACATATATATATATACATGTATATATATATGTGTGTGTGTGTGTGTGTGTGTGTGTGTATACTGAAACAATTGTTCTAATGGTGCGTGTGAGTGTGCATGTGTGTCATACACATACACTCTCGCAACACACACACACACAAATATATATATATATATATATACTTACGCACACATACATACATACTCACGCACATACACACACACACACACACATATATATATGTATACTTACACATACATTTATACATACTCACACACACACACACATACACACACACATATATATATATATATATATACTGAAACACAATTAGTCTACTGATTTATTGCTCCCATAAACACTTAAGACGCCTCCATTCTGAGGTCAACCAGGTCAGTCTAATTTTGTGCCGGGATCGACAGACCAACCCCGCCAAACTCGTTTCTATCCAAAAACCCGAATCCCTCAGCTCACCGTTCAACAAATTTCAAAGGCCGACGAAACAAAATTCCTTATAATTAACTTTCTCACAAAACACGTCATATTAATTCCTTTCGTCTATCTGGCTTGGAATTTTTCACAATTCGCGTACCCCTTCCTCCTTTCTCCCCGCGAAAACTCTAGCCTTCAAAATACTCCCCACCGCCTCCATATAAAACCCTTCAACTTCTTCATCTTTCGCGATTACTTCTCTCTTTCCCCCTATGAAATCCCATGCTGACATGTTTTTTTTTTTATACCTTTCATCTCTGGTTCAAAAAACGATTTTTTTTTTTAAAATGAAAGTCTTCATCAAAGGTTGCCTTTTCTAGTTTTATATTTCGTTTTTACGTCAAACTATTTCCATGCCTTTTCTACTCTCCAACTCTCTTTCTCTCTTTTGATTGAATTTTATTATATTTTATTAATTTTTTTTATTTTTATTAGATTACTTTCATCACCGTGTCCTAGCAACAACAGACTGTGAATATTTCGAGCTGTGTATTTGCGTTCGTTTTTGATCACCCCCACCCCACTATTATTCCAGTCGGGATTAAAAATATTCTTAAAACAAAAAACTTCTCCTTCTACTACGACTACTATTGGTAATAATAAAAATAATAATAATAATAATAATAATAATAATAATAATAAGAAGAAGAAGAAGAAGTGGAAGAAGAAGAAAAAGGAGAAGAAGACAATAGGGAAGAAATAGAATAAGAAGAAGGACAGAAAAAAGAGAGAAGAAGAAGAAGAAGAAGAGGAAGAAGAAGAAGAAGAAGAAGAAGAAGAAGAGGAAGAAGAAGAAGAAGAAGACAGTTGGGAAGGAATAGAATAAGAAGAAGGACAGAAGAAAAAGAGGAAGAAGAAGAAGAAGTCAATAGGAAATAAACATAATTAGAAGAAGAAGAAGAAGAAGAAGAAGAAGAAGACAGTTGGGAAGGAATAGAATAAGAAGAAAGGAAGAAAAAGAAGAAAAAGAAGAAAAAGGACTAGAAGAAAAGAGAATAGGGAAGCAGCAGCAGCAGAAGAAGAAGAAGAAGAAGAAGAAGAAGAAGAAGAAGAAGAAGAAGAAGAAGAAGAAGATGTCAACAGGGAATAAACAGAATAAGAAGAAGGGTAAAAAAAAGAGACAAAGAAGAAGAAGAAGAAGAAGAAGAAGAAGGAGGAGGAGGAGGAGGAGAAATTAATTATCTCTGTTTTTTTAATACTTAAAAAGGAATATTCAGTCGGATTTGCCTTGTGCGCAACACCGCGTCTAATAAATCATAAAATGAAAACAGAACTTTTTCTAAGCCCCCTAAGCGCAAATAAATGAAAATAAAATATAATATCTCCCATGAAGAATTAGCAAAATTTTGTAGTCATAAAAAAATTAACTGATCATACTCTCTCTGATATATTAAATTCGTACTGTGCTCCTCTTCCTCTCTCTCTCTCTCTCTATATATATATATATATATATATATCATGTTATGCTACAAAAACGGATTTCCCTAACTCTCTCTCGTCATTCGTCTCTATCGTCCACCGCTTCCGAGTATTTGTCGCTGCCTCCCACCAGACACGACTTGACACAAGGTCAAAAGCCCGAAGGCCGATTAAAGTGGGGATAAAGGGGAGGGGAAGGTCGGGAACGAGCCGAGACTCGAACCCTGCTTGTCGGTGCTGCTCATCGGCTCACTTAGTGCAATGTGAGTCTGATGAGGCAAGCAGTTTCACGAACCCAAATGTGGGTCCGGGCACGTATGCCAGTTTACGGCTTAAACTAGACGCATGGTCTAGTGCCGTACAAGGGGGACAAAGGAGACAAAAATGCAGCTCGCCCACCCGAAGGTAGCCTAGTCGAAACTAGGTGCCTAATTAAAGGCCCCAAGTCTGCCATTGTTCCTTTTCCAGGGCCACGCTCCGGACCGAAGTCCACCGCTTCCGGCTGGTCTTCAAAGCTACACCCTATGGCCGTGCGGAGCTATTGTAGGTAAGTTTTAGCTGTTCATCCGTGTGAAGGGGTCCGAATGAGAATAATGTGGGGTTTGTATTTGAATATTCATAAACACTGGACACTAGCAGACCCTCGTCGAATAAACACAACACCATCAGAAGAAAGCTTAGGGTATATAGACTAAACATAAGTGAAAAGAATATAGATAAAAGACAAGAATCCAATAAGAATAAAAAGATAAATATGAACGAGAATTATTATAATATCACAAGAAATAAGATTACTTTCATATCATTAAGCATAAAGTTAATTTTTTTTATTGAAAGAAAACGGTTTCAAGCTAACGAAGGAAAAAAGCAGAAGATACTCCGCACAAATAATTACGGACGCGGACTAAGCCGATGACATAGCGCTTCTGGCAAATATACTCGCTCAAGCTGAATCCCTGCTACATAGCCTGGAACGAGCAGCTGCAGGCATAGGCCTCCATGTCAATGCACACAAGACGGAATTCATGTGCTTTAATCAAAGAGGCGATATCTCCACACTAAATGGTAGTTCTCTTAGACTAGTGGACAAGTTTACCTACATAGGAAGCAGTGTCTCGTCAACCGAGACAGACATCAACACGCTACTAGCAAAGGCATGGCGAGCTAACGATAAGCTATTGGTTTGACCTGACCGATAAAGGGAAACGCATGTTTACAATGGGTAGATATGAACTGAATAATATAAATATTACCATATAGACGGATAGACTGTGGGATATGTCTTTAATTAGAATCATTTTGAGATGAGGCTTCTAAATCTAATAATTAATTTCTATTTATTGCAGACTTTTTGTCCTCATCTTGGTAGTTTTTTTTTTGTGTTGTTTCTTCTTTCACCCCGTTTCAATTACAAAATTGGTTACGGACCCGACTATGGAAGACCAGATAAGGAGAACAATAATTGGATTTATAAGACCAAAATATCCATTCTTGATCGCCCTTCGGCGCAGCGGATAGGGGCGTTGAGTCTCTACGGTTCCAGGTGAGCATTGTCAGAAGATAGCGGTTTCAAATCCTACCCAAGCCGGCCAGAGGTTTACTTGGTCAAAAACGTGGTGCGATAGAAAATAACTCTGGAAGGCAGTAATTACTGGGGATACGGTTACTAGACTCAGCATTCCTAACCGAGGTCGCGGTAAAATCCCCTAAAGAAGGCCTGAGGTGAAATTTGGCCGAAACCCAGTGAAAGAAGAAACAACACAACCCCCGCCCCAGGAAAAAAATACCATGATGCGTATGGATTAAAAAAATTGGAACTTTGATTGCATCAGAATTTTTTTTCGCAGAATGTTACTAACAGAATTGTAATGTTTTAAAACTTTCTCACCTTTTTTATTTTGTTTAAAAACTCCTATGCCTTGATGAAGGTGTAAAAAAACGAAATATTTAATGTTGGCTAATATTTCTATGAAGAAAAATAAAGAAAATCATCCTCTGAAATCCTTGTGTTTCTCTAATTTCTACAATCTATCTATCTATCTATCTATCTAACCATAGCGTCACGGGCAGGATGTGATACAAGTTCAATTCTTATGAGGAGAACAGTTGGTTTGAATTAAAACTTTTTATTCTTTTAGATTAGTTGTTAAAGAGCTGGAATGTGGATTCGTAGTAAGCGAGTTCGAATTCCAGTCGCTCTATTACGTTCACTTTCGGACAAAAACACTTGGGGAAGTTATAGAACTCTTTATTCTCCTATCTATAGGATAAAAAGTACCACTACTGTTCCTCTAGAAGGATGGCTTTGGCATTAAATAACCTATGTAGATTGATATGCCATTAAACATAGAAGCCAAACCGAACCATAGCCGGTCACGAGAACATATTGATTAATACTTTTCCCAAGAGTGTTGTATATTGACCCACAACCTTGCCGGACTGTCAAAATAGGAAATGCACCAATGTAAATAACAGGTGCATCCGGTCGAGGAATATCAGAATTATAACCTTGACCGTGGATGGGTTGAATGAGTGCAATTGTAACGCCCACAAGAAGGGGGCGTTAAACTATTATATAACTCGGTGAAGACAGGAAGTCAGTTAGTTTGGAGACCAGACCCGTTGGTGACAAAATGCGGTAGAGAAAGCCAGGACTCAGCAGAGTGGGCCCCCAGACCCCCGGTTGAGCAGCCCAGTAAAACGGGAAAGGAACACGGTTATGGCCAATAGAGTGAGGTTCAATATGTTGCAGTTCTGTTCGGTCTTCAGCTCCCTCTCTCACACAACCCTTTCAATAAAGTGAGAGGTATATTTTTCTAAAAGACTGTATTGCTCGTCTTTATTGTTGTGTCGTTTGCATGTATCTGCATATGAGTATATAACAAGAGGATTAGCATACGCACACAGTAAAACAATCACTTGTATACATACGATGAAAACAAATACATATGCACAGGTACGAGGATCATTAAAAAAGTTTCCAGACTTTTTTCGTATGGTCACTTTTATTGATAGTACACATATGAAACTCTAGTCCCCTTAGAAGTAATCTCCTCCGGCTGCAATGCAATTGTTGTACCGTTCCAACAACTTCTGCAAGGCCCCATGGAAGGCATCTTGTATGAGCGTGTCCATTACCTTCGTCACAGCCTCTTTCATCTCCTCAATTGTCTCATAACGACAGCCTGTGGGTTGAGGGAATAAGCAAAAGTCTGGACTATAGGCAGGGTGAGGAAGTGTCTTGATGCCCATCTTGGTCAAATAGTCTGTGACAAGGATGGAGTTGTGGACTGGTGCATTGTCCCGGTGGAAATGCCACTGACCTAATTTGAAGAGTGCTGGCCTCTTCCCTCGGAATCTCTTCCTGAACTCCCTTAAAACCTCAACATAGTAACCCTAACCCTAATCCTTTGCCCAATCAACTCTGGTTTATTGACTTTCTTACTCCTCCCACACCTCTCATCATCCCTCACAGACTCCCTACCTTCCTTGAATCTCTTATGCCACTCAAAAACTCATACTCGATTTATGCAAGATAGTCGAAAAGCAGTCTGAAGTATTCCATACGTTTCTGTGACATCTTTCCAAGTTTAAAACAGAATTTTATTGTATATCGTTCTTCTAAAGTGTCCTCACGTCAAGATTGCATTTTTGAAACTCACCAGCTGTGACAATCAGGCTTGAGTAGGGTGTATTCGAATTGCTGCTGTAGCTGTTCATTTGAACCTGAAATCATAAAAATTGGTCAGTCATATTATAAGATATATAGCAATAACATACTGAATTTTCAAGAGTCTACGACAATTTTAAATGCCTGTACAAAAAAGTCTGGAAACCTATTGAATTCACCACGTACATACAAAGATTTACACACAGAAAACAAATACACATTTTTACTCATACCCACCTACACATATACTAGTAACATCCACATAAATTTTTATCCAACAAAATGACCTAGTCACGGATTTGAACCCATGTCTCCGATTCTGTTTTCTACGACGGCAACTATTATGCTAATTTTTGTTTCTTTCTAGCCATTTGGCGATTACCAGAGGGCAATCTTCTCGGGTTATCTGTTCAATGGCGAACAATGTGTTTGCACACGTTTCCTTATCAAGATTTCTCGCTTCGCTCCGTTCCGTTCAAAGTAAAGATTGAAGAAAATAATCATTTTATTTATTCAATGATTTTTTACAGGAACTTTAGTTATAATAGATATTGAGAAATTCAAATTTATTTGAACACGAAGCATAAATATATCGCTAAATGCGAGATAAGGAATACCGAATTTTCAACAATTGTTTTAAATGGAAATAAGCAAAGGAAAAATAAAGAGAGAATTGATGTAACAATTTAAATTGAAAATAAGATACAATAAGCAATAATATGTGCTCGTGTATGGCCAACAAAGAAAACCGCTAAAGAAAATCAAAACCGTTTATCACATCTGTGGGTCTCTGATAAAATAGTTTTTGCTTTAAGTGTTCGTTTGGCTCAATAGTTATCAATGCAGAAAATACTCCTTCCCCAAACATTTCTAAATAACCTTGGGAAAAGCATATCTTTTTGTATGATATAGTAAAAATAGTAGGGTGGATCGTGCTTTTTATCATTTGCAATCATCCAGTCTAGGAGAAAGGCAAAAAAAAAGACAAAAAAAAGCAGCTACGATATTGAGGTGGAAATTCTAGGACATTTCGTCGCTGTCGTTAGCTTCGTCTGACCATTCCTCGGGTGGTGTAATGGTTAACAAGCTAGGCTAGCAAACCTTCACGAGTGAATTCAAGTTTTATTACGTGCCCCATTCATAGTCAATTACTTCATCTGACTATTCCTGAGACATCACTGGTGCCAAGTGTATTGCCCACAGTCCTTCCCTTGGGAAAGATCCTAACCTTTTAGTAGAACTGAAAATACATCAACTGTATTTCAATTCGAATTTTGATCAACATCCCGTACATTATATATATATATATATATACATATATATATATATATATGTGTGTGTGTGTGTGTGTGTGTGTGTGTGTGTGTGTGAAGGCGTTCGTGGTGAAGAAATGGTTACCATAGGTATTGGACACGGCGATCTAATTTCAAATTCTGAAAGAGGCTGTTTGCATTTCGCATAGTGCTAATAGCCTTGGAAAATGCATGAATCCAACTATTCGCCCTCCAGAATAGGTAACATGTAGGATGAACTGGGATCTTTAACCAAGGTTTGGCAACCATTCTAGGAGAAGGAAAGGTCTGATTTCAAACCAGGGCGTTTCACGTAAGACTAGCAAACCTTCACGAGTGAGTTCGAGTCTCGTTTGATGGCCCATTCATTCGGCCTTGTGGTACGTCCAAGCAAAAAGCTTAGTAAATCATTACAGAGGAGTACCCCTTGGGCGTCTCAAGTGAGGTAATAAGACTAGCAAACCTTCACGAGTGATTTCGAGTCTCATTGGGCACCCCATTCATACGGCCTTGTGCCACGTCCAAGCAATAAGCTTAGTTAATTACTCCAGAGCAGTACACCCATCAAAAAAGGTTGACCTGTGTATGGCACAAAACTTCAAATTGAGTGAGATTCTTGTTTTGAGGCTATGGACAGTGTGAAGTACCCCTTAATTGGTAGTACCCTCAGGTCCACTCTGACCTGCAGTTGGTCTTGGTCTAGCCTTGTATCTCATATATGGTGCAATCCACGGATAAGGATAAAAGTCGTATGATACATGAGTATGTACGGTAGATACTGCAAGAGTTTTATCTTTTATTGAAGAGAACCGTACCATTTTGACCCCCCACCCAATGCTTAAAAACTACGCTACTACTTGGCTGCTTGCGATTATATTTCCTGCTAAGAAAAGAAAAAAAAATTATCACTATCAGAAAGCAAGAGAAATTAAACAATTTCGAAACTTAAACGCCCGAGACTGACGTATCTTATCTAGACTTAATTTTTTGCTTCAGGCGTCCCTTGTGAATTGTCTGCAGATTAATGGCAAAGCATTCGAGATAAATTACACAGATCAGATACAAAATCTTCCATCTGTCACATTGGTAGAGTTGTTAAATTTCCCCATAGCTTGTGGCGTCTGTTTTTGATAGCATCTCAAAACATGTTCCAAGCAAACACATCAGTATAGTTAAACGAGTTATCTGTGAAAAGGAAAAAGAACGAAACGAAATGTGAATGGAACGACACGAAGAGTGAAGATATTAAAAATAAGACCAAATACTGAAAGTGTTGTTGTTCTTCATATTACATATTTTGCACGGAGTCAACATTGACGATTCACAAATATTGAAAGATGCAGAGGAGTCCCTGTTGGATAGTGGCTAATATTTTGAACTGCAGCATAGGAGTAAGGGAATTTGAACTTCAATCGTGCTTGTATGTTCACTTTCAGACTAATATCCTTGGGAAAGGTATGAACGCTCGTATCCCTCAAGCAATGGGTTAAATAGTGTTGTATGCACATATGCAGATTCATGCAGAACACAACGACACAACGAAGACGACGAGACAGTCCTTTTAGAAAAAATATACCTCTCACTTTATTTGAAAGGTTGCGTGTGAGAGGGAGTTGGAGACCGATCAGAACTGCAACATATTGACCCCCACTCTTATGGCCATCCGCGTAGTGTCTTTCCTGTTCTCCTGGACTACTCAACAGGAGGCCTGGGGGCCCACTCCACTGGATGCTGGCTTTCTCTACCACATCTTGTCACCAACGGGTCTGGTCTCCAAACTACCTGACTTCCTGTCTTCACTGAGTTATATAATTGTTCAATCGCCCACTCAATATCTCCCCATGACTGGCCATCGGGATGTGTCACTTCCGCTGTCCTTGGAATGGCATGTTTGATTGTCATCGAGCGGAAATAACTGTCATGCAGTTCACAGGTCACTCTCTTCCGGTGCATCAGTCTGACAGTACCGTGCGATTTTGCCTTGTCCCATATTGTCAGCCAAGCCCGCCTACGCCAATAGTATATGCAACTTCCGCGTCTTCGGAATGGCATGTTTGGCCGGGTCGAAGGTCAATATACAACAATAGTACCACAGTTGTTCTTCAATGAGGACAGCTTTGGCATTGAATTACCCACGAAGGTTGATGAACCAACCAAACAATCGACCAAACAACTAATCAAACAAACCAACTAACAAACAGGCAAATAGTTGGAAATTTATTTTGCTTTGATTCCTAACCAGTAAGCTTTGAGCTTTTTTTTCAATGCATTTCTCAGGTAAAAATCCCTTCCAGTTCATTTCTCTCGTAGAACTCACTTGCAAAGTATTCCTTGAGTAAAAACCACTTCTAAAACATCTTCTTTGAAAAATTATTTGCGAGGCATACATTTAGTAAAAACACTTCCAATGCAATTCTCAGGTAAAATACACCAAAATTGTATTTCTTTTGTAAAATTCACCAGCGACGCATTTTTCTCGTAAAAATCACTTCCAACTCATTTCTCTCGTAAAATTCGCCTGCAATGCATTTCTCTCAGAAAAATCACTTCCAACTCATTTCTCTCGTAAAATTCGCCTGCAATGCATTTCTCTCATAAAAATTACTTCCAACTCATTTCTCTCGTAAAATTCGCCTGCAATGCATTCCTCTCATAAAAATCACTTCCAACTCATTTCTCTCGTAAAATTCGCCTGCAATGCATTCCTCTCATAAAAATCACTTCCAACTCATTTCTCTCGTAAAATTCGCCTGCAATGCATTTCTCTCATAAAAATCACTTCCAACTCATTTCTCTCGTAAAATTCGCCTGCAATGCATTTCTCTCATAAAAATCACTTCCAACTCATTTCTCTCGTAAAATTCGCCTGCAATGCATTCCTCTCATAAAAATTACTTCCAACTCATTTCTCTCGTAAAATTCGCCTGCAATGCATTTCTCTCATAAAAATTACTTCCAACTCATTTCTCTCGTAAAATTCGCCTGCAATGCATTTCTCTCATAAAAATCACTTCCAACTCATTTCTCTCGTAAAATTCGCCTGCAATGCATTCCTCTCATAAAAATCACTTCCAACTCATTTCTCTCGTAAAATTCGCCTGCAATGCATTTCTCTCATAAAAATCACTTCCAACTCATTTCTCTCGTAAAATTCGCCTGCAATGCATTCCTCTCATAAAAATCACTTCCAACTCATTTCTCTCGTAAAATTCGCCTGCAATGCATTTCTCTCATAAAAATCACTTCCAACTCATTTCTCTCGTAAAATTCGCCTGCAATGCATTCCTCTCATAAAAATCACTTCCAACTCATTTCTCTCGTAAAATTCGCCTGCAATGCATTTCTCTCAGAAAAATCACTTCCAACTCATTTCTCTCGTAAAATTCGCCTGCAATGCATTTCTCTCATAAAAATCACTTCCAACTCATTTCTCTCGTAAAATTCGCCTGCAATGCATTTCTCTCATAAAAATCACTTCCAACTCATTTCTCTCGTAAAATTCGCCTGCAATGCATTCCTCTCATAAAAATTACTTCCAACTCATTTCTCTCGTAAAATTCGCCTGCAATGCATTCCTCTCATAAAAATCACTTCCAACTCATTTCTCTCGTAAAATTCGCCTGCAATGCATTTCTCTCATAAAAATCACTTCCAACTCATTTCTCTCGTAAAATTCGCCTGCAATGCATTCCTCTCATAAAAATCACTTCCAACTCATTTCTCTCGTAAAATTCGCCTGCAATGCATTTCTCTCAGAAAAATCACTTCCAACTCATTTCTCTCGTAAAATTCGCCTGCAATGCATTTCTCTCATAAAAATCACTTCCAACTCATTTCTCTCGTAAAATTCGCCTGCAATGCATTTCTCTCATAAAAATCACTTCCAACTCATTTCTCTCGTAAAATTCGCCTGCAATGCATTCCTCTCATAAAAATTACTTCCAACTCATTTCTCTCGTAAAATTCGCCTGCAATGCATTTCTCTCATAAAAATCACTTCCAACTCATTTCTCTCGTAAAATTCGCCTGCAATGCATTTCTCTCATAAAAATCACTTCCAACTCATTTCTCTCGTAAAATTCGCCTGCAATGCATTCCTCTCATAAAAATTACTTCCAACTCATTTCTCTCGTAAAATTCGCCTGCAATGCATTTCTCTCAGAAAAATCACTTCCAACTCATTTCTCTCGTAAAATTCGCCTGCAATGCATTTCTCTTGGAAAAATAACTTTCAATACATTTCCCTGATAAAATCACTTGCGATATATTTCTCTTGGAAAAATACCTGGCATTGTATTTTTCGAATAAAAGTCAATTCCAATAAACTTCACGAGTAAAAATAACTTCAAATGCATTTGTCTGATAAGATCACCTCCAATACATTTATATTGTAAAAAAAATACACAATAAAAAAACACAATAAAAAAAGAAAAAAAACCAGTAACAATACATTTCTCAAGTCAGCTCCCCCTCCTGCAATTCATTTCTCTAGTAAAATTATTTCAAATACATATATTCGAGTAAGAAATTTTCGGCTATGCCTTTCTTATGTAAGAATCACTCGCATTGCGTTTCTCTGATAAAAAAAATAAATATTACATTCTTCTAGTAAAAATCAAAAGCAATTCATTTCTCTCATAAATAACATCTAATCCATTTCTTTTGTAAAATTCACCTACGTTGCATTTCTGCGGAAAATTTTCAATTCACTTCCAATTAAATTCTCTAGTAAAAACCTCGTCCAATGTAGTTCTCTAATAAAATCGTCTGTTATACGGGTGACATCTCCACTCTAGACGGAACCCCTCTTAAACTAGTAGACAAATTCACTTACCTAGGAAGCAGCGTCGCA
This sequence comes from Sepioteuthis lessoniana, assembly GCA_963585895.1. NCBI lineage: Eukaryota > Metazoa > Mollusca > Cephalopoda > Myopsida > Loliginidae > Sepioteuthis > Sepioteuthis lessoniana. The sequence continues at coordinate 56,965,071 of OY757944.1, read as the reverse complement.
TCAATCGAAAGGGACATCGACACGAGGTTAACGAAAGCATGGACAGCTATCAATAGGCTATCGATTATATGGAAATCAGACCTAACCGATTAAATGAAACGCAGCTTCTTCCAGGCAGCGGTCGCATCGATACTACTATATGGATGCACTACATGGACTCAAATAAAACGGCCGGAGAAGAAGCTAGACGGCAATTACACAAGAATGCTGCGAGCAATATTGAACAAGTCCTGGCGGCAACACCCCACAAGACACCAACTGTACGGCCAACTTCCTCCTATCACGAAAACTATTCAAGTTAGACGAACCAGACATGCAGGACACTGCTGGAGAAGCAGGGACGAACTCATAAGTGATGTACTCTTATGGACCCCCACACATGGCCGTGCAAAAGAAGGACGACCAGCACGAACACACATTCAGCAACTATGTGAGGATACGGGATGTTGTCCAGAAGACCTGCCTGAGGTGATGAACGATAGGGAAAAGTGGCGAGAGAGGGTCAGGGATATCCGTGCTACCAGCAAGACATGGTGATGATGATGATGATACGTTTCTCAATTAAAAATAACCGAGAATGCATTTCTCAAATAAAAATCTCCTGTAATGCTTGCACAGTCTGCTAGGGCTGTAGAGTACACCGGCTGCAACTCTGCAGAGGGATAAGACCCCTGCAACAAATGTCTTGGATATGACACTAAACAATATGATGTGGAAATTCCAGTAAGGCTGGAGCTTTGGGAACTGCGGAGCACCCCTTCATTGCCATTGCTTCCAGGTCATCTCTGACCCGGAGAGGTAGTACCTGATAGGGTCCTATCTATGGGTTAAATAGAACTAAATAGCGTACTAATGTTAAACTGAATTACTTGAAAAAGAACTGCATCGATATTTAAACTACATACTTATATTAAACTGAACTGCTTGAAATAGAACTGCTTTGATATTAACTGTGTGTGGACAAAACCAATACTTATACTAAAATGAATTGTTTGAATTTTAACTGTTTGACTAAACTGAATAGCTTGAAATAGAAAAGATTTTGACTTAAACTATGTACTCATGCTAAATCATCATCATCATCATCATTATGTCGCGCCATCAGCACAGATATCTCTGACCCTCTCTCGCCACCCTTCTCTGTAGTCCATTGCTTCCGGCAGGTCTTCCAGAATACATCCCGTATAGGTACAGAGCTGCTGTATGTATGTTCTAGCTGGTCGTCCTGCCTTTGCTCGTTCATGTAAAGGGATCCACAGGAGTACATCACTTATGAGCTCATCCCTACTTCTCCAGCAGTATCCCGCATGTCTGGTTTGTCAAAATTTGATAGTTTTCGTGATGGGTGGTTGGTACTATTTACCGACCCCTCCGCTCGGGCAGGATATGACACAGGGTCAATTTTTAAGCGGAGTTTAACAGGTTTCAATTCAGAGTTTTCCTTCTCCTAGACCAGTTGCCTAACCATGGCTGAAGAACCTAGTCTGTCCTACTATTTACCCATAGCTGGAGGGAGAATTATTGGATTCATACCTTTCCAGGGGTATTAGTGCTATGTGAAATGCAATCAGTCTCGTCCAGGATTTGAACTCGTATCGCCGTGCTCATTTCCTACGGCGATAACGACTACACCACGGGCACCTCCATTCGTGATGGGTGGTTGGTGGGCGAACAGCTGCTGCTTTGTCAGGTGTTGCCTCTAGGACTTGTTAAATATTGCTCGCAGCATTCATGTGTAGTTGCCGTCAAGCTTTTTCTCTATACGTTTAGATAGCGTCCATGTAGTGCCTCCATACAGCAGTATCGATACGACCGCTGTTTGGAAGACTCTGTGTTTCATTTTATCGGTCAGGTCTGACTTCCATATGACAGATAGTCTATCGATAGCTCTCCATGTCTTTATTAGTCGCGTGTCGATGTATGTCTCGGTTGATGAGACACTACTTCCTAGGTAGGGGAACTTGTCTACTAGATTCAGAGAGCTACCATTTAGTGTGGAGATGTAGCCTCTTTGATTAAAGCATATGTATTCCGTCTGCTGTGCATTGACGAGGAGGCCTATACCTGCAGCTACTCGTTCCAGTCTATGTGGCAGGTACATTTGCCAGACGCGCTATGTCATCGTCGTTGTCGGTGTCGGTTATAGTTTGTGCGGGGTACCTTCTGCTTCTTTTCTTTGTTGGCTTGAAACCGTTTTCTTTGATTTTATCAATAGATGTTCTAAGCTCGTAGTCTAGACAGATGATAAAGAGGTATGGGGCTTGTGTGTCTCCTTACAGCACACCTGCTACAATGTCGAAGTAGTCTGTGTCTCCATCCGAGGAGCGGACTTTTACTTTCGTGTTTTTATATAGTATCATTATGGGTGCGACTGTTTCTTTTGGTAGGTCGTTGGCGAGCCGAATTTGCCCTATCTTTCGTCTGAGATTGGTGCCAATGGCCTTAGTAATGTCGACAAATAATATTGTTGCCTCTAGGTTTTTTTGCTCGTACAGCTTCAAGTATTCGACGGATAGTCAAAATTTGTGACATCGTGGATCTATTTCTCCGGAAGCCATTTTGGTTCTTCCTAAGTATTTTCTCAATTTTGTGTTCTATGCGGTTGCGAAGAAGAGCATTGTACATCTTGGCCGCTATGAATGTAAGTGTTATACCTCGGTAGTTCTCGTCTAATCTGAGGTCGCCTTTCTTAGGCAAGCGGGGGGGTGCATCTATCTATTGTGTTTTGATTATATACAGCATTACAGTGTCGGAGCAGTATGTCGTCGAATTCCCTGGTCTTCCATACTTCTGGGGTTATTTCATCAAGCCCTGCTGCTTTTCTTGTTGTATAGCCATGACCAACTATACCCATATACATGCAGAAACATAACGACGACACAATATAGACGAGCGGACACAATTCTTTAGAAAAATATTCCTCGCACTTAATTGAAAGGGTTGAATGTGAGAGGTGAGTTGGAGACCGATCAAAGACGGCAACATATTGACCCCCCCAACTCTTCTGGCTATAACAGCATTTCTTTCCGGTTCTCCTAGGCTGCTCAACCGGGGGCCTGGGGGGGGGCAGCCTCTTGGACATGGTTCTGTTTCCAGCATCTTCTCTCCAACTGACTGACTTTCTGTCGCACCTGGGTTATATAATTGTTCGACGTACACCTACTTCTTCTGAGCGTCACATTTGCACTCAATTCAACCCGTCGACAGTCAAGGTATCTATCCCCTTATATCTTCGACCGGATGCACCTGTTATTTACACAGGTGCATTTCTCATCTGACAGCTTGGCTGGGTCGGAGGTCAATATGCAACATTCTATTTTTGATTTTTTTTAGTACTGAGTTGAGGTCTTCTTGCGTAAACTGTCCTAGTTTGATGTCTAATTGTTTACTAATAATTCTTGTGATTGGTTCATGTGTATCTTTAGGAGGGTTTCCGAGTAAATTCTCGAAATGTTGTTTCCATATGTGTATCCGTTCTTCATGGCTGATAGCTTTCAGTTTAGCTTTCGCATAGCTCTTTCTTCTGCTTACTTCGTTTACCCTTTGCCATGCAACCGATTCTCTAGTCTTATTAATCTGATTTTGTATATATTCTATTTGTTCTTTTGGGTATATGATAGCTTGTTCATTTTGTGCCTTTTTAAGTTTCAGGGCATTGGTATTGGTTGGGTTCTTCCTATTGCATTTGGAAGCAGTTTTCATGTCTGCACGCTTTTTTCTAATCGATAATGTCTCCCATGGGACTCTAGGTTTAGCTTTTTGTTTAGATGGTATGCATTCTGTTGCCACTTTTAAGTGGGCATTGACGAAATTCTCATATTCTTCATTCGGAATACGTGTTTCTGTCTTCTGTAGTGGATCGAATTTGTTTCTTAGTGTTAACGCATATTTATCTCTATCTCAGTTATTAAGCATGGACCAGCCATATTGTACAGCGGTTGTTGTATCGGCCGTATTCCTTCGTAGGCTCAGTCGTCTTTTTGCCGTGACAATTCGGTGATCAGAGGATACACCTTCGAAAGAGGAATATGCCTCGCAATTCAATGTGCTATAATTCCATTTCTTATTTGGAGGTGCCCGAGGTGCAATGGTTATCCTCGCAGGAAATGGATTCGGTGACACGAGTTCAAATCCTGGACGAGACTGATTGCATTTCCCATAGCACTAATACCCTTGGGAAAGGTATGAATCCAATTATTCTCCCTCCAGCTATGGGTAAATAGTAGGACAGACTAGGTTCTTCAGCCTTGGTGAGGCAACTAGTCTCGGAGAAGGAAAACTCTGAATTGAAACCTGTTAAACTCCGCTTAAAAATTGACCTTGTTTCACATCCTGCCCGAGCGGAGGGGTTGGGTAAATATGATAATTCCATTTCTTATTTATAAAGGCGTAGTCTATCTGTGATTTAGTATTATTTGCGTAGATGTAGGTCCATAGTTTCCCTCCCTTTTTTGAAAGTTTGTATTGAGGCTTGTTAATCTATTTCTAGCATGAAATCTGTTAGATGTTGCCCATTTCTGTTTGACGAGTAGTGAAAGCTGAATTTATGGTTTACGTTTTTACCAATTCGGGCATTCATGTCTCCACCAATGACGAGAACGTTGTGTTTCGGGATGCTACGAACAAGGGTGGATAACTCATTATAGAAGGCGATGAGATCAGTTTCTTCACTATCATTGGTAGGGCTGTAGCGGGAGATGATTGTTGCGCTGGAGTTGCCATTAAAAGTAGTCACCATCATCTTCTGTTGTATTTTGTCGATGCTATTTCGTGATTTTAGGGCCCATGGTTCTATAAGCATACTTACACCTGTCGTTACATTGACAGAGTTTTTCCGTGCAGATGCAGTGGCTAGAGTCCATTCATTGCCAGTATCTTGATATTTAATATCCTCGCTATGAGTGTACCTTGTTCTTGTATGCATATAAGGTCTTTGCAATGATCTGCAGTTATTCTATTTAAGGTTCGAGCGTTGAATGTCGCTATTTGTATAGTGCGTTTGTATTTCAGTAAATTTTGTTTTAATTTGAGCTCTGTAGCTGGTTTTTCAAACCCTGAGACCAGGGCCCCAACCTCAGCAGGACGCGTCCCTTTTTTACCTGCTCGAAGAACGATGCGGTTTGGACAAGTGATTTGAGTGTGGGTCATGGTAATCTTTCAATGGCTGTTTTTACTCTCATCAATAGAAGACACCCTTATGGACGAGCAGCAGTAGTTCTGCGATCGAACTATTTGATCCTGGCCGTTGAACCGTAGGATTCATACACCAGGGGCCTGGTTAGGCATTGCGTTGAACTATCAGAGGGTTTATTCGCTCGCCTTTACGTCCACCATGCTGCTTCCCATGGCTTTCGAGAAAATGTATACATTTTCCCCTCTGACTTCCCCCTTCTGTCAATATTAAGTTTTAACTTAAGTCCATAATTAATTTCTTCTGATATTTCATCGAAGTCCTTATCTATGGTTCTTTGCATCCTTATAGACATTCTATTTTACGCTGACTTACGTTTTCAGTTTCTAATAAGGTCCAATAGTATTAGCTTCTCTTGACCAGGTTCAACTGTTACTTGGAATTACAGTGAATTGCCTTTGCATTTAAAGCACACATAGTATACAGCAGTGATTTTACATATAAAAAATAAAATCATTCATGCATTTTTAAATGACAATATATGTTGCGTTCTGGTTAGTGAACGCTTGTAATATTAAATAAAGGACAAACCACGATATGAGAGGAAGTAGAGATATATTCTCAGGAAAAAGTATATACAATACAGAGACTATTAGTAGACAAGAACATAGGATTAGTGAATACAGAATAAAGATATAGTCCAACGATAGTATTGGTTTCCGTTATTACGGTTGCACGTAAGGTGATCTAGTGCGATCTCCAGTCTCCAACGCTCTAATACTATTCCTGTAAGAAGCTGCTCTTCACCTTTTAGTCTGCCCTGGTATTAGTAGCTACTGGTATGTATGGCTGATGGACAAGTTCATTGTGTGGAAAAAGGTAGGTGATACCCAACAATATAGTAAAAGACAAATTACAAACCAATTTTTTGAACTCTTGCCTGACTTGGAGTCGATTTGCTTAGTATTTTCTAAGTATGTTTTACAAGGTCCGTGTTGTGTAGGCTTCTGAAGATTTTTTTATACAGATTTACGTGTATCTAGGGCTTGTTGTGGGTAGGGAAAGGGTCATTCGGTTATTTGTTTCCCCCTTTTTTTTCTCTAAATATTTCGTCATTAGCACGAAATTCCCCAAATTATTCTAACCTTACTCTAACTTTGATTTTCAGTTTCTAATATATATCAAATATATAGTATTTAGTTTGTTTTGGGTTTAATGGCATCTCAACCATTATAGGCTATTCAGTGCTAAATCCTGATTATATTTATATCAAATATATAATATTTGGTTTGGTTTGAGTTTTATGGCATATCAACGATTGTAGGTGATTTAATGCCAAATATTCTTTATACATATATATCAAATATATATGATTTGTTTTGGTTTGGTTTTATGTCATATCAACCATAGTAGGTTATCTAATGTCAAGTCCTCTTTATATATATATATATATATATTAAATATATGTGATTTGTTTATTTTTTTTGGGGAGTGGATATCAACATTTGTTGGTTATTTAATGCCAAATACTCTTTATACATATATATTAAATATATACGGTTTCGTTTGGTTTGAGTTTTATGGCAAATCCATCATTGCAGATAATTTAATGCCAAATCCTCTTTATACACATATATTAAATATATATATATATATACACTAAACAATCTGATGGCGAGGTTCCAGCAGTGCTGGAGCTTTGGGGAATGCGGATTACCCCTTTATTGCCATCGCTCCCAGGTCCACTCTGGCCCGGAGTGGTAGCACCTGATAGGGCCCTATCAGTTAAATAGAACTAACAGCATACTAATGCTATAATGAATTGTTTGAATAAACTGAATAGCTTGAAATAGAAATGTTTTTGACAATTAAACCGAACTTACATTTAAACTTCGTGCTTATGCTTAACTGAATTATTTGAAATAGAACTGTTTTTCGACGTTAAAACTGTATTTACACTTAACTGAATTGTTACATATAACTTCTTGAATAGTTTGAAATAAATGTTTTTGACAATTAAACTGTGTACTTATGCTAAACTGAATTGTTTTTGATAGAACAGATTATTTACATAAAAATGGATTTGGCGTTAAATAACCTACATAGGTTGATATGCCATAAAACCCAACAACCAAACCAAACCAAACCAATCAAAGTTTTCAGTATTAGTACATATCAAATTGTGTGCACGTAGTTGGTTTTCTGATAGAAACACTATTTAAAATGTCAATTTACAAGAGTTAAGTATCTGTTCACAAGTTTTTTGTTCTTGAAACTATCGTCAAGACAGAGCTAAAACGCATATATTTCGCACTGTTTTCAATGATTTTTTTGTAATTGTAAATTTTATAAATGTTCACACTATATTCACGCTACAAACACTATTTGTGTGTCATTCCTGAATTGCCATCGCCCCCAGGCACACTGTAGCCCGGAATAGTAGCACCTGATAGGGTTCTCTCTGAGGGTCAAATAGAACTGTCTGACATTTAAAATGGGTGCAAACAAAAATTGAATTGTCAGAAAGTAATCTTGTAATATTACGGACGGGCGCTGTCGTCAATCAGTGAAGGTGTCACGAGACTAGCGCGTGCGGGCAAAATGACCTGCAAAGTTAGACGTGATTTTAAAATAATTACATATGTATTATCACGTGTTTCACTTGTGACATCGAACATTCGGGGATCTTTGATTTGTTCTCCAAAATCTCTTTATAAGAAAACAAGTAACGAGATTTTGGGAGATTTATCTTTGTGAACTTATGCTAAACTGAATTGTTTGAAATTGAATATTTTGATCATTTAACTGTGTGTAAACAAATGACTGATTTTAAATTGAATTGTTAGAAACACAACTGTTAGATCATTTAAGAGTGTGTAAATAAATGACTGATGTTTAATTGAATTGTTCGTGATACATAGCAATACTTGGAACCGTTTATATTTGTGAACTTATGCTAAACTGAATTGTTTGAAATGGAATGTTTTCATCATTTAACTGTGTAACTGTAAAATGTGTTTACAAATTGTATATTTAACAAATATGTAAAAACAGAGTTAGGTATTAAATAACCAACAATGATTGATATTGTTGTATATTGACTTTGGACCCGGCCAAACAAGCCATTCCAAAGTGATGCACCGGAAGGAAGTGACACATTCCGATGGCAGTTATGGGAAGAAATCGCGTAGGCGGGCTTGGCTGACAATATGAGACAAGGCAAAATCCCATGGTACAGTCATAGACTGATGCACCGGAAGAGAGTGACCTGTGAACTGCATGACAGTTATTTCCGCTTGATGACGATCAAACATGCCATTCCAAAGTTATTGAGTGGGCGATTGAACTATTATATAACTCGGTGAAGACAGGAAGTCAGTGAGTTTGGGGACCCGTTGGTGACAAGATGCGGTAGAGAAAGCCCGCACCCAGCAGAGTGGGCCCCCGGGCCTCCGGTTGAGTAGCCCTGGAGAACAAGAAAGACACAGTTCCGATGTCCATGAGAGTTGCAGTTCTGATCGGTCTCCAACTCCCTCTCACAGACAAACCTTTCAAATAAAGACGAGCAAAGACTTCTTTAAAAAAATATACCTCTCACAAGAGGTTTTATTTTTTAAAAGAATTCTTTGCTCGTCTTTATTCATTGCGTCAATATGTATTCTGCATGTATATGTGCATATTTATTATGTGGCTACACAACAATATGCCATAAAACCAAGCCAAACCAATCTGATCCAAAGTAGATATATAACCTATCAAACATGAATTTAATATATATATATATATATGTGTGTGTGTGTGTGTGTGTGTGTGTGTGTGTGTGTGTGTGTGTGCGTGTGTATTAGGCTTTTTTTTAATTTGTATTTTGAGGAAGTATTTTATAACTCAAATAAAGGTAATCGTTGTGGAAAGTGGGATCAGCGATCAGAGTTCAAATCCTGTATGAGGTTGCGTCTTCTTTTGCATTACTTCCCTTATGAAAGGTATCAATATTGGGCGCGGGGTATCTGGTCTAGTTTAGGTGCTATTCCGGGTAACTCTAGTTTATCTATGCAGGGATAGCATGTTTGGTTAATTCATCTACTTTACTGTGTTTGATTAACAACTTAACGGTTTTTATCATCTTACAAATACAGTTATTATTATTATTATTATTATTATTATTATTATTATTATTATTATTATTATTATTATTATTATTTACCTTTGCTAATATTAACCTATTTTCCTCATTTTTCAGTCCAGCGTATATTCACTTGTCTTGTTCTAACATTAATCTGTTTATTGCTTCTATTTCCGGTTTTGTTTGTTTTTGTTTTTCTTTTTTTTCTTTTTTATATAGATTGATAAACACTCGTCTACTTATTTTTTCGCTCTTATCTATTTTATCTAATCATTCATTTTGTTATTTCATTCATTTACCACAACCTCACAAATATTGACCATCCGTAGAATCCTTGAAGGCGTTCGGGCAAAAAACCTACAGGCGACATTACTATTTATCGACTTTACCAAGGCCTTCGATTCCATACACAGAGGGAAGATGGAACGAATCCTACTTGCATACGGTCGACCAAAAGAAACCGTAGCAGCAATAACGATTCTCTACAGAAACACCAAAGTGAAAGTACGTTCACCAGATGGGGACACAGAATACTTCGACATTGTTGCAGGAGTACTACAAGTAGACACGCTAGCCCCATACCTCTTTATCATGTCTAGACTACGTGCTTCGAACTTCGATCGACAAAATCAGAGAAAACGGCTTCGAGCTGACGAAGAAAAGAAGCAGAAGGTACCCCGCAAAAACAATTACCGACGCCGACTTCGCCGATGACATAGCGTTTCTGGCGAATACGCCTAACCAAGCCGAGACACTACTGCATAGTTTGGAACGAGCCGCCGCAGTCATTGGCCTCCATGTCAATGAACACAAAACTGAATATATGTGTTACAACCAAACAGGCGACATTACCACACTAGACGGAGCCTCTCTGAAACTAGTTGACAAATTCACCTACCAAGGAAGTAGCGTCTCATCAACCGAAAAAGACATCGACACAAGACGAAGGAAAGCATGGACAGCTATCGATAGGCTCTCGATCATATGGAAATCAGACCTGACCGATAAAATGAAACGCAGTTTCTTCCAGGCAGCGGCCGTATCGATACTGCTATATGGATGCACTACATGGACGCTAACTAAACGGCAGAAGAAGAAACTAGACGGCAATTACAAAAGAATGTTGAGGGCAATATTGAACAAGTCCTGGCGACAACACCCCACAAGACACCAACTATACGGCCACTTGCCTCCCATCACGAAAACTATACAAGTTAGACGAACCAGACACGCAGAACACTGCTGGAGAAGCAAGGACGAACTCATCAGTGATATACTCCTATGGACCCCCGCATATGGCAAAGCAAAAGCAGGATGACCAGCTCGAACATACACACAGCAGCTCTGTGAGGATACGGGATGTAACCCTGAAGACCTGCCAAAAGCGATGAACGATAGGGAGAAGTGGCGAGAGAGGGTCAGGGATATCTGTGCTGGCGTTACGACATGATGATGATGATGATGATGATGATGACTTCACCTTTTAAATTATTTGTTTATGTATTCTATTAATCTATTTGTTTGATTGTTTATTTTATTTTATTCTCTTTTATTCTTCTATATATTTTTTTAAAATCGAATTTTAGTTTTTGGAGTCGTTAATTTCCAGGTGACTTAATAGAAATCTATTTTCAAATCTGCATCTTCGAAATTTTCTAAAGGTTTTCAACTCTTGGTGGTCAGACTTTCCTCTCTCTTATATGTTAAACTCTTTGTTATTGTTTCTTTATTTATTTTTTTGTTTGTTTAGTTAGTTGTTTGGTTTTTGACATGGCTATTTTCACGTATTATTTTATGTCGAAGTCAGTTAAAAAATTATGGACTCCAGTTATATACGGTTCAAACATGCATTGTCAGCATTATTTTGTTATATACAGTTCAAACATTCATTTTGTTATATGCAGTTCAAACGTGCATTTTGTTATATACAGTTCAAACGTGCATTTCGTTATATACAGTTCAAACGTGCATTTTGTTATATACAGTTCAAACATGTATTTTGTCATATACAGTTCAAACGTGCATTTTATTATATACAGTTCAAACATGCATTGTCAGTATTATTTTCAACAGATAAACACTTCCAACTCATTTTCAAAATCAATAATTTACAGATAAATGTATAAATAAAGAAAACATTCATCTTAAACAATCCAACACTTCATACTTAGTTGCAATATCAACGTTTTCAGAGCCAATTTATTAATAAAGTTCACATTCATTTTAAACAGATCAATACTTCATTCTTAACTGCAATATTAATGTTCTAAGAGCCAATGTATTAATAAAGTCGACAATAATTTAAAACATGTCAACACTTTACTTATCTGTAATACCATTGTTTTAAGAGCCAATGTATTAATAAAGTTGACCATAATTTTAAACAGGTCAACACTTTTTACTTAGTTGTAATACCAATGTTTTAAGAGCCAATGTATTAATAAAATTGACGATGATTATAAACAGGTAATCCCTTCATAAGTAAATAAGTAAAGTTGGTGACCGTAGTCGAGGGTGACCCGAAGGCTCCCTTTTCGATAGCATGGGGTAGGGGAGGCGCATCTTCTTTCCCTGGATTGCTCTACTTTACCCTTGATCCTTACCTTATAATGCTGAGTGTTAATCATGGTAGCACCAAGTACCATTTTTGTGTCTTTAGTATGACTCGTCCCAGGATTGAACCCAAGTCTCCCGAGCCATTGGCGAAAGTGGGTAGAGTGTTCGCCAATAGTCCAGGAGACCTGGGTTCAATTCCAGGTGGCGTCATACCAAAGACTTTAAAAATGGTACTTGATACCTCTTTGCTTAACACTCAGCAATATAAGGTACGTATCAAGAGTAACGTGGATCAATCCAGGGAAAGGAGTTACGCCCTCCCCTACACCTCGATGTAGTAGCAATTGAAAAGGGAGCCTTATGGTCGCCCTCGACTACGGTCGCCAACTTCACTTAACCCTTTAGTTGCAATATCAATGTTTTAAGAGTCAATGAATTAAATAAGGTTTACGATCATTTTAAACGGGTAAACACCTTTTACTTAGTGGTAATATCTATGTTTTAAGAGTCAATGTATTAAATAAAGTTGACAATCATTTTAAACAGGTCAACAGTTCATACTTAGTTGCAATATCAATGTTTTTAAGAGTCAATGTATTAATAAAGTTCAAACTTATCTTCAGATGATAAACACTTCCTATTTGCAATATCAATGTTTTTAAGCGTCAATGGTTTTAATAAAATTCACTGATATAATATTACTTAGTAGCAATAGTATTTTTATGAACACCAAAGAATTAATAAAGTTTACAATCAGTTTAAACATTTCTTTTTAGCTAAAATATAATTGTTTTAAAAGTAAACATATTAATCTGCTGTAACGTTTATCATTCTAGAAAATAGAACCGGCGACTCGTATTTAAATGCTGGACGAAGTTTTTTTCTATTTCATTTTCGAGCTAATGTTCATAGGAAATGCATAAACCTATTCTCTTTTACACTTCTGAACTATGTGCAAATAGTAGCATAGATTGAATTAGTGTGGCAACCGGACAAGGAGAAGGAAAAATCTTAATTCAAATCAGCTGTACATCGCTTTAAATTGACCTTGTGTCACATCAATGAAAGTGGAAGAGGTATTGGGTGAATACAAAAGCAAACAATAGCTGTGTACTCAACAAAGTCTTCATCAAATAATGACTCCAGTATCAGGGATAGTTTTATTAACAAACAATCATTACCATTAATCCAGAATGCTCCAGATTTATAAGGTTCTATATATTACATTCATATAGAAATTCTAGATCAGGTTGAGGCCTCTTTGTATAATACTTTGTTTACCAAAGGATCATTACCATTAATCCAGAGTGCCCCAGATTTATCTTGCTATACCACCAGGATTTGTTGCTTTCCGTCCTATCGTGCAAATGACAGTTTAAGATGAAGCCTCTTTATATAACCCTTTGTTGTATTCACAACTTTTCGTAACAAAATGTTCATTCAATGACTAAAGATAAACTAAATATCTAATCTGGTTCCACATGTTACATTCATTAAGAAATGTCAGATCGAGTCGAAGTCTCTTCGTATAACCCTTTGTTGTATTCACAACTTTTCGTGACAAAGTGTTCATTCAATGACTAAAGATAAACTAAATATCTAATCTGGTTCCACATGTTACATTCATTAAGAAATGTCAGATCGAGTTGAAGTCTCTTCGTATAACCCTTTGTTGTATTCACAACTTTTCGTGACAAAGTGTTCATTCAATGACCAATGATAAACTAAATATCTAATCTGGTTCCACATGTGACATTCTTTAAGAAATGTCAGATCGAGTTGAAGTCTCTTCGTATAACCCTTTGTTGTATTCACAACTTTTCGTGACAAAGTGTTCATTCAATGACTTATGTAGGTGTCCTCGTGGTGTAATGGTTAAAGCGTTGGACTGCGGAATCGAAGTACGCAAGTTCGTACTCCAGTCACGCTATTAAGTTCACGTTCGGGCAAATACCCTTGGGAAAGGTATGAGCCCCCTTATCCTCCCAGCTATGGGTTAAATAGTACCACGACTGTTCTTCTAGAAGAAGGGCCTTGGTATTAAATAACCTAAAAAGAGTTGATAAACCAAACCATCAATGACTTATGATAAACGAAATAACTCATCTGGTTCCACATTTTACATTCATTAAAAAATGTCAGATCGAGTTGAAGTCTCTTCGTATAACCCTTTGTTGTATTCACAACTTTTCGAAACAAAATGTTCATTCAATGACTAAAGATAAACTAAATATCTAATCTGGTTCCACATGTTACATTCATTAAGAAATGTCAGATCGCGTTGAAGTCTTTTCATATAACCCTTTGTTGGATTCACAACTTTTCGTAACAAAGTGTTCATTCAGTGATGAAAGATTCGAATTAAATGACAAGATAATACGTTCGGTGGAGGAGAAGAATTTCAACGAAAATCACGTGTGAATCAGTTGTAAAAAATGCGTCATTAAGACAATGATCTTAGATTTAAATTCACTGGTTGATGAGCTGGATACTGAAGATTCGACTGAAAAGTCGAAGCAAAGTTTCTAGAGAGTTTCAGTTCAAACGATTATTTTTTGTAAACTGTTAATTCAGACCGATTAACATGATAATCCTTTTTAGTGTCGGAGTTTTGGGACTCCAGAATCTGAATCTTTTTAATCGATTTATAATCTCGGTCCGAGATTTATGCTGTTATCAACACAGGCGATCAATTTCATTGAGATGGCTCTGTTTTGGTTTCTGGCGGGATAATGTTATTCTATCTATCTATTTATCTATCTATCTATCTCTCTGGGTTCCACCATTTTCCCTCATATTACCAAAGATCCCCACTCGTCAAACTGTTCGCATTTGGCATCTAAACGAATTAACAGTATTCAGCTCATGGGGTGTATTGGAATATTTAATAGACATCTTTACGAGTTAAGCTAAAAGGTCTACCCCTTGGGCAAAACACCTGTCACATGACATGAAGAGAACTAAGATGAAGCGTGTGTGTGTGTGTGTGGGGGGTCACGTTGTTTATTTATCAACTCCTGTCTTTACTAATGGCTTGCCTTAGGGCGTCAACAGAAACGTCAGCATGCAACACGCTTCGCTAGTCAGGCTAGTCGGGAATCGATGTGAATATAGATGTTTACAGATGCATTATTAAAAAAATCACCCCCCATATATATATATATATATATATTTGCTTGTGTGCGTGCACTTATGTGGGGGTAATGCGTTGAGCACAATTACGTAGACAATGGAAGAAATTTTCACTGAATTATATATCTATCTGCTGTTCTCCCTTCATGAATATTGAGGTTTCATTTCTCTCTAGTAAATTCATCTCTCTCTCTCTCTATATATATATATATCTATCTATCTATCTATCTATCTATCTATCACAGTCCGTTCGTATCTATCTCAGTCAGTTCGTACCAACCCATCTCAATCTGTTAGTATCAATCCATTTCAGTCTGTTTCTATCTATCTATCTATCTATCTATCTATCTATCTATCTTAGTGTAAACATATCATATCATATCATATCATATCTATCCATCAATCTATTTCAGTTTAATCTATCTATCTATCTATCTATCTATCTATCTATCTCAGTGTAATCATATCATATCATATGTATCTATCAATCTATTTCAGTTTAATCTATCTATCTATCTATCTATCTATCTATCTATCTATCTATCTATCTATGTAGTGGCATATCTCAGTTTTTGCCTTGGGCTAACTATCGGTGTAAGGCTCTAGTTAAAGATTAACTTATTTCAAGGCATACCGTCTCACCTGCCTCAGGAAATTGAGACTAAACAGGCGTTCTTCTCTGAAGCAGTGAACATATTGTATATCCTTAGACAAACTTACACGAATATCCTTCAAAAGCTTCATGCTTCTCTATGCAAAAAGCTCACGCAGCTACCAGTACACGCGACTGCAGAATATGCCAGGAAGAAATGAATTTAAAAAAAGGCGAAATATATCAAAATGTTAAAAAAAACACATTTATTATGAAACTAAATTTGTTAATCTTTATTTCATAACATTTAAAATACTTCCATTAATGTAAGATATATCCCTAATATGTCTAAAATTTGGTGGTGAGGGTTTTCCACGCTGTCATCATTAACGTTCTTGTCTGCGATATCATGGTACGAGAGTTCGAACTCCAGTCACGCTATTACGTGGTGCATTCAATAAGTTTCCAGACTTTTTTGTACAGGCATTTAAAATTGTCTTAGACACTTGAAAATTCAGAATGTTATTGCTATACATCTTATGAGATGACTGACCAATTTTTATGATTTCAGGTTCAAATGAACAGCTATAGCAGGAAATGGAATACACCCTACTAAAGCCTGATTGTCACCGCTGGTGAGTTTCAAAAATGCAATCTAGACGTGAGGACACTTTAGAAGAACGATATACAATGATATTCTGTTTTAAACTTGGAAAAAATGCCACAGAAACGTATGGAATACTTCAGACTGCTTTTCGACTATCTTGCATAAATCGAGTATCAGTTTTTGAGTGGCATAAGAGATTCAAGGAAGAAGGGCAGTCTGTAAGGGATGATGAGAGGTGTGGGAGGAGTAAGGAAGTCAATAAAGCAGAGTTGATTGACCAAAGGGTTAGGGTTAGGGTCAGGGTTACTATGTTGTGGTTTTAATTGAGTTCAGGAAGAAATTCTGTCGGAAGAGGCCAGCACTCTTCAAATCAGGTCAGTGGCATTTCCACAAGGACAATGCACCAGTCCACTACTCCATCCTTGTCACAGACTATTTGACCAAGATAGGCATCAAGACAGTTCCTCAGTCTCCCTACAGTCCAGACCTACAGTCCCTGTGAATTTTGGTTATTCCCTAAGCTTAGAGGCTGTCGTTATGAGACAATTGAGGAGATAAAAGAGGCTGTGATGAAGGCCATTGACACGCTCACACAAGAGGACTTCCATGAGGCTTTGAAGAAGTTGTTGTAATGGTACAAGTGAATTGCAGCCGGAGGAGATTACTTGGAAGGGGACTCGAGTTTCATGTATGTACTATCAATAACAGTGCCAATACGAAACAAGTCTGGAAACTTTTTAAATGATCCTCGTACGTCGACTTTTGGACGTATGCATTTGGGAAAGCTATGAACTACCTTTGTCTTGCCCACTACGCTCCTTCAACAAGGAGATTTTTGCATTAAAGATCCCAAGATGCAATTGAACCAAAAACCCAAATCAAACCAGAAATTATGCCGAGGATATGTCACAAAATAGCGTGCAGTTGTAATATAATGGCCGAGGGATTTCGTTTTGTATATCTTGCCTTTCGGTTAAGTTAGGCTGAGAACCTTTCGCTTAGCGCATGGGTTACTTAGAGGAAACATGAGCACATGTGTTCACGCGCACGCGGCGAGGATGTGTCATTCAGAGATGTCAAAATAAAAATCCCAGATAAGAATTGGGACCAGGAGGTGTGAATGACGTCATGCACCGAAAGTGTGGGCTGAGGATTTTGGGGATTAGAGAAAAGTCAATTAGTTGAGTTTTTGCCTCCGAAGAAGTAGGTTGACTTTCGGAGCTTGCTGAGGCCTTGCAGTGGGTGCCGCACGTGGTTGAGGGCAGATGGAAATGTCAGCATAGAAAGATTGTGTATCTCTCTCCTTATGTCGAAAAACCTTTTAACTCAAAGGTAATAAAAAGTTTCGTACCTGAACTAAGAAGTCGTAAGTGTTTTTTGTGTTTCGGAATTCCTAAGTTATCTATTTATGAGTTATGAACATTCTATGTACGTTTCATATATCCATATCATGTATGGCTATGTAACACGGTGAGGCTCTAGTTCTGAAGAGTATGTAATCTTCTTTTGGTTGCCTTTAATTTCAGTCAATTCTTAGATGGCATACTTTTTAGAATCACGACTACTTTGGTTTTATGGCATTTAAACCATTTGCCCTGTCAGCTGGAGAGGGCTGTAGAATACATCGACTGCACTTCTGCGGTAGAATAAACCGACCCTACCACCAACAAGTGCCTTAGATACGACAATAAACAACCTCATGGTGAGGTTCCAGAAATGCTGGAGCTTTGGTGAATACAGAATACCCCTTTTTACCATCACTCCCAGGTTCACTCTGGCCGGAGTGACAGCACTTGATAGAGTCCTATCTATGAGTCAAATAGAACTAGAATTTGTACTTATGCTAAACTGAATTCTTTGAAATAGAACTGTTTATATGTATAAGATAGATTTGGCACTAAATAACCTACAATGGTTGATGTGCCACTAAACCAAGTCAAACCAAACCAACCATATCAATCGTTGTAGGTTATTTAATGCCAAATTCTCTTTATACATATACATTAAATATATATGATTAGATTTGGTTGGCTTTTATGGCATATCAAGCATTGTAGGTTATTTAATGCCAAATCCTCTTTATACATATATATTGAATATATATGATTTGTTTTGGTTGGGTTTTATGGCATGTCGAGCATATTATATTTAATGCCAAATCCTCTTTATATATATATATATATATATATATATATATATATGATTTGTCAACACATTTTGTAGATAATATTCTTAAACAAGACTGTGCTCTTTTTTGCACCCAGTTAAATTTTTTCAAGTATTGTTATATAACCGTCATATTTTAACATCAGTCATTTGCTTGCACACATTTTGTTCAATTTGACCCATAGGTAAGACCCTATCAGATGCTGCCACCCTGCGTCAGAGTGGATTTTAGAGTAATCGCAATGAAGGGTTACTCCACATTACCCAAATCTCTTAGGTCGGAGCCGCGCCATCAGATTGTTCAATGTCAGGGCGCTCGTTTTTTTTGGGAGGGTCTCACCCCTTTGCAGAGATGCAGTCGGTGTATTCTACAGCCACGGCCGACTTGACTGTACAACTAGTATCTTCCTAAATCTATTTATCTTCGCTAAATACTCGGATAAAAAACAAGTAGCCATAATAAATCATTGCCAGCTGGTTATAAAATTTGTGTTTTTATTTATAAAAATGCCCATGTATCTTAAGCAAGATGGTGCCATATCCTAAGTGGCATCATCATGTAGGCAATAAATAAATCAATTAATTAAATTGAATTAAAAAAGAAAATTATTAAAATATGCTGAAACTCCAAAAGGCCTCTGACAGGAAAAAGGGCGATGTATTAGCTTTTTACATTTTTGGCATACTGTTAACCAAGACGGCTGATACTAGTGAAAGGTTGGCTCAAAAAACGTCTTCGTCTCCGATCTGTTGCTGTCTTCTTTCGCATAATTATTTTTGGGCCTTCTTGTTCAAGTAGTTACATCAACAAGACAACATGGGGTAAAAATAGAATAACCTCAGAATGGGTTCAGATAACAAAAAACCGCAAGACAGCTTGCGTAAAGAAAAAGGGCCCTCTCGACAAAAAGAGGAAGCTCATTTTCTTTCAGCAGTGACCGGCGGGGTGACAACATCTAAATCTCCCGGCTGCTAGTGGAAGCCAACATGGTCGCTCTAAGGCGCCACGGTGGGCTAACCTTTCACTAGTAGCACCCGTTTTGGTTAACAGTATGCCAAAATAAAAAAGCTACGAAATGGACCTATCGAACTACGAACTAAAACACTGGACTTGGACAAACTCCCAAAAGCAACTAACACATTGTTAAAGCTTAAAAATACCAAATAAGGACACACATATACGAAGAAACGATTAACGTATTTTTAAACATCTAGACTGGGGGATTCAACTATTTCAATTGTATTCTGGGAAAATTCCCTCGCCCATTGAATGGTTGTTGAACCCAAGAAAAAATTAAAAAAAAACGTCTTCGTCTCCTATCTGTTGCTACCTTCTTTCGTATAATTCTTTTTGTACCTTCTTGTTCAAGGAGTTACATCAACAAGATTACGTGGAGTAAAAATAGAATAACCTCAGAATGGAGTCAGATAAAAAAAAAAACGGTAAGACAGCTTGCACTGACCTCAGTCTGACACCACAATTCCATTCGGTGGGGGCAGTAGAATATGCCAATTGCATTTCTGCAGAGCAGCCAGCTTCTTCCACGCAACAAGTATCCGGGATATGACACTAAAACATCTGATGGTGTGGCTTCAGTCTTGCAGCTCTGGGGAATATGGAGTACCTTTCCATTGCCATTACTCACCGGCCAACTCTGACCGGGAATGGTAGAGTCCCATCGATGGATCGAACAGAACTGTTTAAACTGTGCAAATGAATGGTATTAGATTCAATTGTTAGTGTTACATAAGGTTTCTTGAAATCATTTAATTGTGTGCAAAAAAAAAAAATTGGTTTCAGATAGAAATAACTGAAGCCATTTAAGTGTGTGTGAACAAATAATTAATACAAAACAGATTTTTCCTATTGAATAAGAAATACTTGAAACAATTTAACTGTGTGCAAATAAAAGTATTATTATGGAATAGTTTAAACCATTTAACTGTGTGCAAAAATTGAATTCTTGGGATTATCTAGCAATATTGGAAGTATTTAGATATATGCAAAAATTGAATTATTGCGAATATCTAGCAAACTTGGAAGAATTTAATTGTGTGCAAAATTGAATTATTGCGAATATCTAGCAATAATTATTCAACTGTGTGTAAAAATTGAATTACTGAGATTATCGAGCAATACTTGGAACCATTTAAATGTGTGCCAAAACTGAATTATTGGAATTATTTAGCAATACTTGAAACCATTTAACTGTGTGCAAAAATAAGAATTATTGCCATTACATTGCAATTCTTGGAATCTTTTAACTGTGTTCAAACAAGAGCAATACTTGTAAGCAAATAAATTAGCTCTAACTCATTTTAAAACACAATTACCAACAAACTAATAACTTTTATAGGAAGCAGCGTCGCATCAACCGAAAAGGACATCGACACGAGGTTAACGAAAGCATGGACAGCTATCAATAGGCTATCGATTATATGGAAGTCAGATCTAACCGATAATTTGAAACGCAGCTTCTTCCAGGCAGCGGTCACATTGATACTGCTATATCGGTGCACTACATGGACTCTAACAAAATGGCTGGAGAAGAAGCTAGACGGCAATTACACAAGAATGCTGCGAGCAATCTTGAATAAGTCCTGGCGGCAACACTCCACAAGACACCAACTGTACGGCCACCTGCCTCCTATCACGAAAACTATTCAAGTTAGACGAACCAGACATGCAGGACACTGCTGGAGAAGCAGGGACCAACTCATTAGAGATGTACTCTTATGGACCCCCACATATGGCCAGGCAAAAGCAGGACGACCAGCACGAACATACATTCAGCAGCTATGTGAAGATACGGGATCTTGTCCTGAAGACCTGCCTGGGGCGATGAACGATAGGGAGGAGTGGCGAGAGAGGGTCAGGGATATCCGTGCCACCAGCAGGACATGATGATGATGATGATAAACCAATTACTGATGATACATCATCATCATCATCATGTCGCGCCGCCAGCGCGGATATCCCTGACCCTCTCTCGCCACTTCTCCCTATCATTCATCGCCTCCGGCAGGTCTTCAGGGTTACATCCTGTGTCCTCACATAGTTGCTGCATGTAGGTTCGTGCTGGTCGTCCCACTCTTGCACATCCATATGTGGGGGTCCACAGGAGTACATCGCTTATGAGCTCGTCCTTGCTTCTCCAGCAGTGTCCTGCGTGTCTGGTTCGTCGAACTTGTATAGTTTTCGTGATGGGGGGCAAGTGTCCGTATAGTTGGAGTCTCATGGGGTGTTGTCGCCAGGACTTGTTTAATACTGCTCTCAACATTCTTGTGTAATTTCCGTCCAGCCTCCTCTCCAGCCGCTTCGTAAGCGTCCATGTGGTGCATCCATATAGCAGTATCGACACAACCGCTGCCTGGAAGAAACTGCGTTTCATTTTATCAGTTAGGTCCGACTTCCATATGATCGAGAGCCTATCGATAGCTGTCCATGCCTTCGTCAGTCGTGTGTCGATGTCTTTTTCGGTTGATGAGACGCTACTTCCTAGGTAGGTGAATTTGTCGACTAGTTTCAGAGAGGCTCCGTCTAGTGTGGCAATGTTGCCCGTTTGGTTGTAACACATATATTAAGTTTTGTTTGCATTGACATGGAGGCCAATGCCAGCTGCGGCTCGTTCCAGACTATGTAGTAGTGTCTCTGCTTGATTAGGCGTATTATTGAATAACTATACGTCAAACTCGTGCAAAAATACGAGATCTGGTTCGTATCAAAATGTTACCTAAAATTATTTGATTACAAATCCTATATATTTGATATGGGCATCTACCCCTCATCACGAAACCAAATCAGATGAACCAGACACGCGAGACACTGCTGGAGAAGTAAGGGTGAACTTATAAGTGATGTACTCCCATGGACCCCTTCACATAGACGAAGAAGGGTTGGAGGACCAGCTAGAACCCATCTATAGCAGCTCTGTGCCGATACAGGATGTAGTCTAGAAGACCTGCCAGGAGCGATGGGCGATAGGGAAGTGTAACGAGAAAGGGCCTGGAAGATCTATGTTCGCAGCACGACATGATGATGATGATGATATGTCTAAACAGGATATGGTATTAAATAAGCTAAAAGGGTTTATATGCCATTAAAACCAACCAACTAACAAACCAATCATTAAGTGGCAAACCTCCATAGACCAGCCCAGATATCTAAGCAGCAGTATCTCTTCTACTGAAAGCTATGTCAACAAACACAAAGGAAATGCAGGGACTTTTATTGACAGGTAAACTACTATATGGAAATATGATCTTTTTGATAAAATAAAACAACATTTATTTCAAGCTTTAGCTTTGTCCGTATTACTGTATGGTTGCACTACTGGGGCTCTAACCAAATGCAGCCCAGTTAGCTGGGGCTGTAGAATACACTGACACCAGCATTACCGGAGCTTTATCATCAGATTGTTTAGCGTCATATCCAGGACACTTGTTGGCGGAGCCTCACCCATCTCCTGAGATGTAGTTGATGTAATCAACTGCCCAAGCTGACTGGGCTGAGATTGTCAAGTGTCATATCCAGAACACTTGTTGGCGGAGCCTCACCCATCTCCTGAGATGTAGTTGATGTAATCAACTGCCCAAGCTGACTGGGCTGAGATTGTCAAGTGTCATATCCAGAACACTTGTTGGCGGAGCCTCACCCATCTCCTGAGATGTAGTTGATGTAATCAACTGCCCAAGCTGACTGGGCTGAGATTGTCAAGTGTCGTATCCAGAACACTTGTTGGCGGAGCCTCACCCATCCCCTGAGATGTAGTTGATGTAATCAGCTGCCCAAGCTGACTGGGCTGAGATTGTCAAGTGTCATATCCAGAACACTTGTTGGGGGAGCCTCACCCATCTCCTGAGATGTAGTTGATGTAATCAACTGCCCAAGCTGACTGGGCTGAGATTGTCAAGTGTCATATCCAGAACACTTGTTGGGGGAGCCTCACCCATCTCCTGAGATGTAGTTGATGTAATCAACTGCCCAAGCTGACTGGGCTGAGATTGTCAAGTGTCATATCCAGAACACTTGTTGGCGGAGCCTCACCCATCTCCTGAGATGTAGTTGATGTAATCAACTGCCCAAGCTGACTGGGCTGAGATTGTCAAGTGTCATATCCAGAACACTTGTTGGGGGAGCCTCACCCATCTCCTGAGATGTAGTTGATGTAATCAACTGCCCAAGCTGACTGGGCTGAGATTGTCAAGTGTCATATCCAGAACACTTGTTGGCGGAGCCTCACCCATCTCCTGAGATGTAGTTGATGTAATCAACTGCCCAAGCTGACTGGGCTGAGATTGTCAAGTGTCATATCCAGAACACTTGTTGGGGGAGCCTCACCCATCTCCTGAGATGTAGTTGATGTAATCAACTGCCCAAGCTGACTGGGCTGAGATTGTCAAGTGTCATATCCAGAACACTTGTTGGCGGAGCCTCACCCATCTCCTGAGATGTAGTTGATGTAATCAACTGCCCAAGCTGACTGGGCTGAGATTGTCAAGTGTCATATCCAGAACACTTGTTGGCGGAGCCTCACCCATCTCCTGAGATGTAGTTGATGTAATCAACTGCCCAAGCTGACTGGGCTGAGATTGTCAAGTGTCATATCCAGAACACTTGTTGGCGGAGCCTCACCCATCTCCTGAGATGTAGTTGATGTAATCAACTGCCCAAGCTGACTGGGCTGAGATTGTCAAGTGTCATATCCAGAACACTTGTTGGCGGAGCCTCACCCATCTCCTGAGATGTAGTTGATGTAATCAACTGCCCAAGCTGACTGGGCTGAGATTGTCAAGTGTCATATCCAGAACACTTGTTGGGGGAGTCTTACCCCTCTGCAGAGAGGCAGTCGGTGTATTCTACAGCCCAGCCGACTTGGCGGACTTTATTTTGTTGCTTATGGTTTTGTTAGGTTCGATTTCTTTGTTTAATGGCATTTTAACCTTTGTGGGCTATTCTATGCCAGGCCCATCGCTGTAGAAGAACAGTAATGGTACCATTTAATCCTTTGCTGGCGAGATAAGAGGTTGGTTTTGTTTCTTTGGTAATTGGCATATTAACGTTCGTGGGATTTTAATGCCAAACCCGTCCTTGTAGAAGGACAGAAGTGATACTATTTAACCTGTAGCGGAGGGTTAAGGGGGCTCATGCCTTTCTCAGGCGTATTAGTCTGAAAATGAACGTAACAGTGTAACTGGAGTTTGAACTTGCTTACTTCGATGCTGCAGTCCCGCACGTTAGCTAATACAAGACAGGGGCTCAACCATTTGCGGGTTCAGTTGGCTGGGGCTCTAGATAACACCGACTGCATTTCGGCAGAGGGGTAAGACTCCCCCAACGAGTGTCCTGTGGTTCAGTTGGCAGGGGATGCAGAATAGACTGACTGCATCTGTGCAGAGGGATAAGACTCCCCCAATGAGTGTACTGCATATGACAGTAAACCATCTCAACACAATCGGTTGGGGTCGTAGAATACACTGATTGCAGCTCAGCAGAAGGGTAAGACCCTTCCATCGACAGTCCTGTTGCCCAGTTGGCTGGAGCTGCAGAATTCACCGTCTGAATCTCTGCAGGAGGTAAGACTCCTCCAACGAGTGTCCTCTGGCCCAGTAGGTTGGGGTTGCAGAATACACTGACTGCATCTATGCAGAGGAGTAAGACTCCCTCAACGAGTGTCTTGGAGATGACATTTAACCATCTCAACCCAGTCGGCTGTAGCTGTAAAATACAATGACAACATCTCTGCAGAGGGGCAAGTCCCTACCACAACGATAGTTCTAAATATGACATTAAAACATTTCAGCCCAGTCACCTGGGTCTGTAAAATACACCGACTGCATCTCTGCATAGGAGCAAGACTCCCCTCAACAAATGTCCTGTTTATGATATTAAACCATCTCAGCTTAGTCGGCTGGGGCGGTAGAATACACCGACTGCTTCTCTACAGAAGGGTAAGATTCCACCAACGAGTATTCTGAATATGACACTAAACAATCTGATAGTAAGGCTCAAGTAATGTTGGAGCTTTGAGGAATGTGGAATACTCCTTCATTGCCATCAGTCCCAGGTCCACTCTGATCAGGAGTAGTAGCACCTGATAGGTCCTATTTATGGGTCAAATAGAATTAAACTGTGTAATCACGTTAAACTGAATTGTTGAAATTAACTTTTTTACATTTAACTTTATTAAACCAAAAAATATTCAATTACGAAACTGAATTGTTTGTAATTGATCTGTTTTGACATTTAACTGAATTGTTTAAAACTTTTATCAAAGTGACTTAATTCGACGTAAAATAAACCAACCAACCAACCAACAAACCAACCAACCACTTGCAACCTATGATTTGACGGAAACAGTGTAAGTGTCAATCATTTTGTAAGTTTTTTTTCCATTGAATTTTGCTGTTTTTATTCCAAAGGCTTAACGAGGTTTGGAGGCCAAAAAAAATTTGCATTAACTGATCTCTATGGGCAGTTATCAGTTCGGCCACAAGTTACACGACGAAAGAGTCGGTAACAGCGTTGAATCTTCCTATTATTATATCAGCCGAAAAGCGTTTAGCCAGATGGGAAACACGCACTGTTTATTCGAGAAATTATTTGACCGGTGTCCTATTATTGGACGGTTACTGTGGCATTTCTGGCTTCACATAAAACCTCCATTACTATCTATTTCTCTCTATTTCTGGTTCTGTATTTTTCACCCAATTTTGCTCTTCTTTTTGCTCTCCAAAAATGTACACGGGAGAGTCCTCGTGACTTACTGGTTAACTTACTGGACTGTGACATCGTAGTATGGAAGTTCGAACTTTAGGTCACATTGGAAAGGGGTATGACTTTTTATCCCCACAATCTCTCTCTCGCTCTCTCTCTCTCTCTCAATTTATCTTCTCTTACTCTTTTTTAATCTCTCTTTGTTTCATTTTTCTTTTACATATGCTTTTTACCCATTCTTTCTCTCTTTCAGTGTCTCTTTGTAACATAGCCATACATGAATATGTGAAATGTACATAGAATGTCCATAACGCTCATATAGATAACATAGGAATCCCGAAACACGAAAACACTTACGACTTCTTCGTTCAAGTACGAAACTTTTTATTACCTTTGAGTTAAAAGGGTTTTCGACATGAGGAAGAGAGAGGCACAATCTTTCTATGCTGACTTTTCCATCTGCCCCAAACCACGTGCGGCACCCGCCGCATGGCCTCAGCGAGCTTCGAAAGTCAACCTTCTTCTTCGGACATTAAAATTCGACTCTCCGTTCGGAGGCAGGAACTCAACTAACTAACTTTTCTCAAATCTCAGCCCACGCTTCCGGTGCGTGACGTCACTCACATCCCCTGGTCATAATTCCTATCTGGGATTTTTATTTTGATATCTCTGAATGACACATCCTCCCCGCGCACGCGTGAACACCAGCGCTCATGTTGCACTTAACTAACCCATGCACTAAGCGAAAGGTTCTCAGCCTAACTAAACCGAAAGGCAAGATATATAAAACAAAATCCCTCGGCCATCATATTACATCTTTAAGTTCATATCTATCTATGTATATATCTATCTATTTATGGCAGTCGTAGCTCTATTTCATAACAAGATAGATATGTTTATAGAGTGATATATAAATAAATAGATTAATTTCTATCTACATCTGTCTTTTTCATTACGTACGTATGTATGTATGTTTGTAATAACTCCTCTGCACGGAAAGGATGTGACACAAGGTCAATTTTTAAGCAGAGTTTAACAGGTTTGAATTCAGAGTTTTCTTTCTCCTAGACCAGTTACCATACCAAGGTTAAAGAGGTTAGTATATTCTACTATTTACCCTTTAGCGGAAGGAGAATAATTGTATTCATACCTTTCCCAAGGGTATTAGCACAATGTGAAATGCAAACAGCTTCGCCCAGGGTTTGTAATCGTGTCGACGTGTCCATTTTCTACGACAGTATCCATTACACCGCGAACGAATGAACAAATTTCTGAACGTTTATATGTATGTTTGCGGTATGCAATAGATCGGGAGACCCAATCGACGTCTGGATTCAAGAATTTGTTGGGAATAAATAAATAATAATCATCATCATCATGTCGTGCCGCCGGCACGGATATTCCTGACCCTCTCTGGCCACTTCTCCCTATCGTTCATTGCCTCTGGCAGGTCTTCAGGGTTACATCCCGTATCCTCACAGAGCTGCTGTATGTATGTTCGAGCTGGTCGTCCTGCTTTTGCCTGGCCATATGGGGGGGGTCCATAGGAGTACATCACTTATGGGCTCGTCCCTACTCCTCCAGCAGTGTCCTGCATGTCTGGCTCGTCTAAATTGGATATTTTTCGTGATGGGAGGCAGGTGGCCGTATAGTTGGTGCCTTGTGGGGTGTTGCCGCCACGACTTGTTCAATTTGCGAGCAATAATGAACAAATAAATGATAAAAAAATTAAATTGAATCAAAATAATTATTGAAATATGCAGAAAGTCCCAGTGGCATCTGACAAGAACGAAGAAACTTTGACGGAAAATAAACTTGAACGATTGAAATATAAATCCACGAGATTATTAACCCACGACAGGACTTTGTTTCTTTGTTTATAGTTCCTTCCCAAATTTACTTGTCCGGGCTCCTAAGTTCAACTAACTAAGAGGAATATCCATGCTAGAAACAGGGGTCATAAATCAAATTTCTTCCAGACAATTTGTCTAGCACTAAGGGTGTTCTTTAGACTTACTGGTGCTAGTTTTGTTACATTTAGTATCATTTAAGCTGTTAAAAATTAGTAGCTTTTTTTTTTAGAACAAGTGAAAGCAAGTCTCTTTGTTTAAACGTTATTATTTTCTCCTTTAGAGTTTTTCACGTCAGTGTAAGCTGATGGTTTTTCACTTGAGTTTGAGTGAGAGCAAGTCTCCTCAAGTCTCCAGGACTCGTCTCAGGATTCTGGTCGTTCTCAGTAATGCTGTCATTTGGATAGTCTCTACCCGTCCGCCAACTTCCTAGACCACCAGGCCTTTTAATAATCCTTTAGTTATTGTGTCAAAAGCACCAATCACAATTGGTACAATTGTCACTTTCATGTTCCACAGCTTTTTCAATTCTCTAGCTAGGTCGAGGTACTTATCCTTCTTATCATATTCCTTCAGATTTATTCTGTGGTCCGCTGGAACAGCAAAGTCGACAATTTTGCAAATTCACTTCTCTTTTTGTTGATTATTATAAGGTCTGGTCTTCTGTCCGGGATTAGGTGATCCGCTTGTATGTTAAAGTCCCATAGGAGTTTATGTGTGTAATTTTCTGGGACAGGTGCTGGGTTGTGCATATACCATTTATTAGTATGGTCAAATTTAAATTTCTTGCACATTTCCCAGTGGATCACCTTGCCAATCCTTTTGGATTTATGTAGTCTTTCATTTGGCCATCCAATCAGGTACTCGTGCGTCTTGTAAGCATCTGTTCATTTCTAGTGCTAGTCTGCCCTGAATGGAGTTGAATTTCTTGAACCAGAAGCCATGTATTCCATCATGGCCTGGCGTTTTCCAGATTGTTATTCTTTTGAGTGTTGTTTTGAGTAAGTCGATGTGTATTTCCGTTTTGGGGCCTTCTTCAAGTCCCTCTAGTTCTATAATTTCTGGTCCCACAAATTAAACAACATGTACCCACAAAAATACGGCAGGGGAACTTCTTTGCTGACAGAATAAACAACACATTTCTAGCTGGACAATGCACCAGTCCACAACTCCATCCTTGTCACAGACTATTTGTCCAAGATGGGCATCAAGGCAGTTCCTCACCGTCCCAATAGTCCAGACCTTGTTCACTGTGACTTTTGGTTATTCCCAAAGCTCAAGGACAAACATAGAGGCTGTCGTTATGAGATAATTGAGGAGATGAAAGAGGCTGTAACGAAGGTCATTGACACGCTCACACAAGAGGACTTCCATGGTGCCTTCCAGAAGTTGTTGTAACGGAGGAGATTACTTCGAAGGGGACTAGAGTTTCATGTGAGTACTATCAATTAAAGTGCCCATAAGTCTGGAAACTTATTTAATGAGCCTGGTATATGAAAACCCTTGGGATTGAGAAGGATGCAACACATGATCAATTTTCCAAGCAGAGTTTAACAGGTTTAAATTCTGAGTTTTCCTTCTCCTAGACTGGTTGCCATACCAAGATTAAAATGTTTAGTGTGCTCTACTATTTACTTATAGCTGGAGGGGGAGAATTGTTGGATTATTATCTTTTCCAAGAGTATTAGCATTATGTGAAAAATGCAAACTGCTTTCTCCAGGATTTGAATTTGGGTCATCGTTTATTTCCTTCGATGTATGCTTTTTACACCACAACCGCTTCACATGCTTTTATGTATGTATGTATGTATGTATTTATACATTACAATATGTCTGTATGCATGTCTGTATGTACGCGTGTATGTATGTATCATAAAATAAAGCGAAAAGAGAGAATAGTAGACCACAGAGTGAAAATTAAAGAAAGCATAAAGAGAGATCAGTACTCGGATCTTGCTAGAGAACAAAAAACACGGAACATCAAGGTGACGGTAATACCAATTGTAATACGTGAGTCGGACCAATCCCCAAAAGCTTGATTTTAAAGAGACTGGAAGACTTAGAAATTAGAGGATTCGTGGAGACCATCGAGACTACCGCATTGTTAAGATCGGCTAGAATACTGAGAAGAGTCCTGGAGATTAGAGGGGACTTGCTGTTAATCTCCAGTTGAAACTAACTGCTAACGCTGGTATGAAAAGCTTTCAAGGGGTGACATAATCATATTCTGTCGAATAGTGGATTTTAGAGTCCCGGCAGGCCACAGGATGAAAATAAAATATAGCGAAAAGGACTTGGATCTTGCTAGAGAGCTAAAAAGATATGGAACATGAAGGGGACACTGATACCAATTGTGCGCTTGGAACAATCCCAAAAGGCTTAGTAAAAGCATTGGAATACTTAGAAAACATATGACAAGTGGACACCGTCCTGAGTAAGGCATTGTTTAGTCTGGCTGACCTTAACAATGCAGTGGTCACATTGGTCTTGACTCTTCCTCTGTTATCTAATTCCCGCAGTTCCCTTTCCAAGCATTTCGTGACCGTTAAAAGATACTAAATAATAATAATAATAATGATAATAAAAAGATACCAAATAATAATAATAATAATAATAATAATGCCCGTGGTGTAATGGTTATCGTCGTAGGAAATGGACACGGCGACAAATCCTGGACGAGACTAATTGCATTTCACATAGCATTAATACCCTTAGGAAAGATATGGATCCAATTATTCTCCCTCCAGCTATGGGGAAATAGTAGGGCAGACTAGGTTCTTCAGCCTTGGTGAGGCAACTAGTCTAGGAGAAGGAAAACTCTGAATTTAAACCTGTTAAACTCCGCTTAAAAAATTGACCTTGTGTCATATCCTGCCCGAGCGGAGTGGGTGGTAAATATGATCTATCTATCTATCTATCTATCTATCTCAGTCTATTCATATCTATCAGTATATCTTTGTAAATTTGTTCATATCTATCTACGTTTTTTCCTTTATAACAAAGTTTTTATACATGTATGTATTTTTGTCTTTATCATATATTTAAAAGGTTTTGTATATATACATACACACACGCACACACACACACACACACATATATATATACAGGGGCCCGACAATATTTTTCGGACACTTTGAAGAAAGTACTTTCAAGGAGGTCACTAGTGCCAAAAACCTTTGAGATTGTAAGTACGTAGTTGAGGAGTGAAAATCCACTACTAGTGTAATAATTTTTTTAGTTTGGCATTGATAATTTTAGTTTTTTGTGATTTTAGCAAAAACTTGCACGACACTATTTTTCGGACATGACAAAAAATCCTATTTTATGAAGAGCTATGTTCATGTATATGTTGCTACATGCAAATTTTCTGCTTGTACACTGTTTTGGGGCACTGGCGCCCCTACTACTATGTTAACATTGGACAATCTAACAGCATAAATAGTCCGGACATTTCTTGGCAAAACAATTGAGTTTAATGAGGTAAATGCATTCAAAAGAAGTCGTTTGTTTGGCACGGAAGAAACGAGAAGATGGCCTCAGCATCAGAAGGATCGCCATGGATTTGAAGCTGTCGAAATCAACGGTCGAATACATGCTGAAGACAAACTCCGAGCGGAAAAAGAAGAGAGGGCGGAAAAGATCAATTGGCAAGAGGACTGAAAGGAGAATGAAGAGGACTGTGACACGGCTTTTGACATCTGGAGAAAAGGTTACAGCAAGAAAAGTGAAGGAGAAATGTGAATTGGATGTAAACGTCCGAACAGTACAAAGAACACTGCATAGGATTGGTTTGAAGTATGCAAAGGCTAAGAAAAAAAATTACACTAACAAAGAAACACAAAGGAGCAAGACTGGAGTGTGCTAAAAGGTGGTTAACAAAGCATGTTGACTTTAAGAAGGTTATATTTACTGATTAGAAGTGTTTCAAGTTTGATGGGCCCGATGGATGGTGTACTTGGTCGAGAAGGGTGAGCCTGTTGTACTGAACAAACGACAGATGGGAGGAGGAGGAGTTATGGTTTGGGGTATGATCTTTTCTAATGGAAATATATGGTTGGAGTGGCTGAAAGGACGACAGAACAGCGAAAGCTACAAACAGTTGCTGGACGAGAAAGCCCTACCAAGGATAAGAAGAGAAATGGGGAATGATTTCATTCTACAGCAAGACAATTGCATCATCCATGTGTCAAAACTCATGAAAGAATGGATGGCTAAAGTGAATATGACTACTTTGGAATGTCCTGCAAGAAGCCCAGATCTAAATTTAATAGAAAATGTTTGGGAAATGCTTGCGCAACTTGTCTATGATGGACCTGAAATAACGAAAGAGGCTCAACTATGGGAACGAATACTAGGAGCCAAAAAACAACTTATAGAAACACGTAGAGATGTTATTGTGCATATGTTTGATCATTATGAAGAGAGATTGATAAAAGTTATTGAGAAGAAAGGTGATATTACAGACTATTAACAGTTTTTCAACGATGTCCGAAAAATAATGTCGCGTGTGTTTTGTAAAAAATGATGAAAATTAAATATTTTTCCTTACCTAATCGATTTCCTTCCATTTTTATTACAGGTATTGTCTTTATATGTTTATGCTATTCTATTGAAGGAATTTTGCCACTCTATGGTACTCGGAAAGTCGAATACTATAGTGACCGAAAAATATTGTCAGGCCCCTATATATATATATATATATGTGTGTGTGTGAGTGTGTGTGTGTGTGTATACAAAGCCTTTTAAATATATGATGAAGGCAAAAATACATGCTTTGCTACAAACTCCTGAAGAAGGCCGGAGGCAAAAATATATACTTACATGTATAAAAAACTTTGCTATATATATATATATATATACTGTTGTACTCGCTATATAATGGACTCGCCCTCCCCCATAAATATACATTAACAGAGCGTCAGAGGAGTTATCCAGATCCACGTGACACAGCCACATGTGATACCCCTTGGGTAGTGGATGAATAGTCGCTACCTCACTGGACTCTCAGTTTCCTATTTACTAACTACTGTCTAAACAGATTCACTTGTATCTTGTTTCTATTACTTGAATGTATCTGTTTTCCTATCAACCCTTTTTGTGTCCCCCGTGTCTTTCTTTTGTCAGCATCAATATATATATATATATATATATATATATATATATATATATATAAACTAACAAAACGCTAACCTACGTAGATATTTTACTTCACCGTAATATCAGTGAATTAAAATTCTGTGTACTCTGCAAATTTACAAACAAGAAGGACGTAATAAATCTTTATTCCCATCACGTAAACAAAATAAAATCCAGTTTACTGATAGGTTTTTTAAAAGCACTAAGAATATGCAGTTTTGAATATATAATTGAAGACCACATAAAAATATTTTTGAACTCTTATACTACCCGGCTCATTGGACTTGCGAGTAGAGTGTTCACCAATGGTCTGGGAGACCGAGGTTCAACCCCAGGTCGCGTCATACCAAAGACTTTAAAAATTGTACTTGATACCTATTTGCTTAACACTCAGCATTATAAGGTACATATCAAGGGTAAAGTGGAGCAATCCAGGGAAAGGTGTAACGCCCTCCCCTACACCTCGGTGTAGTAGCTATTGAAAAGGGAACCTTCTGGTCGCCTTCATCTACGGTCAACAACAACTTACACTACCCTTTATATTTCATACTTAATGCCAAAAGAAAAGCTTACCTACAACTCAATACGGACACAGGATCTA
The DNA here is from genome assembly GCA_963585895.1 of Sepioteuthis lessoniana. NCBI lineage: Eukaryota > Metazoa > Mollusca > Cephalopoda > Myopsida > Loliginidae > Sepioteuthis > Sepioteuthis lessoniana. Next base: position 56,931,460 of record OY757944.1, on the reverse strand, counting down.
GTCTAGAAGACCTGCAGGGAGCGATGGATGATAGGGACGGATGGAGAGAGAGAGAGAGAGAGAGAGAGAGAGAGAGAGAGAGAGAGAGAGTCAGTGAAATCCGTGCTAATAGTGCGACATGATGATATATATATATATATATATATATATATATATATATATATATGTGTGTGTATGTAAGTATGTTGTTATTTATCTCTCTGGCTTTAATAACACATTTGTTTACAAGACGTAAAACCAACTGGACAGCCAGGCAGTCAGCCATCTAATCTCAGTCTGTTTCTATCTATCTATCTATCTATGTCTTTTTCATCTATTTTACAGTTGCTGCTATTATATGTATATACATATTTACCCAACCCCTTCGCTCGGGTAGGATATGACACAAGGTCATTTTTTAAGCGGAGTTTAACAGGTTTGAATTCAGACTTTTCCTTCTCCTAGACTAGTTGCCTCACCAAGGCTGAAGAACCTAGACTGCCCAACTATTTTACCCATAGCTGGAGGGAGAATAATTGGATTCATACCTTTCCCAAGGGTATTAATGCAATGTGAAATGCAATCAGTCTCGTCCAGGATTTGAACTCGTGTCGCCGTGTCCATTTCCTACGACGATAACGATTACACCACTGGCTATTATATGTTCTTCAGCCTTGGTGAGGCAACTAGTCTAGGAGAAGGAAAACTCTGAATTCAAACCTGTTAAACTCCGCTTAAAAATTGACCTTGTGTCATATCCTGCCCGAGCGAAGGGGTTGGGTAAATATGTATATGTAAATATGATTATATGCATGCATGTATGTATGTATGTAGCTATCTTTCTGTCTAGCTATCCATATCGCGATCAACAGACTGATCGATCAATGTTTTTTGTTCATTATGGTCTAACTTGGAGATATATCGCATCTATTTTCAATCCTAATTCAAGATGAGATTATTATTATTTCAGTGAATGAATGAATATATCTATATAGTTGCCTATTGATTTTTCGTCTCCTTTCATTTACGCACACAGAGAAAAATATAGAGAAACAAGAGAAAAACAAACAGGCAGGTCTTTTATAAAAGGCGACGCGTATTGATTTACCTATTTTCGGTTTTTCTTATCTGTTTCGTTGAATTTCTATTCCATTTACAGACAGCCGAGGTTGATATAAACATATGAACATACACTTTTTGTGAAGCATGGCAAGTTTAAAAATGGAAGCCATACACATATTCCTGCCAGAGAGAGAGAGAGAGAGAGAGAGAGAGAGAGAAAGGGGAGGGAAGGAGGGAGGGAGATAACTACTCGTGGATTAGAAGCTTATATATTATTGGAAAAAGATTTAAAAAATGAAAAAAAAAGGACAGAATAGCATATATATATATATATATATATATATATATATATATAGTTTGTTATATTTATAGTGCTCAGTATCGGTAATAGAGCATCTATATCTAAGTCAGGATAGTTTTAACACAGGATACACGGTACTTGGTAATTTTTCGTTTCTCATCAGACCAAATCAAAAATAACACCGTAGTCTACACTATTTGAAAATTAAACAGCTTGCGAGGATCACGAATCCACAAGGCGCGCTAGTGCGAACAACGTAATTCTCCCGCCGGAGAATGTAAATCGAATGATGGGCCTATGAATCAGGTTTACCCCTACAGTATTCACGAGCCCATTGCTGACCATCAGCATCCTGGAGACATTCCTTGCAAGCCAAGAATTTAGTGACCCAAGGGTAATCAGAGAGCTACTTGGACAAACTTAGACCAGGAGCTTTCTTTTTACTCCCCACCCATCTTGAGGGCCCATTGATCAACAAATAACATCTTTCAGCAGAATTATTTATGACGTTTGTCTCGAGTGCTTTTGGGCAGTAACGCATAAATGAAAGAAAACGAATCGAATAGATAACGTATATCATTCATGTTGAAATCCTTTCTATATCAGAAAGGATTTCAACATGAATGATATACAGGCGTAACCATCTTCCTCGTGTGATTACGCAAAATCAAGAAACTGTTGCTATGACATCAACGGCCGTAAGTAAACGCGTTTTTAAATCACAAACTGCACCAAAATGAAGATGAACGAACGTCCAATGTAATGTCCGCTTTTAGTTGATCTTGTGTATATATAGATATATATTTCTTTTAAATACCGTGTCCGGTGGCAAAAGCTGCTTGGTTGCGCCAGGAGTGGCAGTGCCGCCTTGAGATTCCGAAACTGTGTTATCAACCTATTTGGCGGCTGATGAGGACAGGGTATCGCACGTGCTTTCACACGTTGTATGATGAAAAAAATATTTGTGTTGGCCAATACACAGAACTCAAACTCTAAGTAAGTAAAGTTGTCTCCCTTTGTCGGGGGCGACTCAAAAGCTCCCTTTTCTGTAGCTACTACACCGAGGTCGTACTCCTTTCCCTGGATTGCTCCACTTTACACTTAATACATACCTTATAATGCTGATAGTTAAGCAAGGAGGTATCAATTACCATTTTTTAAGTCTTTGGTATGACTCGACCTGGGATTGAACCCCAGTCTCCTGGACCACTGACGAACACTCTACTCACTAGACCATTGAGCCGTATACATATATAATGTTTGTGTGTGTTTAGGTAGCAGACTTACTTTTAGGTATATTCTATTAAAGAGGACAGACAAAGATTTGGAATCGAGTTGTTTTTTTTAATGTTCTTTTGTTAGTGAGAGTGATGTCACGAATAAGGATGATAACAGTTTGATCATAGAAATAATAACAATAATAATAATAATAATAATGATAATTTACTTATGGAACATGAAGGTGACGATGATACCAGTTGTAATTGGTACACTCGGAGCAATCCTCAAAAGCTTACTAAAAAGATTGAAAGACTAATTAATCAGAGGACAAGTCGAGACCATCCAGAATATGGCATTATGAAGATCGACCGGAATACTAAGAAAAGTCCTGGAGACTTGAAGAGACTTGCTATTTCTCAAACTCCAGGGTTAAACCATCCGCTAACACTGGTGTGAAAAGCTCTCAAGCTGAAACGAAATAGTTTTCAAATTATTATAACTATAGGATCTATCGATCTATCTATCTATCTATGGTGACTCAATATACATGGGTTCTATATGACTGCAAATAACTCTACTAATAATAATGTTGTGTTCCATTTGTTTTTAAACTTGAAAATAGTATACTATAACAATTATTAACCCTTGATCACAATGCCTTGGATAAGAGAGGAAAAATATTTTGCGTCACTACTTATTTGAAGACAGAATCATTGAAAATTAACATAGACTCTCTCAATATACATGGAGCCCATATGACTTCCCTATTATTTCTGCTCACTCTGTATATATATATATATATAGAGAGAGAGAGAGTTTCATGTGACTTCAAATAATTCTACTAATAATAATGCTGTGTTCCTTTTTGTTTCAGATTTGAAAATTGTATACTATAACAACTATTAATCCTTGATGACAATGCCTCGGACAAGAGAGGAAAAATGTCTTGCGTCACTACTTATTTTGAGACAGAATCATTCAAAACTGTCTCAAAATAGATGAAAACCATTAATATGATAATGATTTATTACTGAGACAAGAAACTAAAAAAAATTGCATGTCTTGGAAGCTGATATAATAATAAAAGACAACATTGATTTGATGTCTCTAGCTCAAAGAACAGGGCATATTCCAAGTGACCGCCATTGTCCTTCTCTCAATGATAAATCCTTATGATATTAATAGGTTTCATCTATTTTGGGACACCCTGTAAAATCAAATAATTATATGCAAAAGCGATGAAACTGATTTCAACATTGTATGTCACAGCATAAATATATATGAATCATTGTTGTCTTTGCTCTCCAAAAGCCGACTCCAGATGGTTCCTTGCCAATTTCATTGCATCCAATTTTTCAAACGTGTCATTGGAAGACTTGACCAGATTAAAAATACAATAAGCAGGCACAAAACGTCTGTTTTATTTAATCAGTTTATAAGAGAAAATGAGGCCTTTACATATGCATAAACAAATCAGGGCACCTCGAGTGGTGTAATGGTTAGCAAGTTCGATTCTCATAGGGCGCTCTATTCGTATGGTATTATGCCACATCAAAGAAAAAAGCTTTGTAGTTTCTTATATATAAACAAATCGTTAAAAAAATAAGATTATGCAGATGTTTCAGTTCACTATATATCTCCTGATTTTTTTATTTTCTTTATTCGTCTCTCCCAACCTATCCTACCCATATATATATATATATATATACTCCCCTACCCCCGTACGGTTGAGTTCTCTGGCGAAAAAGTAATCGTGTTGCCATTAGCGTATATTGCAAGCCTCTTCATGTATGAATTGAGGTCTCGGTAGCCATTGAACGGATGTATGTAAACAATAGTAATTATGATTCATAACCGTTTAAAATTTACTTCGCAGCTAATGGCTTCTCGTGGCTGAAAGGTTAGAAGCTTGTCTTGACGTTTGAGTTAACCGAGTTTCGATCCCAGCTACGGGAAGCTAATGTCTAGCCACACTAATGAGTTTTGATAGAACGAAACAAATCTGTCTGTGGATGACTCTAGAGATATATACTCCCCTACCCCATAGGGTTGAGTTCTCTGGCGAAGATGTAATCGTGTTGCCATTAGCGTATATTGCAAGCCTCTTCATATATGAATTGAGGTCTCAGTAGCCGTTGAACGGATGTATGTAAACAATAGTAATTGTGATTCATAACCGTTTAAAATTTACTTCGCAGGTAATGGCTTCTCGTGGCTATATGGTTAGAAGCTTGGCTTGACGTTTGAGTCAACCGGGTTTCGATCCCAGCTAATATGTCTAGCCTCACTAATGAGTTCTGATAGAATAAAACAGATCTTTCTATGGATGACTATATATATATATGGAAGTCCACAGGGTATTATGGCGAAAGTGAGACGTTGAAGTAAACAAAATTTGAATCCTAGAAGCGCTATAAATTTTACTTTACTGCCTTTAGTATTTTTCCTACCAATTTTTCTTAGCTCTAGTAAAATTCTTTTCTTCCGTAAATTCTCCTCTCCCTTGTTCTTCTTCCTACTCTTTATATAAATGTATATCACTCGTCATTGTGTAAGGCATTTCACGATTCGCTCTCCTGAAAATGACTCCAGTTGGGACTGAAAGTACTTGGGGAAACGTACGGTGCCTTCCTAAATATATTCCATCTAAAAGTCAAATGACATATGAAGACTTGAACAGATCAAAGAACACGGTCGAAGTGTGCTTCCTATTTAATTAGACGTTTAAAAGAGACAATACTGCACACACACACACACACACACACACACACACACACACACACACACAAACATATATATATATATATATATATATATATATGGCTCGGTTAAAAGTAAAGTTGACGACCTTAGTCGAGGGTTACCCGAAGTTTCCCTATTCAATAGCTACCACACCGATATATAGGGGAGGATGGTACTCAATTCCCTGTTTTGCTCCATTTTATCCTTGATCCTTACCTTATAATGCTGAGTGTTAAGCAAGGTGGCATCAAGTACCATTTTAAAAGTTTTTGGTATGACTCGACCTGGGATTGAACCCCGGACTCCCGGATCTTTGGTGAACGCTCTACTCAATGGCCCGGTCCATTTTTGTCATTTACTAGTTAGTTTGCTGATTCCTCCCAAGTAAAATCCAGCTGCCTTCGAACCGAATAATTTTTTGACAAACGTTTTCCTTTCATCATCTTGAGAAAATTTTGTCCCCTTCAGAATGAGACATAATTTTCTGTAGATGATCAGCTGAAAAAAACTGGAAATCACTTGATGCAAGATGCATTGAATATGATGGGTGTGATATAACAGAACAGTCTACCAGCAATATTTTCTTTGAAGAATTTTATTTTCACTTTACAGCTCTTGAATGTGACTCAAAAAGTATAATGCCAGTATGATCCCAGCGTAACTTTTCTTCCATGAAACTCCACCTTTGCGGTAAGCAGCGGAGATTTATCCTCGTCAGTCGACTCCTTTTTGCATTGAACATTGTCATAAGAGGCCCATTTTTTTTATCCCCTCGAATAGAACAGGTACACTTCGTTGTTGACTTTCAAGCCGACTTCAAAGATATGAGGTGGCATGATGTGGCCCTCACTTGAAACCACACCAAAGACCATAACCGTAGCCGGAAACTTTGTTTTCATCATCCTGGGCACGTCTCTGTTATTCGTGGCAATCCAGCGATGGTTCTGGCTATCATAACTTGGATCGGTAGAGTGCATGAGTTGTACAGCGGTACATCTCCGATCTCGCTAGTTGAACATTGTGTCACTTTCAGACATGATAGAAGGCTCCTATCGCTCTTGGGATTTGTACACAACTGGCCAACTAGTAGATGGTCTGCAACAAACAAAAAAAAAACAAAAAAAAAACAAAAAACAACCCAGTTTTAATTAAACGAAAATGGAATCATGTCGTCTTTTCTCGGGTGATAATTTTATCGTTCCACCTTATATAAATATAAAAGCAGGATTTGATATTAGATAACGAACAATCGTTAATATGCCATAAAAAGAAACCCAACCTTTTAAGGAACGAGTGATCGTAGATTGAATGAGGATGTGTACTCTTTTACTAATGAAATAAGAATAACCAATGAAGGCACTCAACAATCAGGTAATTTCCGGTGACGTTTAAAACATCGGAAGATTGAAATGAGTCTCGCTCTACCGCTCTGTCTGTCTGTCTGTCTCTCTCTCTATATATATATCGCAAAAACCATTATATTGAGGCTAATCATAATGACGCCAAATACTCGAACTCACTTGTGTAGGTTTGCTAGTCGAGCTTGCTAACCATTACACCACCAAAGGCGCCTATCAATATATGATGTTTATGGAGAAGCATGTTTTTCTTCCACTGGAATGGCTTCAACTTAAAATAACCCATGAAGGTTATGTCATTAAACATAAGAACCCAAATGTTTCGTTCATTAGTTTAATCTTTAATCCGTAAGAATTATTAGAATAATCAGTTTTTTTAAATGCACCATAAAATCTCGTTTAACTGTTCTTTCACATAAAAACATAAAATTTAAAGATAATAAGAATTAAAAAAAAAATCTCTGAGGTAAAAATAAACAGTTCAAAGTATACACGAATTGAAAATTGTGTCGTCACAAGGCAAACGAAAATGCTGAACGAACACATGACTAGTTGTCTAAATTTCTGAGACGAACCTTGATGATTATTATCATTAAGGGTTTTCGGACTATTGTCTTTATCTTTATTGTTATTTCCACAGTGTTTCGGCCGATATGTCCTTCGGCCTTCTTCAGGCGTTTGTCGAACTCAGGAACCTTCACGGAACTTCGAACTACATCCTTTATTGAATCCACGGGGGTCACCTGTTCTGATTCCGTTAGCCATAACCGGGTACAAGTGTTAAGAATTCCTGTAGTCAGGATTGAACCTGCAACCTCCAGATAATTGTGTCCTTAGAAGCTTAGGGAACCAACTCCTATAATCGTTACGCTATGTGTCCTGCTGAACACATAGCGGAGGACATAACGATCGAAACGTTGTGCAAATAACAATAAAGATGAAGACAATAGTCCGAAAACCCTTAATGATAATGAACACATGACTGTGTGTATATGTGTGTGTGTGTGTGTGTGTATGTGTGTGTGTGTGTACCGAAAAATTATTGGCTCAAAATGACTTTTTAAAAAAAGTTTCCAAGAAACTTACTCAAACGGAAATGACCTGGATATGTACCCGGCTACAATGTGTGGTTGCGGCGGAGAATTTGACAGCTTGCGAGGGTTACGAATACACGAGACATGCTGATTTGTAAGTGAATAGTTTGGCGATAAGTCCATTTTTTAACGAGTTAGAGTTCATTTGATTCGCAATCAAAAGAACCCTCACTTGTTTTCCCGTGCAAATAACCGCGTCAATAATTCATTTAAAAAAAAGCCACCTCGAATAAAGTATTGATAACTAACATTAACAATTATATTCAAAATTTGGTTTGGCTGTATTTTATGGTATATCAAATTCTGTTTATATATATATATATATATATATATGGAGTAAATATGGATCTGAATCAAAGAGTATGAAGGAAGTAGAAAAATAGAATAATCCAAATTGGATAAATTTATTTTGATGTAAAGCCAACGTTAAACGTTTTGGTTTTTAATAAGCTTCATCAGGCCTTCGATATAATTTTCGAATGCACAGTTATATCTTTTTCGTTGATGACTATTTGATTGAACATAATAGACATTTTTGGTCTAAATATTTTTTGTCAACCGCCTCGAATTGTCGCATTGATCTTATGATATTATATTAAATTTGGGTTGTTTGTTCCTAATTTGTAGTGACTCGAGAATCTGTAGTTTTTGCCTGTTATTTTGATGTTCTAATATTATTGTGTTTTTCGGTAAGAATTTTCCGTAATTCTGTTACTGGGCATGAATGTTTTTTAAATGCTGTGTTATAGAACTTGTACAAGAAAGGTGCATCGTAAGGTTTCTCGATAGGGTAATTGAGGTTAATAATTTTTGAAACCAGTGCTAACGTACTTGAATATTTTAGCTACTGACGCTATTTATAGAAACAATTTGAAAAGTAAACAATACACAATATAAAAGTACAAACGCCCATCTCACATAGTCGTAATGTACATACAAAAGTTACACCACTTTTGTAATATATCCTTCCCTGATGATGGCTCAAAGTTGTGCAGAAGTACTCTGGAAATAACTAATTATGGAGGGTTTGTCAACCAATTCCCGCCGAATATTTTACGATCAATACAGCAATTGGAGGTGTAATATAATGGCCGAGGGATTTCGTTTTATATATCTTGCCTTTGCGTTTAGTTAGGCTGAGAACCTTTCGGCTCTGTGTATGGGTTAGTTAGGTGCAAACATCAGCGCAGTGTTCACGTGCGCGGAGCGGACGTGTCATTCAGAGATGTCACAATAAAAATCCCAGATATAGGATGTGATCAGGGATGTGAGTGACGTCACGCACCGGAAGCATGGGCTGAGATTTGAGAAAAGTCAGTTAGTTGAGTTTTGCTGGGAAGAAGAAGGTTGACTTTCGGGGTTCGTCGTGGCCAGACGAATTTGTGCACTATGGGCGCCACGCGTTAGTTCGGTTGAGAGTTGACCAGGTTAAAAGCAGTCAGCATAGAAGGATTGTGTCTCTCTCTTTTTATGTCGAAAAAACTTTTAACTCAAAGGTAATAAAAAGTTTAACTTATTTGTCATACAGAACACAGCTTTTTCAAATCGTACCACTTTGCATATATATATATATATATATATATATATATATATATATATGTGTGTGCGTCTGTGTCTGTGTAAGTGAATAATGAAAGGAATTCCGACAATATGGACGAAATTGTCAAACAAAGTAATCCAAGTGGTAGAAGAATTTAACGTGAAAGAGAGTCATTCGATACTTCATGTGAAATGTCGAAGAATCAAAGACGGATGTGTTTGGAAACTTTCAAATCAATAAGATAGAATGTAAGTAAATAATAGAAGTAAATCTGACTATATATATATATATATATATATATATATATATATATATATATATAATGTAACTGGAAGAAAACTCAACCACGGCTAAAATGCCATTATAAATTTATTTCGACGAAGATTACTATATTCGCCTCATCAGATGGCATACACGCTTCTTCTGTGGATGAGGCGAAGACAGTATTCTTCGCCGAAATAAATTTAAAATGATACTTTAACCGTTGTTGACTTTTCTTCCAGTTACATCATATACGCTCTGTATGTGAGTTTTCTTATATACTTCCTGAAAGGCATATATGATAAAAGGCATACATCAAGAACTCCAATAGATTGATATGGAGTCCCTCATATATTCTATATACGAATGTTCCACACCAATTGTCTTTGGATACCTACAAGGTATTATATATATATATATATATTGCCATCCACAGACAGACTGTTTCGTTCTATCAGAACACTTCAGTGTGGCTAGACACGCAGGACGCTCGAAGACGGGATCGAAACCCGTCCAACTTTACGTTAGACTAAGTTTCAGACCTCTCGGCCATCCAGCGGACCACGTTAGCTAAAGAAATTTTTTAATATATATATATATATATGTATGTATATATATATATATATATATGTATATATATATATATATATGTATGTATATATATATATATATGTATATGTATATATGTATGTATATATGTATATATATATATATATGTATATATATATATATATGTATATATATATATATATGTATATATATATGTATATATATATATATGTATATATATATATGTATATATATATATATATATATATATATATGTATATATATATATATATCTTAAAAAAAATATATATATATATATGTATATATATATATATATATATGTATGTATATATATATATATATGTATGTATATATATATATATGTATATATATATATATGTATATATATATATGTATATATATATACGTATATATATATATGTATATATATATATGTATATATATATATATATATGTATATATATATATATATATATATTTGGATAAAAAAATTGAATAGACACATGGTAGTGGGAGGGGATAGTATGAGGGAGTCGAAGAGTTGGGAGGGAGTCTGAGAGGGGTGAGGAGTTACCTCTTCATTTAGTTTTAAATTTAAATTTTTTTATCCAAAATGATCTGAAGAAGTCCTGTTACTTTTTTCGTGTTTTTGGAAATTTCAAAAATGCGTAACAGGATTGAAATAAATTTATAATCCTATGTGATCGGTTTCGTTGTTTTTCTTAAAGAATTTATTGCTCTGTATTATTGGTACATTGAGCTCTTTACCAGGAAAATTTTAAATATTCATGCTTGAATACCTTCTTGTCCTGATGGAATTACTCCCAACTCTGGTTTAACTGGACCAAAAAAAATATATATATATATATATATATATATATATATATATATATATATATATATATATAAGTTTCGTTGAATATTGCGGATTGTTTCTTTTTTAAAATCTTCAAGTGAAGACGTTGAAGTCTTCTCACTTGTATTCTTATGTCTGCGTCATGTTGATAAAGACATTAGTGCCTTAAAATAGCATATAATGACAAAGTATGATAAATACACTGGCAAACACAAATCCACAGACATAAAAAATATCCTAATTAATAATACAAAAATCATATATAGAAATAACAATAAAAAACCGTTTACAAATCCTCGAAGCAATAACTATGAATTAAAAAGAAAACACTCTAAATAAAATAGCATTCCCCACCAGAAGTATAAACATATTAAAGGTATTTATTAACTAACCAGCCATCCTAACAGAATGAACCAACTCCATCAATAATTTATAAAAATAAGTCATTCCGAATAAATATAAAACTCACTGCAATAAACGATCTAACACAACCCCCAAAGATGACCAGCGAAATGGTCGAAAGTGCTTTGGCTAAAATAGGTTTCTTTCTTTACCAACTTGACCCAGAAGTAAGAAGACTAGTTAGAATACTTGAACATCTTCTGTTGAATGTTTTAAAAAAAGAAACAATCTTATTCAACTAACCCCATCTATAATTTATAAAAAAAAAGTCATTCTGAATAAATATAAAACTCACTGCAATAAACGATCTAACACAACCCCCAAAGATGATCAGCGAAATGGTCGAAAGTGCTTCGGCTAAAATAGGTTTCTTTCTTTACCAACTTGACCCAGAAGTAAGAAGACTAGTTAGAATACTTGAACATCTTCAGTTGAATGTTTTAAAAAAAGAAACAACCTTATTCAGATAAGGATTTGCTGACTAAGTATACAATATGTATATATATTTAAATATTCAAATATTATTAATTTTATCTTGAATTAGGAATGAAGAATGTGATATATCTCTACATTATACCAAAATAAACTGTTGTATAGCCATGACCAACTATACAAACACATAATACATATACATCTACATATGCATGCAGAATCATAACGACGACACAATAAAGACTAGCGACACAGTTCTTAGAAAAATATACCTCTCACTTTATTTGAAAGGGTTGTGTGTGAGAGGGAGTTGGAGACCGAACAGAACTGCAACATATTGACCTCCAGTCTTATGGCCTTCAGCGTTTCTTTCCCGTTCTCCTGGGCTGCTCAAACGGGGGCCTGGGGTCCAGCCTCTCTGGGTGCTGGTTTTCTCTACCGCATCTTATCTCCAACTCGTCTGATTCCCAACTAATCGAATTTCCTGTGCACTGAGTTATATAATAGTTCAACGTCCACCTTCTTCTTGTGGGCGTCACAATTTCGCACTCGTTCAACCTGTTCACGGTCAAGGCTATAATATCCTGATATTCCTCGACCGGATGCACCTGTTATTTATACAGGTGCATTTCCTATTTTGACAGCCCGGCTGGGTCGGAGGTCAATATGCAACAAAACGAACGGATTCAGTAGATGGTTAAAAGACAAAGATAAATAGATATTGAGGTAGATATGAAAAGTCCGACATAGACAGACATGAACATGTATAAAAACTTTTAAATATACGGAAAAGATAGATAGCTTTACAAATTTTAACATAATTACCATACAGAATATGTCTTTTTCATATAGTGCCAAGTCCCCCCCCCACACACAACGACAAAAATATATCAAATATCAAAGAGTGGTATAGCAGATTAAGGTAAAAACACTCTAAGAAAAAGAGAGGAAGACCTCTATATAAACACATAACCAACTGAAAATCATTCAAACTGCAAACACGAGTGAGTTCAAGTACACCATTAACAAGGCCTTCTGCCATATATTTTCTCTGACGAAAGCAACAAACAGGAAACATACGCGTATGTAAGAACGAAATAAATGAATAAACAAATTTAAAAAATACAAATCTCTTCGTGGACCTAAGAATTTAAAATATTTTTATTTTCTGTTTGGACCTAAAACAAAAATTTATATATATATATGTGTGTGTGTGTGTGTGTGTGTGTGTTATTTTGCCTCGGCTTGTTACTGTAGCTTAATTACAATCATTCAGATAGTATTATTAGCGTTGAACAAGCAATTGCCACTCTAAACTGATGTACAGATATTTCTTTTTTCTCATTTATGAGAATCAAGAGACGGTAATCATTTGTAAATAAGGAGCATTCATTATCCAGCATCTATGAATATACGCATATATATGTGTGTGCCTAATATAAACGCACATATATATGTGTGTGCCTAATATAAACGCACACAACACATACATATATATGTGTGTGGAAAAAAAGAAATCAAAAGATATATAAGGATAATATAGACGAATCATGATACTATAAAAAAAAACATTGACAATTTCACGTGTTTTATTTTAATTGTGTAAATACACACTTAGGTAGTGTATGAAGTTATTCTTGTGTTATCATATTTACCCAACCCCTCCGCTCAGGCAGGATATGACACAAGGTCAATTTTTTAAGCGGAGTTTAACAGGTTTGAATTCAGAGTTTTCCTTTTCCTAAACTAGTTGCCTCACCAAGGCTGAAGAACCTAGTCTGTCCTACTATTTACCCATAGCTGGAGGGAGAATAATTGGATTCATACCTTTCCCAAGCGTATTAGTACTATGTGAAATGCTATCAGTCACGTCCAGGATTTGAACTCATGTCGCCGTGTCCAATTCCTGCGACAATAACCATTACACCACGGGCACCTCCTTGTGTTATACACATTCATGAATGTGTCGTACAGGCTTATGTCAGTGATGTATGCACTTGTGTACGTGTTGTGCCCACTTAATTATGTGTTGTACACACTTAAGTATTTGATGTACACACATAGGTGTGTATTGTATGCAATTATGTATTGTTCGTTCTTAAATGTGTGTCGTACATACTTATGCATATTTTATATGCCCTTAAATATGTGTTGTACGCACTTAGGTATTTGGTGTACACATATACGTATCTATTGTATGCCCTTATGATTGTGTAATACGCATTTATTCCTATGTTGTACGCAGTTATGTTAGTTTTACACTTATACTATTTACCAACCCCTCCGCTCGAGCAGGATATGACACAAGGTCAATTTTTAAGCGAAGTTTAACAGGTTTGAAATCAGAAGTTTCCTTCTCCTAGACTAGTCGCCTTACCAAGGCTGAAGAACCTAGTCTGCCCTCCTGTTTACCCATAGCTGGAGGGAGAATAATTGGTTTCATACCTTTCCCAAAGATATTAGTGCTATGTGAAATGTAATCAGGCTCGTCCAGGATTTGAACTCGTGCCGTCGTGTCCACATCCACGGGCACACCCACAGTTCTACACTTATAAGGCTTTCATTGTACACATTTTTGCATGCAGTGTACGCATTAAGCACATCTGATGATATATATATATATATATATATGTGTGTGTGTGTGTGTGTGTGTGTGTGTGTGTGTGTGTGTACGACAGACTGTTTCGTTGTATCATAACTCTTCACTGTTGCTAGACCCGTAGGAAACTTAAAGCTGGAATAGAAACCCGTTCAATTTTACGTTAGACTTAATATCTTACCGATCAGCCACAGGCGACATACGTCAGATAAAGACTAAAAGAAGAATGAATGTGTTGTATACACTCATATATGTGTGGTACTATAGCTTCACAACACCTAGTTGGCTGCTGGTCTCGTGATTACCACATGTGTCGACAGGTCTTTCTCTGTTTCTTTCCACGCCCACATTGCTTCCAGATCCGAGGAAAGAGAAGATGGATGTGGTCCAGTCGATGAAGGTTGGAATTCGTGCTAGAGAGAAGAAAAGTTGCCAAGCAAATTTAGAAAAATGACGAAAAAAAGCGTTTGTTATAAACAGTAACAAACGTTTATTTACTCAGTTGTGTAAATAAACGTTTGTTACTGTTTATAGCAAACGCTTTTTTTTCCAACCTTCATCGAAAGAGAAAGACCAGTCGACACATGTGGTAATCACGAGACCAACGGCCAACTAGGTATCGTGAAGCTATAGTACCACATATGGATTATAACCTTTTACGTATTTCTTATACATAATCATGTGTGTTTTATTGGCGTTTGTGGACCCCTTCACAGGGACGAGAAAAGCTGGAACCTATATACAACAGCTCTGTGCCGATACAGTATGTAACCTTGAAGACCTACCAGGAGCGATGGACAATAGAAACGGGTGGCGTGAGAGTGTCAGAGAGAGCTGTGCTGGCGGCGCGACATGATGTTGATGGTGATGATGCTTGAGCAATACACCTTTATACATGAGTTGTACGCACTTTCTCTTGGGCTATACGGGCTTGTAAACACTTGTGGTTGTGTTATACACATTTATGAATGCCTTATATAAATTTTGCTATAAACATATAACTTTGAAAATGAAAGACAAGGATTGTTTATTCAGTATTTCATTGACTTATTCTAGCCGCAAGCGTAGAACATATAAATAAATTCATATATATATATATATATATATATATATATATATAGAGAGAGAGAGATATCTGTATATGAGTGTATGTGATTTTCTTTTAAAGTAATAAATGGCATGTATTTGTCATGGAACTTTATATAAAGAAATACATTTTTCTCAAGATCTATAGATATTATCAGATTCCATTTCTGCGATTCTTGGTAATTGTATTCATAATTTGCTATTTCAGGAGAACGAAGATTATTTCCATACAAATCCTCATGTCTCCAACCTTTACAAATTCATATATATATATATATATATATATATGCATGTACTAATAGACAGTAACAAATAATTCCTTCAATGTCCTCAGTGCATTAAAATCGTTGTGTCATATGTTTGTAGACACTCGTAAAACATGCGCAGAGAAATCAGTTTCTGAAGATAGATAAACTTATATCTGCCGACTTATATCTGTCATTTCGCTGGATTCTCTTAAACCTGTGCTGAATTAGACAAAAATTTTTTTCGATAAGCAAGAAAGTGTACGGCACTTGTGCGAGTACAAAAACTTGAAATAAAGAAAAGAAGAAGAAAATAAGACAACTCATACAAAAATGTTCGAAAATAGAAACTGATGAGTGGATTTATCCAAGAAAACTGAAAACAGTATATATATATATATATATATATATATATATATATGTGTGTGTGTGTGTGCGTGTGTGGACGACAAAATATATATACATATATATATGTGGACAACTATATATATATATATATGGACAACTATATATATGTGTGTGTGGACGATTATATATATATATATATATATATATAGGTGTGGGCGACTATATATATGTGTGTGTGTATGGACGACTATATATATATGTGTGGACGACTATATATATATATATATATGGACGACTATGTATATATATATATATGTGTGTGTGTGTGTGTGTAAGTGTGGACGACTATATATATATATTTTTATATATACAGGTGTGGGCGACTATATATATATGTGCGTATGTGGACGACAATATATATATATATATATATATACGTGGTGCATTCAATAAGTTTACAGAATCTTTTGTACAGGCATTTAAAATTGTCGTAGACTCTTGAAAATTCAGTATGTTATTGCGATACATCATATAAGATGACTGACCAATATTTATGATTTAAGGTTCAAATGAACAGCTACAGCAGGAATTGGAATACAGCCTACTAAAGACCGATTGTCACAACGGGTGAATTTCAAAAAAGCAATCTGGACGTTAGGGCACTTTAGAAGAAATATATGCAATAAAAATCTGTTTTAAACTTGCAAGAAATGCCACAGAAACGTATGGAATGCTTCAGACTACTTTTGGAGCATCTTGCATGAATCGAGCATCAGTTTTTGAGTGGCATAAGAGATTCAAGGAAGGCAGGGAGTCTGGGATGGATGGTGAGAGGTGTGGGAGGAGTAAGGAAGTCAATACACCAGAGTTGATTGGCCAAAGGGTTAGGGTTAGGGTTAGGGTTACAATGTTGAGTTTTTAAGAGTGTTCAGGAAGAGATTCCGTCGGAAGAGGCCAGCACTCTTTAAATCGGGTCACTGGCATTTCCACCAGGACAATGTAACAGTCCACAACTCCATCCTTGTCACAAACTATTTGACGAAGATGGGGATCAAGACGGTTCCTCAGCCTCCCTACAGTCGAGACCTTGCTCCCTGTGACTTTTGGTTATTCCCAAAGCTCAGAGGCTGTCGTTATGAGACATTTGAGGAGATGAAAGAGGCTGTGACGAAGGTCATTGACATGCTCACACAAGAGGACTTCTATGGGGCCTCCCAGAAGGTATTGGAACGGTGAAACAAGTGCATTGCAGCTGGAGGAGATTACTTAGAACGGGGCTAGACTTTCATGAGTGTAAAAGGAAACGTTCAAATACTTGGGAATGTTGGAAGCGGAAACCATCTAATAAGTGGAGACGAAAAAAAAAAAAATTTGAAAAGCGTATCTTTCCTTCACTTACAAATTTTATGTATATCCACTTATATATGCGTGCAGATAAATGACTGACTTTAAATCGTTACTGTTACCTCGCTGACCAGGCTTCTGGGTCCACACGTCCCAACTCCTTGCTTCAGCAACCGCCTTTCTCTGACCGTCGCCTTTCCCTGACTATCGCTAACCCCTTTCTTCTGTTGACTGCCCTGGGACCTTGCATTTTCTCGTCTTCTTCCAGTCTCATAGGAAATCCAACGCGCAAGCCTTCTGTGTGGGCTTTGCGCCAAAGCAGACAAAGGAATCCTCTGACTGGCGCTCACCTATGCCCATACCCACAGAAATGAATACCCTCCCATCGTGCTGCAGTATGCCAAAAAATTCTCTGAACTACAATGGATTATTATGAGACCTCAGAAAACAGGACAAAAAACCAAAACTTGGGCTGGTAGACTAAGGGCAGCAAGAAGAGCAGAAGACGATTTCATGTGTCAACAGCTTGCGAGATAGACGAAGTAAAGTTCCAAATCTTTGGGTCAAATAGGGGGTCTACTTGCTGAGATGAGTAAGTGAAAGAACTGAACTTCCCTCGGTATCACACCAACCATAAAGAATGCAGGAGGCTTTCATATGGTATCAGGGGCTTTTGCTGACAGCAAAGTTGAGGATTTTCGCCAGTTGAAGAACAAACTGAATCACACTGGCTATCTCAGTTTACTACAGCATCACACGGTCCCATCTGGTACTCGGTTCGTGGCTCAAGGATTTATGCTCATGCAAGGTAAAGACTAAAAGTATACGAGCAAATTCTGCCGGAGATACACTAAAAGCAAAGAGAAACAGCACCAGTTTCCATTGATGTCTAACCCGGTGCAATCAGCGGACTTAAATCCCATCGAAATGACCATACGAAAAAAGTCTGGAAACTTATTTAATCATCCTCGTATATATATATATATATATATATATATATATATATATATTGTCATCCACAGACAGACTGTTTCGTTGTATCATAACTCTTCAGTGTAGCTAGACACGTAGGAAACTTAAAGCTGGAATAGAAACCCGCCCAACTTTATCTTAGACTTAGTATCTTACCGCTCAGTTACAGGTGGCATACGTCAGCTCAGGAATTATAAGGCATTATGTAGTAGCTTTCATTTGTTTACATTTTGCCTTACCGGATACCAGAATGCTAAATTCATTAGAAGACCTTTGTATTACGTGAGTAGCGGCCGTTAATTCTTTACCAGTCAAATGCATTTGGCCATCCTCAAAAATTTCTATTTCTCATCCACTGTATAGCAATACTTAGAACCATATAACTGTGTGCAAATAAAACTATTGGTATTAGATAAGAATACTTGAATCCATTTAACTGTTTTCAAAAATTGAATTATTAGGATTATAAAGCAATACTTGGAACCATTTAACTGTGTGCAAATAAATGAATAGTTTTGAATAAAATTATTTGTGTTAGATAACAATACTTAAAATGATTTAACTGTGATCAAACAAATAGGCTCTGTTTATTTGTCGCTGCCTCCCACCAGACACGACTTGACACAAGGTCAAAAGCCCGAAGGCCGATTAAAGTGGGGAGAAAGAGGAGAGGAAGGTCGGGAACGAGCCGAGACTCAAACCCTGCTGGTCTATGCTGCTCATCGGCTCACTTGGTGCAATGTGAGCCTGATGAGCCAAGCAGTTTCACGAACCCAAATGTGGGTCCGGGCACGTATGCCGGGTTACGGCTTGAACTAGACAGCAAGGTCTAGTGCCATACATAGTTTCCTTCAGAGCATCCGAAGATCTTTCAAACAAATAGGCTCTGATTTATTTTTATTAATTTATTCATTTTTACTTTTATTCCTAAAAGCGTTATTTTTAATGAAACAAGTTAAGCACCAAAATTGTTTTTATTTATTATACTAGATACAAGTCTTCCTTTGTAACTTTGACCTTAGTATAACCAGATATCTTTTGAAAAATTGATCTAAAAATTGACTTTGTATTATATCCTACCTGAGCGGAGGGGTTGGTAAATATGGATATGACACTAAACCATCCGATGGTGAAGCTCCAGTCCTGGAGCTTCGAGGCATGTGGAGTACTCCTTCATGTGGAGTACTCCTTCATATATATTATACCAAATACAAGTCTTCCTGGGCCACATTAAATTCAAATTAAACCAAAAAAAAAACACAAGAAGATTCTTAAACTTTTCATTCATTTGAAAGACTTCCGATGGCCGCTAAGATTGCTTCACAGATTCTCAGCATTCTTTCCACTGAAAGACAGAAGATTGTTTTGTCTTGTTTCTCTGTCGTACTTTTGGTTTATTTAGCTCTGACTTTTCGGTCAAGTTCATCCCATACCATTTCGATGGGATTTAAGTCCGCTGATTGCACCGGGCTAGACATCAATGGAAACTGGTGCTGTTTCTCTTTGCTTTTAGTGTATCTCCGGCAGAATTTGCTCGTATACTTTTAGTCTTTACCTTGCATGAGCATAAATCCTTGAGCCACGAACCGAGTACCAGATGGGACCGTGTGATGTTGTAGTAAACTGAGATAGCCAGTGTGATTCAGTTTGTTCTTCAACTGGCGAAAATCCTCAACTTTGCTGTCAGCAAAAGCCCCTGATACCATATGAAAGCCTCCTGCATTCTTTATGGTTGGTGTGATACCGAGGGAAGTTCAGTTCTTTCACTTACTCATCTCAGCAAGTAGACCCCCTATTTGACCCAAAGATTTGGAACTTTACTTCGTCTATCTCGCAAGCTGTTGACACATGAAATCGTCTTCTGCTCTTCTTGCTGCCCTTAGTCTACCAGCCCAAGTTTTGGTTTTGTTTTGTCCTGTTTCCTGAGGTCTCATAATAATCCATTGTAGTTCAGAGAATTTTTTGGCATACTGCAGCACGATGGGAGGGTATTCATTTCTGTGGGTATGGGCATAGGTGAGCGCCAGTCAGAGGATTCCTTTGTCTGCTTTGGCGCAAAGCCCACACAGAAGGCTTGAGCGTTGGATTTCCTATGAGACTGGAAGAAGACGAGAAAATGCAAGGTCCCAGGGCAGTCAACAGAAGAAAGGGGTTAGCGATAGTCAGGGAAAGGCGACGGTCAGAGAAAGGCGGTTGCTGAAGCAAGGAGTTGGGACGTGTGGACCCAGAAGCCTGGTCAGCGAGGTAACAGTAACGATTTAAAGTCAGTCATTTATCTGCACGCATATATAAGTGGATATACATATAATTTGTAAGTGAAGGAAAGATACGCTTTAAAAATTTTTTTTTTGTCTCCACTTATTAGATGGTTTCCGCTTCCAACATTCCCAAGTATTTGAACGTTTCCTTTTCTCCGAGCTACTGATCTTTTCTTGGTGTGGTAGTTTCTATTCCTTCACTCATATGTCGTTTCCCGCTTCTCCTTATTAGCAGGGCATATTTTTCTATGCCAAATTCCATCTCTATATCTTGACAGTATATTCTCATTAGCTGTAATAGGACTTACACTCCTATGATTTAAAATGGGCGGCATGCCACTTGTTCCCGAAACAAAGATGGCAGACGCACGCAAATATTCCATCTCGAGAGATCTTTGGCCAGGAGAACCACATGATCAGTGTTTACAACGACGTCCTCATTTGAATTTCATCCCGCATTTTTGGAGCCGACTACCAGACACGTATTTTCTATAAATGCTTCGTCTTCAAACACTCTTCCTCTTTTTCACATTTTAACTTGCAGGACTAACACACTCTATCCAGTGTGACTTCCAGAGAGAATACTATCACTCTCTCATATTCACCAACAGCCGTCAAACGCCACAAAATGTATAGGCAATGCAAACATTCCTTTCCTCAGTATACCTTGTCTGTGAGACTTTTTCCAGCCTCGAAAACAGCAACTGCGTCGACCACAGACAGAAACGAACATTTAAAAATACGTAGTCAATATGCATAGGACACTTTTATCATATCATATATATAGTCCCTTTTTATAGTTTTAGTTGTGTTAGTCACACACACACACACACACACACACACACACACACACACAGAGGGAATATTTTCACAAAATGTAATAGAACCATAGTAATGTTTTAAATATTTCATTGTATGTATTGTTAAGATATAAATTTTTTTGTTTATGCCGCCTTGTTTTGAATCTTCCGCGCCGTTTCACAAGTTTCATATCGTTTCCACATTTTTCATATCATTACTTCATTTTCTACATTTGTCTCCATGTGCCTTTTTCTAAACACCAACTACATAAAACAAAGCATATATCAAACACCACATAAATTTTGGGGGGACCAAACATATCTACTAAATAACATCACCCCCTACACTGTATTGGGGTTTCCAATTCTAGTACATTTTTGTTTAATAGTTTGATGTCGTCCATGTGTATTAGGTGATTAGGCGCCTCTTGTGGTGTAATGGTTAGCAAGCTCGACTAGCAAACCTACACGAGTGAGTTCGAGTCTCATTGGGTGCCCCTTTCATATGACCTTGTGCCACATCTAAGCAAAAGCTTAGTAAATTTCCATGTGTATTAGGTGATTGATCTTTCCTGCAATTTAGTAAGTGTGTATCCGTCTGTTTATGTTCCTAAGTATATGATTGAGTGGCATTATCGCTTTTACGAAAAGTAATTAAGATAGCGCATCTCTCTAAAAGACACCTTCCTGGATTTTAACCTCAGCTAAGCTTTTTCTTCCCGCTGTAAGTTCAACTTTCCAGTTTTTCATCGTTTTCTGAATAAACGTTATTACTTCGTCTGATATCTCGTACTGTATAAGACAGTCTATTAAATAGCTTTGCGAAACTATATTGTATGCCTTTCTGAAATAAATCCATACCACAGCTAGATTTTTGCGTCTAATTTTGCTCTTCTTGAGGATGTTTTGTTTAAGGTAATTTGGCGACCGTAGTCGAGGGCGACCAGAAGCCTCCCTTTTCAATAGCTACAACACTGAGGTGTAGGGGAGGGCGCTACCCCTTTCCTTGGATTGCTCCACTTTACTCTTATATTGCTGAGTTTTAAGCAAGGAGGTATCAAGTACCATTTTTAAAGTATTTGGTATGACGCGACCTGGGATTGAAACCAGCCCCCACCCCGGACCAGTCGTGAACACTCTACCCACTAAGCCAATGAGTTGGTTCGTTTTGTTTAATATGCAGTAACTCTCCTGTTCCGCTGGTCCCCTTGCGAGATCCCTTCTGTTCCTCTGAGAATTTTTTGGCATACTGTAGCATGATGGGAGGGTATTCATTTCTGTCGGTGTGGGTATAGGTGAGCGCCAGTCAGTGGATTCCTTTGTCTGCTTTGGCGCAAAGCCTACACAAAGGGCCTGCGCGAGAGATTTCCTATGAGACTGGAAGAAGGTCCTAGGGCAGTCAACAGGGAAAGGCAACGGTCAGAGAAATCCGAGACTTATAATCTCCTCCTTAATTTGTGCTGTTAGTATTTCCCACATCATAGGTAGGCATGTTATTGGTCTATAATTGTTATTATTTTACGCAATGAGAGTTTTTCCCACCAGCGTTAACCGATGAACTTTCCCTTAAGTTTAAGTGACAGAAAATCTCCTCAAGTTCCAGGACTTTTCTCAGTATTCTGTATATTCCCTGTATATTCGCAGCGAGTTTTTCGCACTGAGGTTATCTGGTCGATTTTGGCGCACCAGCGAACTAAAGAGGAAAAATTAAAAGAAAAAAAAAAACTAGAACAAAACCATAGACAAAAACCTGGATGTAGCCTGACAGTTGAAAATTCTGTGAAGCACGAAGGTGTGGGTGAATCAATTATAGATGGTATCCTTGGAACGGTCTCCAAGAACATGGAAAAGAAACATTTGGGAAATGGAAATCAAAGGAAGAATCGGGATTGTTCTGAACAACTACTAAAATATGTGAAAGTAATTATATGTGACCAGGAAAAAACTAGGATGATTGCTGTCACTCAGACTTCAGTGAAAATCCGCCAATTAAAATTGGTTAGAAAAATTCATAATAATAATAATAATAATAATAATCAATATTACGATTATTATTATTATTATTATTTGGTATTCTTGAACGGTCGCGAAATGCTTGAAAAGAGACTATGGGTATTGGGTATCAGAGGAAGTATGATGGTTGGTTGTTAGGGTTTTGTAGCATATCAACTTTTGTAGGTTATTTAATGCTAAATCCATTTTTATGAAAATAGTTATATTTCAAACAATTCAGTTTAGCATAAGTACGCAGTTTAAATGTAAGTAGAGTTTAATTGTGAAAAACATTTCTGTTTCAAGCTATTCAGTTTAGTCAGGCAGTTCTAATTCAAACAATTCAGTTTAGCATAAGTAGAGTTTTTTGTTTACACACAGCTAAATGTCAAAACAGTTCTATATTAAACAGGAATTATGAAGACCAATGAGACAACAGCATTGTTTTCAGATCAGCTGGAATATCTAGTAGAATTTTGAATAGCTGAGAAGATTTGCTCTAACTCAGACTCCAGTGAAAAACCATTAGATTAAGTGCATTAACAAACACCAATAATAGTAATAATAAGCACTATTATTATTATTATTATTTGGTGTCTTTTAACGGTCATGAAATGCTTGGAAAGGGAACTGCGGGAATTGGATATCAGAGGAAGAGTCAAGACCAATGTGACCACTGTTAAGGTCAGCCAGACTAAACAATGCCTTACTCAGGACGGTGTCCACTTGTATGTTTTCTAACTCTTCCAATGCTTTTACGAAGCCTTTTGGGATTGTTCAGAGCGCACAATTGGTATCAGTGTCCCCTTCATGTTCCATATGTTTTTAGCTCTCTAGCAAGATCCAAGTACTTTTCGCTATCTTTTATTTTCATCCTGTGGCCCGCCGGGACTGCGAAATCCTCTATTCGACAGATTATGATTATGTCACCTCTTGAGAGCTTTTCATACGAGCGTTAGCTGTTAGTTTCAACAGGAGTTTAACAGCAAGTCCCCTCTAGTCTCCAGAACTCTTCTCAGTATTCTAGCCGATCTTAACAATGCTGTAGTTTTGATGGTCTCCACTTCTCCTCTAATTTCTAAGTCCTCCGGTCTCTTTAAAATCAAGCTTTCGGGGATTGGTCCGAGCTCACGTATTACAATTGGTATTACAGTCACGTTGATGTTCCGTATTTTTTGTTCTCTAGCAAGGTCCAAGTACTGATCTCTCTTTATGCTTTCTTTAATTTTCATTCTGTGGTCTACTATTCTCTCTTTTCGTTTTATTTTATGATAATTATTTTACTCTTTTGGGAGTTTTTCACACCAGCAGAGTTTGAGTGACAGTAAGTCTCCTCAAGTCTCCAGGACTCTTCTCAGTATTCTGTCTGATCTTAATAATGCGGTAGTTTGGATGGTCTCTGCTCGTCCTCTTATTTCAAATTCCTCCAGTCCCTGTACCAATACTTTGAGGATTGCTCCAAGTGCACCAGTTACAATTGGTATTACCGTCACTTTCATGTCCCATAGTTTTTTTTCAGTTCACTAGCAAGGTCAAGGTACATATCTCTTTTTTCGTTTTCCTTTAGTTTTACCCTGTGGCCAGCCGGAACAGCAAAGTCCGCTATTCGGTAGGTTATCTTTCGTTTGATGACAATCACGAGGTTTGGTCGTCTGGCCGAGATTAGGTGATCCCTTTGTATCTCAAAATCCCGGAGAAGTCTGTGTGTCTCATTTTCCAGGTCTGATTCTGGCTTGTGCATATACTGTTTGTTGGTATGGGAAAATTTAAACCTCTTGCACAATTCCCAGTGGATCATCTTTCCTACCCAGTATTTATTATTATTATTATAGTTTTTACTATCAGCATTAGCTGATGGTGTTTCACAGGAGACTGAGTGACAGCAAGTCTCCTCAAGTCTCCAGGACTCTTCTCAGTATTCTGGCCGTTCTCAATAATGCAGTTGTTTGGATGGTCTCCCGTCGGCCGCCAACTTCCAAATCCTCCAGGCTCTTTAATATCCTTTAGTTACCGTGCCAAAAGCACCAATCACAATTGGTATAATTGTCACCTTCATGTTCCACAGTTTTTCAATTCTCTAGCAAGGTCGAGGTACTTATCTCTCTTTTCACATTCTTTCAAATTTATTCTGTAGTCAGCCGGGACAGCAAAGTCGACGATTTTGCAGATTTTCTTTTTTTTTTTTTTTTTTGTTGATTATTATTAGGTCTGGTCTTCTGGACGAGATTAGGTGATCTGTATGTATGCCAAAGTCCCATTATTATTATTATTATTATTATTATTATTATTATTATTATTATTATTATTCCCTCACTTTTTGAGTAAGGTCTTCATCATCATCATCATGTCGCGCCGCCTGCGCGGATATCCCTGACCGTCTCTCGCCATTTCTCCCTATCATTCATCGCCTCCGGCAGGTCTTCAGGATTACAACCCGTGTCCTCACATAGCTGCTGTATAACCGGATATTGGCCTAGCGGTTAGAGTGTTTGCCAATGGCCCGGGAGGCCTGGGTTCAATCCCAGGTCGAGTCATACCAAAGACTCAAAAAATGGTACTTGATGCCTCCTTGCTTAACACTCAGCATTATAAGGTACGGATCAAGGGTAAAGTAGAGCAATCCAGGGAAGGAGTAGCGCCCTCCCCTACACCTTGGTGTAGTAGCTATCGAAAAGGGAGCCTTCGGGATACCCTCAACTATGGTCGCCAACTTAAGGTCTTACAGTTGATGTATTCGGCATATTCTCAGTCCTATCAACCGAGCGAGAAAAAGGAAGAAGATAAAGAAGACTGAGAAAGGAAAAAAGGAAAATGAATGTTGAAAAAAATAGAAGAAAAGGAGAAAAATTAGAAGAAAGAAGAAAAACCTCAAAAATTCCCCCCCCCCAAAAAAAAGCAAAAACAAAACAAAACAAAAAAATCCCGAATCCTCGTAAAAGCAGAAACAGAACTTAAAAAAAAAAAGAAAAGACATAAGAAAGATGAAAAAAAGCAAACCAAAAACAAACGAAAAAAGATAAAAAAATAAAAATAAAGTACAAATTGTTTTATTGAAGACCCTTGCCTACATTCTTCTTTCGTCTTAATGAACGGCCTTTGCCGCTGCGAAGTAAGAGAAATAAGATAGACTTAAAAATACATCAAATTCAATAAAGTTCAAATATGGAAAAAAAAAATCACAAAAAATAAAAGAAGATAAATAAATGGAGAAAAAGTAAACAACGAACGCTTTCACTTCGACAATAAAGGATTTGCGATTTGCGTTATTTTGAAACTATTTCAACCACGTCGCACCATCTGCTCTGGTCAAGGAATTGGGAGGAATATTAAAAATGGTAAAACGTTGTGGATAGGACCGGTTCTCAAAGAAGAAGAAGAAGAAGAAGAAGAAGAAGAAGATGATGACTGGTGAAGAAAAAAAAGTAAAAGAAAGATGAGAAAAAAAAAGTAGAAAAAGATAATAAAATTAGACTTGACGGAGGAATAAAGAAGAAAGTAGACTAATGAAAAAAAAAAGATGAGAAAGAGGAATATCTTAAAAAAGATGAGGAAAAGAAAATGAAAAGAAATAGGAAGGAGAAATAGGAAATAAAGAAGAAGAAGAAGAAGAAGAAGAAGAAGAAGAAGAAGAAGAAGAAAGATGAGAAAAAGACAATGAAAATTAAAAAAAGGGAGGAATAGGAAAGAAAGAAAGAAAAAGAAAGGAAGAAAGACGAGAATAGACAGATAAGAAAAGATAATACAAATAACGAAGAAGAAGAAGAAGAAGAAGAAGAAGAAGAAGAAGAAGAAGAAGAAGAAGGATTAAAAAAAGGCAATGAAAATTGTAAAGAGGGAGGAATAGAAAAGAAAGAAAGAAAGGAAGAAAGACGAGAATAGACGGATCAGAAAAGATAATACAAATAACGAAGAAGAAGAAGAAGAAGAAGAAGAAGAAGAAGAAGAAGAAGAAGAAGGATTAAAAAAAGGCAATGAAAATTGTAAAGAGGGAGGAATAGAAAAGAAAGAAAGAAAGGAAGAAAGACGAGAATAGACAGATAAGAAAAGATAATACAAATAAAGAAGAAGAAGAAGAAGAAGAAGAAGAAGAAGAAGAAGAAGAAGAAGAAGAAGAAGAAAGCGAGATTACAATAGATTCGAGCAATATAGGGTTTGGTTGCTGTTAGGTCTTGTCAAGGGGTTGGTAGGGAATGATGCATGTCAGGGGGTCGGGTGTATTGAAGGGTTATGCAATTTCTGCGCTGCTGACGAACAAAGTGTTGAGAATAAAAGCAAGGACTTAATCAAAATAGAATGCTACATAAATAAAAGTTTGGCACTGTTCTTGAAGGAATAAAAGAAATTGCCAGAGATGTAGGCAGGGCAGGGATAGAAGATGGTGTGGGTAGAAATTGATGTAAGGAGAAAAAGAGGGACAGGTAAGAAAATGTGCATTGTTTGATAGGATACAAGTAAGTGGTATATAAAAAAGGATGTCCATAAAGCTTTAAATAAAATTCGTTGAAAGTCTATCCGGAGAAAATCCAATTTTTTTTCCTTTTTAAAACATCTCAATAACCGGTGTGGCAGCCTTGATATAACTGAGCAAGCAACCAGATATTTTTATTCAACCAGTCACCGCTGAGACGATACTGCTATTCTTGTGGCAGTATCGTCTGTTTAAATGACCTCAAACACCACGCTATTTATTTCTACTGTCATTTTCTCGTGAATTAAATTACCATGACCAGAAAATCAAACAAACACTTATGCACGAGATACAGAAACACTGGACAGCTGTTTCGACCTTATTAGGTCTCCTCAGCAGTGTATACCGTGATCTCCACCACTGAAGATCGAACCAGCGACGACGGATTGCAGATCCGAAACTCTGCGAAGACATATTCAAGAAGCCTGCCACTTTGGAGCCGTTGACTACATTAACGTCAAAATTACAAGTGAGCAGAATACAGAACGAGGCACAAAATGACTATTGCAAACACAATTATTTTGCTGCCTTAAGTAATTATTGATTAGTCTTTATTCTGCGGCCTAGACATTGCTTATTGATAATTCTTATATTGCTACCTATACACTATTATTGATAATCCAATTACACTTCAACTACGCTTTACAGTACCCGGTTCATAGGTCTAGTGGGTAGAGTGTTCGCCAATGGTCTGGAAGACCTTGTTTCAATCCCAGGTCGCGTCAAACCTAAGAATTTAAAAATGGTACTTGATACCTCCTTGTTTAACACTCAGCAATATAAGGTACGTATCAAGGGCAAGAAATAGCGCCCTCCCCTACACCTCGGTGTAGTAGCTATTGAAAAGGGAGCCTTCTGGTCGCCCTCTGGTTGCCAGCTTTAATTGCAAATGTTGACATATCTTTTTAATACACTGTTTTGTGAAAAAGCGTCGTGTCCTGTTTTATTTCTGTTGCCTTTATCCTTATTTTGTCCAAGTATTCGTAACATCTTCTTGTGTTTATTGTTAAAAAGAGATTAGTCAGCCGTAGGTTTTTGACGAAACTGTATTAGTTACTGGTCAGCTCAAAAATGTTTTAAAAAACAAAAAGCAAAAAAACAAAACCAAACCAAAACAAACGAAAAACAAAAAAAAACAACAACAACAAACAAAACCAAAACTAGAAACAAAAAACTAACCCGTGAAAAAGATCGTACAGCAGTCTTTATTGATGACAAAACTTCTCGATTAAACTATAGAGCGGCTTGTTTAACATTTAATTGTTGCCGGCTTTAAGTTGGAACCATTAGGTCCCGTGCTTTAGGGGACCATGCGTTAAACTGTAATATAATTTCGTCTTGTTAAGTACACACAACGCTTCCAAACTCTGCAATATGGTCTTCTTGAAACCAACCAACTATAGAAGGCAGTTATTACAGTTATTACTCTTAATTGAAGTAACAGGCTATAAAATAGTTGCTGGATGGATATTTACCACCCATCTCTCAAACCATGCTTGAAAGACAAAGTAAAAACATGATAGGTTGTGCTTGTGAAGTAAGAACGAACTCATAAGCAACTTTCTCTTTTGAACTACAATAAATGAACACGTTTGGCCGACCTGTAAAAGCTTACATTCATCAGCTCTGTGCTTACATTGAGTGTCGTCTTGACGACATACCGAGAATTGCGACCGATGTAATATAATTGCCGAGGGATTTCGTTTTATATATCTTGCCTTTCGGTTTAGTTAGGCTGAGAACCTTTCGCTTAGCGCATGGGTTAGTTAGGTGCAACATGAACGCAGGTGTTCATGCGTGCACGGGGAGGATGCGTCATTCACAGATGTCAAAATAAAATTTCCAGGTAGGAAATGGGGCTAGGGAGGTGAATGACGTCATGCCCGGAAGCGTGGACTGAGGATTTTGGGATTTGAGAGAACGCAGTTAGTTGAGTTCCTGCCTCCGAACGAGAAAGATGAGATTAAGACCTGGGCGAGGCCAGACGACTTTGTGCGCTACGGGCGCCGCGCGTTGGTTAGGTTGAGAGCTGACGATGTAAAAGTAGTCCGCATAGAAAGATTGTGTCTCTCTCTCCTCATGTCGAATAACCTCAAAGGTAATAAAGATTCGTATTAACCATCCGCAGAATCCTTGAAGGTGTACGGGCAAAGAACCTACAAGCGACATTAATATTTGTCGACTTTACCAAGGCTTTCGACTCCATTCACAGAGGAAAGATGGAACAAATCCTACTAGCGTACGGCATACCTAAAGAAACCGTAGCGGCAATAACGATTCTCTATAGAAACACTAAAGTAAAAGTACGATCACCAGATGGAGACACAGAATACTTCGACATTGTAGCAGGAGTACTACAAGGGGACACGCTGGCTCCGTATCTCTTTATCATTTGTCTAGACTACGTACTTAGAACATCGATTGACAAAATCAAAGAGAATGGCTTCGAACTGACGAAGAAAAGAAGCAGAAGATACCCCGCAACAACAATTACCGACGCCGACTACGCCGATGACATAGCGATACTGGCAAATACACCTGACCAAGCCGAAACACTTCTGCATAGCCTGGAACGAGCAGCAGCAAGCATAGGCCTCCATGTTAATGCACACAAAACGGAATATATGTGCTATAACCAAACGGGGGACATCTCCACTCTAGAAGGAACCCCTCTTAAACTAGTAGACAAATTCACGTACCTAGGAAGCAGCGTCGAATCAACCGAGAAGGACATCGAAACGAGGTTAACGAAAGCATGGACAGCTATCAATAGGCTATCGACTATATGGAAATCAGACCTAACCGATAAAATGAAACGCAGTTTCTTCCAGGCAGCGGTCACATCGATACTGCTATATGGATGCACTACATGGACGCTAACAAAACGGCTGGAGAAGAAACTAGATGGCAATTACACAAGAATGCTGCGTGCAATCCTGAACAAGTCCTGGCAGCAACACCCCACAAGACACCAACTGTACGGCCATCTGCCCCCTATCACGAAAACTATTCAAGTTAGGCGAACCAGACATGCAGGACATTGCTGGAGAAGCAGAGATGAACTCATAAGAGATGTACTCTTATGGATCCCCACACACGGCCGCGCAAAAGCAGGACGACCAGCACGAACGTACATTCAGCAGCTATGTGAGGATACAGGTTGTTGTCCTGAAGACCTACCTAGGGCGATGAACGATAGGGAGGAGTGGCGAGAGAGGGTCAGGGATATCCGTGCTGCCAGCACGATATGATGATGATGATGATGTCTATTTCACGTATCCGTATCATGTGTATACAACACCGATAGGGACGACTGATAGGAGATAGTCATAAGAATCAGTGCTGTTGGCTTATCTTGATGATGATAATGTTGATGATGATCTTTAATTGAGATGAAAAGTATCTTTTTATTAAAAAAAAAAATATTGTCCTAGTGGTAGAATGTTCGCCAATGGTCCGGGACACCTGGGTTCAATCCCAGGTCGTGTCATATCAAAAGACTTTATAAATGATACTTGATACCTCCTTGCTTAACACTCAGTATTATAAAGTACGTATCAAATAGTAGGACAGACTAGGTTCTTCAGCCTTGGTAAGGCAACTAGTCTAGGAGAAGGAAAACTCTGAATTCAAACCTGTTAAACTCCGCTTAAAAAATTGACCTTGTGTCATATCCTGCCCGAGCGGAGGGGTTGGTAAATATGATAAAGTACGTATCAAGGGTATAGAGGAACAATCTAGGGAAAGGAATAGCGCCCCCAACACCTCGGTGTAGTAGCTATTGAAAATGGAGCCTTCAGGTCACCCTCGACTACGGTTGCCAACTTACAACTTTACTGAATATTTATCAATAAATATGATAATGATATCTGAGTGTGTAATGGGGGTGCGTGTGTGTGCATATGTATGCGTGTATGTGTGAGTGTGTGTACTTGTGTATGTATATGTGTATGTATATGTGTGTCTATGTACGTGTATGTGTGTATCTATGTATGAGCATGCTTAATTCGTGTATGTGTGCGTGTATGTTTACTGTGTGTATGAGTGTGTGCGTGTACGTGTGTGTGTGTATATATGTGTGTGCGTGTATGTGTGTATGTATGTGTGATTCTGTTTATTTATGTATGTGTGAATGTATGTATGTGTGTGTGTGTATATGTGCCTTCAGAAATAATTATGCCCGTCAATATCATCCGTGGTTGCTCCATTTTGGCCACCTAAATCGACCTCCCCTTTTTTTAATGATTAGTTGGTCGCAGTTTACCATAGCCAGATACGACTAAGTGCGAAATGTACATCGAACGTTCATTGCCATATATAGAAAACTTAGAACATAGGATCTCGAAATACGAAAAACACGTACCGACTTCTTTGTTCAGGTACGAAACCTTTTATTACCTTTGAGTTTAAAGGTTCTTCGACATAAGGAGAGAGACACAATCTTTCTATGCTGTCTTTTTCATCTGGCCCCCATCTCGCGCGGCGCTCATAGCGCACAAATTCGTCTCGCCTCTGCGAGCCCGAAAGTCGACGGTTTCGTTTGGTGTCTAGCTTCAACTCTTCGACTTTCTTCAAAATCTCCTTCAAACCTCCGCGCGCTTCTGGTGCGTGACGTCATTCGCACTCTGTCCCCCTGCTTCCAATGTGGGCTATTGTGGCATCTCTGAGTGACACGTCCGACCGAGCGCGCGTCACACCTGTGCTCAAGTTTGCACCTAACTAGCCCATGTGCTGAGCCGAAAGGTTCTCAGCCTAACTAAACCCTAAGGTATGAACCGAAATCTCTCGGCCATTATATTACAGCTGGTCTTGGTCGAAAGTGTGTAAATCATGGGTCAGTTTCACAAATAAAGAAAAAAAAGATGCAAAACGAATTTCTTCTTTTATTGCTTACATCTTTCAATTAATTTTGAAATCTGAGATAAAGTGTCTTTATCATAAATTTTTACCAGGTTTTCCTTTGCTTTTTGTCACAGCATTCAAAGTCAGTCTACTTTCCGACCATCAAAATAAACAGTAATGAAATGAAAGTTGCTTCCAATACATTTTTAAATGCCATTGCATATTTCCGAATCTTGTTTGACATAGGCAATACTAGGATCAGTTGAGCCATAGAAGCCATATGTTTAATCAGAGTACAAATCTATTGTTATAATATCTACATGATTTGGTTTTATGGTCAATCAATAATTGTGGATTATCTAATGCCAAATACTTTTTATACCTATATATAAAATATATATGATTTAGTTTGGTTTGGTTTTATGGCCTATCGGTTATTGTATGTTATTTAATGCCTGTATAGCCTGCCACCTATTGGAAGTTATTTAATGCCAAATCCTGTTTATACACGAATATCAAATATATATTTGATTTGTAAACATATTTTGTAGCTAAAATTCTTAAACAAATCTGAGCTCTTTTTTGCACACTGTTAAATGGTTTCAAGTATTGCTACATAACAATTATAATTTAACATGAGTCATCTGTTTGCACATAGTTTGTTTTATTTGACTCAAAGACAGGACCCTATTAGGTAATTGCATACGACGACAGAAGGGACCCGGGAGTAACCGCAAGGGTACTCTGCATTCTCCGAATATCCAAGGCTAGAATCCACTATCAGATGGTTTAATGTCATTAACAGGAGATTCACTGGAGGAGGGAGTCTTACCCTTTTGCAGAGATGTAGTCAGTGTATGCTACAACCCAAACTGACTGGATTTATTATCATATTATTGTACTTTTTACAATACTATTGGTCTTCGAGCTGACAAAGAAAAGAAGCAGAAGGTACCCCGCAAAAACAATTACCGACGCCGACTACACCGACTACGCCGATACTGGCAAATACACCAAACCAAGCCGAAACACTACTGCATAGTTTGGAAAGAGCCGCCGCAGGCATTAGCCTCCATGTCAATGCACTCAAGACGTAATATATGTGCTATAATCAAACAGGTGACATCTCCACACTAGACGCAACCTCTCTGAAACTAGTCGACAAATTCACCTACCTAGGAAGCAGTGTCTCATCAACCGAAAAAGACATCGACACGCGGCTAACGAAGGTATGGACAGCTACGATAGGCTATCGATCATATGGAAATCAGACCTAACCGATAAAATGAAACGCAGTTTCTTCCAGGCAGCAGTCACATCGATACTGCTATATGGATGCACTACATGGACTCTAACAAAACGGCTGGAGAAGAAGCTAGACGGCAATTACACAAGAATGCTGCGAGCAATCTTGAACAAGTCCTGGCGGCAACACCCCACAAGACACCAACTGTACGGCCACCTGCCTCCTATTACGAAAACTATCCAAGTTAGACGAACCAGACATGCAGGACACTGCTGGAGAAGCAGGGACGAGCTCATAAGTGATGTACTCTTATAGACCCCCACACATGGCCGTGCAAAAGCAGGACGACCAGCACGAACATACATTCAGCAGCTATGTGAGGATACAGGATGTTGTCCTGAAGACTTGCCTGAGGCAATGAACGATAGGGAAAAGTGGCGAGAGAGGGTCAGGGATATCCGTACCTGTAGCACGACATGATGATGATGATGATGACTATTTACTCGCATGAAAATGTGTACATGTACTGAATTATATGCTTCAATGTGTACTTTAATGCCCCCACTATATATATATATATATATATATATATATATATTGTCATTCACAGACAGACCTGTTTCGCTCTATCATGACTCTTCTTTATATATATATATATATAATGTTATGAAAATAGTTCCTACGTGGCCAAGAGCGAGTCTACCTCGGTTTCACTAAACAGCTATTCAGAATTGTACCGGCGAGGAGGGTTAGGGTAAAATACGTTTTATTGGTTAAAAAGATCCCTCACCTATATAAAAATTAACATATTAATACTTTATTCGAGAAACCGACAGAAAATTTGCAAATTGTATAATCTGGTTGGTTGGTCGGTTTGTGGGTTTTATGGCATATCAACCTTTGTAGGTTATTTAACGCCAAATCCATTTTTATGTAAATAATCTGTTCTATTTAAAACAATCCAGTTTAGCACAAGTACATAGTTTAATTGTCAAAAACATTTCCATTTCAAACTATTCAAGCAGTTATATGTCACAATTCAGTTAAGTGTAAATACAGTTTTAATGTCGAAAAACAGTTCTATTTCGAATAATTCAGTTAAGCATAAGCACACAGTTTAAATGTAAGTACGGTTTAATTGTCAAAAACATTTCTATTTCAAGCGATTCAGTTTACTCAAACAATTCAGTTTAGCATAAGTATGCTGTTAGTTCTATTTAACCCATAGACAGGGCCCTATCTGGAGCTACCACTCGGAGCCTGAGTGGACCTGGGAGCGATGGCAATGAAGGGGTATTCCGTATTCCCCAAAGCTCCAGCACTGCTGGAACCTCACCATCAGATTGTTTAGTGTCATATCCAGGACACTCGTTAGGCGGGGTCTTACCCCTCTGCAGAGGTTCAGTCAGTGTATTCTACAGCCCCAATCTGGGTTTTTCACACCAACAGAACTATATATATATATATATCAGTAATATCCAGTCAGCGTCCGAAGACAGTGGATCAATTTGAAAATTGTAAACTAAATCTTTTTCTTACTTGTCTTTAATTGGAATCATTTTAAGATGAGGCTTTTTAATCTGAGAAATAATTTTTGGTAGTTTTTTTTTGTGTTGTTTCTTCTTTCACTACGTTTCGGCCAAATTTCACTACTGGCCTTCTTCAGGGAATTTACCGCGACCTTGGATAGGAATGCTGAGTCTTGTAAACGTATCCCCATAGTTGTTGTCTATTGCACCATGTTTTTGACCAAGTAAACCTCTTGGGTAGGATTTGAAACCGTTATCTTCTGACAATGCTCACCTGGAACCGTAGAGACTCAACGCCTCTATCCGCTGCGCCACGGGCCCTGAAGGGCGATCAAGGATGAATTTTTTGGTCTTATAAATCCTTATCTGGTCTTCCAGAGTCGGGTCCGTACCGAATTTTTGTACTTGTCTTTAATTGGAATCATTTTGAGATGAGGCTTCTTAATCTGAGAATTAATTTTTATTTATAGCGGACTTTTTGTCCTCATCTTGGTAGTTTTTTTTTTAAAAATCTTTTTCTTGATTTTTGAGGGTGAACTTATATTTTTGTCCAGGGGTGTACACGGTTTTGTTTGATGTTATATCAAGCTTACTATGGTTTTTTAATAATGGATTATTCGATACAATATATATTCTTCTAGAAGAACAGTACTGGTTCTGTTTAAATCATTAGTCGTAAAGTGAACCTATAGCGCGACTAGCGTTCGAACTTGCTCACAACGACGTCATAGACCAGTACGTTAACCGCTTCGCCTCAGGGACTTCCCCTACATATACAGTTAGCTTGAATTCAGTTTTCATTCACCTAGATTTTTTTTGTCCAACTTAAACTAAGGGGTGCAGTCTGCCCGATTATTTACCCATGACAGGGGTGTGCGTGGATAAGATATGAATTTGTGCCTTTCTCAAAGGCATTAGTGTAAAGCTTCACTCTGCACTTGAACTCTTTTCACCGATTTACGCTAAGGACGCTAAGGACGCTTCTGAATGGACTTAAGTAATGTTTACAAGAATATTTTGCCATTTTGTCGAAATAAAAACCCGAAAAAAACAAAAAAAAACAAAA
Source organism: Sepioteuthis lessoniana (assembly GCA_963585895.1). NCBI lineage: Eukaryota > Metazoa > Mollusca > Cephalopoda > Myopsida > Loliginidae > Sepioteuthis > Sepioteuthis lessoniana. The sequence goes on along the minus strand of OY757944.1, from coordinate 56,894,847 downwards.
ACAAAACAACAACAAAAACAAATAAACAAACAAACATACAAAAGAAAAAAAGAATGAAAAAGGATGGACCTTTATTACTATACATTATTGAGCCTCTTTTTGATAACGACATCGCGAACTAAAACAGTGTGGGGGGTTGAGACGACATTGATTGATTAGTTGTTAGACAGAGGATTGGTCTTGATAAGAGAAGACGAAGCAATGGGGGGGGTGGACAGAGGATGAGAGACCATATGAAAAGAAATAGAAAAAGAAGCAAATATTAAGGGGAGTGGTTAGTGGAGAGATGGAAGAGGAGACGAAGAAGGTAAGAAAAGGAGAGGCAGAAAGAAAAGGGGATTAAAAAGGTAAAAAATGAAATTATTACACACGCAAGCCGGCGCATGCGCGTTCATAGACATATGCGCCCGAGGAGTGATGGTTATGATCGTCGGAAATGAACACAGCGAAACGAGTTCAAATCCTGGATGAAGCTGACTGCATTTCACATTGCACTAAATCCTTAGGAAAAGTATGAATCCAATTATTCTCCTTTCAGCTATGAGCAAATAGTAGGACAAACTAGGTTCTTTAGCCTTGGTTAGGCAACCAGTCTGGGAGAAAGAAAACTCTGAAATAAAGCCTATTAAACTCCGCTAAAGAATTGACCAAGTGTCACATCCTGCCTGTGCAGAGGAATTGGTAAATGCGCGCACACACACACACACACACACACACACACACATATATATATATATATATATACATGCCTACAAACATATATATATATATATATATATATACATGAATACAAACATATTCATATATGTACACAAATATATATTTATATATGCAAACATATATCTATGTATATACACATGCATACAAACATATATATATATATATATATATTCGTGCATACAAACATATGTATGTATATATACATGCATACAAACACACACACTCACATATATATATATACACACATATATATATTAACTGTGTTCAAACAAAAACAATACTTGTAAGCGAAAAGATTAGCTCTAACTCATTTAAAAACAAAATTACCAACAAACTAATAAGTTTTATGTCATATACGTAGGGCATTCAATAAGTTTCCAAAATTTTTTGTACAGGCATTTAAAATTGACATAAACTCTTGAAAATTCAGTATGTTATTGCTATACATCTTATGAGATGACTCATCAATTTTTAGGATTTCAGATTCAAATCAACAGCTACAGCAGGAATTGGAATACACCCTACTAACGCCTGATCGTCACAGCTGGTGAATTTCAAAAACGCAATCTGGACGTGAGGACACTTTAGAAGAACGAAATGTAATAAAATTCTGTTTTAAAATTTGAAAAAATGCCACAGAAACGTATGGAATTCTTCAGACTGCTTTTGGAGCATCTTGCATGAATCGAGCATCAGTTTTTGAGTAGCATAAGAGATTCAAGGAAGGCAGGGAGTCTATGAGGGACGATGAGAGGTGTGGGAGGTGTAAGGAAGTTAGAATACCAGAGCTGATTGGCCAAATAAGGAATTCATGGATAAGGACCGTCGTGTGTCAATAGAGACAATAAGTGCACAGTTTGATGTCAGTGTGGTAACTGTACACACAATTATTCGCGAGGAACTGAAGATACGGAAGATTTGCGCGAAGTTTGTCGCAAGGTTGCTCAGAGAAGATCAGAAAGAAAGACGTTGTCACGAAAGCAGAAAGATGGTCGAGCTGATCAATTCAGATCCCGGTGTTCTTGATGCTCTGGTGACCTGCGATGAAAGCAATAGATCCTACTGCTATGACCCAGAGATCAAGAGACAGAGCTCCCAGTGGAAGCATGCTGGCTCTCCCTGACCCAAGAAGACAGAGCAAATCAACCCACAAACGTTTGATGATCCCTTTTTTTGACAGCACTGGCATGATCTACATGCACTGAGTTCTCAATGGACAGACAGTCAATAAGGAATACTATGTTGAGGTTTTAAGGGAGTTCAGGAAGAGATTCCGTCGGAAGAGCCCAGTACTCTTCAAATCTGGTCAGTGGCATTTCCACCAAGACAATGCACCAGTCCATATCTCCATCCTTGTCCCTGACTATTTGAGCAAGATGGGCATCAATACAGTTCCTCGGCCTCCCTGTAGTCCAGACCTTGCTCCCTGTGACTTTTGGTTATTCCCTAAGTTCAAGGAAAAACTTAGAAGCTGTCGTTATGAGACAATTGAGGAGATGAAAGAGGCTGTGACGAAGGTCATTGACAAGCTCACATAAGAGGAATTCCATGGGGCCTTCCAGAAGTTGTTGGAACGGTACAGCAATTGCATTGCAGGCGGAGGAGATTACTTCGAATGGGACTAGAGTTTCATGCGTGTACTATCAATAAAAGTGCCCATATGAAAAAAAAGTCTGGAAACTTATTAAAGGCACCTCGTACATTCATACACAAATATATATATACACATACATACAAGCATATATACACATGCATCCAAACATATATATATATATATATATATATATATAAACATATAAAACCCTTAATGATAAAAATCATCAAGCTTCGTCTCAGAAATTTAGACATCTATGTATGTTACTTGTCTAAATTTCTGAGACGAAGCTTGATGATTTTTCTTATTAAGTGTTTTTTGACAAATGTCTTCATTGTTATTTCCACAACGTTTCGGCTGATATGTCCTCCGGCCTTCTTCAGGTGTTTGCCGAACTCAGGAACCTTCATGGAACTTTGAACTACGTCCACTTGAGTCGTCTGTTCAGATTAGCCATAACCGGCATACAGTGACCCATGGCCAGGAAGCAGAAGGGGTAAAGATGTAAGGCCCTGAAGATAACATAGCGTGGTATGATCAAGAAAAAACCTTCCACAACTGGAGCCCCACCATGAGAAGCATTTTAGGTGTATACCCAATACATTCTTTTCTGTGGATAGGTCTTATTCCTTTTAAGAGATACAGTTAACATATTGTCAGCTCCGGCGACTGGGCTGTACTTTCTTAAGTTTTTTTGACAGTTATTTGATATCAGGTGTGGTTCTTTAAAACAAATAATTTTCAAACAGATCAATCTAATCCAAATATGGGACCCAAACAGATCTATTGGACCCACAGATGGGGCCTGTCAGATCTATTTGACACTCATATAGGACCCTAACGGATCTATTTGACACATAGATGAGACACTAACAGATCTATTTGGCACATAGTTTGGACTCTAACAGATTTATTTGACCCATAGGTTGGACCCTAACAGATCTATTTGACCCATTGATGGGACCCTAACAGATTTATTTGACCCATAGATTGGACCTTAAAAAACTATTTGACCCATAGATTGGACCCTAACAGATCTATTTGACTCGTAGTTTCGATCCTTACAGATCTATTTGACCCATAGTTTGGACTCTAACAGATCTATTTGACTCATAGATTAGACCCTAACAGATCTATTTGGTTAATAGATAGGTCCCTAACAGATATATTTGACCCATAGATTGCATCGTAACATATGTATTTGACCCATAGTTTGGACCCAAACAAATCTATTTGGCTTATAAATGGGACCCTAACATATATATTTGACCCATTGATGGGTCCCTAACAGATCTATTTGACCCATAGTTTCGACCCTAACAGATCTATTTGACCTATAGAGGGGACCTTAACAGATCTATTTGACCTATAGAGGGGACCTCAACAGATCTATTTGACCTATAGTTTAAATGAGACCCTAACATGTAATACCACCCCAAATCATAGTGGAACTGGAAATTATTGCAAAGAAGGAGAACTCCATACTTACCGGTGATCTAGAACAGGAGCCTCGCGATCAGAGGCAGTTTAGAGTCATAAACGGGAGATTCTTTTTTCGGGGGTTTATCCTTCTATTGGGGATACAGTCAGCGTATTCTCAGTCCAACGGCTTCTTTCTTTGGAATACACACGACTGGGAGAAGAAGATGCCTAAAAAGGAAACATTTCAAGAAAGAAACTGAATCTTTTTTGATAGCAGCTCAAAATAATGCTATGAAGACCACTTATATAAAAAAATAATTGGTAATATACAGAATAGTAAGGGTAAAAAACATTTAATCACACAATAAGCGAATTCTGTAAACTGACACAAAATGAATACAAGTATAGGTATGACTGGGTAGGAAAGATAATCCATTGGGAATTGTGCAAGAGATTCAAGTTTGACCATACTACCAAATGGTAAATGCGCAAAAAAGAATCTGTTCTAGAAAGTGACAACTGTAAAATTCTCTTTGGCTTCGAGAAACAAATGGATCGTCAATTCCTGGCCAAAACATTAAACCTAATATTAACTAATAAAAAGAAAAGAACTCGAGGTTCTTGCCGTTTTAGTGGACCACATTGTGTTAATGAAAGAAATGAAAAAGATTAAAAAAATGATTAGATCTTTTAGAGGTGATACCAATTGTAGTTGGTGCACTTGGATCTATTCCCAAAGACCTTGAAATGAGACTCGGAAAACTGGAGATCATAGGAAGAATCGAGACGATCCGACTGAGTTTTGTTTAGATCAGACAGAATACTTAGAAGAGTCCTGGAATCCTGAGGAGACTTGCTATCACACATAATTCAGTTGCCCAATAGGAACGAAATAATACCCCGACTGCATCTCTGAAGAGGGCTGAGACCTGCACAAACGGGTGTCCTGGACATGACACTAAACAATCAGATGGCGAGGTTCCAGTGATGCAGGATCTTTTGGGGAATTCAATACCCCTTCAATACTATCGCTCCCGGGTCCACTCTGATCCGGGGTGGTAGTACCTGATAGGGTCCTATCTTTGGGTCCAATTGAACTAATCTGCGTACTTATGCTAAACTGGATTACTTGAAATAGAACTGTTTTGATATTTAAACTGCGTACTCATGCTAAACTGAATTGTTTGAAATAGAGCTCTTTTTGACATTGAAACTGTACTTACGCTAAACTGAATTGTTCGAAATAGAACTGTTTTAACATTTAATTGTGTGTAAGCAAGAACTATACTTATACTAAACTGAATTTTTTGATTTAGAACTGTTTGAATAAACTGAACAGCTTGAAATAGAAATGCTTTTAACACTAAAACTGTGTACTCAGGCTAAACTGAATTATTTGCAATAGAACTGATTATTTGTATAAAAACGGATTTGTTATCGAATAACATACAAAGGTTGATATGCCATAAAGCCAAACAAACAAACAAACAAACAAACATAATTAAGTAAAAAAAGCCCCGGTTGAAAGAGTTAAAATAACGTTTGCTACAGACGTATTTCCTAGATATCTCAAGGGTATTTATGCAAAGGAAAACTTAAACAGTTTTGTCCTGGATTTGAAACGTGTCCATTTTCTTTGACGATATCTATTACACTTGCTCCTCCCCTCTATTGAGCCTCCGTTATCTTATTGTATCCGCGTCTCAAAACGGACGGATATTACAAGTGTCCATCTAGCTTATCTGTCAAGAAGCCATTTTAAATGTCCCATTCGTCATTTTCATAATTGTCACATGTCGGGATTAATAGCGACCAACTGACAGCAGATTTGTCAACTAGAATACAGTTCCCACCCACTTCTCTCACTCGCTGTCTTCTGATGTTAAATAAGAAACTATTTACTGGAAATGTTGTCCATCTACTTTCAAATCTAAACGATCTTTTTTTCTTCCAACGTTTTCTCTTTGAATATCAATCACCTCAATTCCCAATGACCCGACCCAAATCACCCAAAACCAAAACAAGAATAGGTCAATAAGACCAAGGTTTATTAGTGGTCTAAATAGACCCCTGTGGGGGGATAGAATTTTGGCAGGGTGAATAAAAACGTAAGGATCCACTGCGGGTGAATTTACTTGTTTTGTATTTTTACACATAAATCGTTTGATAATGTAGATTCATCATCATCATCTTGAAGTACCATCAACATTTGAAAGGGTCAGGGATATCCCTGACCCTTTCAAATGTAGATTAGTTACCAGATATTGAACGCCAAGCAGAATGCCTGATTGGGTGTGATGAACACTTATGATATATTGTTCACTTATGACCTGTTCAAAATATACGGTTTATTTAATCGAGCGAATAATTTGGCTGTGACCCAAAAGATCCGAATCTATGTCAGTATTATATGCATATAATCCTATTTTAATGAAAGAAAATATTTTTAACTATTTAGAATTTAACCAAATTATTCTATAAAAATACTGAATTGTGAACCCTTTTTTAATATTAGGTTATGAGATATCTCTAGAAAAAAAGATCTATACAAGGTGTAATGAAAATCATTTAGACCAGGTTTTTTAAAAGGAGCCACATAAACTGAAGAGACGAATAAAATTTTGGTTTGGTGCATGAAAGCATAGGAGCCCGCAGAGAGGTGAAGTTAGTAGTTTTGTATTCATAAATCCCTTAAAATAGAAGAGTTCCACTGGGGATGAATTTACCAGCTTGCACTTATAAATCCCTTTATTATAAATCAAAAATTGTTGGATCATGTAACCAGATTGTGTAAACTAAGGACAGGGCTAAGCAAAGTGATTCACATAGACCTCATAGAGGGAATAAGAGTTTGACGGAGAAAATAAAAACATTGGGATCTACAGGGGGTGAATTTACTTGTGGGTATTTAGAAATCCCTTCATAATAAAATAAATTTTTTTTGATCATATAAGCTAGTGATCAGATATTGTAAGCCTAGCACAGGGCTTCTCAAAGTGATTCATATAGACTCTAGAGGGGGAATAAAGGTTTCACGGAGAAAATAAAAACATTGGGATCTACAATAGTGAATTTACTAGTTGGTATTTAGAAATCCCTTTATAATGAAATAATTTTTTTAGATCATATAAGCTAGTGATCAGATATTGTAAGCCTAGCAGATGGCTTCTCAAAGTGATCCATATAGACCCTAGAGGGGGAATAAAAGTTTCAAGGAGAAAATAAAAACGTTGGGATCTACAGGGGGTGAATTTACTAGTTTGTATTTATAAATCCCTCTATCATTGCTGGATCATGTAAGCTAGTTGATATCGAAAACTGGAGTAAAATATTCCAACCTTTGCTCCGTTGTTGAGTCAATTATACTAGCTTTTCTAATTTTGGATTTGGTGGAATCCACTTTGGTGGATTTAGCCATGTGTATTATTTATTAAGAAAATATTAAAGTACTTTGTTTACCCGCCCCCATCATCCGAAATACGTCATATTTGTTTGGATTTTATGGTATGTCAACCTTTGTAGGGTATTTAATGGCAAATCCATTTTTATACAAATAAACAGTACTATTTCAAACAATTGAGTTTAGCATAAGTACACAGTTTAATTGTCAAAAACATTTCTATTTCATGCTATTCAGTTCAGTGAAACAGTTCAAATTCGAACAATTCAGTTAAAGTAAGTATAGTTTTTGTTTACAAACACAGTTAAATGTCAAAACAGTTCTATTTAAAAATATTCAGTTTAGCTTGAGTACAGTTTCAATGGTAAAAACAGTTCTATACGGATCAATTCAGTTTATCATAAGTACACAGTTTAAATGTCAAAACAGTTCTATTTCAAGCACTTCAGTTTAGCTTAAGTACGCAGTTAAAATATGAAAACAGTTCTATTTTAAACAATTCAGTTAAGCATAAATACGCAGTTTAAATGTAAAAACAGTCTCTTCTCAACCAACACAGTTTAGTTCTATTTGACCAATAGGTAGGACCCTATCAGTTTCTACTCTCCGGGCTAGCGTGGACCTGGGAGCTATGGCAACAAAATGGTACTCTGCATTCCCCAAAGGTCCAGCATGACTGGAACCTCATCATGAGATTGTTTAGTGTCATATAGAGGACACTCTTTGCGGAGGGGATCTTACCCGTCTTTAGAGATGCAGTCAGTGTATTCTACAGACCCAGCCAACTAGGCATATGCACAGCTCAGTTTGAACCCCGTGTGAAATCTCACTCTCAACGCAGCTGTCGTAATAGAGGGGCGTTTACAATTCGCAACTGTCCCTAGGCACAGCCTGAGTCGTCGTTCGTCTAGCTTGATATTCCAAATGTGTTGTGATTCTTATCAGTCAAAGGCTTGCTTAACACTTAGCATTATAAGGTAAGGATCAAGAGTAAAGGGGAGCAATCCAGCGAATAGAGTGGCGCCCTCCCTTATACCTCGATGTAATAGCTAAGGTCGCCAACTTTACTTACTTATGTTGCCTGAAATACAATCAGATATCGTATGGCATCTTTAGTTGTACAAAACAGAATACAGCGTCTGGACTGGTTATATGTGTGTCAGTCTAAAATTAAGTTTTAACAATGTAGGGACAGGCTTAATGTTTGTTTGTTTATTTGTTTGGGTTTATGGCATATCAATCTTTGTTGGTTATTTAATGCCAAATCCATTTTAATACGAATAAACAGCTCTATTTCAAGCTATTCAGTTTAGTCAAACAGTTCTAATTTAAACAATTCAGTTTAGCATAAATACACAGTTTCTATTTCTAGATATTCATTTTAGTCAAACAGTTCTAATTCGAACAATCCCTTTTAATATAAGTATCATTTTTTTGCTTACACACAGATGAATGTCAAAACAATTCTTTATCGAACAATTCAGTTTAACGGAAGTACAGTTTCGATGTTAAAAAACAGTTCCATTTCAAAGAGTCCAATTTAGAATAAGTACGTAGTTTAAATATCAAAACAGTTCTATTTCAAGCAATTCAGTTTTGCATAAGTATGCAGTTTGACCCATAGATAGGACTCTATCAAGTATTACTACTCTGGACCAAGGAGCGATGGTAATAAAGAGGTACTCTGCATTCCCCAAAGCTCCAGCATTACAGAAGGCTCACCATCAGATTGTTTAGTGCCATATCCTGGATATTCGTTGGCGAGGGTGTTATCCCTCTGCAGAGATGCAGTCGGTATATTCTACAGCTCCAGCCAACTGGGCAAGATGGTTTAGTGTCATTACTAGATAATCTTTCGTGGAGGGGGAGTTACCACTCTGCTGAGATGCAGTCGGTGTATGCTAAAGCCCCAGACGACTGGGCAATGAAATGCTCGGGTCATTCACTGATGAGTGCAAAGGTATGCAAGTTGTTTATATATATATATATATATATATATATATATATATATATATATATATATATATATAATATTTTATATGTAAGCACATCTTGTAGATACACAGTTAAATGATCAAACAGTTCTATTTCTAACAATTCAATTTAGCATAAGTCGACAAAGTTAAATGGTTCCAAGTATTGCCATGTATAACTAACGATTCAATTAAACATCAATCATTTCTTTACACACAGTTAAATGATCAAACAGTTCAATTTGACCCGTTGATAGGACCCTATCTGGTGCTACCAACCTGGGACGGAGTGGAAATGGAAGTAATGGCAATGAAAGGATACTCCGTATTCCCAAAAGATTCAGTAATTACTAATGTCATATACAGGATGCTTGTTGGTGGGGGGGTTACCACTTTTCGGAATGGCAGTCGGTATACTCTATAACCCGGGGCGACTGGGCTAACAGAGAAAAAAATCGCTGGATCATGTACATTAATTACCAGATATCACTTATGGGGTTTCAAAGGTGATTTATGATATTGTTTGCTATTTGACTCTATTCTGGGTTATTCTATTCTTAACCCACGTGATCTTGATGGTTTAACTTCTTAGATATGAAGGCTGTAAAGGAATTATATGAAAGTAGAAGATAGTAAAAGATAGGAGACGAAGATATCTTTTATATTTTGCCTTTATTTCTGGGTTCAACAACAATTCAGTGGGTGAGGAAATTCTTCCTCAATACAAATGAAATGGTTGAATCTCCCAGTCAAGGTGTTAAAATTTGTCAGTCGTTTCCTGGCTATATATGTCCAAATTTGATATTTAAAGCGTTAATAACGTGTTAGACGCTTTTGGGAGATAAGTCTAAATTCGGTGTTTTCAGTTGTAGTCAATAAGTTCATAGTTATGGGTCTTAATTGGGATTCTGACGAGTTCATTATTCGGTGTTTTTAGTCGTGGGTCGTTAGTAAAAGAGGCAGCTGCTACTATTGGTAATGTTAGCCAATGCATCGTCTAGAGATGGACGCATGGCGCCTTCCACCACAAGCAAGAAAGATTTAGGTGTTGTCACTCTGCTGGTCTCTGCTGAAAGAGAGCGAGATCCTTTCTTTTGTCGAGACGGTTCCTTTGCGCATGCATCACCCTTCTTCCTGTCCGGGGCTTCTGGAAGTTTCTGCATATTTTTAATAATTATTTTTAATCTAATTTAATTTTTAAAAATTTTCTATTCCCTACACATTCACCGAGCAAAATACCTGATTAGGTGGGGGGTGTCCTCGTTGTGTAATGGTTAAAGCGATGGACTGCAGAATTATAGTAAGCGAGTTCGTACCCCAGTCGCGCTATTACAATCACTTTCGGGCAACTAACCTTGTACTATTTAACCCAGCTATGGGTTAAATAGTACAACAACTGTTCTTCTTGGAGAATAGCTTTGGCAATAAATAACCTACAAAGGTTGATATGCCATTAAACAAAGAAACCAAACCAAAATAAACCAAACCTGATTTGGTGTGATAGCCTCTCTTGATATATCTATCATTTACGACCTGTTCAAAATACACGATTTATTTACATAAAGAAAGGATCTGGCAGTAACTGAAAACATCTGGGTCTTTTCAGCGTTGTTAACGACGCATATATAATCATATTCTATGCTAAATGAATAGATAAATAAATAAAATTATATTTATAAAAAAATGGTTTTATAAAACATGGTTTTATAAAGGGATGTTTTAGAATTCAATATGAATTCTAAAACATCCCTTATAATAGTTTATGAGATGTCTTTAGAAAAAAAAGTTATTTAATCAGAATAAAAACATAGATTTAAAAAAGATATAAAAATAATTAAAAATCAAAATTAAAATACAACGCCTGATTTATTAATTCTTATCAATGATTATAGATTTTAATTATTACATTAAAATTGAATTAATATTAACGAAAAATCCCGCTCTGACCGAAGAGATCCGAATCTTCATTGTTAAGTCACTTTCAGTATCGCATGGTATTTGTCGATTTGGTTTGGTTTTATGGAATACCAATCATTATTTGTTATTTAATGTCAAATCCTGTTTTGACACATTTTATAGAGACTCACAGTTAAATAATCAAACTTCTATTTCAAACAGTTTAATTTAGCACAGTTACATAATCAAAGACTCACAATTAAATGATCAAACCGTTCTATTTCAAACAGTTTAATTTAGCATAATTCAACTGAAATAAATGGTTCCAAGCATTGCTATGTATCACCGGCAGTCCAATTAAATGTCCTTTGTTTACACACTGCTAAATGATCAAACAGTTCTATTCCTGACAATTCAAATTGGCATAAGTCATTTGTTTGTTCTCAGTTTAAATGGTTAGCAGTTCTATTTGACCGATAGATAGGATCCTACTAGGTGATATCACTATCGTCGTAGGAAATGGACACGGTGACACGAGTTCAAATCCAGGACGAGACTGATTGCATTTCACATAGCACTAATACACTTGGGAAAGGTATGCATCCAATTATTCTCCCTCCAACTATGGGTAAATAGAAGGGCAGACTGGGTTCTTCAGCCTTTGGTGAGGCAACTAGTCTAAGAGAAGGAAAACTCTGAATTCAAACCTGTTAAACTCCGCTTAAAAATTGACTTTGTCTTTTATCCTGCCCGAGCGGAGGGGTTGGTAAATATGTATATATATATATATATATATATATATATATATATATATATATATATATATATATATATATATATATAGTATTATCAGCACACAGATGACTATAATTAGCATTTTATAATACAGATAGATCATTTTGTGACCTGGTCATTTTAAATGTAGTAATTTACTAAGCTTTTTGCTTAGATGTGCTACTAGGCCATATGAATGGGGCACCCAATGAGACTTGAACTCATCCATATAGGTTTGCTAGTCTAGCTTGCTAATCATTACACCACCAGAGGTGCTTTGTAAAAATAGCTCACTAGTCAAAAAATTGTGGGTCCTCCTACCTTAACACTTTTGATCTCTGAGCTCAAATTTATCTTCCGTTGTTTGAGTGTAATCTTTGCACTGGTAAATCAATGCTCCAGTGGTGGGGGTTAGTGAGAACTCTGAAATCAAACCTGTTAAACTCTACTTAAAAATTGACCTTGTGTCATATCCTGCTCGAGCGGAGGGGTTGGTAAATATGTATGAAAGGGTACTCCGTATTTTTCAAAGCTCCAGCATTACTGGAGCCTCACCATCCGATAGTGTCATAACTAGGATACTTCTTTGGGGAGTCTTACTCCACTGAAGAGAAGCAGTTGATGTGTTCTACTGCCTCAGCAGACTGAGCCAAGTATCTATTGGTTTGGATGTTATCATAACCTGCGATATTTCATTTATGGACGTTTTTCTGTATTTTGTAGAAATTTAAATCTTGAAACAAAAACAATTAAAAACCAACCAACCAATCAACCAATGAACCAACCAGCCAAACAAACAAACAAACAAAAAAACAGAAACAAAAGCAACCTTTCTTATTATGGCATACAGTGAGACTGACAGATTATGGCAATGCCCAATTTATTTGGGAGAGAATAGAAATTAAAACTGGTTACAAGGGGACCATAAAAAAGTTTGATAACCCCTTGTTATGACTGAAACTTTGATTTAAAAATTCCAAGATAGAATTTATGTAGAGTAGGAAGGAAAACAGCCACTTGAATAATAAAATGTAAATGTCTTGTGGTTTAGGTAAACGTCTAGACTTGAAATGGGGATGCAGAATACACTGATTGCTTCTCTGCAGAGGAGTAAGAATCCTCACAATGAGTGTCCTAAATATATGGCACTAAACAATCAGTAATGCCGGAGATTTAGTGAATACGGAGTACTCCTTTATTGCTATCACTCCCAGGTCTATTTGAGCTCAGAGTGGTTGCACCTAATAGGATCAAACCCTGTCCTAATGCTAAACTGAATTGTTTAAAATAGAACTGTACTTGTGCATATTTGAAGATATAAAAATTTTGAAACGGACAAACTTTTATCAAACTGACTAAATTCGGCGTTAAATGACCCGAAAAGGGTTGATACGCCGTAAAACCAACCAACCAACCAACCAACCAACCAACCAACCAACCAACCAAAATGACTTAATTCGGCGTTAAATGACCTGAAAAGCGTTAATATGCCGTAAAATAAACAAACCAACCAACCAACCAACCAAAATGACTTAATTCGGCGTTAAATGACCCGTAAAGGGTTGATACGCCGTAAAACCAACCAACCAACCAACCAACCAACCAAAATGACTTAATTCGGCGTTAAATGACCTGAAAAGCGTTGATATGCCGTAAAATAAACAAACCAACCAACCAACCAACCAACCAAAATGACTTAATTCGGCGTTAAATGACCCGTAAAGGGTTGATACGCCGTAAAACCAACCAACCAACCAACCAACCAACCAAAATGACTTAATTCGGCGTTAAATGACCTGAAAAGCGTTGATATGCCGTAAAACCAACCAACCAACCAACCAAAATGACTTAATTTGGCGTTAAATGACCCGAAAAGCGTTGATACGCCGCAAACCAACCAACCAACCAACCAACCGACCGACCGACCGACCGACCGATCGACCAACCAACCAAAATGACTAAATTCGGCGTTAAATGACCCGAAAAGCGTTGATACGCCGTAAAATATGCCAACCAACCAACCAAAATGACTAAATTCGGCGTTAAATGACCCGAAAAGCGTTGATATGTCGTAAGACAAAACCACCAATCAACCAACTAGACTTGAACGATTGTTTGTTAGTCGGCTGGTAAATTTGACGGTATTTCAACAATTATTTGTATTAAGATACCGACATTATTTTTGCAAGGGTAATATTACCAGCAATGGCTATGTCAGTGATAGGGATCATCTGATCTTCTTGTAGATGAATCACGGAAAAACACTTTGATTCTTGGCTGAGAGCCGGGAAGAAACACTTTGATCCAAAGCAAAATGCCTGGAAGAAATATTTTAATTCTAGGTTAGGTGTCGTGGAGAAACATTTTGACCCTTGGCAAAGGGTCATGGACGAACAATTTGAAACTAGGCAAAGGGTCATAGAGAAAAAAGATTCGCTTCTTGGCTAAGAGTCATGGGGAGAAATACTTTGATCCTGAGCAAAGGGTCAAGGAGAAACACTTGAATCCCTGGCAAAAAAAATCACGAAGAAAAAATCTGATCCCAGCCAAAGGATCATGAAGAAACACGTTAATCCTATTTGGCTAGGACAGAACACTTTGAACCTTAGGAAAGAGTCAAGGGGAAACACTAAGGTCCTTGGAGAAAGGCCCGAGGAAAATATTTAAACCCTCAGCTAAGTGTAATGGAGAAACATTTTCCTGGGGAAAAAGGGTCATGAAAATCATTGATTCTAGAAAAGGGTTATGGAGAAAAAAAAATTTCATCTCAGGCAAATAAACAAAAAGAGGAATTACTACCATATCCTCGTACATTTTTATTCATCACATAAATATTCATACTTTTTACAATAGAGATTTCACCTGTTTTTCTGGGAAGTACGAAGTATTTATAATTTTCAACTATGCTAAGCTTCTGTAGAATCAATCTGACCTTTTTTCATCAGTCTAAATTGCACATTCATTTTTTTTATAAGTCGGCATAGCTTCTAAAAAAACATGAAAACATTTTACCTTCTGGAAAATACTTAAATTCTGTAATAGATTTTTGTCCATGTTTCTTCATTTCTATGTTTCTTCATAGAGACGTCACCCATTTCCCTCGAAAAACGAAATTTCATTATTTATCATCTTTTCCGTAGCAGTTATCTACCTTTTTCGTCAGTCCAATTTTCACATTCTTTTTCGTAAAAGTCGGTATACCTTCTAGAAAAGGATGGAATCGTTTTACGTTCTTCTGGATGATACCCAAATTCTAGAATAGATTTTTTGTCCTTGTTTCTTCAAAAGAGATATCACCCGTTTCTCTCGGGAAACGAAATTTTACTATTTATTATTTTCTTCTGTAGAAATATATACTTTTTCCGTCAGTCCAATTTTCACATTCTTTTTTGTATAAGTCAGTATACCTTCTAGAATAGGATGATAACGTTATACGTTCTTCTGGATAATACTTAGATTCTGTAATAGAATTTGGAATTGACTTTGCAGTGAAAAAACTCAAATCTTCTTCACTTGATTTCTTCTGTGTCTCAGCTTTCAATAACCTAGATGAATCTTTTCGGAACTGTTGTTTCTGATTTTGTAATTGTGTCTTTTGACTTTCGACTAACGCTTTCGTTACTCCTAATAATTCTCCCATTTTTCAAAAACAAAAGTTTTCATTCCGTCTCAGTTGAGAGTTCCAATCTCGTCGCCAGTATTCTAATGTTACTGTCTTGGAAATAATTACTCTAATTGTAATTGCTCAGTCGGCTGGGGCTGTAGAATACATCCCCCCCAATGAGTGTCCTGGATATGATACTAAACAATCTGATGGTGACGTTCCAGTGATACTGGATCTTTGAGGAATGCGGGGCACCCCTTCATTACTATTGCTCACAGGTCCACTCTGGCCAGGAATGGTAGCACCGGATAGGGTCCTATCTTTGGGTTGAATAGAACTAACTGCATACTTATGTATACGTACCCCATTGCTGCAAACAGAACAGGTTTGCAGGAAAAAAACAACTTTCCTTTTAGTAAGTGAACCATGTAGCCCTCAGGAAACTTGCACAACGGCCGCATGACTGGATAGGGAAAAAGGGTATGCGAGATCGACTCCTTTATGTAACTGCACAGGACTCCGGCGAAACTACCAGGCTTGCTGTAAACAGCCTTTCCTGACCCAGATGGCGTTTCGGATTACCAGCCAGATGAGCGATGCCTCGTCGTTATTGAGGCACCTCATCCTGGGGACTAAAAACCACAATAAGCGACCTACTTTCTTTGTCACACTGAGTGCGCCGATCAAGTCATCTCTTACGTTGATTAACGTTCGGTTGCCTATTGACCCTATTAGAGTCGGATGTTCCAGTTGAGTAAACAAAGTGATTCCAGGATGCACCTATGTAAACAAGCAGAAGAAGCTCATATGAATCAAGGCCGGAAGAACACTGCGTAGACGTTATGAAATTATATATTCACACAGGTACTCTGAAGTAGCTGTCAGTCACGGGGAGCGCCCATGGTGAAGGGCAGCCCACAGCAGTAATAGTCAGTCTTCCGAGGAGTTTTCAGTAAGCAATTTTGAGTCTTGGAGCCCCAGAGTGGCCACAAGGTTCAGGTGGCCCATTGGCGAAGACTAGCTGAGAACGTCTCGACAAAGAAGTAAAGACGTACGGCCCTGAAATTGAGTGTGGCACCGCGCGGCTGAGATGATCAGGGTCAATATAACAGTGTCTAAGTCCTTCAAGTTCTCTTTTTCTCTTCGTCTACCTATCTCTGTCTCTCTCTCTCTCTCACTTAGAGTAAACTCCATATCCTGACCAGAGTAATAAACGTATACACTTTTATAAAGAAAAGTTTTATTTCTTTATTCATCTTTGATTCATCAAGTTATCCAACAGTTCGATATAATGCCTTCTTCGAAAACAGCCGATTGTCAGAGAGACCATTCTGCAACCGAAAGAGAACTCTCAGAGCATGCCGACATCCATGATAGAAAGGGAACTCGTTTCTTGTAATACGACAGGCCTACCTATCATTCAAGTGCACGCTTCTCAAAGAGAGAGAGGCTTTCTTGGCGTTTTCCTTCTAGAAGTCGCTCGTCTCTTCGTTTCATCTGACCAAATCATATATATCTAATATATATGTATAAAGAGGATTTGTATAAAGAGGATATTGCATATCTAATGTATATATATATATATATATATATATATATATATATATATATATATAAAGAGGATTTGGCATTAAATAACCTATAATGGTGGTTATGTTAAGGGTTTTTCCCCCTTTACAGAGATGCAGTCAGTGTTCTACAACCTCAGTTTACTCCTTCAGTAATGTTAATGAAGAGATTCTTCACACAGAATTGGAACCTCACCATCAAATACAGTTTAGAGTCATATTCAGGACAAAACCTTTTTTAAGGGGTGGGGGTCATCGACAGAGCGAAGCTATAAGTAATTTTCAAGATGCCCGTGGTGTAATGGGAAATGTCGTTGGAAATGGACACCGCAACACAATCCTGGAGGAAACTGAGAGATTTTTACATAGGACTTATTACCTTAGGAAAGGAGAGAATCCCGTTTTCCCCTCTTCTACGGGTAAATCGTAGGATAGAATGAGTTCTTTAGTCTTGGTTTGGCAACCCGTCAAGGAAAAGGAAAACTCTGAATTAAGACTTGTTATACTCCGCTTAAGAACTGATTATATCCTTCCCGTGAGGAGGGTTTGGTAAAATATATATTTAAGTAATTTTATGATTACAATGCACTTATAGTCAGGTCTATGTTAAGACTTTGTTGATCCCTGGACAATCATATTGTAAGACCTTCAGAGATATTTTTTTTAAAAATTAAATAAAAATTATATCTACTTTTGTAAGACGAAACACAATTAAATATTCCCTTCGCATAATTTAGAAACAAATTTTTGGAAAATTTAAGTAATATTTGATATTTATCCAACCTCGCACCCGACTGGATTCGTTAAAAACCATTTTATTGTTGGGGCCTTGCCGCCACAAAAAATGTTTGATTCCATCGGCATTTCCCATTTTAGGGTGCCTCAGGCGCCAAGCGATGAACTCAGCCCTGTTAAGCAGTTATTGCCTTTGGGGAAAGCCTCATGGGACTAGGTAATTTGCACAATAACACTCATGAACACCATGTCGACCCCAGAATACAGAGGAAGTGAAAATGTTAAAAATTATGAAATTACTTAGAAAAGCGTTTTTTCTTGTTACTAGCGGTGTTCTGTTGCAGTTCTTGTGCCATTGTCGGTTTGTGTCGATTCTTGATTGGCTTAACCATCACGAAACTTGAATTAATCATTATTCCTTATCATCACTATCATCAAGGAAGGGAAGGTGGCAGCTTGGATTCCTTTGACACTCTCTCCCAATCTGTCCCTATCGGATATGATAAGACTGAGATAGATAAAAAGAGATACAAAAGAAAGATTCAACGAGAGCCAATTTTGAAAACTTTAGAATTTTTTTAATAAAAAATAAATGACGTGAAATTTCATGAATGATAATAAATTTTTCGAAAGTCCACAAATTATTCATTTTTAATCATAAAAAATAAACTGAACTTTAAATCCCAACTGGTCCAACTAATTGTCCTTATTTATTTGTTTGCAAGTTGTTTGGGTTTAATGGCAGATCAACCGTTGTAGTTTATTCAATGCCAAATCCATTTTCATACTAATTATCAGTTCCGTTTCAGTTTAGCATATGTACGCTGTTTAAATGTAAGTACACAGTTTAATTGTCAAAAAATTTCTATTTCAAGCTATTCAGTTTAGTCAAATAGTTCTATTTCAAACAATTCAGTTTTGCATAAGTACACAGTTTAGTTTTATTTGACCCAGAGATAGATAGGACCCTATCAGGTGCTACCACTCAGGGCCAGAGTGGACCTGGGAGCGATGGCAATGAAGGGGTACTCTGCATTCCCCAAAGCTCCAGCACTGCGGCAACGTCACCATCAAATTGTTTAGTGTCATATGTAGGACACGCGTTTGGTGGGGGTGGGGGTCTAAACTCTAAACCGAGATACAGTTGGTGTAATCTACAGCCCCTGCCGACTGGGCAATAGTTTGCAAGAAAGAGAGTAATGATTTGTCTCAGATAAATAATAACAATCTATTTTAAGAAACTACACAAAAATTACAATACAAGAGTATAGAAAAGATGATATAAAAAGAAAATTTTGGAGAAAATTAATTTTTTACCCATTGTTCATTTTTCCTTTGATAAATGCAGCTTCAGTCTTTGAACACAGCTCGTATTTAGAAGAAAATTAACGTTTCATTATTTTTTCATTTCTGTCTTGGTAAATACAGCTCCAATCTCGATACGTTTTGGTCCTCAGTACTTACTGGTCCTCAGAGCTTATCATTTTAAGTACTCAGAAAACATATCACCCATTAATTTTCGTGATCTGTTTGGAGCGGAAGTTGATTGTAGATTTCTTAATATTCTTTATTCTTGTCAATGTATTGTATAGCCATGAGCATGAACAACTATACATACACATATACATGTACAAACATAACGACGCAATAATAAAGACGAGCGGACACAGTTCTTTAGAAAAATATACCTCTCACTTTATTGAAAGGGTTGTGTGTGAGAGGGAGTTGGAGACCGAACAAAGACTGCAACATATTGGCCCCCCAATTCTTCTGGCTATCACAGCCTTTCTTTCCTGTTCTTCTGAGCTGCTCAACCGGGGTCCGGGGGCCTAGCCTCTGCTGGGACATGGTTATCATTTCAGCATCTTCTCTCCAACTGATCTGAACTTCCTGTCGCCGGGGTTATATAATAATTTGACCCCCACCTACTTCCTGCGAGCATCACAATTCTCACTCAATTCAACCCCTCGATTGTCAAGGTAGCCCCCTGATATCTTCGACCGGATGCACCTGTTATTTACACAGGTGCATTTCTTCTTTTGACAGCTTGGCCGGGGTCAATATGCAACAAATGTGAATGTATGACAAACATGGTCTTATTCAAGTTATTCTCTACATGTAGCCCGCCCTATTGGAGAGGCTTAGAATATGCCGGCTGTACCCCCTCAGAAAAGGGTGTCCTGTGTATGACACTAAACTGCATCGGGTGGTGAGGCTCCAGTTTTGAAGGTCTTTGGAGTATGGAGTCACATGTACATTGCCATGACTGTCAGGTCGACATTGAAATTCCCATCTCTGCGTCAAATAAATGTAAATATAAATTATTCCTATACGATAGAACTTTTCGAAAAATAAAAAAACCACTTGACCATTTCACAGTCGAATATTTTTGAAGCCTTGTAGAAAGGAGGAATTTCCCCAAAGTTTCTCCAAAATTTACAAATGAGAAGATATGTTCAAACAAGTCTAATCATATAGGTATATATAGATATATATATATATATATGCAAATTTCAATAAACATAATAGACATTTTATGTCTACATATTTTCTTCTGGATCCGTTCGAATTCCTGTATTACTTTTATCGTATTCGGGGGGAATTGATTTATGTATTGTCCATAGTTGTATGTATCCCTAGTACTTTCTGTCCGACTTTGGGCCATCATCAGGGGAGGATGAATGTATGTTATTCTTGCAGAGTTTAATTTGTCTCTTCACGAGATCACGAAAGAAAATATGTAGACATAAAATGTCTATTATGTTTAATGAAATTTGTATTAACGAAGAAATGCTGCCTAAATATACATATTTTAAACTCCATGATCCTGCAGCTCATAAATATAACAGCACTTTGGAATACAGACGTGATCTCGTGAAGAGACAAATTACACTCTCTAAGAATAACATCCATTCATCCACCCCTAATGATGGCCCAAAGTAGGGCAGAAAGTACAAGGGATACATACAACTATGGACAATACATAAATCAATTCCCCCCCCCCCCGAATACGATAAAAGTAATACGGGAATTCGAACAGATCCAGAAGAAAATATGTAGACATAAAATGTCTATTATGTTTAATGAAATTTGCATTAACGAAAAAATGCTGCCTAAATATATATATATATATATATATATATATATATATATATATATATATATATGTAAAGAAAAATTGATAACAAGGCGATCCAAGTAGAAAGAGGGATTTATTTAGAAGTAAAGTCGACACTATAACGTTTCGATTCAACTGAACCATCATCAGGAACATGAGGGATTACTATTAGCGATGTTAAGTCAACGATGGATGTTTAAAAATGCAAATTACAAAAACCTTGGGGAAAATTTGCATAACAAGAAAAAGTTGGCCGTTCAATTAGTGAATCAGCATTTGTTGTTTTAAATTACGTCATTTGACTTATTAGGAATATTGTATAGAATTTATGTCACGTTTGTTTATCGGGAAATATTTCAAGTCAAAAAGAAGAAAAAGAAAGACCAAAAGAAAAATAGAAAACATAAAAATTATGATATATGTTGAAAATATCAACTAAAGATGGAATATATTGTAGCTATTTAAAATGGATTTGCTCAAGTAAGGAGAAATATTATAAAAGCCAGGACGAGTATTTAGGAAATTAAACAGTGAAATAGCGGCGGCTTCGAAAATTCGTCTTAGACTTTTATTATGAATGTAAATGAGCATCTTTCCAGAATTAAAATCGAAGTTGTGATTAGATACATGGTGCATTCAATAAGTTTCCAGAATTTTTTGTACAGGCATTTAAGATTGTCGTAGACTCTTGAGAATTTAGTATATTATTGCTATACATCTTATGAGATGACTCATCAATATTTATGATTTCAGGTTGAAATGAACTGCTACAGCAAGAATTGGAATACACCCTACTAAAGCCAGATTGTCACAACTGGTGAATTTCAAAAATGTAATCTGGACGTGAGGACACTTTAGAAGAACGATATGCAATAAAATTCTGTTTTAAACTAGGAAAAAATGCCATAGAAACGTATAGAATGCCTCAGTCTGCTTTTGGAGCATCTTGCATGAATTGAGCATCAGGTTTTGAGCGGCATTAGAGATTCAAGGAAGGCAGGGAGTCTGTGAGGGATGATGAGAGGTGTGAGAGGAGTAAGGAAGTCAATACACCAGAGCTTATTGGCCAAACGGTTATGGTAAGGGTTAGGGTTACTATGTTAATGTTTTAAGGGAGTTCAGAAAGAGATTCGGTCGGAATAGGCCATCACTCTTCAAATCGGGTCAATGGCATTTCCAGCAGGACAATGCACCAGTCCACAACTCCATCCTTGTCACAGACTATTTGACCAAGATGGGCATCAAGACAGTTGCTCACCCTCCCTATAGTTCAGACCTTGCTCTCAGTGGCTTTTGGTTATTACCTAAGCTCAGAGGCTGTCGTTATGAGACAATTGAGGAGGTGTAAGAGGCTGTGACGAAGGTCATTGACACGCTCAAACAAGAGGACTTCCATGGATCTTGCAGAAGTTGTTGGAACGGTACAACAAATGCATTGGAGGCGGAGGAGATTACACCAAAGGGGACTAGAGTTTCCTGTGTGTACTATCAATAAAAGTGCCTATACGAAAAATGTCGGGAAACTTACTTAATGATCTTCGTATATATTCATAGCCCGAAGAGAATAGGATAACTTGCTTTAGCTTCTTTGTTTATTAGTAAATCAACCATCGTGTGTAATTTAATGCCAAAACCATACTTGCCAAAGAATATCACTGATACTATTTAACCAATGGCAGGAGGGATAAGAGATTTCATGCCTTTCCTAAGAGTATTAGTCAGTAAGTTTGCGTAACAGCGGGATTGGAGTTCGAACTCGCTTACTTCGAAGTCACAGTCCAACACTTTTGTCACAACGCTTCTGTGATTTCCCCAATGATAACCTAATCACCAATCATATGTCATAATAAAATAGATTCTTTCTTTCTTTCTTTTTTAATGGCATATCAACCTTTGTTGGTTATTTAATGCCAAAGCTATTCTCCGAGAACAATAGTAGTGGTACTATTTAACCCATAGCTGGGAGGTTAAGGGGGCTCATACCTTTTCCCAAGGGTATTTGCCCGAAAGTGAACGTAATAGCGCGACTGGAATATGAACTCGCTTACTACGATTCCGCAGTCCATCGCTTTAACCATTACACCACGAGGACACCCACTAATAAAATAGAATGAACAAAATAAAGCACTCACTTTTGATAATGACATTTAAAAAGACCAGCTTTATGTGATCTTAGATCATAATGGGGCCTCTTCGCAATCTTTCTATACGTTAACATTGAACTGGACAATGGGCAGCCAAAAATAAAAATGCCTTATACTGAGCTACACATCAAAAAGACACACATGTCGCTCAGTCTGCAAAAGAGTTAAGCAACAACTGCACAAAATTCTAAATATAAAAATACAATGAACGATATTTCCTTACCTTTTGGCATTAAATAACCCTCGACATGTTGACATGCCGTTAAAACCAATCAATCAATCAATCAATCTGCGTGAAGCAAATTTCATTGCCGTGAGAAGAAATTTATTGTAATTTTCAGATCGATAATATGAAAAAAAAAATCAAATCTTAACCATAAATTATTTAAAAGAAAGAAGATAAGAAAAACAAACGATTATAAAAAGAAGAAAAAATGTATCGAAATTGAGAAAAAAAAAACGATTATTGCCTGATATATTATCAGAAATTATTGGAACTGCATGCAACGGACGCTTATTGTTTGCAAAGACGTGGCAGATTCTTGTCCAATCTCATGAATAATATTTGTGGAAAAAAAAAGGAAAAATATTGACTTGTCATAAGCATTAAAACTCAATGTTTTCGTATTTGTAATTTTATTGGAAGCCTTTAATTCGTTTTTGTTATTTTTTGCCCCTTATCTTCGACATAAATTTTGTTCAGTTATGACACTTTATGGAGGAAACACGAAGCCCTATATAAAGCAGATAATTACCTTTAATATCGATTTTTGAGATGAGAACCGGCAATAAATTCCCAGCACTCCCTCTTTCTCCGCCCCCCTGAAAGAGAATAATAAATAAATAAATAGATAAATAAATAAAACGCTTTAAACCGCCAATACTGATTTCTAAATCGGTTTTGGGAAAGATAAAAACGAATTTGGATGTATGATTGCAGCGAAGAGCAAATTTTAAACGGCCGATGAATGGAAGATAATATTTAATCGGTGATTGTGAATGAGGAAATTCAAATCCATCTGCAATGTACAAGTCATAGACTAGAGACGCTCCGAAAGTAATAACTCATATTTATTTCCAAAGAAATTTCAGTATCGCCAATAAATAAGGAGACCCCTAATAAAAAAAAAATAATAAGTACTTACAACCGGACATTGGCCTAGCGGTTAGAGTGTTCGTCAATGGCCCGGGAGACCTTGGTTCAATCCCAGGTCGAGTCATACCAAAGACTCAAAAACTGGTACTTGATGCCTCCTTGCTTAACACTCAGCATTATAAGGTACGGATCAAGGGTAAAGTGGAGCAATCTAGGGAAAAGAATAGCACCCTCCCCAACACCTCGGTGTAGTTGCTATCGAAAAGGGAGCCTTCGGGTCACCCTCAACTAAAGGGAGACAACTTTACTTTACTCACACCTTGCTAGAGAACTAAAAAATATACTATATGAAACTGACGGTGATACCAATTTTGGTTGGTAAACGTAGAACAATCCACAAAGGACTGGAAAAGGGCCCGGGAAAATTGGGAAATATGAGGATGAGTGGAGACCATCTAAAAAACAGCATTATTAAGAACGGCCTGGATAGAAAAAATGAGTACGAGAGACTTAAGGGGACTTGCTGTCACTCAAACTCCAGTTGGTTGTTTTTTTTTATTTGTTTGGGTTTTATGCCATATCAATCTTTATAGGTTATTTAATACCAAGTCCATTTTTATACAAATAATCAGTTCTATTTCAAACAATTCAGTTTAGCATAAGTACACAGTTTAATGATCAACAACATTCAGTTTAGTCAAACAGTTCTATTTCAAACAATTTACTTTAGTGTAAGTACAGTTTCAATGTTAAAAACAGTTCAATTTACAACAATTCAGTTTAGCATCAGTACGCAGTTCAAATGTCAAATGAGTTGTATTGTTACATAGCCAGATATACGGATGTGTGAAATAGACATAGGGAATCCGAAATACACGACATTCACGAGATTGGTTCGGGTACGAAACTTTTTATTACCTTTGAGTTAAAGGTTTTTCGACCTGAGGAGAGAGAGAGAGAGAGACACACACAATCTTTCTATGCTGACTGCTTTAACATCGTCAGCTCTCAACTCAACCAACGCGCGACGCCCGTAGCACACAAAGTCGTCTGGCCTCGCCCAGGTCTGAATCTCGACTCTCTCGTTCGGAGGCAGGAACTCAACTAACTGACTTTTTCTCAAATCCCCAACATCCCCAGCCCACGCTTCCGGTGAATGACGTCATCCACACCCCTAGTCTCATTTCCTACTGGGGTTTTATTTTGATATCTGTGAATGATGCATCCTCCCCACGCGTGCGTGAACACCTGCGCTCATGTTTATACCTAACTAACCCATGCACTGAGCCGAAAGGTTCTCATCCTAACCAAACCGAAAGGCAAGATATACAAAACGAAATTCCTCCGCAATTATATTACAGTATTTCAAGCAATTCAGTTTAGCGTAAGTACACAGTTTAGTTCTGTTTGACCCCTAGGTAAAACCCTATCAAGTGCTAACACTCCGGGCCAGAGTGGACCTGAGAACGATGGCAATGAACGAGTACTCCCAAAGCTCGAGCACTACTGGAACCTTACCATCAGATTGTTTAGTGTCATAATCCAGGACACTCATAGGGGAGGGGTCTTACCCCTTTGCAGAGAAGGGCAATCAAATTCCAATTAGAAACCATCAACTAACACTGGTGTGAAAAACTATCAAAGAAGTAAAGAATAATAATAAAAGGTAATTTCTTTCTAAACATAATTGAATAAAATTTCATTATTTCTACTGTAACGTTATTATATTAAAACGAATATTTTTGTAGAAAATTAACATTTCATTCATTGTTCATTTCTGGTCTTGGTAAATACAGCTTCAATCTGGATATTTTTGAACTCAACTCGTATTCAGAAGAAAATTAATGTTTTATTATATTGTTCATTTCTAGATCTTGGTAAATACATCTTCAGTCTGGATATTATTGAACATGACTCGTATTTTGAAAGAAATAACGTTTTATTCATTGTTCATTTCTGTCTTGGTAAATACAGCTTCAATCTGGATATTTTTGAACACAACTCGTATTTTTAAAAAAATTAACGTTTTATTTATTGTTCACTTCTGTCTTGGTAAATACAGCTTCAGTCTGGATATTATTGAACATGACTCGTATTTTGAAAAAAAAAAAATAACGTTTTATTCATTGTTCATTTCTGTCTTGGATATTTTTGAAAACGGCTCGTATTTTAAAGAATATTAACGTTTTATTCATTGTTCATTTGTTCTCTTTTAAAGTTGACTTAAACGTATCATCATCATCATCATCATATCGTGCTGGCAGCACGGATATCCCTGACCCTCTCTCGCCACTTCTCCCTATCGTTCATCGCCCTAGGCAGGTCTTCAGGACAATAACCTGTATCCTCACATAGCTGCTGAATGTACGTTCGTGCTGGTCGTCCTGCTTTTGCGCGGCCGTGTGTGGGGATCCATAAGAGTACATCTCTTATGAGTTCATCTCTGCATGTCTGGTTCGCCTAACTTGAATAGTTTTCGTGATAGGGGGCAGGTGGCCGTACAGTTGGTGTCTTGTGGGGTGTTGCTGCCAGGACTTGTTCAGGATTGCACGCAGCATTCTTGTGTAATTGCCATCTAGTTTCTTCTCCAGCCGTTTTGTTAGCGTCCATGTAGTGCATCCATATAGCAGTATCGATGTGACCGCTGCCTGGAAGAAACTGCGTTTAATTTTATCGGTTAGGTCTGATTTCCATATAGTCGATAGCCTATTGATAGCTGTCCATGCTTTCGTTAACCTCGTTTCGATGTCCTTTTCGGTTGATTCGACGCTGCTTCCTAGGTACGTGAATTTGTCTACTAGTTTAAGAAGGGTTCCTTCTAGAGTGGAGTTTGGTTATAGCACATATATTCCGTTTTGTGTGCATTAACATGGAGGCCTATGCTTGCTGCTGCTCGTTCCAAACTATGCAGAAGTGTTTCGGCTTGGTCAGGTGTATTTGCCAGTATCGCTATGTCATCGGAAATCTGTACAACATTGAAACAATAACTAGAAATATAGCTCTATCGTTAATGCTCCGAATAGGCTGACTCTTGCAGAGCTGGAACCTCTCTCCAAGAGAGTTGTGTCCTGTCTCACTAAACAACATTTGATATCGAGGCTCCAGTTCTGTAACTATGGTAGAGTAGAATAACTACTTCATTTCCTTAGCTCTGACAATCTTTGGGTCAAATAGACCAGCTTAAAATTATTTGTTGGTTTGTTTGATTGCTTGCTTGTTTGGGCTTCATAGCATATCAACCTTTGTAGGTTATTTAACGCCACATCCATTTTTTATACAAATAAACAGTTCTATTTCAAACAATTCACTTTAGCATAAGTAGAAAATTCAATTGTCAAAAACATTTCCATTTCAAGGATATCAATTTAGTCAAACAGTTCTATTTCAAACCATTCAGTTCAGCGTAAGTGCAGTTTCAATATCAAAAACAGTTCTATTTCAAGCAATTCAGTTTAGCCTACAAAAACAGTTCCATTTCAAGCAATTTAGTGTAGCATACAAAAACTGTTTTCATTTAAAGCAATTCAGTTTAGCATACTAAAACAGTTCCATTTCAAACAATTCAGTTTAGTATATGTATGAAGTTTAGTTCTATTTGTCCCATAGGTAGGACCCAATCATGTGCATTCACTTCGGGTAAGAGTGGACTGGGAGCGATGACAATGAGAGGGTACTCCGCATTCCCCAAAGTTCCAGCATTACTGGAACCTTACCATGAAATTGTTTAGTGTCGTATCCAGGACACTCGTTTTGGGACTGCAGAGATGCAGTCGGTGTATTCTACAGCACCAGCCGACTGGGCAGCTTAAAAATTATTCGTATTCAGTTAGTCGGAGAGGTAAAAATCTTTTAAGAAAAAACTAGTAAAAATTATGAACGTGCTATAAGTGTGATTCGCCTACTTCGACGTATGAAATAACACTAGACAGGTTGACATGCCTTTAAAATCAACCAATACATCTGTACATCCCCACCTATTGAAAAAAAAAATTCATCTAAACTAAAGTTTTTTTTATTAATCTTATTTAACGAAAAACGAATATCATTAGGTATTATTTATTACAAATCTATACAGAATTGAATCACTATAGCAAAAAATATGACCTTACTAACGGTACTTAGAATATACCGACTGGATCCTCTGCAGACGGTTAAAAACCCTCCATAAAAAGTAATTTTCTGGATATGACAAATTATAATTATAATTATAAAACCCAACCAACCAACCAACTAACCAGCCAATACATAAGTATTTATTGGTTGGTTAGTTATATCAACCCTTGATGGTTATTTAATGCCAAACACTGTTTGTACATTAATATATATATATATATATATATATATATATATATATATATATATATATATATATATATATATATGTGTGTGTGTGTGTGTTAACGCAATGTTTGTAGATAGTATTTTTAAAAGAGAACAATTTTAACCGCTTGCACAATTAAATGGTTGCAAGCATTTCTATCAAACACAAATAATTCTATTTGCTATTAATCATTTATTTCTCTACAGTAAAGTGATTTCGAATATTGCTATTTGACACTAATCCATCTATTCAGCATCATTCATTTCCACACCTTTGAATGGTTTCAAGTATTGCTATAAAACACCAAGAATTCAATCTAATTTAGCATCCGTCATTTTTTTTACACACAGTTAAATGGTTTCAACTATGGCACTAACACAATCAGTTTAATCCAATTTACCATCAGTTATTTGTTTGCACACGGTTAAATGGTTTCAAGTATCGCTCTTTAACACGAACAGTTTAATATAATTTAGCCTTCAATTATTTGTGAACTCAGAGTTAAATGGTTAAACAGTTGGGTACTTAAGAGTGTGTGTTGATATCCGTCCACAAGTTTTGGCTTGTGAACCTCTATCCTTAATTGGAGGTCGATTTTTAATTTCGTTAGTCTTTCTAATGTAACAAAATCTCTGAGTACATTAAAACTTGGATACTAGCGCCGACTAGCTCAGTCGGCTGGGGCTGTAGAATACACCGACTGTATCTCTGCAGAAGGGTAAAATTTCCTTAACGAGTGTCCTGGACAGGACAATAAACGATCTGATGGTGAGGCCCCAGTAAGGCTGGAGCTTTGGGGACTACAGAGTACCCTTTCATTACCATTGCTCCCAAGTCCATTTTGGCCGGAGTGGTAGCACTTTATAGGGTACTGTCTATGGGTCAAATTGATCAGTTTGACATTTAATCAGTAAAAACAACTTACTTATGCTAAATTGAATTATTAGAAACAGAACTGTTTGATCATGTAACTATGAGTAAACAAATGACTAATGTTTTATTGAATTCTAAGTGATACATATCAATACTTGGAACCATTTAACTTTGACTACGCTAAATTGAACTGTTAGTAATAGAATTGTTTGATCATTTAACTCTCTGTATCAACAAAATGTGTTTAAAAATCATATATTTGAAGTATTTGTAGTTAGGCAGCAGTCAATTATTGAAGCGTGATTCATTAAATAATAAAGACAAATTTTGTCTGTATAATTTATTTAAGATCCTTTCAAGTTTTATAAGTGTCATAGTTTCAGATTGGAATCGGTAGACGAAATTCATCTACCAATTCCAACCTGAAACTAAGACAATTATCATAAAACTTGAAAGGGTCTTAAATAAATTATACAGACAAAATTTGTCTTTATTATTTAATGAAACATGCTTAAAACGTATAAAGAGATTTTGAATAAAATGACCAACAATAGTTGATATGCCATAGAGATTAGAGTGATCGCCAATGGCCCGGGAGACCGGCGTTCAATCCCAGGTCGAGTAATACCAAAGACTCAAAAAATGGTATTTGATGCCACCTTGCTTAACACTCAACATTATAAGGTATGCATCAAGGGTAAAGTAGAGCAATCCAGGGAGAGGAGTAGCACCCTCCCCTACAACTCGTTGTCGTAGCTATTGAAAAGGGGGCCTTCAGGTCCCCTTCGACTATGGTCGCCAACAATATATGTATAATAAGGATTTGGCATTGCCATGAAACCCAACCAAACCAAATCATATATATTTAATATATATGTATAAAGAGGATTTGGCATTAAATAGCCTACAATGGTTGATATGTCATGAAACCCAACCAAACCAAATCATATATATTCAATATATATGTATAAAGAGGATTTGGCATTAAATAACCTACAATGGTTGATATGCCATAAAATCAAACAAAACCAAAACAAGCCAGTAAAGTCAGTAATCTATAACCTAGTGGTTAGTTTTTCGTGGTAATGGTGTAGGAAGATATATGGCATCTCTCTTCGCATTCAAGTTGTCTTCTGTTTTTGGAGTGAAATGTACGTAAAGTGTTTTTTTAATACCATTCTGTTTTCTAGT
Source organism: Sepioteuthis lessoniana (assembly GCA_963585895.1). Classification (NCBI taxonomy): domain Eukaryota; kingdom Metazoa; phylum Mollusca; class Cephalopoda; order Myopsida; family Loliginidae; genus Sepioteuthis; species Sepioteuthis lessoniana. Next base: position 56,864,418 of record OY757944.1, on the reverse strand, counting down.
TTTCGCGTTGTTTGTCGCTCCTTTTCTTATCTCTGTTAGTTCTTCCGCTTCTTCCTAGACATTCTCAATTAATCTTTCATTAAATCCTTTGACAAAATTCTCGTTATTACCCGACCCTCTCCCCCTTTTCTTTTTACATTAATGTTATCCCCGGGGGTAGAAGACTTTACATTTCGTCATCAACATACATCAAAGCTTTAATCATTGTAGCACTAATACCGACTAGATGAGTCCAAGGAATAAATAGTGTAGACACTTGAAAAGTAATTTAATCTGGTTGGTTGGTTGGTTGGTTTAATGGTTGATTTTACGGTGTGTCAACCCGTGTTGGTTTATTTAATGTGGAAGTCTGTCTTTTTCCAAGCAACTACATGGTTTCAAGTAACTATTCCTATTTGATTAAAAAATCATTTGTTTGTGCCTTTAAAGCTTCAAGTACCCCTATCAATTACAAATATTGCCCAGTCGGCTGGGGCTGTAGAATACACCGACTGCTTCTCTGCAGAGGGGTAAGACCCCCCCCCAACGAGTGTCCTGGATATGACACTAAACAATCTGATGGTGAGGTTCCAGCAATGCTGGAGCTTTGGGGAATGCGGAGTACCCCTTCATTGCCATCGCTCCCAGGTCCACTCTGGCCCGGAGTGGTAACACCTGATAGGGCACTATCTATGAATTAAACAGAACTAACAGCACACTTATGCTAAAATGAATTGAGTAAACTGAATAGCTTGGAAGAGAAACGATTTTGACAATTAAACCGTACTTACACTTAAACTGCGTGCTTATGCTTAACTGAATTATTTGAAATGGAACTGTTTTTCGACATTAAAACTGTATTTACACTTTACTGAATTGTTACATATAACTCCTCGAATAGTTTGAAATAGAAATTTTCTTGACAATTAAACTATGTACTTATGCTAAACTGAATTGTTTTAAATAGAACAGATTATTTACATAAAAATAGATTTGGCGTCAAATAACCTACTAAGGTTGAGATGCCATAAAACCCAATAAACCAACCAACCAACTAATACAAATAATTTGAACACAGCAATATGATTTTAAATATTCCAGTCATATAAAAACAATTTGCAAGTATTTCAAGCAAATATATGGTTTCCAGTAAATAATAATAATAATAATAATAATAATAAGAAGAAGAAGAAGAAGAAGAAGAAGAAGAAACAACGATGGGAAGAAAAACTAATATTATTTCTGATATTTAAAGCGACGAATAAACGAAATATCACACGAAAAGATTTAGACATGAATACGAAAGGGAAATCTTAAGAAAGAAACTGAATCTCTTCTAAAAGCAACACTAAACAACGCCATAAGGACCAACTATATCAAGGCAAAAATAGATAAGATGCAGGAAAATAGTAAATATTGTGGTAGATAGGAAACAATCAAGTGCATAATAAGCGAATGCAGCAAAGTAGCGCAATAATTCATATAATTCATGACCCGACTGGTCTGGAAAGGTAATCCACTGGGAAATGTGCAAGAAATTTAAATTTGACTATCCGAACAAGTAGTACATGCACAGCGTAGAATTTGTCAAGGAGAGGTAGACGCTCAAAATTTTCTTGGATTTTGAGGTACAAAAATAAAAAAAAGAGGATATATCGAAAAATGGACATTGCCGTCAAGATAGACCACTGAGGAAAATTTAAACAAAGAGAAATAAAAAATAAATAAACTGCAAGAGAACTGAAAAAAATCCCAATGGCACATGAAAATGACGGTGATACCTAGTGTAATCGGTGCACTTGCTACAATACTCAAAGATTTGGTAAAGGGACTGGAGGAGTTGGAAATAAGAGGACAAGTGGAGATTATCCGAACTATGGCATAAATATGATCGGCGAGAATACTGAGAAGAGTCCTGGAGACTTAAGAAGACATGAAGTAACCCAAACTCCAGTGGAAGACTATCAGCTGACGTTGCCGTGAAAAACTTTCAAAGGAGTAAAATAATAATAATAATAATGCTCTCCTAATGGCATCACAAAAAACCCCAAAAAACGCCATAACAACCAATCAAGAATAGATAAGGCGGAACAAAGTAAATGTAGGTTGATGGAGACGAAACGATCAATCACATAAAATGCGAATACAGCAAATTAGCACAGAAGGAGTATAAGGCTAAATACAACTGTGCGGGCAAGGTGATCCACTGGGAGATGTGCAAAAAAAATTTAATTCGACTATACGAACAAATGGTTCATGCTCAACCCAGTAGCTGTCCTGGAGAATGACACACATAAACTCCCATGGGACTTGCACATACAAAGGATCACCTAATCTCGAACAGAAGACAAGACCACATAATAATCAACAACAAAGAAAAAAATAAAAAAGGAAAAAAAAAGAGAACTTGCCAAATTGTGGATTTTGCTGTCCCGGCTGACTACAGAATAAAATTGAAAGAAAATAAAAAAAGATAAATACCTCGACCTCGCTAAAAAAAAAAAAAAAAACCTATGGAACATGAAGGTGACAATTATATCAATCGTGATTGGTGCTCTTGGTACAATCACTCAATGATAATTAAAGGGACTGGAGGATTTGGAAATAAGAGGATTAGTGAAGACCATCCAAACTACTACATTATTGAGAACGGCCAGAATACTGAGAAGAGTCCTGGAAATTTGATACTTGCTATCACTCAAACTCCAGTGAAACACCATCAGCTAACATTGATGTGAAAACCTCACAGAGTAGATAATGATAGTAATAACTGAATGTAGTAAACTAGCGCAAAAGGAGTATAAGACTACAAACGACAGGGTGGAAATGGTGATCCACAGGGAATTGCGCAAGGAACTGAAATTTGACTACATTATCAAATGGAAAAGCAGAAACCAGAATCCATTCCGAAGAATTTGACGCATACAATTCTCTGGGATTTTTAGATACAAACAGATCACATTATTCCGGCTAGAAGACCAGACCAAGTGATAATTAAAAGAAGAAAAATTGCCGAATGGTGGACTTTGTCCTCCTTGTGAACTTCTGACTGAAAATAAAAGAAAGTGAAAAGAGAGATAAGTAGTAAGACCTTGCTAGAAATCTAAAAATCTGTGATGGTGAATTCTGATAATTGCAGTTTGAGCTCTTGAAACGGTCCCCAAAGGAGTGTTAAGGGAGCTAGTAAAGGTGGAAATCGAAGGACGAGCTGAGACGTTCCGAACCGTAGTATTATTGAGGTCAGCCAGAATACTGAGAAGTGTCCTGGAGACTTGAGGAGACTTGATGTCTCAAACTCTAATGAAAAGCCATCAGTTAATTCTATGTGAAAAACTCGCAAGGAATAATAATAAAAATAATAATAATAATGATATATGAACAACCCAGAAGCTGTCTTAGAAAATAACACACATAAACTCCAATGGGATTTTGACATACACACGGATCACCTAATCTCGGCCAGAAGACCAGACCTAATAATAATCAATAAAAAGAAGAGAACTTGCAAAATTGTCGACTTTGCTGTCCCGGCTGACCACAGAATAAAAATAAAAGAATGTGAAAAGAAGGATAAGTACCTCGACCTTGCTAGGGAATTGAAAAAACTCTGGAACATGCAGGTGACAATTATACCAATTGTAACTGGTACGTTTGGAACAGTAACTAAAGGATTACTAAAGGGACTGGAGGACTTGGAAGTTGACGGACGAGTGGAGACCATCCAAACTACTACATTATTGAGAACGGCCAGAATACTGAGAAGAGTCCTGGAAACTTGAGGAGACTTGCTGTCACTCAAACTCTAGTGAAAGACCATCACCTAACACTGATGCTAACAACTCTAACGAGTAAATAATAATAATAATAATACCATACAAACAAATGGCAGATGCATAACTTAGATGCGTCCTGGAGAATGAGACACATACAATTCTCTGGGATTTTCAGATACAAATGGATCCGACAGACAACCAGACCTAGTGATAGTCCACAATAAAAAGAGAACATGCCGAATAGTGGTCTTCACAGTCCTGGCTGACCACTGAGTAAACTTAAAGGAAAGTGAAAAAACGATTGATACCTACATCTTGCTAGAGAACTGAAAAAACCAAAAAAAAAACCCAACAACAACAAAGGATTAGTAAGTCTTCGAAATAAGAAGACAAGTGGAGACCATCCACGCTACAACATTATAAAGATCGGTCAGAATACTGAGAAGAGTGCTGCAGACTTGAGGATACTTACTCTCACTCTAACTCCAGTGCAAGTCAACAAGCTTACGCTGGTGGGAAAAACTCCAGGGAGTAAAATAATTTTCAGTCAACCTAACGTTTTGGAAAGTCAAATGCTTTGTCAATTACCATTTACAGCCTTAATATTGATCAGTCGGCTGGGGCTGTAGAATACACCGACTGCTTCTCTGCAGAGGGGTAAGACCCCACCTCAACGAGTGTCGTGGATATGACTTTAAACAATCTAATAGGGAGGTTCCAGTAATGCTGGGGCTTTGGGGATTACGGAGTACCCCTTCATTGCCATTACTCCCTGGTCCACTCTGGATCGGAGTGGTAGTAACTGATAGGGCCCTATCAATGGGTTAAATAGAACTAACGGCATACTGAACTGTTTGACTAAACTGAATAGCTTAAAATAGAACTGTTTTTGGCAATTAAACCGTACTCACATTTAAACTGCGTGCTTATGCTAAACTGAATTATTTGAAATAGAACTGCTTTTTGACATTGAAACTAAACTGATTTTTTAACATAGAACTGTTTTGACATTTTACTGTGAAAACAAAAGCTGTTCTTATACTAAACTGAATTAGCTGAATTAGAATATGTTTAAATAAACAGGATAGTTTGAAATAGAAATGTTTTTGACAATTAAACTGTGTACTCATGTTAAACTGAATTGTTTAAATAGAACTCATTACTTACATAAAAATGTATTTGGCGTTAAATAACCTACCAAGGTTATGCTATAAAACCCAACCAACCAACCAACCAACCAACTAACGCCATTAATATAATATTCTGGATTAAGCCAAAGAAAATCTATTACATTAATCAAATCGCAATTTTACGAAACATAGGAAATACTGATTCCTTGATAACGTATCAATCTCATCTTTTGAAACTTCTGGAATTTCTTTGTGAATTCTTAAAAGTTGATATTTCTGTGATAACACCCTCGTCGGCCGACCCCCGACTATTTCAAAGTCGTTAAACCAAACTTTTCGTCCAGTGGTTCCGAATCAGAGGTAGTATTACATATTTCATTACAGATACGCAAAGCACAACTGCAAAGCTCCAAGCGCAAGAAAGGGAGTTTGTGACACTGTGCATTCTCTGTATACACGCAGGCGTGTATTTTGCGCAAAACTTCTACAAAGCCACTAACAATGCTGACATCTTCTCGCGTTGGTTAACCCGGTCTCTGTAGGTCAACAGGTCTTAGCAGTCGACTTCCTGACTTCTGTTGACTCTCTTCTTTGCCCTACCCCCATCTTCTCACTGCCTCCGGCTGACTATCTCATTCTCTAGACAGCTATCCCAAGCCGACTGGTCTTTTCTTCTCTGCGTTGTGCACTGTCCTCTCTCTGTCTTCTCTAGGTCCTTCCTTCCCTCCTCCACTTCCGGTCTCGCGGGAGATCTCGCCCTCTGTCCTTTGTGTGGGTTTCGCGCCAAAACAAAGAGAAACGAATTGCTACGCATCGTGTCACTTTTCAATTTTTGTTGCAAAAGTCATTTCTTTTAAAATGTACATAAAATATTCAAAGACTTTTCAGTGATTAAAAGATAGAATTTAAGAAAAGTTTTATAAGATATTTGAACCATTTTATCGTCTCTTTTCAGTTTTCAATTAGTTTAAAATTATTGTTCTCTTAAAACAATAAAAAAAAACTACTAAAAAGAGTGGTGCAACCATGCAATAGTACTGACTCAGCTATTGCTTTGAAGAAAGATTTCGCTTTTACTTTCTTTCCCACTTGCCGACTGCAGAGGAGTAAGATGGTGAGGTTCCAGTAATGCTGAAGTATTCCACCATTGCCATCGCTTCATGGTCCACACTAGCGCGTGATAAGATCCTATCTATGGGTCAGATAGAATTAAACTGCATACTTATGCTAAACTGAATTGCTTGAAGTAGGACTGTTTTGATATTCAAGCTGTGTACTTATGTGAAACTGAATTGTTTGAAATAGAATTGTTTTGATATTTAACTCTGTGTGGACAAAAACTATACTTATACTAAACTGAATTGTTTGAATTAGAACTGTTTGACCATACTGAATAGCTTGAAAGAGAAATGTTTTTGACAATTATACTGTGTATTTATACAAAACTGAATTGTTTGAAATAGAACTGTTTGTCGTATAAAGAATGAATTTAGCATTGAATAACATTCGAAGGTTGATATGCCATAAAACCCAAACAACCAAATCAAATCCCTTTTATTTTTGTCAGAGATATCAGAGTTCTGTCAATTAATTTTTTATTTATTGCGGACTTTTTGTCCTCATCTTGGTAGTTTTTTTGTGTTGTTTCTTCTTTCACTATGTTTCGGCCAAATTTCACCTCTGGCCTTCTTCAGGTAATTTACCGCGACCTCGGATAGGAATGCTGAGTCTAGTAACCGTATCCCCAGTAATTACTGCCTTCCATAGTTGTTGTCTATCACACCTTCGGGGCCCGTGGCGCAGCGGATAGGGGCGTTGAGTCTCTACGGTTCCAAGTGAGCATTGTCAGAAGATAGCGGTTTCAAATCCTACCCTAGCCGGCCAGAGGTTTACTTAGTCAAAAACGTGGTGCGATAGACAACAACTATGGAAGGCAGTAATTACTGGGGATACGGTTACAAGACTCAGAATTCCTATCCGAGGTCGCGGTTAAATCACCTGAAGAAGGCCAGAGGTGAAATTTGGCCGAAACGTAGTGAAAGAAGAAACAACAACAACAACAAAAAAATTACCAAGATGAGGACAGAAAAGTCCGCAATAAATAAAAAATTAATTCTCAGATTGAGAAGCCTCATCTCAAAATGATTCCAATTAAAGACAAGAGTTCTGTCAATTGCTATCGATTTCAGTTGATGAGATATTATTTCCGAAATATGTAAACTGGTCTACCGATACCAGAAGCATGCCATTTGATGAGGATATGGCACTAGCTTGATAAAAACTCATGAACTAAGTTTATCTGAATTCACGTTTCCATTGAACGAATTGAAACACAGCTGTATATCTATTTAGCTCCCATCTTGCAAACCATTCAAGAAAGGCGAGCAAGAGATGCTGGATATTACTATAAAAGTAGGGACGAATTTAAAAACGACTATGGACTCCTATATATAGACATACCCATATTTACCAGCCCCTACGCTCGGGCAGGATATGACACAAGGTCATTTTTAAGCGGAGTTTAACAGGTTTGAATTCAGAGTTTTTCTTCTCCTAGATTAGTTGACTCACCAAGGCTGAAGAAACCCAGTCTGCCCTACTATTTACCCATGGCTGGAGGGAGACTGATTGGATTCATACCTTTCCCAAGGGTATTAGTGCTATGTGAAATGCAATCAGTCTCGTCCAAGATTTGAACTTGTGTCGCCGTGTCCATTTCCTACGACGATAACCATTACACCACGGGCACCTATACGTGGACATACCAGTATTGGCCGACCAGCAGAAACTTACATTCCTCAGCCCCGTGTGGACACAGGATATTGTCTCGAGGATTTGTCAATGGCGATGGTCCATAGGAACGGATGGAAAGAGGGAGAGGGAGAGAGAGAGTCAAAGAAATCCGTGCTTTCAACATGCCTAGATGATATATATATATATATATATGTGTGTGTGTGTGTGTGTATATATATATATATGTATGTATGTATGTATGTTTATATAAAGATATGAAGAAGATGCATGTGTTGTAATGGTGTACGTTGTAGGAAATAATAAGACTGATGTTGACGTGGCAACCACTCTATGAGAAGGAAATCTCTGAATTCAAACCTGTTAATTCCGCTTAAAATTGACCTTGACATCCTGTATATGACAGAGGGGTAGGGTAAATACATAGTCCTCTAAAAAAGTGATCTTATGTCACATCCTTCATATGGTGAAGGGGTTGGGTAAATACTCTATCGCTTTCACTCATACACACACACACACACACACACACACACACACATATATATATATATATATGCTTCAATATTTCGATAACAAGTCAATCAGCAGCGATATCGAAATTTTGGCCAAGTTAAATCCACTCCTGATCCGTTGGCCAATACATTCCAATCTATTTGCAGCGTGTTCATCTTAGCCGGCCATAACCTTAATCCAGAGTGCCATCACCCCCAACCTACCCTTCCTCACTTCCACCTCCAAGACCCGAGCTGTTAGTCCTCGACTCTTCCCCTTCGCATCCGCCAGTAAACATGGCTACCCTTACCATAATCGTTGAGCGGACTACACTCAGATAAGCAACAGATAGAGTCTCGTAACATTAATTTCAATAGTGATTAATATTTCATTCCGTCCTTTGCTGCCCTTTTCCTTCCCGGGCATATCATTTCCCGCACCATACCTTTGCTCACCGCCGAGGCCCATAGCGATTGCTGTCCTCAGTGAAAAGACAAATGGACAGTGTCCATTGGGTCGGGGGGATATGAGAGCCTATCAGCTGAGATAGAAATTGCTTGGGAGGTGGATGTGGTTGGGCCAGCTGCTTAGGGGAGTCGAGATGCAAGCAGTTTTGAGTAGATTGGTCGGACTGATGAAACATTTAACGGCCTCTGCATTACATCGTCACTTTTTCTTCATCAAATGAGATATCAGCTATATAGGGCATTGAACCTAGCTAATATAAATAACAACCCTTCCGAGTCGTAAAACTATTTATTCACACACTTCAAATGGTTACTAAAAGGGAAATAATCCGGGGTCTATTAATATTTTTTTGGGGGGGATGAATATATTAGCTCGATAAGCGGGTCGCTTGGTTAGGCTTTGTCACTTAAGGTAAAATCCAGAAGTTAGTATGATGAAATTTAAAGTATATATATATATATATATATAGAGAGAGAGAGAGAGACTTTTCCTTCGTATATATATATATATGTATATATATATATATACTTTTTTGCACGTCTCTCATTTTTCTTTAATAAACTTACTATATCTCTTTATATATATATATATATACATTTTGCTGCTCTCTCTCTCTCTCTCTCTATCTATCTATCTAACTTCAGCACAGTTTATATATATATATATATATATATATATATATATATAAAGTTTATTTATAGATGGATGGATGAAGTTTATTTATAGATGGATGGATGAAGGGATTCATACTCCCCTTCCCTAAAAAGGGGGACCTCAGATTAGCCAAAAACTACCGAGGCATAACACTTACATCCATAGCTGCCAAAATCTACAATGCCCTACTACGAAACCGAATAGAACCCAAAATCGACAACATACTTAGAAAAAACCAAAATGGCTTCCGAAGAAATAGATCCACGACCTCACAAATATTAACCATCCGCAGAATCCTTGAAGGTGTACAGGTAAAGAACCTACAAGCGACATTAATATTTGTCGACTTTACCAAGGCTTTCGACTCCATTCACAGAGGAAAGATGGAACAAATCCTACTAGCGTACGGCATACCTAAAGAAACCGTAGCGGCAATAACGATTCTCTATAGAAACACTAAAGTAAAAGTACGATCACCGGATGGAGACACAGAATACTTCGACATTGTAGCAGGAGTACTACAAGGGGACACGCTGGCCCCGTACCTCTTTATCATTTGTCTAGACTACGTACTTAGAACATCGATTGACAAAATCAAAGAGAATGGCTTCGAACTGACGAAGAAAACAAGCAGAAGATACCCCGCAACAACAATTACCGATGCCGACTACGCCGATGACATAGCGATACTGGCAAATACACCTGACCAAGCCGAAACACTTCTGCATAGTTTGGAACGAGCAGCAGCAAGCATAGGCCTCTATGTTAATGCACACAAAACGGAATATATGTGCTATAACCAAACGGGGGACATCTCCACTCTAGAAGGAACCCCACTTAAACTAGTAGACAAATTAACGTACCTAGGAAGCAGCGTCGAATCAACCGAAAAGGACATCGATACGAGGTTAACGAAAGCATGGATAGTTATCAATAGGCTATCGATTATATGGAAATCAGACCTAACCGATAAAATGAAACGCAGTTTCTTCCAGGCAGCGGTTACATCGATACTGCTATATGGATGCACTACATGGACGCTAACAAAACGACTGGAGAAGAAGCTAGATGGCAATTACGCAAGAATGCTGCGTGCAATCCTGAACTAGTCCTGGCAGCAACACCCCACGAGACACCAACTGTACGGCCACCTGCCCCCTATCACGAAAACTATTCAAGTTAGACGAACCAGACATGCAGGACACTGCTGGAGAAGCAGAGATGAACTCATAAGAGATGTACTCTTATGGATCCCCAGACATGGCCGCGCAAAAGCAGGGCGACCAGCTCGAACGTACATTCAGCAGCTATGTGAGGATACGGGGTGTTGTCCTGAAGACCTACCTAGGGCGATGAACGATAGGGAGGAGTGGCGAGAGAGGGTCAGGGATATCCGTGCTACCAGCGCGATATGATGATGATGATTTATTTCTTGCTTGTTTGAGTTTTATGAGAAATTAACCTTTGTAGGTTATTTAATGCCAAATCCATTTTGATACAAATATACAGTTCTAATTAAAAAAAATTCAGTTTTGCATAAGTTTAATTTTCAAAAATATTTCTATTTCAAGCAATTCAGTTTAGTCAAACAGTTTTAATTCTAACAATTCAGTTTCGTATAAGGAGAGTTTTTGTTTCCACACAGTTTAATTTCATAACAGTTCTATTTTAAACAATTCAGTTTAGCATAAATACGTAGTTTAAATGTCAAACAGTTCTGTTTCAAGCAATTCAGTTTAGCACAATGACGCAGTTTTTTTTGCCCATAGATAGGACCCTACCAGGTGTTACTATTCCGGACCAGAGTGGATCTGGGAGCGTACTCTGGAATTCCCAAAGCTCCAACATTACTGGAGCCTCACCATCCGATTGTTTAGTGTCATATCCAGGACAAACGTCGTGGGGTTTTATTCCTTTGCAGAAATGCAGTTGGTGTATTTTGCAGCCCCCGCCGACTGGGCAAATATAGAAAGACATAACCTAAGATGAACTCCGTTATGCTCCGTCCATAATTATCTTATATATATATATATATATATATATATATATAAGGTATGATTCAAGGGCAAGTGAAAAAGGAGCCTTCGGGTGATCCTCGACTCCGCTCGGGCAACTTACTTGCTTATACATATATATTCTTTGGTTACTTTGTTTTAATAGGATATCAATCTTCACACACACACACACACACACACATATATATATATATCGATAGAAGCAGAGAAGTGAAGAAGGAGGTTGATTTGGTTTGGTTTGGTTTGGTTTCTCCTTTTTAACGGCACATCACCCTTCATGGGCTATTAAGGACCAAAACTGTCCCAATGGAGAAACAGTATTGGTGCTGTATATATATATATATATATATATATGAGAGAGAGAGAGAGAGAGAGAAAGTATCAGGCTTATTTCATTACGCTATAAGATTTTTAAAGAGAGTCTTTGCTCTAAGAACCGTATCACAAGCCGTATAAGCAATCTTGATATGGACGTGAGTGGCATAATGTTTATTGTTATAAAAAAAAATAAACATAAATATATTTCTGTTTTATAGCCACATAATACATATGTAACCATACACATATTTAACACAATGATAATGAAAAACGGACACCGTTCTTTAAAAAAATATACCCCTCACTTTATTCGAAAGGGTTGTGTGTGAGAGGGAGTTAGAGACAGAACAAAGACTGCAGCATATTGACCCCCAGTCTATTACAGCCTTTTTTTCCCGTTCTTCTGGGCTGCTCAACCGGGGTCCTGGGGGCCCGGCCTTTCTGGGACATGGTTCTCATTCCAGCATCTTCACTCTAACTGACCTGAACTTCCTGTCACCGTGGTTATATAATAATTTTGACGCCCACCTACTTCCTGCGAGCGTCACAATTTCGTACTCAATTCAACCCCTCGATAGTCAAGGTTGCCCCTGATCTCCTGATATCTTCGACCGCATTTCTTATTTTGACAGCTTGGCCGGGTCAGAGGTCAATATACAATTCCTGTTGAAAATAAGAGCATTATCTTACCTAGATATTTCTAGTCTGACTTCATTAGCTGTTTAATGGGACATTTTTTTTCTATTCCGTAGTTCAAGTCCCAATTGTCTGGTTTTTCTAGAATTGTACCGTCTATGATCGAAAAATTTCAGGGAGGTAGACTTACGAAAAAGTGATTCATTTATGACCGGAATGATGCAATAACAAAAAAAAAGATGTTCCATCAAACGCCTGATAACTTCAGAATGGAAATATCTGTTAAAGAATGTTCACATTTCTAAACTGTAGCATCAAGTGTCATATATATATATATATATATATTGAAAAAATAAAATGACTTGTCTTCGGAAAAAAAAACTCCCAAAAACAAGAACAAAAAAAAAGAATCAAGAAAGAAAGAAAGAAAAAATAAACAAAACAGAAAACAAACAAAAAATATACAAAAACAAAAACTAGTCTCAGTACAGTAAATCTTGAAAAAGTAATCTATTCGAACGTAGACTGAATAATTAATAGAACTTTACTACCCAGCTTTCACCGACAAAGACCTTAAGGAAAACTCTCTCTTTTTTTTCTCTCTCTCTCTCTCTCTCCACACACACACACACACACACACACACATATATATATATAAATGAACAAAACTGATAAGACAAATTGATATATTTTTTAATGTTATTTATTACTTAATACAGAATTGAAGGAGTCGCTGCTGATTTGGAATAATTTTATGAATATCTGAAAATTTTCTCTGTGACCACAGTCTTGCTATTTAAGGTGAAATATGACCAGCTTTGACCTCCTGCCTTGACTTCAGCATTGGCCCTAATCAGCTATACGCATTTTGGCATCGGATTCAGAAAACCATTTTTTATACGTATTCTTTCACAAAGTTGAAGCCCAAACCATCATTAATCAATAAATAAAAATCCATAGAAAATCTTGAAACCTTTTCCTCTGCAATTTGAAGAAAGTAGGGTTTATCCAAGACCAGATCAGAACACATCCAATTAGCAGACTAAGTGAAGCTGGCTTCGAAATTGCTGGTCAATAGTGTTGGTAGTGTGGGAGCCATAGAATTCTTGGGTGGATAATTGGGATGGTTTCTTGGAGAGTGCTCCAAGAAATTCTGGGCCTTCTGCTCTTTATTCACATCGAGTGCCCCCCTACGCTAATTTTGGTAAAGAGGGCATCTCGCCATGGAAAAGTGTTTAGTAAGTTAGATGAATCATTGCTCATTCTTTTTCCATATATACAGCGATCATAAAAAGGGTACCGCTAAAAAGAGCAGTGGCGAAAAGCTGTACTATACTCGATTTGTGCGAAAAGCTGGACTATACTCGACTTGAATAGCCTGGAACATTTAGCAGGATCGTATATCTATTTCATTCGATTTATATATATATATATATATATATATATATATATATATAAAGACTTTCTTGATGCTTACACGCTCACTTTTTACAACCTACCACACACACACACACACACACACACACACACACGCACATATATATATATATATATATATATATATATATATATACCTGTTGAATTCAATAAGTTTTCAGACTTTTTTATACAGGCATTTTAAATTGTCGTAGACTCTTGAAAATTCAGTATGTTATTGCTATACATCTTATAAGATGGCTGAACAATTTTTATGATTTCAGGTTCAAATAAACAGCTACTGAAGCAATTGGAATACACCCTACTAAAGCCTGATTGTCACAGCTGGTGAATTTCAAAAATGCAATCTGGACATTAGAAGAACAATATGCAATAAAATTCTGTTTTAAACTTGAAAAAAAAAAATGCCATGTGATGAAAGCTAGATCTACTGCTATGACCCAGAGACCAAGAGACAGAGTTCCCAGTGGAAGCATGCTATCTCTCCCAGACCCAAGAAGGCCAGACAGAGCAAATCCACCCACAAACCTTGATGATCCTTTTTTTTTACAACAATGGCACTGGGTTCCCACTGGACAGACAGTCATCAAGGAATACTATGTTGAGGTTTTAAGGGAGTTCCGGAAGAGAATCCGTCGGAAGAGGCCAGCACTCTTCAAATCGGGTCTGTGGCATTTCCACCAGGACAATGCACCAGTCCACAACTCCATCCTTGTCACAGACTATTTGACCAAGATGGGCATCGAGACAGTTACTAACCCTCCTTATAGTCCGGACTATGCTCCCTGAGACTTTTGGCTATTCCCTAAGCTCAGAGACTGTCGTTATGAGACAATTGAGGAGATGACACGCTCACACAAGAGGACTTCCGTGGAGCCTTGCAGAAGTTGTTGGAACGGTACAAGTGCATTGCAGCCGGAGGAGATTAATTCGAAGGGGACTAGAGTTTCATGTGTGTACTATCAATAAAATTTCCCATACGAAAAAAAGTCTGGGAACTTATTTGATGATCCTCATATATATATATATATATATATATATATATATATATATATATATATATATATATCCACAGACTGTTTCGTTGTATCACAACTCTTCATTGAGGCTAGACACGTAGGACGCTTGAAGCTGGGATCTAAACCGGCCCAACTTTACGTTAAACTTAGTATCAGACCGCTCGGCCAACAAGCGTATCACGTCAGGTAGGGAATTATAAGGTATTAAGTATCAATAGCAGCAGCAGCAGCAGCAGCAGCGTTCGTTTGTTTACATTTTATACCTTACCGGATACCAAAGAGCTCAATTCGTTCAAAGAAATTTGCATTATGCGAGCGGCAGCCGAAAATTGCTTCGCCAGAATGCTCAACCCCCATGGGTCAGCGTATATATATATATATATATATATATATATATATATATATATATGTTATAACCAAGCTCTTTCGGGCAATATTTTCTACTGCACTTTGTTCATATCTATCTATCTATCTATCTATCTATCTCTGTCTGTCTATTCGTGTGTTTGTATATTTTAATACCCCGCTTTATTCTCTCTCTTTCCATCAATGTACTAATCTATCTATCTATCTATCTATCTATCTATCTATCTCTGTCTATTAGTGTGTTTGTATATCTTAATACCCCGCTTTATTCTCCCTCTTTCCATCAATGTACTAATCTATCTATCTATATATCTATCCTAATAAATGAAGCAAGTAACGAATTCATGCGTCTGGGTCATAGAAATCTAAGAAATGCACAATGGTTCCAGTTATTTCTACTTTTTAATGATATTGCAGCACACACACACGCACACACACAGACACAGACACATTTATATATATATATATATATATATATGTGTGTGTGTGTGTGTGTATGTGTGTGTGTGTATGTGTACTGGCCGCCGTAACCCCTTCACTTGCTAATAGTTTAGATAGGGATTCAATTTACTATCAGATTGAAAAACCCGAAATGGATCGATTTTGGTTTCAAGTTTTGAGCATTTTTGCGACAAATATTTAGAAGAAGAAGAATCACAAAGTATTTCAGCCTGAATTTCAAATTAAAAAAAAAAATCAAAGAAAAGAGGTAATAAAAAGCAATGTGCCGTTTATTTCTTTGCTTTAAAAAGGAATATCCAGGAAAAGGCAAAACAAATTGGAAAGACGTAGTCCACGAAAATAAAATAAAATAAAATAAATAAATCCAGAGAAATTTTCTTTTCTTTCCGAAGAGAGAAAATTTATCTTCGGCAAAATGACTTCAATTTCGAGATATGCTAACCTGGGGACATTTTTCTCGATCCGGCTCTCAGAAAAATAGATCTTCTATACAAAATCTTTTCTGTTTTTCTTCTTCCAAAAAAATGTTTTTCGTCTACGAATCAAATTTCCTTACGGAGCGTTTATTGGCCGACTTAGCATTCAAGAGGTGCAACTCCCATCCTCTTGATAAAATAATATATTCAAAAGCAAACAAACAAACAACATTTTCTTGAACTATTCAAAGGCTAGTTAATTCTTTTAACTCTTTCTTTTTCAAATAACTTATTTACTTGGTAAATCTATTCCTTTTTATTTTCAACAAAAATAAAACATATAGGTCCGTTTGAAATAGTATTCATGTAATATAATGGCCGAGGGATTTCGTTTTATTTATCTTGCCTTTCAGTTTAGTTAGGCTGAGAACCTTTCGCTTCGCGCATGGGTTAGTTAGGTGCAACATGAGCGCAGGTGTTCACGCGCACACGCGGGTAGGATGTGTCATTCACAGATGTCAAAATAAGAATCCCAGATAAGAATGGAACCAGGTATGTGAGCGATGTCATGCACCGAAGCGTGCGCGGAGGATTTGGGGGATTTGAAAAAAGTCAGGGAATTGAGTTCTTGCCTCGGAGGAAGACGGTTGACTTTCGGGGCTCGCCGAGATCAGACCAGTAGTTTGCGGCGGGGTGCCGAACGTGGTGGTGGTTGTGGGGGTGGGTAGATAGAAAAGTCAGCATAGAAAGATTGTACATCACTCTCCTGATGTCGAAAAACCTTTAAACTCAAAAAGGTGAATAAAAGTTTCGTACCTGAACCAATTTCGGGAGTTTCGTGTTTCGGGATTCCTATATTCTATATTTATGAGTATGAACATTATGGACGTTTTACGTACCGGCATGAATATGTCTATTTCGCGTAGCCATATCATGGCTAAGTTACATTCAACCTTGTTAGATTATAACGAAATGTTGGAAATAGATACATAAATAAAAGAATATTAAATAAAAAATATACATGCATAAGTTTTCGGGGATTTCATTGGAGATTACATTAAATTCTTTTTGGGACATTTTCAAAATAAATTTCGTTCGTTGGAGGAAGATGCAAAATTAATAAAAATTAAATTAACAGAGAGAAACTGATTTGAATTTAATCTTACTCCTACTACCATTGATAGGTTTTAGCTAACAACCATAGTGATACGTCTCTCTCTCTCTCTCTCTCTCTCTCTCTCTCTCTCTCTCTCTCTCTATCATGTGTGTGCAGCGAGAGAAAGAGAGAGAGAGAGAGAGAGAGAGAGAGAGAGAGTGATCTGACCATTGATATTTATGAGGTTTTCAGATTTATTCATTTGGTTCTACTTCAATGACATAGAGATACTTTAAACCATATAACTGCGTCCAAGAACGATCATTATTAGATGGCATGTATTACTAAAACCATATAAATATGCATAAATCATAAAAATTAGGACTTATTCGTATTAGAGTAGGAATATTTGAAACCGTATAAGTACATCCAAAAACGATCATTATTAGATGGCATGTACTACTTTAAAACCATATAAATATGCATAAATCATAAAAATTAGGACTTATTCGTATTAGAGTAGGAATATTTGAAACCGTATAAGTACATCCAAAAACGATCATTATTAGATGGCATGTATTACTTAAAACCATATAAATATGCATAAATCATAAAAATTAGGACTTATTCGTATTAGAGTAGGAATATTTGAAACCGTATAAGTACATCCAAAAACGATCATTATTAGATGGCATGTATTACTTAAAACCATATAAATATGCATAAATCATAAAAATTAGGACTTATTCGTATTAGAGTAGGAATATTTGAAACCGTATAAGTACATCCAAAAACGATCATTATTAGATGGCATGTATTACTTAAAACCATATAAATATGCATAAATCATAAAAATTAGGACTTATTCGTATTAGAGTAGGAATATTTGAAACCGTATAAGTACATCCAAAAACGATCATTATTAGATGGCATGTATTACTTAAAACCATATAAATATGCATAAATCATAAAAATTAGGACTTATTCGTATTAGAGTAGGAATATTTGAAACCGTATAAGTACATCCAAAAACGATCATTATTAGATGGCATGTATTACTTAAAACCATATAAATATGCATAAATCATAAAAATTAGGACTTATTCGTATTAGAGTAGGAATATTTGAAACCGTATAAGTACATCCAAAAACGATCATTATTAGATGGCATGTATTACTTAAAACCATATAAATATGCATAAATCATAAAAATTAGGACTTATTCGTATTAGAGTAGGAATATTTGAAACCGTATAAGTACATCCAAAAACGATCATTATTAGATGGCATGTATTACTTAAAACCATATAAATATGTATAAATCATAAAAATTAGGACTTATTCGTATTAGAGTAGGAATTTTTGAAACCGTATAAGTACATAAAAAAACGATCATTATTAGATGGCGTGTGTTACTTAAAACCATATAAATATGTATAAATCATAAAAATTAGGACTTATTTATTTTAGAGTGGGAATTTTTGAAACCGTATAAGCACAACCAAAAATGATCAATATTAAATAGCAAGTGTTACTTAAAACTATACACTAGCGTATAACGTATGGTTATTAAAGAAGAATACTTCAAGGCATACAACTATATGCAAGTTATTTGAAATAGAGAAGGAATGCTTGATAAAACTTGCCCAGTCGGCTGGGGTCGTAGAATACATCGACATCAGCTCTGCAGTTTAGTATAAGTAGAGATTTTGTTTACATACAGTTAAATGTCAAAACAGTTCTATATTAAACACTTCAGTATAGTGTAAGTACAGTTTCAATGTCAAAAACCAGTTCCATTTCAAATAATTCAGTTTAGCATAACCACGCTGTTTAAATGTAAGTACGGTTTCAGTTTAGCATAAGCATGCAGTTTAAATGTAAGGACGGTTTAATAGTCAAAAACATTTCTATTTCAAGCAATTCAGTTTAGTTAAACAATTCAGCTTAGCATAAGTATGCCGTTAGTTCTATTTAACCCATAGAGTGGACCTGGGAGCGATGGTATGAAGGGGTACGTC
This sequence comes from Sepioteuthis lessoniana, assembly GCA_963585895.1. Taxonomy (NCBI): domain Eukaryota; kingdom Metazoa; phylum Mollusca; class Cephalopoda; order Myopsida; family Loliginidae; genus Sepioteuthis; species Sepioteuthis lessoniana. The sequence continues at coordinate 56,845,385 of OY757944.1, read as the reverse complement.
GCATTCCCCAAAGCTCCTGTGTTACTGGAACCTAACCATCAGATTGATTAGTGTCATATCCAGGACACTTGTTGTGTGGTCTTAAACCTCTGCAGAAGTGCAGTCGGTGTATTCTACAGCCCCAGCCGACTGGGCAATAAAATATGTGGTCGTTATCCGATAGCCAAGTGAAATCAGTCAATTTATGATCATCTCTTCTCGTAATTATGTATATCCATCGGTAAAATTTAGTCATTGATAAAAGGTGTCGAATTACTATGGTCAGTTAATGGTCAGTTACCTCTAGTCTCTGAATATATTAATCACCGCCTCCCACCCCGCACGAACAGGATGTGACACAAAGTTAAATTTTAAGCGGGGTTTAACAGATTTAAATTTAGGGTTTTTATTATGCTAGACCGATTGCCATACGAAGGTTAAAACGACCAGTTTAACTCGTTATGGGTAAATAAGTCGAGAGGAAAAAAAATTGGACTGATGCTTTTCCGAGGGTATATGTTATATGTGAAATGCAAAAATTCCAGTCGGCTGGTAACATTTTCAATGACGGTAAACGTTACATTACGAACGGAAAAGGTTTGTAATATTTTGGTAATATGAGGCTAAATTTGGCAACTTTTGACACTTTTGCCGAAGTTGTGATGGTGACATTTGGTGACTCTGGATTGTGAAATGCTGCACTCGCTTGATTCTCTTCGAGTACCACTTGCTGGAGTATAGCCTCGGAATTCATGGTTTAAGTATTAGCTAAATAGTCAAGGTTCTTGTAACTAGAGAGAAATTTTTTAATCCATCTGCTTACTGTACTGTGATCAATTGTGACTTCACCTTTCACACAACGAATGTTGAGCCTAGCCGGCTGGGGCTGTAAAATACACCGACTTCATCTCTGTAGAGAGGTAAGACTCCCTCTCCACTACTGGAGCTTTGGGAACGCAATGTTCCCTTCCATTGTCATATTCCCAGGGTTACTCTGACCCGGAGTAGTAGCTCCTGATAGGGTCCTATCAATGGGTCAAATAGAAAAGTTTGACATTTAAATTGTGTGCATACAAATGGTCTAGGCTAAATTAAATTGTTAGTAATAGAATTTCTAGATCATTTAATTGTGTGTAAACAAATGACTGATGTTCAATTGAATTGTTAGTCATACATTGCAATACCCAGAGCCATTTAACTTTACTGACTTACACTTAATTCAATTGTTAGAAATAAAACTGTTTGAACCTTTAACAGTGTGTAAACAAATGACTGATGTTTAATTGAATTGTTAATGATACATAGCAATACTTGAAACCATTTAACTTTATTGACTTATGTTTACAAATCATATACATCTAATATATATATATATATATATATATATATATATATATATATATATATATATATAAACCATATTTGGGATTAAATAACCAACAATGGTTGATATACTATAAAAACAAACGAAATCCGAAAAGTATAAATTCCTGCACGTTTATCTGTGCGGTTTCACAAATAACACACGGAGTGAAGCAATGCACAACGTGTCAGCGCATGAACTACCATGATACTACCAACCACAGTGGGTACCTTTTACGGCTTTAAGTCTTTCGGTCACGTGATATAAACACCACAAACTTACAAGAGACCAAAATATTGTAAAACTTTTGACTCACCCGAGTATCAAAATGAATCCGAAAAATTGATATAAAAATTATTTTTATTTTATCTTACAGAGTTACGAGTTTCCTTCAGTAAAAAGAGTGAATCCAGTCTGCTGGGGATGTAAATTAAACTGAGTGTCCTAGATATGACACGAAGCAATCTCATAGTGAGACATCAATAATTCTGGAGCTTTGGGGAAACCTGACTGCCCCTTTATTGCCATCGCTCCCAGGTTCACTCTGGCTCTGAGTGGTAGCACCTAATAGATGCTATGGGACAAATAGAACTGTTTGACACTAAACGGTGTGGAAACGAATGACTTATACTAAATTAAATTGGTGGAAATAGAACTGTTTGATCATTTAACTGTGTGTAAGCAAATGACTGATGTTTAATTGAATTGTTTGTGATAAATTGCAATAATGGGGACTATTTAACTTTGACTTACGGTAAATTGAATTGTTAGAAATAGAACTGTTTGTCATTTAACTGTGTGTATACAAATGACTGATGTTTAATTGAATTGTTTGTGATAAATTGCAATAATGGGGACTATCTAACTTTGTTGACTTACGCTAAATTGAATTGTTAGAAATAAAACTGTTTGGTCATTTAAATATGTGTAAATAAATGAGTTGTGTTTAATTGAATTGTTTGTGATACAAAGAAATATTTGGAAAGATTAATCGTTGTTGATTTATGCCAAATTGAATTGTTAAAAATGGAACTGTTTGATCATTTGTACACGATCACAAGTAATAGGGGATCATAATGAACAGCCATAACACTTTCTTTACATAAAAATATACGTCTCTCTTTATTTCTCTCGTAAGGGTTAAAACTTCGAGAGAGAGAGAGAGAGAGAGAGAGAGAGAGACACACACACACACAGAGGTAGACGGAGGACGCGGACAAAGACTGGCTGAGGAGTCGGTGGACAGTTATATTGACCCTTCCTTCTTGGCCACCTTGTGCTTCTATGTTCAGGGCCAGACTTTGCACTTCTTCTGCTTCGCAGCTGAGTGGGGGCACTGCCACCATCGGAGCACTCGCTAGCCACTCTGCATGACTGACCGTATCTGACCTTATGACTCCGAGTCTGACGGCGTCTGAAAGGGGGTATACTGGGGTCACTCCCCCAACGCCACTGATGGCGCAGAGGGCGGCTGAGTGTCGACTCTATGACAGCGTGACACCGTGACTGACTGTCTTGACTTGGGTACCTGTGTATAGATAAATTCATATCGCCTAACTATTTTTTTTTTTAGTCAAACAGTTCTAATTCAAACAATTCAGTTTAGCATAAGTATGCAGTTTAGTTCTATTTAACCCATAGATAGGGCCCTATCAGGTGCTAACATTCCGGGCCAGAGTCGATCAGGGAGCAATGACAATGAAGGGGTACTCCACATTCCCCAAAGTTCACTGGAACCTCACCATCAGATTGTTTAGTGTCATATCGAGGATACTCATTGGGGTGGGGGATCTAACCCCTCTGCTTAGGTTCAGTAGGCGTATTCTACATCCCCAACCGACTGGGCAATACACAGAGTTAATGTCAAAACAGTTTTATTTCAGATAATTCAGTTTAGCATAAGTACGCTGTTTAAATGTCGAAACAGTTCTATTTTAAACAATTCAGTTTAGTATAAATAAGCAGTTTAAATGCAAAAAACAGTAAACTCCAACTACCATTTAGTTCTATTTAACCCATAAATAGGACCCTTATCAGGTGTTACCACTCCGGGCCAGAGTGGATCTGAGAGCGATGGCAATAAAGGCATACTCCGCATTCCCCAATGCTCCAGGATTACTAGAAACTCACCATCAAATTTTTAGTGTCATATCTAGGACTCTCATTGCGGGGTAGGGGGTACCCCCCTGCAGAGTTGAAGTCAGTGAATTCTACAGCCCCAGCCTACTGGGCCAATTATCAATCGTAAATAGAATTATTCAAATTTGAATCTATTTAACTGTTTGCAAAAAATGAGCTCAGACCCGTTTAAAAAAGGTGTTTACAAGTTATGTATATTCAATATATAGGAATAAAGAGGATTTAGCTTAAAATAACCCGCAATGCTTGATGTGCCATAAACCATAAACAAATCAAATCATATATATTCAACATATATGTATAAAGAGGATTTGGCATTAAATTACCTAAAATGGTTGATATGCCCTAAAACCCAACCAAACCAAATCTTATATATTTAGTATATATGTATAAAGAGGATCTGGCTTTAAATAACCTACAGTGGTTGATATGTCATAAACCCCAACTAAACCAAATCTTATATATTCAATATATATATGTATAAAGAGGATCTGGCTTTAAATAACCTAAAATGGTTGATATGCCCTAAAACCAAAACCAAGCAAAATCTTATATATTTAATATATATGTATAAAGAGGATCTGGCATTAAATAACCTAAAATGGTTGATATGCCCTAAAACCCAACCAAACAAAATCTTATATATTTAATAAATATGTACAAAGAGGATTTGGCATTAAATAAACGACAATAGTTGATATGCTATGAAACCAAACCAATTCAAATAATTTATATTTAATAAATATGTTTAGAGAGGATCTGGAATTAAAGAACCGACTATAGTTGATATGTCACAAAACCAAACATAACCAATCAAAAAATGGTGAAATATAACCCAAAGAATTGCAAATAAAAAACGCTTTTTAAAGAGATGAGCCCTTTCGTATTCCAGAAGACGGTCATCATCATCTTCTTTACTGACCGCTGCACCCAGAAACTTTTTCTTTACCAGAGAGTCAGTTTGTTTCTCCTCCATGGGTCGCCTGCATGGGCCTCTTTACTGACCGCTGCACCCAGAAACTTTTTCTTTACCAGAGAGTTAGTTTGTTTTCCCTACATGGATTGCCTGCATGGGTCTTTTTACTGACCGCTGCACCCAGAAACTTTTTCTTTACCAGAGAGTTAGTTTGTTTTCCCTACATGGATTGCCTGCATGGGTCTTTTTACTGACCGCTGCACCCAGAAACTTTTTCTTTACCAGAGAGTCAGATTGTTTCCCCTCCATGGATTGCCCTCATGGGCTTCTTTACTGGCCTCTCTGCACAGAAACCTTTTCTTTAGCAGAGAGTCAGCGTCTTTCCTCTCAATGGATTGTCTTTTCGACACAGTCTCCTTGTGAAAAACACATGTTTAGCCCATTTGTAAATCTTTTTTTTTTTTTACTAAAACATGCTTTTTCCGTTGATATTACCCATTTTTCAGATAATCACACATGGTTTGCTCTTCTCAGCCGGCAAAAATCTGATGACAAAGTTTTATTCAAGCTTGTAGGATTTTTTTTTTTTTTTAATTATGTGCCATTTTCAATAGCCTCAAAACAAATATTTTTACGGGATTAAACTATATTTTTGCAATAAACCAATCCCAAACAACGCAGAATTTACATTTACCGTAAAAATTACGAAAAAGTTTTGATTTTTTCTAAAAAAAATTTCCCTTTTTTATTGAATGTGCCGGTTTGATAGGTAACTAGTTAAATAACTAAATAAGTAGGCCGACTTTAGTCGCGGGCAACCCGAGGGTGACCCAAGGGCTCAATTTTCAATAGCTACTTCACCAAGGTTTAGCAGAGGGCACTACTCCTTTCTCTGGATTGCTCCACTTACTCTTGATCCTTACCTTACAATGCTGAGTTTTAAGCAAGGTGGCATCTTGTACCATTTTTGAGTCTTTGGTATGACTCAATCTGGGATTGAACCCCGGTCTCTTGGAGCATTGCCGAACACTCTACCTACAAGTAGATTCCTTTTTTTTTTTTATTGAACAGCCCTCGTATCTTGTTCATAAAGTTTTGTTTACGCTTGTAAAAATAAAAAAAAGTAAAGTTGGGAGCGGGTTCCATATTCGAGCACCAACTACTTGCACCAATCGTAAATGCGCTCCATATGGCAAGTCTGAGTGGTGTTCGAGGGTTGGTTCTGGATGGACAAAGATCACCGTAGGGTTTTATTTCTTTGTTAGTATCACGTGAATTTTCCAAGCCTGTTCTATACCAGGATAAAATCTATCAGATTGTTTTTATTCTCGAGGGAAGGATTATTATTCCAAGAGAGGACAAATGTAAATATTTACCTTGGATCTGTTGGTTGTAGTGAGAATGAAAAAACAGCATGATAACTGGACAGGAGTAGGCTGGTCAATATATATATATGTATATATATATAAGTAATATTTTTTGATTATTTTACTTTTCTTCATGCTTCCAACTTACACTAACACCCGCAAATAAACTGACATTTCTATTTCCCTATTCTTCATTCTTTCTTTCCATTTCTTCTTCACTAATTTTCTCATTTTCTGCCTTCAATTCTTTCTTTCTTTCTTTCTTTCTTTCTTTCTTTCTTTCTTTCTTCACTCTCCACAAACCAACCTTTCATAGACGCTATGTTTCTCCATAACTTGTTTTAAAAAAATGACGTTTCATGACGTAATATTTTCGAATATTTCTCTGTATTAGTTTCAAAGCAGTATTTTAAATTCCTAATTCCCTCGCTGAAGATGACAAAAACACTTTCTGTCTGAAATTTTCGTAATTTCAAGTCTTAAACAATCCTGTCGAAACAGTCGGTGGAACTAATTAAGTTGAAATTAATTAATTAAATCTTTTTCCATCCATTTATATGTATTTCTTTCTGTTTTCTCTATCCAACATATATATATATATATATACACACACACACACACACACATATGTATATATACAGACACACAGACACACACACACACACATATATATATATATATATATATATATTGTAAGGGTGAGATGTTTGTTATATAAACAAAGCGATGAAAAATGAAGCCCAAGCTCTTTTTATTTGTAAACATTCTTTTTCGGTTTCCTCTTTTCTCCTTTTCTCCGGGGGAAAGACAATCGATGAAGTTAGAGAAGAAAGAAAATGAAAATTGATCTAGAGAAGAAAAATGAAAAGATAGATAGATAGATAGATGCGGACAGATTATCATTTCTATTTTTTTTCTCAGTCTTAATTATAATCGTCTAAAGAAGAGAAATTCGATTAAGTTTAAAAAGAGGGAGACATAGACTGATTGACGTTAAAGGAAAAAAAAAAAGAACAGAGAGAACGTGGGAGTAGAGGCAAAAGGAAAAAAAAAATACTGACAAAGAGAGACAAAGAATTAGTAACTTTGATTGAGGAACTGATAGAATAAAGCGAGGGCAAGGAGAAGACAGAAAGAGAAATACATAGAGGGTGTAAGAAAGAGTGAGAAGGGGAGATAGAAGATAGAGAAAGGAAGAAAGAAAGAGGGAGAGGGAGAGAGAAGAAGAAGAAATAAAAGGAAAGAGAAAGAAAAAGAGATAAAGAGAATCAGAGAGAGAGAGAGAGGGGGAGAGAAGGGGGAGTAAAGAGATAGAAATAGATTGAAAGCTAGAAAAAGAGAGAAATTGTAATGAGAGTGAGGACGAAAAGGGGAAAAGGAGATATAGAAAAAAGAGTAAGAAAAAGAGAGTGAAATATATATATATATGTATATATATATATATATATATATAGAGAGAGAGAGAGAGAGAAAGAGAGCAAGAGAATGAGAGAGAATTAAAAAGAAGGAGCAAAAAACTCTTGAGAAAAAAGGAAAGTATGCAAAGGATTGATACGGACTGATATATATATATATATATATATATGTGTGTGTATAAAAGAGAGAGAGAGAGAGAGAGAGAGTAAAAAGACAGGGAGAATGTTGTAAGTGTGAGAGAACGAGAGAGAGAGAGAGAGGAAGAGGAGAAAGAAACTTAACTAGAGCGAAAGTGTGTGAGAGAGTAAGATAGAGAGATGGGGACAAAAACAGTGGGCTTGAAGAGAGAGAGAGAGAGAGAGAGAGAGAGAAAGAGAGATAAAAGGAGAAACAGTATGACATTGAAAAAGAGAGTGAAGAAGAATGAGGGACCAAATAGAGTGAGAGAGAGAGAGAGAGAGAGAAAGAGAGATAAAAAGAGAGACAGTATGAAATTGAAAAAGAGAGTGAAGAAGAATGAGGGACCAAATAGAGTGTGTGTGTGTGAGAGAGAGATAGATGAAAAGAGAGAGAGAAAGAGAGATAAAAGGAGGGACAGTAAAAAATTGAAAAAGAGAGTGAAGAAGAATGAGGGACCAAATAGAGTGAGAGAGAGAGAGAGAGAGAGAGAGAGAGAAAGAGAGAGAGATGTAATGTACGGTAACGGAAAAGAGGCGACCAAAAAGGATAGTAGCGATCATATTGCCCCCGGATAGTCAAGTTCATTTGGCTGTATTTTTGTCTTTGCTATAGTTTTATCCTATTAAAATCCTGCCGAATACGATGCCATGGCATTCCAGGAATTTATCTAAAATACAAAGAAGTAGCCAGGGATCTTTGGAACAGAAATAAAAAAAAAGAAAGAAAAAGATGAATAATCATTTCTTCAGATTCTTTACTGCCCAAGGCTTGCATGGCATCAACACCAGTACGGACAGATCATTTCCAAATATTTTTTCCCCTCGAGTTCTGGATGTGTAATCATTCGTATTTTTCTTGAAAGGGAAACATTGAACTAAGGTAAGTATTTGAATAGTCATCCGGCTCGATGCGCATGCGTATACGTAGCAATAGCACTATATTAGGAAACAACCTTGCTTCTTTGTGATAGCACACTGGAAGTAGACATTAAGTTCGCCTGTTCGAGTTTCTACGTTCAATGAAATTGGAAACGTTCTTAAAGATTGCGATATAATGCCTTTAAATCTTTCTTGAAAAAAATAGAGGGATTGATTGATTTTAACGGTATGTCAAATCATCTTAGCTTATTTTATGCCTAGAGATTACATTGGTTTGGTTCGGTTTGGTTTTATGGCATATCAACCTTTGTAGGTTATTCAACGCCAAATCCATTTTTATGTAAATAATTAGTTCTATTTAAAACAACTGAGTTTGGCATGAGTATACAGTTTGTCAAAAACATTTCTATTTCAAACTATTCAGTTTATTCAAGCAGTTATATATAACAATTCTATTCAGTATAAGTACAGTTTCAATGTCAAAAACAGTTCAATTTCAAATAATTCAGTTTAGAATAAGCACGATAAGTTTGATTGTGAAAAACATTTCTATTTCTTGCTATCCCATTTAGTTAAGCAGTTCTAATTCAGCTAATTCAGTTTAGTATAAGTACAGAACAATTCAGTTTAGTGTAAATACAGTTTCAATGTCAAAAACATTTCTATTTTAAGCTATTCAGTTTAATCAAACAATTCAATTTAGCATAAGTATGCCGTTAGTTCTATTAAACCCATAGATAGGGCCCTATCAGCTGCTACCACGCATCTCTAGTCTTTAAACCCTTTTTGTGCTAATTTGCTGCATTCGCTTATTATATGATTGATTATTTCTTCTCTCTCCCCACATCACTAACGCTTGCTTTTTGTTGCGTCTTATCAATTGTTGCTTTATAGCAATTGGTCTTAATAGAGTTGTTTTGTGTTTCGATAAGAAGAGATTCATTTTCCCTCATAAGTTTTCCCTTTCTTAAACATATCCAGCTCTTCTCGCTTGAGTTTCCACGTATTTGTCGCTTGAAATATCCATACAGTTGTTTTTCTTCCTAATTCTGTTTCAAAGTTATTGTTGTTCTGTTGATCTTTGTATTGTTTGTGTTTTTCGCAGTCGCTGTAATTTGCCCTTCTTTGTGTTTTTTAATGTAGTCTTCGTATCGATGTGTCGACGCTATCTTCCATGCATGTCAGTCTTATCCCCCCTTTTCTGTCAAATATTGTCTTTCAGTGTCACCTCTTGGATGTAACATCTCATGCATCATCATGGGTTTTCTTGTTCTCTGGTCCATTCGTTGAAGTCCCTCCCACATCCACTTCAAGTACGGCCCCGAATATCGTACAAGGGAAATAGCCCAGTGACACTATGTTAGCCACTCGTTGTGTTGGTGTGTTTATGCGCGGGTCAGAGAATCTCTTTATTTTGGCGCGAAACCCACACAAAGCGGCTGAAGGCGAGATCTCCACCGAGACCGGAAGTGGAGAAGCAAAGGAAGGTCCCTAAGAGGACAGAGAGAGGCAGATGAAAAAGGAGGGTGGAAGAGAACAGTCGACTTGAGATAACTGTCCAGAGAAGGACACAGTCAGCAGAAGGAGGCAGTGAGAAGCAGAGCAGAGAAGACAGTCGAGAGATGAGTCAGCATTCCTAGTGGCTTTGTGGAAGTTTCGCGCACAATTATTCGCCCACGATAGCCTGCAAATGCACGAAGAGCTGCACAAAAGTGTCACATAGACTTCACGCTTCTTGCGCTTGGAGCTAACCCAAGCCCGTGTTTGTTCGTTTGTTCTTTTGTTCCCCACTCTCGGTAGTGTTTTGCGTATCTGTAAAGAAATGTATAATGCCCCTGGTCGGAAAAGAGAGAAACCACTAGACGATCTGATCTAATGGCTGTTAGTGGTTTAAGGGAGCTGATATAGTGGGGTCGGCCGGCGAGGGGTATTGTCACAGCCCGGGTGTATATTCTTTTGATGAGATTTCTGCCATATATTTAGATTTTGAGTAGTTTTCTCGTTCTTCTGAGGTACATTTAAAATTTTTTTCTTTCGAATCCTCTTGTTTGATGATGTTCACTTCCAGTGCTTTTAATTTTCCTTTTCTTCGAACGTTCTGATTTTTCTTGAATTGGTAGTTCTATTCCTTCAGTAATTTCATTATAAATGCGAGTTTTTCCTACCACAGTTAGCTAACCATTTTTCTTTTGGAGTCTAGTGGCAGCAAGTCTCCTCAGGGCCCTGGGACTCTTCTCGGTATTCTGGGTGATCTAAAAAATGCTGTACTTTGGATGGTCTCGATTTAATCACCGATTTTCGACTTATCCAGTTACTTTTCAAAGCTATAGGAACCGTTCCAAGCGCGCAAATTACAATAGATATCATCATTACCCACATATTTCTTAGTTCATAGGTAAGGTCCAGGTACTTGTCCCTCTAATAGACAAAAAATTATTTAAAATAATTGCACAGGAACGTTGAAAATAGGTTTATCATTATAATCAAACGTTAACAAATGAATCAAATTAAACGTGTGAAGTCATCTGATGTAATGATATTCTACGCCGAAATAGATATATTATGACAAATTAACCAGGTTTGAATTTTCTTCTAATTGCATTATATATATATATATATATATATATATATGCATGTTTGATTGAATAACAAAAACACATTTTGTCTAGATAATTAAGATCCTTTCAAGTTTCCTGATAAGTGTCTTGGTTTCAGGTTGGAATTGGTGGACCTTTCATAGGCTATCTTCAGGGGTTACTTGCATATATAAAGAGTTTTTTTTTTTAGGTTTTTTATAAAGCGCTAGGGACAGTTTTGGTATATTCATCCATCAATTCCAACCTGAAACCAAGACAAGTATCAGGAAACTTGATAAGCCAGAATACTGAGAAAAGTCCTGGGGACTTGAGGAAACTCTCTGACCCCTGTGAAAAACTATAACAGAGAAGTGATCCCTCAGGATAAAATTAAAATTTCGTCATTAAATAACCCAGAAATAGTTGATATGCTGTTAAACAATTAAAACTTACCAGTATTTGGTAAGTTTTATTTGTTTAACGGTATATCAACTATTTCGGGGTTATCTAATACCAAAATTTTAATTTTATCCTTTGTTTTGATGTAAAGTGAGGGATAACTTCTCTATTATAGGTAATTTGGAGACAGATACCTCATTTCTTGATGTCCTACAATTTCATTCATTTTAATAATCAAGTATATTTTACGACTGTTTAAAAATGATTGCAATGAAACTTTGAAAACATCTATGGTTATGATTATAATTCAACATTTACTAATGAATCAAATTTTCTACATTAAGTAACCCATAAGGAGTTGATATGCCGTTAAACAAGTGAACTGTTGTGGACCAGTAAAGGGTCTGGAAGAATAACATAACTCGGGTTTGCCGGGAATAAGTACAGACCCCGGTGTTAATAGTCAGGGAAGAGTTCATTACCGACCACAGGTTGGGTACCATAACATAAACTAAACCAGATATCTCCACTGTTCTTAGTCATTTCTATGTGCGGATTTAAAATGAAAGATCAATTTGGAAATATAACTCATATATTGATGTCCTTAAACTTCATTCCTTTTTCGTAATCAAATATAGAGGAAATTCTCTTGCGAAACGGCTAACATGCTGGATAGATAGATAGATAATGAAGAACTGAGATAGATAGATAGATAGATAGAAAAGGACTGAGATAGACAGATAGATAGATATTGAACATTCCGAAATAAATTGATTGATAGATAGATAATGAATATCCCGAGACAGATTAATTGATTGAGAAACTGATTGATAGCTAATGAACATACTATGATACACGAGGTATATTTGAAAAGTTAGGGGGCAGGTGTCGCAATCAATTTATTTCACTTCCAAGCAAACTACATGAATTCTCCTTCAGTAAAGGTAATCCCTCCATCAACTCTAATGCCCTTTCCTATTCTTCTCTGCAACGCTTCAATACTCTATTGGAAGGGTTATTCTAGGCTGCTCCTCGGCTACGTCTTTACGGCCTTCTTCACCACCTCCACACTATTAAAACGGGTGCCTTTGATTATCCCTTTGAACTCAGGGAAAAGAAAAGAAATCACCTGGTACAATATCTGGTGGATATTGCGGTTGTTCCTCTCGGCCAGATATTAATGGATACTCGACTCATTATGGGGGTGTCCTCGTGGTGTAATGGTTAAAGCGATGCACTGCGGAATCGTAATAAGGAAGTTCGTATTCCAGTCGCGCTATTACGTTCACTTTCGGGCAAATACCCTTGGGAAAGGTATGAACCCCCTTATCCTTCCAGCTATTGGTTAAAGAGTACCACTACTGTTCTTCTAGGAGAATGGCTTTAAGTAGCCTACAAAGGTTGATATGCCATTAAACAAAGAAACCAAACCAAACCAAACCAATCGACTCATTATGAGCAGGTGCATTATCGTGTTGAAGCAACCAGGATTTGTCCTGTCTTAATTCTCATCTCCTTTCATTCACTTTTTTTAGACATATGGTGATTAATAGAAAGGAAATAAAGAATTAAAATGAAATAAAGTCAAAAGTGTAGCAATTTCCAGGATTCTTTGACAAGAAACCTAATTCATGCATGCCAGAAAGATAAAATGATTGGCTGCAAACGAAAATCTGTACTCACATAAGCCTACACCTTAGTACTGGGGGTGTCCTCGTGGTGTAATGGTTAAAGCGATGGACTGCGGGATCGTAGTACGCGAGTTCGTACTCCAGTCGCGCTATTACGTTCACTTTCGGGCAAATACCCTTGGGAAAGGTATGAACCCCCTTATCCTCCCAGCTATGGGTTAAATAGTACCACTACTGTTCTTCTAGGAGAATGGCTTTGGCATTAAATAACCTAAAAAGAGTTGATATGCCATTAAACAAAGAAACCAACCTTACAACTGAAAGAACCTTTTAACCCAGATACTTGCAGCAAATATAAGATCTTATAGTATTTTATGGTCTGACACTTTACCATGTTCACTGTTAGCAAGCCAACACCGCCGAAGTATATCTAACAAAAAAAAACAAAAAACAAAACAAACAGTAACAAGCCGACACCACCGAAGCTTTTCTCATTGAATCACCAATATCAATCCGGCACCATCGAAGCATATCTAACTGAAACACCAATATCAATCCAACACCATCGAAGCATATTTAACTGAAACACCAATAGCAAGCAGACACCACCGAAGCATGTCTAACTGAAACACTAATTGGAAGCTGACACCACCGAGGCATATCTAAATGAAACACTCATTGCAAGCCGACACCACCGAAGTATATCTAACTGAAATACCAATATCAAGCCAACACCGTCGAAGCATATCTAACTGAAACACCACTAGCAGGCCGACACCACCGAAGCTTTTCTCACTAAATCACAAATATCAAGCCGAAACCATCGAAGTATATCTAACTGAAACACCAAGAGCAAGCCGACACCACTGAAGAATATCTAACTGAAACACCAATAGCAAGCCGACACCACCGAAGCATATCTAACTGAAACACCAATATCAAGCCGATACCACCGAAGCATATCTAACTGAAACACCAATAGCAAGCCGACACCACTGAAGTATATCTGACTGAATCATCAATTGAAACCTTTGCTGGACCTACCTACTTGACTTATGACATAACCATAATTTCAAACACTGAAAATGATTTATATAATTCAACATCTTCATTTGGGAGAAATGACTGTTTTCTACTAGTCGGGGAAATCATTTCCTCATCTACAGAATAGCTGTTTTTAAAACCCAGGAAAATAAATTGGAAGTTAAAAAATATCTCTTTGTCTTACTTTCCTTCCTCAATTACAAAGCTCCAATAATGATTACTTAAAATCAACCACTGACTTGCTGAATGATCGTCTGTCTCTGCGGCAAGAACTTGCTATAGACGATGAGCTTCACATTGGAGAATGTGATCAACAAGAGTCAGTTTTGCTTTTATCAGCCTCGAAAACGTCGAAGAATTCCACTGATTCTTCTGTGGCTAGATTTCTGGGTCGTAATAAAAAGGAAATCCTGATGTAGTTAGCCGGGATGGTAGAATATATCGACTGCATGTCTGCAGAGGGGTAAGACTCGCATAACGACTGTCCTGATTATGACACTAGACAATCTCTTCCCAGTTGTCTGGGGCTGCAGAATACACCGACTGCATCTCAGCGGAGGGGTAAGACTCCTCCAACGAGTGTCTTAGATAATTACACTAAACCATCTGAGAGTAAGGTTCCAGTAATGCTGGAGCTTTGGGGAATGCGGAGCGCCCCTTTATTGCCATCGCTCGCAGGTCCACTCTGGTCCGTAGTGGTAGCACCTGATGAGATCCTATCTATCTACTAAACAATGTACTTATGTTAAACTGAATTATTTAAAATAGAACCGTTTTTACATTTAACTGTGTATAAACAAATGACTGATTTTTAATTGAATTGTTATTGATACATTGTAATACTTTTTACCTTGTTGACAAAACTGAATAGTTTGAAATAGAGCTGTTTTTGACATTCAAACTGAGTACTTATTCTAAACTGAATTGTTTGAATTTGAACAGTTTATAAGTATGAAATGGAGTTAGCATTAAATAACTAACAACGCTTGACATGCCATAAACCAAATCAAATCCCCCCCCACAAATCCATATCTCATAAACAGTGATGACTTTACGAAGCAGGTCTGGCTTAATTTGAAGAAGCTTGCTGATGTCCGGACGCACCTACATGTGGTATTCTCACTGAACAGCATTCAGCATCCATGGTGCCAATTTTACACGGACTTGCCGCTGATAATAATCCTCCAAACACCGTCTTTTTTTTCATGCCCAGTTGATTTGCGATTATTCAGTCAACCGACGATCGTTACATGTCAACTTCTTTAACCGCTCGACCATGACCTCAGTTTTCTTTGTTGAAGTCCTCCAGCTACAGGAGTCATTTCACCACCGCGTACCTCTCTTCGAAACTCTTGTACCATTTAAAAATACGTGTACGCGGTAGTGTACTATCTCCATACACTTCCCGAAGCATTTCAAGCCTTTTTGACGGACATTTTCACAATCAGAACAAACATTTCAAGTTTATTTACTCATTGTTCTCTAACGTCCGTTCGCCAGTGCTCATAACAGAACAATCTGAACCCCCCCCCCAAAAAAAAAACGAGGGGTAACCAGGAGTGTTAGAAAAAATGTAATGGATGCAGAAAATTTAGAATACAGCTATATATATTCCCAAGATTTGTTAGATGATAAAACAATTCGCTTATTTCCCTTTCATCCTTAGCTCACACAGCACTCTCACTTTAGTTACTTTTTAGACAGACTTCATTTTGATAGAATGTTCGCCAATGGTCCAGGAGACCTGGGTTCAATCCAAGGTCGCATCATACCAAAGACTTTAAAAGGGGCACATGATACTTCCTTGTTTAACACTCAGTGATATAAGGTACGTATCAAGGGTAAAGTGGAGCAATCAAGGGAAAGAAGTAGCACCCTTCCCTACACCTGGGTGTATTAGTTATTGAAA
Source organism: Sepioteuthis lessoniana (assembly GCA_963585895.1). Lineage (NCBI taxonomy): Eukaryota > Metazoa > Mollusca > Cephalopoda > Myopsida > Loliginidae > Sepioteuthis > Sepioteuthis lessoniana. Next base: position 56,829,588 of record OY757944.1, on the reverse strand, counting down.
AGGGCGCCTTCTGATCGCTCTCGACTACAGTCACCAACTACTAATACCTGTATATCGATTAATAGATAGATAATGAATATACTGAGATATATATATATATATATATATATATATATATATATATATATATATATATATATATATATATATATATATAATGATAATAGATAATTAACTAGTTTGATACAGCAATAGCTGTTTTGATAATACTTTTCATGAATTTAAAGTCCTGACGAATGTTATTATATCCGAAACGTTTCACATCGATTTTTATAATAAATTTCTCAAATTTGGATTGTTTTGTTTTTTCTACTTTACTTCATTGATTGATAGATAGATTGATCTGAATTGACATAGATAGATAGATAGATAGATATATAGATCTGAATTGATATAGATAGATAGAAAGATAGATAGATAGATAGATAGATAGATAGATCTGAATTGACATAGATAGATAGATAGATAGATAGATAGATAGATAGATCTGAATTGACATATATATATATATATATATATATATAGATAGATAGATAGATAGATCTGAATTGAGATAGATAGATAGATAGATAGATAGATAGATAGATAGATAGATCTGAATTGACATAGATAGATAGATAGATAGATCTGAATTGACATAGATAGATAGATAGATAGATAGATAGATAGATAGATCTGAATTGACATAGATAGATAGATAGATAGATAGATGGATAGATTGATCTGAATTGACATAGATAGATAGATAGATAGACTGAGTTAAATAGATTGATAGATAGATAAATCTAAATTGACATAAATAGATAGATAGATAGATTGATTGATAGATATGAATTGACATAGATAGATAGATAGATAGATAGATAGATAGAACTGAATTGAGATAGATAGATAGATAGATTGTTTTAGATTGACATAGATAGATAGATAGATAGATAGATAGACTGAGTTAAATAGATTGATAGATAGATAAATCTAAATTGACATAAATAGATAGATAGATAGATAGATAGATATGAATTGACATAGATAGATAGATTGATAGATAGATAGATAGATAGATCTAAATTGACATAGATAGTTAGATAGATAAATAGATAGACAGAGTTAAATAGATTGATGCGTATGTAAATAATGAACATATGTAGATAATAAACATACTTACGGAGATAATGAACATGCTCAGTTTGATAATAAATATTTTGAGATAGACAGATAATGAACAAATTGATTTGGTTTTGTTTCTTTGTTTAATTGCATATCAACCTTCAAGGGTTATTAATGCCAAAATGATTCTTTGGTATCATTGTTTTTATGGCATATGAACCTTTGTGGTTTATATAAAACTGATTCTTGTTGAAAAGAATAGGGATACTTTTAAACCCAGAGCTAGGGGATAATAGGGTTCATGTCTTTCCATAGAGTATAAGTCGGAAAGTGAACGTAACAATGCAACTGATGTTCAAACTCGCTTATTTTGAAGTCGCAGTTCAAAACTTTGGCTATTACTCCGCCGATGAAAACATTGAGAATGAACCAATCAAGAAATACGAGGGGCATACGATAGGTTTCCAGACTTTTTTCGTATGGACATTTAAAGTTGGTGTAGACTCTTGAAAATTTAGTATATTATTGCTATACATATTATTAGATGACTGACCAATTTTTCTGATTTCAGGTTCAAATGAACAGCTACAGCAGCGACTAGAATACACCCTACTAAAGCCTGATTGTCACAGCTGGTGAATTTCAAAAATGCAATCTGACACTTTTGAAGAATGATATGCTATAAAATTGTGTTTTAAACTTGAAAAAATGCCACAGAAACCTATGGAATGCTTCAGACTGCTTTTGGACCATCTTGCATGAATCGAGCATCAGTTTTTGAGTGGCATAAGAGATTCAAGGAAGGCAGGCAGTCTGTGAGGGATGATGAGAGGTGTGGGAAGAGTAAGGAAGTCAATACACCAGAGTTGATTGGCCAAACGGTTAGGGTTACTATGTTGAGGTTTTAAGGGAGTTCAAATCGTCTCAGTGGCATTTCCACCAGGATAATGAACCAGTCCACAACTCCATCCTTGTCACAGACTATTTGACCAAGATGGGCATCAAGATAGTTCCTCAGCCTCCCTATAGTCCAGACCTTGCTCCCTGTGACTTTTGGCTATTCCCTAAGCACAGAGCCTGTCGTTATGAGACAACTGAGGAGATGAAAGAGGCTGTGACGAAGGTCATTGACACGTTCACACAAGAGGACTTCCATGGGGCCTTCCAGAAGTTGTTGGAACGGTACAACAATTACATTGCCGCCGTAGGAGATTACTTCGAAGGGGACTAGAGTTTAATGTGTGTACTATCAATAAAAGTACCCATACGACAAAAGTCTGGAAACTTATCGTATGCACCTCGTATGTTTTATTTTAATTGGCGAATCTTCTGAAATTTATACATCTTGATTCGGTTTCAAATCGAACAGAGTTTTACTTTTTGGATTTAAAATAATATATGTTTGGTTTGGTTTTATGGCATATCAACCATTGTAGGTTATTAAATGCCAAATCCTCTTTATAGATTAAAAATATATGATTTGGTTTGGTTAGGTTTTATGCCATATCAACCAAAATAGGGTATATAATACCAAATCCTCCTTATACATATATATCAAATATATTTGATTTGGTTTGATTTTATGGGATATCACTCATTGTACGTTATTTAATGCCAAATTCTTTCTATATTTATAAATTAAATATGATTTGATTTTTTTTAGTTTTATGGCATATCAACCATTGTATGTTATTTAATGTCAAATCCTCTTTAAACATATATATCAAATATATATCATTTAATTTGGTTGGGTTTTATGGCATATCAACCGTTTCAGGTTATTTAATGCTAAATCTTCTTTTTTCCTATATATTAAATATATATGACTTGTAAACCCCGTTTTTAAACGTGTCTGAGCTAATTTTTTGCACACGGTTAAATGGTTTCAGATTTTGCTATCAAATACGAATAAATCTGTTTATTGGCCTGTTGAAGAAATAGCACAGTTCAACAGCGAATCGAAATTTACAAACAAATGGTGGTGAATTAAAAATATGCTGGATTACGTTTGCCGTGTCGGTTGGGGTTGTAGAATATACCGACTACACTTCTGCAGAGGGCTAAGCCCCACCAACGGATATGACACTAAACAATCTGATGGTGAGGTTCTTGTGATACTAGGGTTTTGGGGAATGCGGGGACACTCCTTCATTGCTATTGCTCCTAGTTCCACTGGCCCGGAATGGTAGAACCTGATAGGACCCTATTTATGGGTAACATAAAACTAAAAAGCATAATTATGCCAAACTGAATTGTTTGAATCAGAACTATTTGACTAAATTGAATAGCTTGAAATAGAAATGTTTTTGACACTTAAACTACGTACTTATACTAAACTGAATTGTTTGAAATGGAACCATTTTTGACATTGAAACTCTACATACGCTAAACTGAATTGTTTATTATAGAACTATGTGTAAAAATCTATAGTTATACTAAACTGAATTGGCTGAATTAGAACTGTTTGAATGAATTGAATAGCTTGAAATAGAAATGTTTTTGACAATTAAAGTGTACTCATGATTAACTGAACTGTTTGAAATAGTACTGATTATTGGTATAAAAATCGATTTGGCATTAAATAACATTCAAAAGATGATATACTATAAAACCCAACCAACCAACTGGGCTACGCATATTGTATGAACGCAGGGTTCCGTATGGAATGTGCTAGGGGTCGGGGAGACCCTGTAGTTATACTGTCGACTTTATATCAGTTAAATGCAACGACAAAGACGCCTCACTTTTTTATAACTAGAAATTAAGTCGGGAAAGGAATATCTACTCTTTCAATCGACTCCCTTCTAGAGCAGAGGCGGGGAGACAAAAAGTGCATTTGGTAGCACCTGTCACCACAGAATCGAGTGTAATATCTCAGCTCTCTTATTAAGAAGACAAAAGAACGACGGCATGCTGATGATCCTAATTATTGCAAAACGAAGAGGCGAGAGAGAGAGAGAGAGAAGAAAATCCGACCTATCAAATTAGCTAGCTGTCACGAATGTTTCTAGCGCGCCATTGTTTTTCAAAAAGTTCACGTAGAAATCATTTTGCTGTTCGCAATATTTTTTTCTCTCAAATATTTTGACGGGAAAAACAATACATAAGCGCCTGAAGTGAGGCTTTTGGGGTTTTCTGTTTTTTCTTTTGGTGTATTCTTCCTTATGTTCTAAATGATTAGAGATTGGAGCAAAATGGAAAAAAAATAATCGGAGGAAAAAGGAGGAAATTTGTCTGGTTTTGTATTCCTTCCTTCGGAAATGTCTATCATAGATTGTCAATATCTATCTATCTATCTATCTAATTCTTATCTATCTATCTATCTATCTATCCCAATGTTTACATCTATCTATCTATCTTAGGTTGTTGATATCTATCTACCTATCTATCTATGTTTTATAGGTTGTCCTTATCTTTTCGTGATCATATCTATCTATCCATCTATCTATTATAGGTTACCCAATCGTAGCTTAATAATCTCTCTCTCTCTCTCTCTCTCTCTCTCAATCTATCTATCTATCTATCTATCTATCTATCTACTGTAAAGTAAAAAAAAGTAAAAATGGCGACCGTAGTCGACGGCGTCTAGAAGGCTCTCTTTTCAATAGCTACTACACTGTGGTGTAGGGAGGGCGCTACTCCTTTGTTGCTCATATCGTAGAATGATCTATCTATCTATCTATCTATCTATCTATCTATCTCTCATAGTTTGTTTATATCTATCTATCTATCTGTCTATCTATCTATCTTAGGTTGTTGATATCTATCTACCTATCTATCTATGTTTTATAGGTTGTCCTTATCTTTTCGTGATCATATATATCTATCTATCTATCTATTATAGTTTACCCAATCATAGCTTAATAATCTCTCACTCTCTCTCTCTCTCTCTCTCTATATATATATATATATTGTAAAGTAAAAAAGTAAAGTTGGTGACCGTAGTCGAGGGCGTCTAGAAGGCTCTCTTTTCAATAGCTACTACACTGAGGTGTAGGGGAAGGCGCTACTCTTTTGTTGCTCATATCGTAGAATGATCTATCTATCTATCTATCTATCTATCTATCTATCTATCTATCTATCTCTCATAGTTTGTTTATATCTATCTATCTATCTGTCTATCTATCTATCTTAGGTTGTTGATATCTATCTACCTATCTATCTATGTTTTATAGGTTGTCCTTATCTTTTCGTGATCATATCTATCTATCTATCTATCTATTATAGTTTACCCAATCATAGCTTAATAATCTCTCACTCTCTCTCTCTCTCTATATATATATATATATATATATATATTGTAAAGTAAAAAAGTAAAGTTGGTGACCGTAGTCGAGGGCGTCTAGAAGGCTCTCTTTTCAATAGCTACTACACTGAGGTGTAGGGGAAGGCGCTACTCCTTTGTTGCTCATATCGTAGAATGATCTATCTATCTATCTATCTATCTATCTATCTATCTATCTATCTATCTTTTATTGGTTGTCCATATCTTTTCGTGGTCATATCTATCTATCTATCATAGGCTTGTCTTGAGTATGACATTAAACTTCATCTAAAGGCAAGGCTCAATCTAGGGAGAGTGCAGCGTCTCTTCATTGTAATTACTTTTAGGTCCACTCCAACCTCGGATGGTATTTCGCCCAGTCGTTTGAGGCCGTAGAATATACAGACCGGATCTCTGCAGTGGGGTATGTTACGCCGCCAAGGACTCTGAACTACCGAGTTTAGGTTAACAAGATTAATAACAATATTCTTTTTTTAAATAAAAGAAAGAAAAAGAAAAGAAACATTTCAAGTAAAAGTCAGGAGCGAGAATGTATTTCTGTGTCTTGGAAAACCTCCATCAAAATGTTCGTATCCCGGACGAGGTCCCCATTTAATATCTGTTAATGTCGGAAGGTGAGAATATAGTTCGACAACGGTAAACACGTTCCGCCTTCCTTCCGACTTTTGGGATTAAATAGTAGAGCTCGTGCTCCAAATCTCAAGTTTATTAGGGGATATATTCCCTCTTCTTTCTCCTCTATTTTATCAGAGTTATTCTTTCCTCCCGTAATTTGTCTTTATTTACGTCAGCACGAACACTGTTAGATAATTTGAATATACTTTAATTGTAAGTTCACTTACTTGGGACACTGTGGAGTTTATTCTCTTCTCTTTTCCCTCTCGTTATTGGGTTTCCGTAACAATTTGATAGAAGAACACGCGTCTTTTTCAGATAAGACCAAGATTAACAATTGTCTCTTTCCTTTGGGTATTCGTTTATCGAGGCTCACCATACCTCGGAGTTTGAATTCATTCAAAGGAGACGTTTTTTTCCTTATCTCTCGGTGTTCTCTGCACAGCATGACTTTGGAATTTAGGTTTCTTCCATATCCCAAATCATGTCCTTCGTTTTTCAATGAACAAAAGGCAATTGCTTATGTGTCCTCATCTTTTGACGAATAAACGGCAACTAAGTAGTTTCTGTACTTTGAAAATTCACCACGAGTTGGCTTTTTGGGGGTTTCTTTCCTAGTATCAATCATGGTCGCAGGTCTGCTTCTCCGCTGACGCATACATGGCTAATAGGGAGTGGGGTTCTCTCATGTCCGTGTCAGCTTGTATTAATAGAGAGGGTTGAAGAGAGACGGCCCCTCTTTCCATTGCTAATCCTGCTTACTATTATCGTCGTCTGATAGCTAGCATGTCACACCTCCTTTCCCCATGATCCGGCGAATGTATGATGGTGTCATATTTCCTTGTCACAGGTAAGACCTCGCCCCAACGAGTATGACATTAAACAATCTGATGGTGAGTCTCCAGCAATGCTGAAGCTTTGAAGAATACGGAGTACTCCTTCATTGCCATTACTTCTAGGTTCACTCTGGCCGGGAGTGGTAACACATGATCGGGTCCTATCTATCTGTCAAATAAAACTGCTTGAAATTTAAACTGTATGGAAACAAAAGCCATGCAAAATTGAATTGTTTGAAATAAAACTGTTTTTTACATTTAAGTGTATGTAAAGAAAGGGGTAATTCTTAATCGAATTGTTACTGATACATAACGATACTTGGAACCATTTAACCTTGTTGACTTATGCTAAATTGAATCGTCGGAAATAGACCTGTTCGATAATTCAACCTGTGTGTATTGACAAAATGTGTTTACAAATCATATGTAGGATGTATATGTAAAAATACGATTTGGCATAAAACAAACAACTATGGTTGATATGCCATAAAACAATGCCAAACCAAACAAAGTTAGGTAGTAGTATGTATAGGTCAAGGAAATTTGTTTAAAAATAATTTCGATTCAATAAGAATACTTGATATCATGTAATTATAAATTATGTGTATTTAGAAAAGTGATTTACAGTTATAAATGTTTTCTAAAAACATCTTTAGTTGAAACAATATAACTGTGTGCAAATAAATCAATTTTATCAAATTGAAATGATTAGTTGAAACAATATAATTATTTGTTTGGTTTGGTTTTATGGCATATCAAACATTGCTGGTTAATTAATACCAAATCCTCTATATACATATATATTAGATATATATGATTTGGTTTGGTTGGTTTTTATGACATATCAACTATTATAGGTTATTCAATGCCAAGTCCTCTTTATACAAATATATTAGATATATATGATTTGATTTGGTTGGGTTTTATGGCATATCAACCATTGTAGGTTAGTCAATGCCTAATCCTCTGTATACATATATATTAGATATATATGATTTGGTTTGGTTGAGGTTTTAATGGCATATGAACCATTGTAGGATATTTATTGCCAAATCCTCTTTATACATATATATTAGATATACATTTAATTTGGTTGGGTTTTATGGTATATCAACCATTGGAATTTATTTATTGCCAAATATATTAGATAATAATAATAATTTGATTTGGTAGTGTTTTATGGTATATCAACTATTGAAGGTTATTTAATGTGAAATCTTCTATATACATATATGTTAGATATATATGATTTAATACGGTTGGGTTTTATGGCATATCAACCATTCTAGGTTAATCGATGCTAAACCCTCTTTATACATATATTGCTTTCTTTCTTTCTTTCTTTTAGTCAATTCTTTCTTTCTTTCTTTCAGTACAGTTTTTGTTTACACAAAGTTAAATGTAAAAACAGTTCTGTTTCAAGCAATTCAGTTTAGCGTAGGTATACAGTTTAGTTCTATTTGACGCCTAGGTAGGATCCTATCTTGTGCTACCACTCCAAATAACCTTTCTATTACAAACAATTCAGTTAAGTATGAGTATATAGGTTCAAAGTCAGAAAAGTAGTCCTCTTTCGAATAATCCGGTTTAACATAAGTACACAATTTATTTTTATTTGAGCCATAGATAGGTCCCTATAAGGTGCTACTACTCCGTGCCAGAGATGACCTGGAAGCGATGACAATAAACGGGTACAGCACATTCCCCAACGCTCCGGCATTACTGTAGCCTCATCATCAGCTTATTTGGTGTCATATAGGACACTCATTGAGGGAGACTTACTCCCCTGTAGAGATTCAGTCGGTCTATTCTACTACTCCCGCCGACTGGGCCATTATTTGTACTTACTCCTTCCACGATTCAATCGATAGTCAAAATCCTTGAAGTTATGAACCATTTCTTCTAAAAACAATATTGACTTGCCTAAAAAATTTCTTGGTTTCAGGTTCGATACAATTGAGAAGCAGGGCATTAAAAAACTAAGCAGTAAGATCCATGTCTCTGTAGTTCTTTGTGATTTCGATGTCGCCTTTCTTGAGAAACAGGAGGATGCAGCCTTTTGTTCAAATCTCTTTTCGAAGAAGCATTTTGTAAAATTTTCCTATCTTCCATACATCAGGGTGTATTTTGTCGAGGACTGTAGCGTTTTAGCTTTTCATTTTTTCAAAATTGCGTAAAGTTCTTCCCTCTTAGGATGATGTCTAATTGGCTATTAGTTTTTATTGGCTTTTCAGTGATTTCAGGACGATTTTAAAACAGATTCTTGAAATGTTCTTTCCATGTTTAAAGTCTTTTTTCTTGGTTAGCAGCTTTTAGCTTTACTCACCAGGTACTATTCTTTCCACCCACTTCATTTACTGTGTGTCAAAATATTTGTGATTTTCTATATTCGACCGAATTTCTGATTTTGTTGATCTTGCTTTGAGTGTATTCTAGTTTTTTAAATCATTAAGGTTTTTGGGGACTATTGTCTTCATCTTTAATGTTATTTCCACAACGTTTAGGCCGTTATGTCCTCCGATCTTCTTTAGTTGTTTGTCGAACTCGGAAACCTACACGGAACTTCGAATAACGTCCTTTATTGAATCCACTAGGGTCGCCTTTTCTGGTTCCGTTTACCATAACCGGGTACAAGTGTTAAGAATCCCTGTATTGTTACTTGCCTGCAGTCAGGATTGAACCTGCAACCTCCAGATGATTGTCTCCTTAGAAGCTTAGGGAACCAACGCCTAAACAACAAGAATACGCTATGTGTCTTGCTATGTGTTCTTTTTGGTAAGTCTTATTTCTCTCTGGACTTAAGTTTCTGTGCATTGGCATTTGTTGGCTTTCTTTTATTAAGTAGGGATGCTATTTTTATATTATCACATTATTTCTAAATATCATTAACTCCCATGGGACTCTACATTTGGCTTTTGGTTTGGTTGGTATGCACTCTACTGCAACTTCCATAGCGGCAGTAACAAAGTTTTCATATTCGTCATTTGGAGTATGTCTATAAGATATCTCCTGAAGAGTATCATCCGAAAGAAAACAACACTACAGCTTTGTTTTAAAACTTTTATTGAAAAAATCAGTTCAGCTAACTTGATTATGTATTAGAGCTGACATCTACAGGGTGAAACGATAAAATTGTCGTCCTAAAGAAAACAACACTACAGCTTTATTTCAAAACTTTTTTTGAAAAAATCAATTCAGGTAACTTGATTATGTAGTAGAGCTGATATCTACAGGGTGAAACGATAAAATTGTCGTCCTAAAGAAAACAAAACTACAGCTTTATTTTAAAACTTTTTTTGAAAAGATCAATTCAGGTAACTTGATTATGTAGTAGAGCTGACATCAATTCAATGTAGTTGCCTTCAGCCTCAATCCCCGCCTCGATACGGATCTGGAACTGGGAGCATGCCTTTTCCACAAGCGCCGGCGGGAGCTCGGCGAATACTCGGTGGATAGCGGCGATCAGGCTGGCTTTGGTGTTATGGGAAGTCATGTTGGTGATGCTCTCGACGTATGACCAAACGAAGTAGTCCAGCGGGTTTAAGTCGGGGGAGGAAGGGGGCCAGTGAGAGAAGGGTGCAAAGTCGTAGCACTCCTTCTGAAGCTAAGCCTGGTTTCTTTGGACTTGTGGGCCGGCGCTGAGTCCTGCTGCCACACCCAGGGTCTGCCACCAGCCACCTGGTTGCACCAGGGGTTCACCACACTCTTCAGCACATCCAGATACACTTTGGTATTGACTTTCAAGCCGACTTCGAAGATGTGAGGTGGTATGATGTGGCCTTAACTTGAAACCACACCAAAGACCATAACCGTAGTCGGAAACTTAGTTTTCATCACCATGGGCGCGTCCCTGTTATTCGTGGCAATCCAGATTTGCATTTTGAGGGTGCTGGCAATGGTCCCGTTGTCATAACTTGGATCGGTAGAGTGCATGAGTTGCACAGCGGCGCATATCCGATCTCGCTCGTTGAACATTGTGTCACTTTCAGACATGATAGAAGGCTCCTATCGCTCTTGGGATTTGTACACAACTGGCCAACTAGTAGATGGTCTGCGACAAAAAAAGAAAACCGGTTTTCATTAAGCGGAAATGGAATCATGTCGACTTTTTTATCGTTCCATCCTGTAAGGCCGTATAAAATGGGCGTGTGGGTTGCGCGTTAGGTAAAGAAAGCAGTTGAATCGGTGGGCACCGGTTTCAGTTTGTAGCCTTCCTGGCTTATGCAGAGTAAGTAAAGTATCAATGTTTGCTTTTCATTCAACTCGATTGCAGTCACTAATGTTTTGACATTTAAACTGTGTACAAATGCCAAATTGAATTGTTTGAAATAGAACTGTTTTTTGAGATTGAAATTGTGTACTCATGCTAAGATTAATTGTTTAGAATAGAACTAATTTTTGACTTTTAAACTGTGTATTTATGCAAAACTGAATTGTTTGAAACAGAGCTATTTTTGACATTGAAACTGTGTACTTATGCTAAACTAAGTTGTTTGAAATAGATGTGTTTTTGACATTCAAACTATGTACTTATTCCAAATTGATTGTTTGAAACAGAAATGTTTTTGATATTAAAACTGTGTACCTTTGCTAAACTGAATTGTTTGAAATAGAACTATATATATATATATATAGTGTATATATATATATATATATATATAGTATATATATATATATATATATATATATATATAGTATATATATATATTATATATATATATACTATATATATATATATAAACTATATATATATATATATATATATATATATATAGATTTGATATTAATAACCAAACCAATTCAAACATAGCGTTAGATTTTTCCTACTTATTTCTCATGCCTGCGTAGAAGTAGAAGTTAATCTTTGCCGAAACGATTCTGTGATGGGAAAATACTCCTTCAAAAGAAGAATATGCCTCACTGTTTGCAGCTCTATTTATTCGTTTCTTTTTTTAATAAATATATAATCTATCTGTGATTAAGAGTTATTGTTCTCTGTTCTTAGTTTTAAACCTTTCTTTGGAATTTAGTGATTACGTAGTAAAGACCGTTCTTGAGTGAAAAATCTGCTAGATATTCGACATTTCTATTTAGCCAGTTGTGTAAAGAATACTCATTATTTCCGTCTTTTATTACTCCACCATTCATGTCTCCACCGATGATTAGAATATTGTGTTAAGAAATGTGTCTGACAAGGAAAGATAACTCGTTATAGAAGGTGATTATATCTGTTTAATCACCAATATTCATAGGACAGTCGCAAGTAACGATTGTTGTGTAGGTGTTGCCATTGAATGAAGTACACGGCATTGTCAATTGGAAACTTTGCATACGATTAAGTGATTTTAAGGCCCAAGGACTGAGTTGCAATCCTAAGCCTTCTATGACGGCATTGACGAGGTTTTTCCATGCTGATGCTAAGTAAAATATCCCTCCGATACCAGTACTCAGATATTTTAATTCTAGTTCGCTTTCATAGTATGTACAAAGATCATTAAATAATTTTCCAGCCTTTTTTTTTCGTATGGGCACTTTTAATGATAGTACACACATGAAACTCTAGTCCCTTTCAAAGTCATCTCCTCCGGCTGCAATGCACTTGCTGTACCGTTCCAACAACTTCTGGAAGGCCCCATGGAAGTCCTCTTGTGTGAGCGTGTCAATGACCTTCATAACAGCCTCTTTCATCTCCTCAATTGTCTCATAACGACAGCCTCTAAGTTTTTCCTTGAGCTTAGGGAATAACCAAAAGTCACTGGGAGCAAGGTCTCGACTATAGGAAGACTGAGGAATTGTGTTGATGCCCATCTTGGTCAAATAGTCTGTGACAAGGATGAAGTTGTGGACTGGTACATTGTCCTGGTGGAAATGCCACTGACCTGATTTGAAGAGTGCTAGCTTCTTCCGACGGATTCTCTTGCTGAACTCCCTTAAAACCTCAACATTGTAACCCTTGGCAATTAACTCTGGTGTATTGACTTCCTTACTCCTCCCACATCTCTCATCGTCCCTCACAGACTGCCTGCCTTCCTTGAATCTCTTATGCCACTCAAAACTGATGCTTGATTCATGCAAGATGGTTCCAAAAGCAGTCTGAAGCATTCCATATGTTTCTGTGGCATTTTTTCCAAGTTTAAAACAGAATTTCATTGTGTCACATGATGTCCCACTGAGACGATAGAAATAAGATTAATACTATTCCCCGTGTTCGAATTAACAGTAGCAAGCCGTCAAAGAATGACCGTTAAGAAAGAATGTGGGTCACGGGGAGACCAACAGATGTTGGTACTTGGTAACCTCACTCGGGTCGCCTGACACCGGAAGGAAGAAGGTAGAAACCAAACGATTTGCTGGGACCCTAAAACGGAAGTGGCACCTTCTTCCCGTCAGCGAAAAAAAAAACGAAAAGAAAAAGTTAGTTATTGGACAGGGCTCGTGGCAGACAGACCCAAAGCCAGTACTCCGGGTGAAGAAGACAAAAACAAATCTCGGACACGAAGGACCCAAGTTCTTCAAGCCAGTGTTAAAAATAGCATAAAGTCTATTAGCCCGTAAAAGAGGAAAGATTCTCCACAGGTATTCCATCAAAGAAAATAAGATAAGTACCCTTGGGACTGTTTCTCCTTCTACCCAATTTTATATACCCTCTCTCTCTCTCTCTCGAAAGACAAGAAAAGAAGAAAGACATTTATGTTCATGGACTGTTTATTTATTGTATATTTGACACTTTGAAGGTGTATATAATTGTAGTAAAAGATTCGTGTATTTTAATGTTACCACGTGGTCTAAGTTGTTATTTGTGGCGTCTGCTACGAATTTGTTACCTCATGCTTCCCCATCAGCTTCTGTTCGCCTTATGTTATCTTGCTTAAAATTGTCCTATAAATTCCTTTAAAATATCACACGGGAAACCGGAATTGCCGACTACTATAATTAATATTATTACGTCTCAACCTAGAGGTCCATATCTTCCATTGTCTAGGGGAGGAAGTTTAGTGGCCTTGGTGGGTGTGTGTATAGTGTTAAATTTGGAACCCCTTGCCAGCGGCGGTCAGTCTGGCCATAAATTAATCCCCCACATAATATGCCAGTTCTTATATGCCTGAGAAAAAACTCTGAACGAGGACTTATTCTAGAAGGGATCAAGTGCCAACCTGCCCCGTCTTCACACGTGCAAAAATAAAGTCCCGTTTTGGGATTTTAAAGAATTTGCCGTCACAATTGCAAGTAGTTCTTCTAAAGTGTCCCCACGTCCAGATTGTATTTTTGAAATTCACCAGCAGTGACAATCAAGCTTTAGTAAGGTGTATTTCAATTCCAGCTGTAGCTGTTGATTTGAACCTGAAATCATAAAAATTGGTCAGTCATCTCATAAAATGTATAGCAATAACATACTGAATTTTCAAGAGTCCACGACAATTTTAAATGCCTGTACACAAAAAGTCTGGAAACTTACTGAAGGCACCAAATATGTTCCCAAAAGCATTTGCCCAATCAGTGGGGCCGTAGAATACACCGACTGCTTTTATGCCGACGGGTAACACCCTCTCCTTGTCACACCTCTAACCCTATCTTGGATATGACAGTTAACAATCTGCAGGGGAAGCTCCAGTGATGCTGAAGCTTTGGGGAATGCGGAGTACCCCTTCATTGCAATCGCTCCCTGGTCCACTCTGGCCCGGGGTGGTAGCACCTTATAGGGACCTATCTATGACTCAAATAAAAATGTGTATTTATGCTGAATCGAATTGTTCGAAAGAGGACTATTTTCTTTCTTTGAACCTGTATACTCATACTAAACTGAATTGTTTGTAGTAGAAGTGTTTTTTGACATTTAAACTGTGTTATAATGCTTAACGGAATTGTTTGATAAATATGTTTTTTGACAGTGAAACTGTGTACTTATGCTAAACTGATTTGTTTGAAATAAAACTATTTTTTGACATTGAAACTGTGCGTAAACAAAAATCTGTACTCATACAAACCTGGATTTGTTCTAACTGAACTGTTTATATGTATAAAAATAGATTTGGCATTAATACTCCATAATGTTTGATGTGCCATAAAACTAAACCAAAGCAAACCAAATTCCTAACATATATAATGTCTATTTTATGTTCGGCTGGTGATGTAAGCTTGGATAATTAGTTTATTGTGTTTAAACTCCTCACGTTAAATGTTGCTATATTGACTAAGTAAGCGGAGTATAGGTTTGGGGTCTGTAGTTTAATTTTGAAACATAGGGCCCCGAATTCAAACTTCAGCAGAACACGTCCCTTGTTTACGTTTGTAATTTGGTTTGAATCTTTCGCTGGCTATTTTTCTCCTCATCAATAAACGATTCTCTCGTAGATAAGTGGCAGTATTTTCCGGACTGAACTATTTGATCCTGGCCGTTGATCTATGATATTCTTTCGTCCTGAACTTCGTTAAAAGCGCCGTTGATCCGCCTTTGGATTCATCCACCTTCACATCTACCATTAGTTTACATTGCTATATGCTTGTATGGCTCGTATAATACGATCCTTCCTCAGAGAGTGTTATCCAGGGACAAGCCGAGGCAGGATATCTTCGTGGTTATGAGGACGAGAAACAAAAGATCCTCCATTTTTTTCCTTTTAGTTTTAACTTAGTTAAAGACTAATGTTGTATTTCACAATCCGTAATACCGTTGGACAGTTGAGCATCCAACTCGTCGCCCAAGGGCTATTAGCAAATAGTAGGATAGACAAGTCTCTTTAAACATGGTATGGTAACCGGTTTCGGAGGAATACACTGATTTGAAAGGTTAAAACATGCTTAAAAATTGACCTTGTGTCACATTCTGTCCGTGCAGAGGCGTTGCCTGCACACACACACACACACACACACATATATATATAACTATACTGAATGAGAGAGAGAGAGAGAGAGAGAGTGAGAGAGAGAGAGAGAGAGAGAGAGAGAGAGAGAGACTTACTAAATCAGAAAAAACCTTTCTGTGTCCTTTCCCTGATTTACAGTACAAAACATTTATTTAGATTTTGACCAATTATCGTAAATTGCATGACAAACGTTTTTAAGTACCCACAACGGCAGACATGGATTCAAAATTCCTGCATTTTATGCGTCAAATAAATGACTGACTGATAGATGGTTGTGAACAGGCTGAGATAGACTGATTTTGAATAGAATGAGAGAGAGAGAGAGAGAGAAAGAGAGAGAGAGAGAAAGAGATATGGTTGTGAACAGAGAGAGACGGATATATGGCTGGGAACCGACAGAAATAGACGGATAGATTGCAATGAACAGACAGAAATTGATGGTCATGAATATACAGAGATTGGCGTATAGATTTTTTGAAGAGACATATATTGATTGATAAATATTTGTGAATAGACAGAGATAGACAGATCGTCATCATCATCATATCGTACCGCTAGCACGGATATCCCTGACATTCTCTCGCCACTTCTCCCTATTGTTCATCGCCTTTGGCAGGCCTTCAGGGCTACATCCCGTATTCTCACATACCTGCTGTATGTATGTTCGAGCTGGTCGTCCTGCTTTTGCCCGGCCATATGTGGGGTTCCATAGGAGTACATCACTTATGAGCTCGTTCCTGCTTCTCCAGCAGTATCTGGCATGTCTGGTTTGTCTAACTTGGATAGTTTTCGTGATGGGAGGTAGGTTGCCGTATAGTTGGTGCCTTGTGGGGTGTTACCGCCTGGACTTATTCTGTATTGCTCGCAGCATTCTTGTGTAATTGTGGTCTAGCTTCTACAGCCGTTTAGTTAGCGTCCAAGTAGATAGTCGTAATCAGATTGAGATTGACAAATAGATTTTTGTGAAGAGGTAGAGATAGACAGATATCAGTTAACAGACATATATAGACTGATAGACATTTGATGGTCCGATTTTTGTGAAAAGACAGAGAGTAATTGATAGATGTCAGTGATTTGGCAGAGCAGAGATAGATATATGTGAACAGACACATATAGACTGATAGACGTTTGGGAAGCGACAGAGATAATCAGGTAGCTGTGAAAAGACAGAGATAAACAAAGAGATAATTGTCATTAGACTGATACAGACTGATATATAGTAATGAAGACAGAGGTAGAAAGAGATACTCTTGAATTATCAGAGATAGAGATATGTAGTCTCGAACAAGCTGATATTGACAGATCATCATCATCATCATGTCGTGCTGGAAGCACGGATATCCCTGACCCTCTCTCGCCACTTTTCCCTATCGTTCATCGCCTCTGGCAGGTCTTCTGGACTACATCCCGTATCCTCACATAGTTGCTGAATGTATGTTCGTGCTGGTCGTCCTGCTTTTGCACGGCCATGTGTGGGGGTCCATAAGAGTACATCACTTACGAGTTCGTCCCTGCTTCTCCAGCAGTGTCCTGCATGTCTGGTTCGTCTAACTTGAATAGTCTTCGTGATAGGAGGCAGGTGGCCGTGACCGTGAACGGACGAAGATAGATGGGTAGATAGGCGTTTATAAGGCCAAATAGACCGATAGGAACGAACTTAAAAATGGACTTGCTTACATCATTAAAAACAAACTGGAATTGCGAGTTTTTTTCACCGCAGATGAATCACTAATAATAAGGAAAATAGGAATTATATATATATGTATGTGTGTGTGTGTGTGTGTGTGTGTGTGTAATTATCTTTTTTCCCTGATAGTTTCGACTTCAGGATATGATTAGAACGACGTAATAATTTCTAAAATATTAATTTCTATTTATTCAACCGAGTGCATTTACATATTTCTACATTATATATATATATATATATGTGTGTGTGTGTGTGTGTGTGTGTGTGTGTGTGTTTGTGTGTGTGTGTGTGTGTGTGTGTGTGTTTGTAATTTTGTGAGTATATATGAGAGAGTGAAAGAGTGTGTGGGACTGTGTGATTGTGTATAAAACAAACACAAAAGTCTATATGTTCATAGGCGAAGGCATTCTCCATTTTGTTCTTTCGTAACCCAACACGTCGCCATCTTGTCTTTATTCGCCAACGCTAAATTTTTCCTTTTCCTATCGAGATTATCAATCTGTACTTCCTCCTCTACGCCTAACACGCCGCACCACCGCCCTCCCCCGTTACCGCACTACCCTTCCCTCCCCCCGCCACTCTTTTTTTCTAATTTCCATTCCTTCATCTTTCCTCCTTCCTCGATGCATCTACAATCCCCAATCAACCATTCCTTGAAAACGAAGCGTTTCATCTCTTTATCTGCTTAGATGGCTACACTCCATTCCGAGATTCCATTTCGTCGTTTTCCATTCACCGCTACCACGATGAAGCTCCTACCACCTTAATCAGTGCGCATGCGTGTGCTTACCGGTTTCGTTTCGATTCATCTCCCTCGCTCCGCCATTTGCTTAGGGAAAACAAACGGCGACAGATTTCTGTACTGTCGTTCGTTGCGATTGGATGAGTGAGTCGCGAATGCGAGCCCTTCGGCAGTTGAGAGAAAGGGGTGGTTGGAGGTTGATGAGGAACGGGAGGAGTCGGATGTTATCTAGCGAAGGAAGGAGAGAATGGAAACGTTGAAGATCTATGAACACACAAAGAATGCTGTTAAACTACACTACCGACAAGAGTTACTTACACAAGTGCACGTATGTGCATATCACTTACAGCACTTGCAACCAAGCAAAAAATTAGGAATACAGAATATATATATCTATATATATATGCATTAGTAACTATATAAACTATGAGGACGAGTGTAAACTCAAGATTTTGAGTTTCACAGTTATTAGCATCTGGTAAGCTGGTAATCTACTCTCTTGACGATCATAGCCGTGAAACTCGAAATCGTGCGTTTTTAGCCTGTCCTACATTTCTTTATGAATGATAAATTGTGATATTCCTGAACATTTTTTGAGTATTGAGCAATGAAAAGATTTTTCGATTTTGATGGGCTTTCTGCGTTAAATTTCAACCACACACACACACACACACACATACACGGATATATATATATATATATATATATATAATTGAAAAATTAAGATAAAACGGAAATTCAATAAAACGAGGAGGTAACTTCTAAATCTCCCCCTACACCCACGTGTTTATTCTGGTTTAATTTTAATTTTAATTTTAATTAATTATCCATAGGGTCTGAAGAAGTCCTGTATTAATTTTTTCTTCATGTTTTTTGGTTCACACCAGAAACTGAAAATACGGGATGGAAATAAATTTATAATCCTGAATTAACCGGTCTTTGTTTTTTTTCTTAAATATATATATATATATATATATATATATATATATATATATATATATATATTGTGCATTTTGATTTGATTTGGTTTGGTTTTATAGGACATCAATCATCGTAGGTTATTTATAGCTACAACCATTTTTATACCTTTAAATACTTCTATTTCAAACAAATAAATTTAAATATAAAAAGAGTTATGTTTAAAAAAATTAGGTTTAGCCTAAGTATACACAGTTAAATGTAAAAACAGTCCCATATCAACCAATTCAGTTTAGCGTAAGCACATAGTTTTGTTCTATTTGACCCATAGATAGATCCCTATCAGATGCTACCTCTCCGGGCCAGAGAAGACCTGGGTGCGATAGCAATGAAAGAGTACACCGCATTTCCCAAACCTCCAGCATTAATAGAGTCTCACCATTAGTTTATCTAGAGTCATATACAGGACACTCATTGGGGAGGTCTGACCCTTCTGCCGAAAAGCTGTCGGTGTACTCTACAGCCCCACCCAACTGGGCAAATAGTTCTTTTTGAACGACTTCGTATATATATATATATATATATATAGGTTGTTTCAATATACATGAAACCTATATAACTGCTAATAGCTCTACTAAAAAGAGGGTGTCTTTTTTTGTTTCAGATTTGAAAATAGTATACTATGACAACTATTAATCCTCGATCACAATGCCTTGGACGAGAAAAGAAAAATTATTTTGCGTCACTACTCATTAGGAGACAAAAAAAAAACTGTCTCAAAATAGATGCAACCCATAATGATTTATAACTAAGACAAAAAACTAAAAAAAAAAAAAAAATTGGATATCCTGGAAGCTGAGAGAAGAACATTTTTTTAAAAAGTATTAATTTGATATCTCTAGCTCAAAGGATACATTTTTTAAGGACATGTTCCGAATGGCCACCATTGCTCTTGTCTCAGTAATAAATCATTCTCATATTAATGGGGTGCATCTATTTTGAGACACTCTGTATATATATATATATATATATATATATGTAGAGAGAGAGAGACAGAGACAGAGACAGAGAGAGAGAGAGACAGAACAGTCATATATGGCGGTCATTTGGAACCCATCCTGTGAAAAATGCATCCTTTGAGCTATAGACATCAAATCAATATTTTTTAAGATTATTATATCAGCTTCCAGGACATACAATGTTTTTTTGAGTTTCTTGTTTCAGTAATAAATCATTATCATATTGCATCTATTTTGAGACGATTTTCCATGATTTTTGTCTCGAAATGTCTAGTGAAGCAAAATAATTTTTCCTCTCTTGTTATATAGGTCTCATATATACTGAGGCACCTTAAATATATTGTTGTAATCCCCACATAATGGACTTACCCTCCTCTATAAATTCACGTCAACGAGAGCATCAGACAGAGTTCACCAATCAGGCCCGCTTTTGTTGAAGATCTTGGAATTTCACATGTATATAATTCATATTATGTCATTAACTGCCCACACCACGCTCAACCCTGTCTTTTTTGCCCCATTAGACTAGGATCCCTCTCCCACCTAGGGTAGGTCCAGCTTCTTTTCGGTGTTTTCGGACACCGGAAAAAAGTCGGCCTCCATTTCATAAACGTGGGGACGGGAGAGAAACAAAAAGGGAATTTTTTCCTTGGTTTTGTATTTTGTTTTTATTGTATTTCGAGTTTTTTTTCCCTTCCCCATCATTTCACATTTGTAAATAAATCATCAATTGTAAATAAAATCACACATTCCATTAGGTCTTCTCACAGTAGGTCTTCTCACAGAGCAAATGTGGTATTTTGGTGGTTGCAGCGCGAATGGTGATGGGTGACTGTTTATATATTGTACTGTTGAATGGGTCATCGAATGTGGCTAGCAAGGTTCCTTTAGAATATATAGATATAGCATGACTGCTCCCTTCCCCTTTCCCACAGGACTTCACGGCCTTGTGCCTTCCTTGTAAAGACAAGGAAATAAACAGAGTTCACCAATCAGCGTGACACAATCACGGGTCATACCATGTGCGTAGTGGACAGATAAGTAACTATCCCACTGGACTCTCAACTTCCTATCAACTAACTACAGTTTAACCAGGTTCACTTGTATCTTGTTTCTGTTACTTGAACATATATGTTTTTCTATCAACCCTTTTTGTGCTTCCCGTGTCTTTCTTTTGTCAGCATCACAACATATATATACGTGGTCGTTCAAATAGTACTATGACTCAACCAGAAAGAAGAACCTGTTCGCTGTGGCAAAACACTACTACGTCTTATAAAAGCGAAAGAAACAAAATTCAGATTTCTGTTTTAATTTCTGTGCTGATGAGATCTATACAAAGGTGAGAGGCATAGGTGAGTTTTTGAACGACCCTTGCACATATATATATATATATATATATATATATAAATAAAAAGTTTAGTGAAGAATTGCCTTTTAAGAAAGGGTATGAAAGAAAAAAGGGGATGAACGGAAAGACATTAGGATTAAGGAATATATCTTATCAAAAAGAAAAATGTAGAAATTCCTCCAACTGACAATTTTAAGTTTCACTTTTTCATCCCTCAAGTATTGGTTTCGTTTCGTTTCTAAATCTCCAGTTGACAGTGTGCGATATGTAAATATATTTATTCTGAAAACATATCAAGTTGTACGGCTTTTATTTTAAGAATTTCTCAGCAATTCTTGGGAATTTATGTAAGTGGTAGCAAGGAGTTGTTACGATTGACATAGGTTTGGTTAATTTTTTCCTTTTTTTTTTTGCTTTTTATATATGTGACTCTCATTTTTTAAGATGGTAACCGTACAAAAATGTATAGTTCAAACTTGTTGATGTGATTAAATAAATCTTTAATAAGAGCATATTTTACAAACCTTAAGGGCTTGCGAATATCTTAGATTGCTCGACAGATGTGTACTGTGGGGAGATTCTATATTAAACAGTTCTATTTCAAACAATTCAGTTTAGTATAAGTACACTATCTAGTTCTATTTACCCCATATAAAGGACATTCTCAGGTGCTACCACTCCCGGCAAAGTGGACCTGGGATGGATGGTAATAAATGGGCACTCCGCATTCCCCATAGCTCCAGCATTACTGAAACCTCACTATCGGATTGTGTAACACGATGTTGGGCATTCGTTGTGTGGGTGTGGGTTAGTGCCAGTCAGAAGATATTTTTTCTGTTTTGGCGCAGAAGGAAGGTCCGAGAGTCAACAGAAGTGGACAGAAGAGACCAGGGAAGAGAATAGGGCAATCGACAGAAGTCGAGGGAAGCCGACAGTAGGGAGAAGGAAGCAGAACAGAGAAGTGGACAGAACAAAGCAGTCGACAGGAGAGAGCAGGCGACTGCTAGAGTGTGTGGACCAGAGGCCGGGTCGGCCGACGTGAGAAGATGAGTCAGCATTCCTGGTAACCTTGTGGGAATTTCGCTCGAATACACACTCGCGATAGAGAGCTGCACAAAAGTGTCACAAACTTCTCCCTTCTTGCGCTTGGAGCTAACCCAAGTCCGTGTTTGTTTTCTTTTCTTCCACCCTCTCCGGTGTGTATGTTGTGTTTTGTTTATCCGTAAATAAATGTGAAATACCCCTGACCGGAGATGAGAGAAACCACTAGACGATCTGATGGCCATGAGTGGTTTAATGGGGTTGAGATATTGGGGGTCAGCCGGCGGTATATTGTCACAATTGTTTATTGTCATAAGCAGAACACTTGTTGGAGGAGTCTTAATCTTCTGCAGAGATTTGGTCGGCGTATTCGGCATCCCCAGCCGACTGGCCGAGTTTGAAAATTATTTGTGTTAGATAGGATTACTTGAAACCGCGCAGTGTATAAATTATATGTGTAAAAATAATTTTTTATATATGATAAATTAATAATATTCCTTTGTAAACAAATACAGAAATTATTACCAAAAGATTATTATTAATTACTTGGAAACATCATTGTGTACTTATTACTTTTATTAGATAGAAATTATATAACGGTGTATATCACTAGTTTTAAGCGTAGTAATCTGATGGTATGATTCTTTTCAAATAATTATTATTCCTAGATACAGAAAAGCATATAATCGTTAATACAAAAACAAAATCAAACAATTCAGTGGAACATAAGTACACAGTTTAGTTCTATTTGACCCTTAGATAGGACCCTATGACCCTAGGAGTAGACTTGGGAGCGATGGCAATAAAGTGGTACCCCACATTCCTCAAAGCTCTATCCTTACTGGAGCCTCACCATCAGATTGTTTAGTGTCATATGCAGGGCATTCATTGATAGTGGGGGTCTTACCCCTCTGCAGAGATGTAGTCGGTGTATTCTACACTCCCAGCTGATTAGACTGAAAAATACTTTGCGTCTAATCTACTTTTAGTTTATTTACTTCTAAATTAAGAACTGAAGTGAACATCCCCTACCAGGTGCTTTCTATAAATTTCCGGACTTTTGTCGTATGGGCAGTTTTATTGATAGCACACACATAAAACTCTAGTCCTCTTCAAAATAATCTCCTCCGGCTGCAATGCACTTGTTGTACCTCTCCATTAACTTTCGGAAGGCCCCATGGAAATCCAATTGTGTGAGCGTATCAATGACCTTCGTCACAGCCTCTTTCATCTCCTCAATTGTCTCATAATGACAGCTTCTGAGTTTAGGTAATAACCAAAAGTCACAGGGAGCAAGGTCTGGACAAGAGGGAGGCTGAAGGAACTGTCTTGATGCCCATCTTGGTAAAATAGTCTGTGACAAGGATGGAGTTGTGGACTGGTCCATTGTCCTGGCGGAAATGCCACTGACACGATTTCAAGAGTGTTGGCCTCTTCCGACGGAATCTCTTCCTGAACTCCCTTAAAACATCAACATTGCATTCGCTGTTGACAGTCTGTCTAGTTGGAACCCAGTGCATGTAGATCATGCCAGTGCTGTCCAAAAAGGGATCATCAAACGTTTGTGGGTGCATTTGCTCTGTTTGTTCTTCTTGGGTCTGGGATAGCCAGCATGCTTCCACAGGGAACTCTGTCTCTTGGTCTCTGAAGGATTCTATATGTTTTAGAGGCATCTTTTCCAAGTTAAAAAGAGAATTTTATTGCATATCGTTCTTCTAAAGTGTCCTCGCGTCCAGATTGCATTTTTGAAATTCACCAGCTTTGACAATCAGGCTTTAGTTGGGTGTATTCCAATTCCTGCTTTAGCTGTTCATTTGAACCGGAAATCATAAAAATTGGTCACTCATCTCATAAGGTATATAGCAATAGCATACTTAATTTTCAAGAGTATACGTCAATTTGAAATGCCTGTACAAAAAAGTCTGGAAACTTATTGAAGGCACCTCGTAAATGCGCTAATTTCATTATTTTTCCGGTGGTATTTGATCTGGAATATGCAAGGCATATTAATCTTGGTTTGTGAGATATCACAATATCAGAAAATAAATAAGATCTATCCTGCTTACCTGTTGGATAATCAAATCAAGAGCACATCTGTTATATAAAGCGCTACTGAAAATACTCATTTGATATAATGAGAAGTTTTGACGTTCTATTTCTCAGAAGATCTTTTAGACACTTGAGATGAATGACGAGTTTGAAGGACAATGAAGAGATGCTGGGAACAAGATCTGATAAGCGTAGGATAAGCTGAACTTGCACACAAATCAGTTTTTCGCAAAGAGAAAAAAAAGCTGGTCAAAAGACTGCTGATTTAATGTATCAAGAAATGGACACTGATACATCTAAAATTTGTCTAGACAAAGTGTCAGTTTAGTCATATGGTTGTGGTATCATTCCTATCGTCGATACATAATGGACTCTTCCACTAAAGATAAAATATTTAACTGAAATTCACTCAGTAAGTTGGTGGCAATGCAGGTTGATTTCAATCGACTAGATCCCGTAGATGGTTCACTCTTCGGTCGGCCGTAGTATCAACGGCGCGGATCTGGTCGGGTGTGTCCCGTCTTCTGGACATACCTCGAGCCTCAAGAGCCATCCCTCCAGGCTTTAACCCTCCTTGGAGTGGTTAGGTTAATCGCCTGGCGCTTGAGGCACTCCTATTTTAGGGGATTGCTGACGGGGCCCGAGGCATTTTTGGGAATGCCGGGCACATCTGGGCTACGGCCCTGTGCCCAGATAAAGCTTAAAAAAGGCCTTCTGCCATACTCGTCCGGTTGGGGGGACGGTTGGTGGCAACGCTGTTGCAGTATTGCCCATTTGAATTTGTTCCAATCCAGTAAATGGGGCACACTTCGGCTGGCCGTGGTATTAACTGCACGGATCTGGTCGGGTGTGTCACGTCTCTGTAAACGGTCGTCAGTCAAGGCTGCTAAGTGCAAATTCTGGGGAGGCCTAGCATTAGACAAATACCGTTAGTGTTGTATGATCATAATGATCTCAATGACAACAGTACAGGCCAATTCTGTCGTCTCAGACAATAACGGGTTTATTAACTTCTGGTTTCGGTCCATGGCAACATGAAGAGAGATATACAATTCTTAAAAGCCTCTGCAAACCATACTATTCTGACCCCACTCCAACGTGCGGCCCATCTTGTGAGTTTATGATCTCATTTTATCACTGCCGGTCGAGATCCGAAAAACTAAACCGCATGCCTCAACGGTAGAAAACCCAACTCTATCTTTCAACGGCCGAATACTCAACTACATCTTTCAACGGTCAAAATCCAACTGACGTCTTTACAAAATCATCAAATTCTCAGGACCATCTCTTCTTGGCATGACGTCATCCACACTCCAGCCCCATTTCCTGTCTGGGGGTTTATTATGACAAATGGTGATTGTCATATTCTTTTCTCACGAGCGTCAAAATGCACCAAATGACTCAAAGCCTTACTAAACTGAATGATAAAATATAGTTAACGAAAAATGATTAATATAAAAAAATCATTCCTTAATTATATAACATTGGTAGCAACGCTACACCAGCGACATTGTATTATTTGTTTTACTGTAATATATAATGATTATTCTTCTCTCGTTACACTTCTTTGTCTTATTTATTTTATGCACTTTCCCTGGGCCATAACAATTATATAAGGTTCTCAAATGAGCATACTTGCCCAGTCGGCTGGGGCTGTAGAATACGTAGAATAAGACCCGCCCCTAACGAGTATCCTGAATATGACACTGAACAATCTGATGATGAGGTTCCTGTAATACTGGAGCTTTGGGGAATGCGGAGCACCCCTTCATTGCCATTGCTCCCAGGTCCACTCTGGCCCGGAGTGGTAGCGCCTGATAGGGCCCTATCTATGGGTTAAATAGAACTAACAGTATACTTATGCTAAACTGAATTGTTTGAGTAAACTGAATAGCTTGAAATAGAAATATTTTTTCATTTAAACCGTACTTACATTTAAACTGCGTGCTTATGCTTAACTGAATTATTTGAAATAGAACTGTTTTTCGACATCAAAACTGTATTTACACTTAACTGAATTGTTACATATAACTGCTTGAATAGTTTGAAATAGAAATGTTTTTGACAATTAAACTGTGTACTTATGCTAAACTGAATTGTTTTAAATAGAACAGATTATTTACATGAAAATGGATTTGGCGTTAAATAACCTACAAAGGTCGATATGCCATAAAACCCAACCAACCAACCAATCAAATGAGCATAAACCCTCTGCTGAATTTAAAAATTCAAGAAAGATAATGATAAAGTATCAATACTTTTTGATCTGACATCAGATGACTAGGAAAAGAATCCAGTTGACAGAAAGGCAGATATATAGATACGGACAGATTAACATAGATAGTGTGATATATAAAGAGATAAATACCTATATAGATATGGACACACTGAGATAGATATGTAGATAGATAGATAGATAGATAGATACGAACAGGCCGAGATAGATTGATATAACTGAGATATATATATAGATAGATATAAATATACTGAGATAGTTAGATAGAACTGATGCATATATATGTTATATATTGACCCTCGACCGAGCCGTCAATCAAGAGATGCACCTGTGTAAGTAAGTGGAAGAATAGCGGAAGCAGGTGGACGATAGACAATAATATAACCAGGTGCCTAGATGGTTTGAGTTAGTTGGAGACAAGATGCCGAAGTGAGAGCCAGCGGCAGACTGAGGGCTTTGGGCCCTCAGTGACCCATGGTTGAGCAACCCCAGCCGAGATGAGGAAGAAGTGCTGCTATGGTCAGAAGAACTTAGGTCAATATAGCAGCCTGTCCCCGTCTCCAACTCATCCCACACACACAACAAACATCACCCTTTCAAAAATAAAGTGTGAGATATTTATATTTTTGTAAAGAAGTGTATTCGTTCGTTATTGAAGTCGTCATTGTGTTGGATTATGTTCCCGCATATATTTGTATATGTATACGTAATATAGTATACAACAAATGTATAGATACATACATTGTGGTTTATTTGTCGCTGCCTCCCACCAGACACGACTTAACACAAGGTCAAAAGCCCGAGGGCCGATTAAAGTGGGGATAGAGGGGAGGGGAAGGTGGGGAACGATCCGAGACTCGAACCCTGCTAGTCATTGACCCACTAAGTGCAATGTGGATCTAATGAGTCAAGCCGTCTCACGGACCTAAATCTAGGTCCGGGCACGTATGCCAGCATATAGCTTGAACTAGACCGTGAGCTCTAGTGCTATACAAGGCGTGCAAAAACGGATCTGAGAAAGCAGCTCGCCCACCCGAAGGTTACCCAGCCGAAGCTAGGGGCCTATTCGGCCCCGAGTCTGCTCTTGGTTTCGAGCACCCATCCGGCACGAATGCCAGACGGCCAAGCCAAAAGGCCGGGGGGATGCCAGATACATACATTGTCGTCTATAGACAGACTGCTTCGTTATATCACAACTCATCAGTAGGGCTTGACACGCGAAATGCTTGAAGCTGGGATCGAAACCTGACTGACTTTACACCAGCCGCATATTCTAACACACAGCGAACAACAAACTGAGCGAAAGCAAGGGGATTTCAACGCATATATATA
>OY757944.1:56774006-56796506 GCA_963585895.1 Sepioteuthis lessoniana | reverse complement strand
AAAAAATTAAACGAGATAATTGACATTTGAAGAAATAAAATTGGAAAAAGAAAAAGGAGGGGAAAAAGAATGAAAAATAGAATAAAAGCAAAATAAAAATAAAATAAAAAACCCAATAAAACAAACAAAACGTAAAGCAAAAAGGAAAGAAAAATAATAGGAAAGAATTATCGTAAAAATGAGAAAAGATAAAACAAAAAAGAAAAAATTAAACAAGAAAAAGTAATCATAGAATTTGCAAATGCTAAAAAGAAATCCCAATCATGTAAATTGGGTGAAAAAAATATATAAAGTAAACAAAAGGAGAGTTAGCGGCAATAGTCCAGGGGAAACCGAGGGCTCCCTTTTCAATTAGCTACTACACCGAGGATTAGGGGAGGGCGCGACTTTTTTCCCTGGATTGCTCCATTTTACCCTTGATACGTACCTCATGATGCTGAGTGTTAAGTAAAGAGGTATAAAGTACTTATTTTAAAAGTCTTTGGTATGACCCAACCTGGGATTGAACACAAGCGAACATTCAACCCATTAGACCAATATATAAAAGGAGTAAATGAAAAAGAAAGATATATAAAGATGTAAACGAAAAATATTTTAAAAAATGTATAAAAGGAGAGAAGGAAAAATATATAAAGAATATATAAAAGGTGTAAATGAAAAAATATATATATATATAAAAAAATATGAAAAGAGAAAATGAAAAATATATAAATATATATAAAAGGTGTAAAACAAAATATAAAAAGATATATATAAAATGAGAAAATGAAATAAAAAAAAATGAAAAATATATTAAAAATATAAAAAAGGTGTAAATGCAATAAAGAAATATGTAAAAATATAAAAAAAGAAAGAAATTAAAAAATACATATTATGATATATAAATAAAATAATATATATATATATATATATATATATATATATATATATATATATATATATATATAAAATAAATAAAAAGAGTTAATGAAATTAAAAATAGATAAACATATATATAAAAGGAATAAAAAATTTAAAATATATATAAAATATATAAAAAGTGTAAATTAAATAAATAATATATAAAAATATAAAAAAGGAGTACATTAAATTAAAAATATATAAAAATATATAAAATGTGTTAATGAAATTAAAGATTTAAAAATACGTCAATCAAAGGTGAAAAAAGTGAAAAAAGAAAAATATTAGAAATCTATGAAAAGTTTAAAGGAAATGAAAAAATGTTAAAATATTTAAAAGGTGTTGATGAAATATAAAATATGCAAATATATATAAAATGAATAATGGAGATAAAAATATATAAAAAGTATATAAAAGTATATAAAAAGTATATAATGATATATAAAAAGTAAGTAAAAATATATAAAAAGTATGTAAAAAATATGTAAAAGTATGTAAAAAGTATGTAAAAAGTATATAAAAAATATATAAAAAGCATATAAAAAGTATATAATGATATATAAAAAGTAAGTAAAAATATATAAAAAGTATGTAAAAAATATGTAAAAGTATGTAAAAAGTATGTAAAAAGTATATAAAAAGTATATAAAAAGTATATAAAGATATATAAAAAGTAAGTAAAAATATATATGAAGTATGTAAAAAATATGTAAAAGTATGTAAAAAGTATGTAAAAAGTATTTAAAAAATATATAAAAAGTATATAAAAAATATATAAAAAGTATATAAAAAGTATATAATGATATATAAAAAGTAAGTAAAAATATATAAAAAGTATGTAAAAAATATGTAAAAATATGTAAAAAGTATGTAAAAAGTATATAAAAAATATATAAAAAGTATATAAAAATATATAAAAAGTATATAAAAATATATAAAAGGTATATAAAAAATATATAAAAAGTATATAAAGATATATAAAAAGTAAGTAAAAATATATAAAAAGTATGTAAAAATACGTAAAAGTATGTAAAACGTATGTAAAAATTATATAAAAATATATAAAAAATATATAAAAAGTATATAAAAAATATATAAAAAGTATATAAAAAATATATAAAAAGTATATAAAAATATATAAAAAGTATATAAAATATATAAAAAGTATATAAAAAATATATAAAAAGTATATAAAAATATATAAAAGTATATAAAAATATATAAAAAGTATATAAAAATATATAAAAAGTATATAAAAATATATAAAAGTATATAAAAAATATATAAAAAGTATATAAAAATATATAAAAAGTATATAAAAATATATAAAAAGTATATTAAAAATATATAAAAAGTATATAAAAAATATATAAAAAGTATATAAAGATATATAAAAAGTAAGTAAAAAATATATAAAAAGTATGTAAAAAATACGTAAAAGTATGTAAAAAGTATGTAAAAAGTATATAAAAATATATTAAAAAGTATATAAAAAGTATATAAAAAATATATAAAAAGTATATAAAAAATATATAAAAAGTATGTAAAAAATATATAAAAAGTATACAATAGGTATGTAAAAATATATATAAAAAATAAATAAAAAGTATATAAAAATATACAAAAGTATATAAAAAGTAATATAGAAATAGTATATAAAAATATATAAAGTATATGTAAAAATGTAAATGAAATTAAAAAAATATATAAAAATACATAAAAGAAGTAAATAAGAAATATATAAAAAGTATATGAAAAATATATAAAAAAATATATAAAAGTAAATTATAAAATATCTAAAAGTATAGTAAAATGTAAATGAAACAAAAAATAAATAAAAATAAATATAAAGAGTAAATGAAATTAAAAATATATATTAAAAAATATAAAAAAGGAGCAAATTATATAGAAAATATATAAATACAACTACCTATTATATAAAATACATATAAATTTATTTGAAATTTATTCGTATATCAACACAGATAAAAATATAATAAACAGTTTTTGAATACAGTAAATGAAATTGAAAATGTATAAATACAAATTTATATTCATATAAATATACATACATTTTATTTATAAATTTTATTTATCTATAAATATATAAAAAGAGACAAAAAAATTTAAATGGAATAAAAGAAATAGAAAATAAATACAAATATAGATTGTTTATAAATTTTATTCATATATAAATATAAATAAAAATATGTTTCCAAATTTCCAAATGGAGTAAATGAAATAAAACGAAAAAGCAAAAGCAAAACCGATGCAAAAAAGGATGAAAGAAGCGGGAAATAACAAGGGAAAAAGAACTACAAAGAAAGAAAGATAAGAAAGAAAGAAAGCGGTCATCCTGTTAAGAATACATTAAAATGTATAAAATAATTAAAAGAAAAAGTATTAAAAAGGAAAAATCTATCTATCTATCTATCTATCTATCTTCAATTATTTCTTTCTTTCTTTCTTTCTTTCTTTTCATGAACACATAGGAGAAGCCCCCCCCAATAAAAAGGCAAATAAAAATCTCATAACAATGGAAAATCATCCAAAATCATAAAACTACATAATAGAAAAAACAAAAATTAAAAACAAACAAACTATGAAAAGAAAGCAAGTCCGGTTTCATAATTCGTTTTTCATCGACCAATGGCCTGAACGGATCTTTACACATTCCCATTTTTACCATGAACCATTTCTCTACCTGGGAAAAATGTCCCTGGGGAACGTCCATAAATTGTCCTGGAATTGCATAACTCTTTCTCCCTCCAAAACATTTTCCCGAATAATGAATTCTCCCTTATCCTCAACACGTTCACCATAAATACATAAAAAGCAAACAAAAATAAAATAAAATAAAATGAAATAAAATAAAATGAAATAAAATAGAAGGAAAATAAAAAGCTAAAAATCTTGGAACTTCATCTCCGATATTTTTCGTTGCCAGCCAAATTGCCATGACTCATTGACTAGACAAAAAATGGTTGCATGAAAATAGAGGAACGGCTGAAGGGAGAAGTTCGTTTCGCCTGGGAAATTGCATCTTTACCACCATCTATTATTTTTTCTTTCTTTCTTTCTTTTTCCTTTTTTTTTTTTTTTTTTTCGCCTTTTCTGTTGTTGTCTACTGTTTTTCTTGTAGTGATAATTCTCTCTCCTCCGCCGCAAACCAGTAAATAACGACGCGTGTCAACCAAACAAGATGAGATATTATATATATATATATATATATATATATATATAAATTATATATATATATGATTCACCGTCTTTGCTTGATGATCTTTTAATGCACTGAAGTATATCAACTATATAAACAGTTGTCAAAATAAACGTATATTCTTGTGTGACGTCTTCAAGTAAGAAAGAAAATTGCCTAATATTCTCGCCTCTCGATGGGAAACCTTATAAATTTCGGCGCTCATTATACGTATATATGTAAATTGTGTAGCTTTTTATCGACCTTACAATCTTCCTTCTCTCTCTATCTCTCTGTCTCTGTCTCTCTGTCCTCTGTTTCTTGCTACCGTTATATCTATGTCTGTTAAATATGTACCGATCACTGCATTTCAATGAACGCATGTATTAGACAATCTATATTTTGGACCAATAAGACACAAATATAATCATATCTATCTATCTATCTATCTATCTATCAATCTATCTATCTATCTATATCTATCTATCTGTCTGTCTGTCTGTCTATCGTCAAGGGCTATCTTGTGTACCAAGCGTTTGTAAAATCATCAATCGTAGAGAAAGATACAAACTTCTAATTTTTTTTAATATCTATATATCAATCTATACATCAATCACTCTATCTCTCTCTGAATAGCAATATCTATCTCACAATATCCTTTCTCTCTCACTATATATATATATATATATATATATATCCTTTCTCTCTCTCTCTCTCTCTCTCTCTCTCTCTCTGACTATATATATATATTCTATATATCTCTATCTCCTTTCTATCTCTCTCTCTCTTCTCCCTCTCTCTCTCTCTATATATATATATATATCCTTTCTCTCTCTCTCTATAAATATATATATATATATATTCTATATATCTCTATCTATCTATCTCCTCTCTTTCTCTCTCTGTCTCTCTCTGTATATATATAATATATATATATATAGCTGTCTATCTCCTTTCTCTCGCACTGTCTTTATCTATGTATCTATCTATCTTGGTAATGTTTTTAAAAAAATTTATCAGAAAATGAAGACAGAAAATAAGATTGACATTTTTGGCTATGAAATTTGCTTCTTCAGAAATAAAATTCTATTTCTCCCATATTTTTCCGAAATAAAATTTCACTCTCTCTCTCTCTCTCTCTCTCTCTGTAACACACGCACATACACACAAACAATCAAATGTATGTGTTTGTGTGTGTGACATTGTGTCGCACACACACATATATATATATATATATATATATATGGATGCGAGACATTGTCATTTTTAAGTGGAGTATAACAGGTTTGAATTCAGAGTCTTCCTTCTCCTAGACCGGTCACTATACTGTTATATTCTCTACCTATGAACATTAATGGGTACGTCCCATTCCTCAAAATACGTTGGACACTGTGGTTAGAGGGAGTGAAAATACACTAAGTAGTCACCGCTAGGAGTGGTTACCTTCTTCACGCCTCTGGCAAGTATTGTTTTTTGTTAATGTCATAAAGATTTCCATTTTATTTCCAACCTCCGTTTTGGTCATTTTTTATTCAGTAACCTTTTATTTGGTTACATTACATACCAAGGTAAAAGAACCCAATATGCCCAACAATTTTCTCATTACTGAAGAAAGAATCTTTGGATGCATATTTTCCCCGAAGTCATTAGCGCAATGTGAAATGCAAATGTTCTTTTCCTGGGGCACTGCTACCTGCACAATCACGTGAACGTTATTAGTAGTACATAGGAATACTTGAAATATTGTAACTGTGCGCTAACAAATATTCATTATCATTCTTCAAAATTGGAATTTTTACTTGAAATTGTATAACTGCTCAACCCCCCTGGAATTATGGTCAGTGTGTATTGTACTGCAGAATCGTAGTAAGCGAGTTCGAACTCCAGTCGTGGTATTACGTTCACTTTTGGACAAATACCTCGTGGTGTAATGGTTAAAGCGATGCACTGCGGAATCGTAGTACGCGAGTTCGTACTCCAGTCGCGCTATTACGTTCACTTTCGGGCAAATACCCTTGGGAAAGGTATGAACCCCCTTATTCTCCCTCCAGCTATGGGTAAATAGTAGGACGGACTAGATTCTTCAGCCTTGGTGAGGCAACTAGTCTAGGAGAAGGAAAACTCTGAATTGAAACCTGTTAAACTCCGCTTAAAAATTGACCTTGTGTCATATCCTGCCCGAGCGGAGGGGTTGGTAAATAGTACCTTTGAAAAAAGCATGAGTCCCTTTTACTTCCAGATACTGGTTAAATAGTATCCCCGCTGTTCTTCAACAAGAAAGCCTTTGCCATTAAATAACCCATTAAGGTTTATATGCCATTAAAAAACTGTAATCTCTCAAAATACTTTAAAATCATATGATTGTTAAATTATTACCATTAGGTGAGTAAAGTAAAGTTGGCGACCGTAGTCGAGGGTTACCTGAAAGCTCCCTTTTCAATATCTATTACACCAAAGTGTAGGGGAGGGCGCTGCTCCATTCCCTGGATTGCTTCTCTTTATTCTTGATCCTTACCTTATAATGCTGAGTGTTAAGCAAGGCGGCATCAAGTACTCTTTAGTCTCAAAAAGTAAAAAGTTTTGGCTGTTTCCCCAATCATATATAGACACCACACTTAACGATAGGTAGCGGTAGTCTCCAGAATGAACTAGTTGAAACTGGACGTTGAACTATGTAGTTCTTCCACTCAGTATCTTGTTAAGCTCATCGTTGAACAACACCCGCCTTGTTTAACATCCACCATGCTGCTTCCCATGGCTTCTTGTGATATACATTCTGTGATTTCCTCCTTTTGATTTATCAAATTCTAATTTAGTTGAAGTCCAGTTTTTCAATTTTTCTCTTCCTATATTTATGTATTAAATATATAGATTCATGGTGTTTTTCCGCCTCTTTTCTATGTTTATACATCAAAAATATATAGCTTAATAGTGTTTCCTCATCGCCCCCTCTTTTGTGTCTATGCTAAGTTAACCTCATTTATATCGTCTTTTTTAACAGTAAATTTACAGTCAAAGACACAAGCCAGTAACAAGAATAAAACACAACTTTTTCTCGATAGTTAAAGCAAAGACAAAAATATGAATTCAGTTTATACATTTGTTAATGTCCTGGGCATCGCATCTCTGTCGTATTTCCTTTCTTTTTTGATTCCTACTGCTCTCTATTGGCTGTAGACACCACTATTTACCCTGAAATTGGTCACGTGACAACGAATTTTTTCCTTCCTTTTCCCCAACTTATCTTTATGCATTGAATATATATAATCATCACCGGCTCATTGGCCTAGTGGGTTGAGTGTTCGCCAATGGACCGGGAGATCTGGGTTCAAATAAATCTGTTTGCAAATTAGTTCTATTTGACCCATATATAAGACCCTATCAAGCGCTACCACTCCGGGCCAAAGTGGACCTTAGAGTAATGGCAATGAAGGAGTACTCTGCATTTCCTATAGCTCCAGCTTTACTGGAGTCCCATTATCAGATTGTTTAGTATCATATCCATGACACTCGTTGGTGGGGTCGAGGTGCAGTCGGTGTATTTTAGAGCCCCAGCTGACTGGTCAAGGTAGTATTGGTTACTCTCCAATCTATAGATCAAATAAATCTGTTTGCAAATTAGTTGTTTTTGACAATAATACCTAGTAATATATAACCGTGTTGGTGTGCCTGTAGCTTAGCGGCTAATGTGATGGACAATGATTTTGTTGGTGAGTTCGAACACCAGTCACGTTATTAGGTTCGTTTTCGGCCACATACATTTGGGAAAGATATAAACAACGTTATTCCCCAAGTAATGGGTTTAATATTAACACTATTGACCTAGTGCGCAGAGTGTTCACCAATGGTCCGGGAGACTTGGGTTTAATCCCAGGTCGCTTAAAGTATATGTAAGTAAATCTATGTATGAATATATCTGCTTTTCCTCTAAGCGTATATATATATATATATATATATATATATATATATGTGTGTGTGTGTGTGTATGTGTGTTTTCAAAACCTGTGTTTACATGTAAATACATCCGTTCGTTTTTGTGAGAACTTGTACATCAAAGAATTTAAAAATGGTACTTGATACCTCCTTGCTTAACACTCAGCAAAATAAGGTATCTATCAAGGATAAAGTAGAGCAATCAAGAGAAAGGAATAGCGCCCTTCCCTACACCTCGGTGTAGTAGCTATTGAAAAGGAGCCTTCGAGTCGCCCTCGACTACGGTGGCCAACTTTTCTTACTTATATATAGTCATAGCATTTTTTCCACCCGTCCGATATTCATAAATTAAATATAGCTAAAAAGTGTTTCAAACTACCCTTTTTTGTTACCACCATTTACGTCCTTTTTTAAAACAATTAATTTACAAAGAATGAAGCCTGTTATCATATTTACCAAACCCCTCCGCTCGGGCAGGATATGACTCAAGGTCAATTTTTTAAGCGGAGTTTAACAGGTTTGAACTCAGAGTTTTCCTTCTCCTAAACTAATTGCCACACCAAGGCTGAAGAAATCAGTCTGTCCTACTATTTACCCATACCTGGAGGGAGAATAATTGGATTCATACCTTTCCCAAGGGTATTAGTGCTATGTGAAATGCAATTAGTCTCATCTAGGATTTGAACTCGTGTCGCCGTGTCCATTTCTTAGGACGATAACCATTACACCACGGGCACCTCCTCAGAAGCCTGTTATTATTATAATCATTTCCTCATTTGAGAGTTTTTCATATCAGCGTTAGCTGGTGGTAATTCACTGGAGTTTGAGCGACAGCAACTCACTTTAAGTCACCAGGACTCTTCTCAGTATTCCCGTCGATCTTAATAATGCCGTATTTGGGATCTCCAGTTATCCGGCTATTTCCAAGTCCTCCAGTCCCTTTAATAACCCTTTATTGACTCTACCTAGAACATCAATTACATTTGGTATAAACGTCACTTTCATGTTCCACAGTTTCTTCAATTCCCAAGCAAGGTTCAGGTACTTATCCTTTTTTTCGATTTCTTTCAATTTTATTCTGTGGTCAGCAAGGATAGCAAAGTCGTCAATTTTGCAGATTCTCATTTTTGTGGATACGGCCACCTGCCTCCCATCACGAAAACTATCCAAGTTAGACGAACCAGGTACTCCTATGGACCCCCACATATGGCTGAGCTAAAGCAGGACGACCAGCTAGAACATACATACAGCAGCTGTGTGGGGATACAGGATGTAGCCCAGAAGACCTGCCAAAGGCGATGAACGATAGGGAAAAGAGGCGAGAGAGGGTCAGGGATATCCGTGCTGGTGGCACGACATGATGATGATGATGATAAGGTCTGGTCGTCTGGTTGAGATTAGGGGATATGTTTGTATGTCAAAATCACTGAGGAGTTTGTGCATCATTCTCCAGGTAGTATTATTAGATATTTGAAAACATAAAGTATTTAAACCTATATACTGCGGGAGTTTGGAATGCATCTTCTTTCTTGACTGTGCAGTGAAGGGTAATTAGTTTGAGCTGTTCCAGTGATGGTATCCCTAGTACTGCTGGCCCTTGTACATCCACAATGTGGAAGGTGCTGACATGCCAGTCTGATTTGTTGTATTGACAGGGTATTTTGATGTTACCAAAGCATTTTATTGGTGTGCCGTTATAAGGTATCAGCTTTTTGTTGATAAATTGTTTTTTTATGTTTGGGAAACCATCTGCGTCCAGTTTTTTCTGGGAACATTCTACGGAATGTAGAAACTTGTAGGGTGTTCCCTTGTGCCCCGACGCAACTTGTGGATACTATTTCGATTTGGCAATTTAATGTGGATGAGTATGAAGGCTTCATCTCTTTGGGTCATATTAATACAATTGAACGTCAAACTTTCCATTTGTTCCTCAGCTTCTCTGTTGTTGTATACTGCATCAGTTTTCACGTACGGTTTTCTCCTATATTGTGGTTGATAGATTTTTTTTGTGTTCTCTGCTTTGTGACCTCGGCCTTTGTTTTGGTTTTGTTCCGTTTGACAAACATACTGATGCCCAGTGGTTTGCTTTACCACATGTGTTGCATTTTGATCCGAATGCTGGACAAGCTTCACGGTGAAAAGCATGGCTTTTACCACATTTAAGACATTTATTTGACATAGTAGAACGTGTTGGTGTTCTTATGGCTTGTATATTAGTATTATCCACATTATTATTATTATTCACCATAGACCTCAGTTGTTTAATGTGAATGTTGGAAGCTTCGTATGTTTTTCCAATACTAACAGTTTCTTCCAGGGTTAGAGTTTTGATTTTCTTAGTAACTCCTTTTGGAAGTCTGCAATGGGAGTACTGGCGATAATGAGTTCTATTATACGTTGCTGTTGCTCATATTCTGTTAACGAACATCTCTGAGTCATTCGCCTGCATCTGCTGACAAAGCCATCTAACGATTCCTCAGCGTCCTGTATATAAGTCATTAATTTCAAACTGTTTATTCTCAAATATTGAGAACGAATTGTTACTCGAAATTATTTATTTGTGAGCAAAAACGATTATTAATAAATATAAATTCCCTCAGCTATATGCTAAATACTATCACTTCTGTTCTTTACGAGCATGGCTTTGAAATTAAATAATCCATGAAGGTTGAGAAAGAAGAAAAAAGCCTTCTCGCTGAAGCAAAACTCTAAAAGAAAGCGAAAATTGTCTGATAGGGATCGTCGGACTCTTACGTGGGTAGTTAAAAGGATCACAAGAATACAGCTCCGAAAATTACCTCAGAGGTTTATGACCATCTTGAGAACCCAGTTTCTTCAAAAACTGTTTAAAAGGAGCCGCACAAAACAGGATTTCACGAGGTGTGGGACTATAATCTGAAAACCATATTAAAATGAATTTGAAATTTCCTGCTGTTTTCATTATTTTGTCTAACCCCTGTATCTTTCTTTTCGTTTTCCTTCAATTTGACCCTGCCATCAGCCAGAACGGCAAAGTTCATTATTTTCGGCAGGTTCTCTTCTTCTTCTTCTTCTTCTTCTTCTTCTTCTTATTATTATTATTATTATTATTATTATTATTATTATATACTCTTTTAGAGTTTTTCACATCAGCGTTAATTGATGGTTTTACACTGGAGTTTGAGGGACTGCAAGTCTCCTTAAGTCTCCAGGACTCGTCTCATGATTCTGGCCGTTCTTAGCAATACTGTCGTTTGGATAGTCTCTACCCCTCTGCCAATTTCCAAGTATTCCAGGCCTTTTAATAATCCTTTAGTTATTGTGCCTAACGCACCAATCACAATTGGCACACTCATTACTTTCATGTTCCACAGCTTTTTCAATTCTCTAGCAAGGTCGAGGTATTTATCTTTCTTTTCACTTTCTTTCAGAATTATTCTGTGGTCCGCCGGGACAGCAAAGTCGGCAATTTTACAAATTTTCTTTTTTTTTGCTGATTATTATGAGGTCTGGTCTTCTGGCCGGGATCAAGTGATCCGTTTGTATTATTATTATTATTATTCTTTTAGAGTTTTTCACATCAGCGTTAACTGATGGTTTTTCACTGGTGTTTGAGTGACAGCACGCCTCCTCAAGTTTCCAAGACTCTTCTCAATATTCTGGCCGTTTTCAATAATACTGTCGTTTGGATGGTCTCCACTCGTCTGCCAACTTCCAAGTCCTCTAGTCCGTTTAGTAATCCTTTAGTTACAGTGCCAAAAGCAGCAGTCATAATTGGTACAATCGTCACACTCATGTTCCACAGTTTTTTCAATTCCCTAGCAAGGTCGAGGTACTTATCCTTCTTTTCTCTTTCTTTCCGTTTTATTCTGTGGTAAGCCGGGACAGCAAAGTCGTCAATTTTGCAAATTCTCTTTTTTTCTTGATTACTATAAGATCTGGTTTTCTGACCGAGATAAGGTGATCCGTGTGTATGTCAAAGACCCATAAGAGTTTATGAGTCTCATTTTCTAGGAGAGATGCTGGGTTGTGCATATATCATTTGTTGGTATGGTTAAATTTAGATTTCTTCCACATTTCCCAGTGGATCACCTTGCCCACCCAGTTGTGTCTAGTCTTGTACTCTTTCTGTGCTAATTTGCGGCATTCGCATATTATGTGATTGATCGTTTCGTCTCTGTCACCACATAGCCTATATTTGCTATTTTTTTGCGTCTTATCTATTATTATATTTATTATTATTTACTCATTAGAGTTTTTTACATCAGCGCCAGCTGATGGTTTTTCACTGGTATTTGAGTGACAGCAAGTCTCATGAAGTCTTCGGGACTCTTCTGAGTATTCTGGCCGTTCTCAATAATGCTGTCGTTTGGATGGTCGCCACTCGTCCGCCAACTTCCAAGTTATACAGTCCCTTTAGTAATCCTTCAGTTACTATTCCAAACGTACCAATTACAATTGGTATAATTGTCACCTGCATGTTCCACAGTTTTTTCAATTCCCTACCAAGGTCGAGGTACTTATCCTTCGTTTCCCATTCTTTCAGTTTTATTCTGTTGTCAGCCGGGACAGCAAAGTCGACAATTTTGCAAGTTCTTTTTTTTGTTGTTGATTATAATTAAGTCTGGTCTTCTGGCCGAGATTAGGGGATCCGTGTGTATGTCAAAGTCCCATAGGAGTTTATATGTGTTATTTTCTAGGAGAGATGCTGGGTTGTGCATATACCCTTTATTGGTATGGTCAAATCTAAATTTCTTGCACATCTCCCAATGGATCACCTTGCCGATCCAGTCGTGTCTTGTCTTATATTCTTTCTGCATTCGCTTAATATGTGATAGATGGTTTCATCTCTGTTACTGCATCGTGTACATTTGCTATTTTGCTGCGCCTTATCTATTATCGCTTTGATATGATTGGTTGTAATGATGTTGTTTTGTGCTGCTATTAGGAGAGATTCTGTTTCTCTCTTAAAGTTTCCTTTTCTTAGCCATGTCCAGGTTTTGCCGTGTGAGATTTTGTTTATTAGTCATTTTAATCGACCATAATGTTGTTTTCCTTCCCATTTTTGTTTCCTAGTTATTGCCATTCTGTTGTCCATCGTGTGATCAGTATCGTTTCCGATGGCTATAGTGAGTCCTCCATTGTGTTTTTGTATATCGTCTTCGAGTCCTTGTATCGATGCGTCAACGTTGTCTTCAATGCTGGCAAGTCCTCTTCCTCCCTTTTTTCTTGAAACATATAATCTGTCAACGTCGTCTCTGAGATGGAATGTCTTATGCATCGTCGTTAGTTTTCTTGTTCTTTGGTCCATTTGTTTAAGTTCGTCTCTGGTCCACTTGAGAAAGGGTCCGGAATATCTAACGAGTGGTACAGCCTTGATATTTATTCCTTTGATAAGGTTTCGGTTGAGAGTTTTGTCTCAAGTAGGTTTCTAGTTCTCCTGAGATATTCACAATGCCTTGGATAAGAGAGGAAAAATATTTTGGGTCACTGCTTATTTGGAGACAAAATCATCGGAAACTGTCTCAAAATATATACAACCTATTAATATGATAATGATTTATTACTGAGACAAGAAACTCAAAAAAAATTGCATGTCCAAGAAGATATAATAACAAAAAAAAAAAACCCACCAAAAACCCACATTAATTTGATGTCTTTAGCTCAAAGGATGTACTTTAAAGGACGTGTTCCAAATGACCACCATTGCACTTGTCTCAGAAATAAGTCATTATCATATTAATTGGTTGCATCTATTTTAAGACACTCCGTACATAAAAATATATGACTGCGTGCAAACAAAAGACTATTTTTAAATATGAACGTGTTTACTCAACCTCTACGCACGAGCAGGATATGACACAAGGTCAATTTTTAACCGGGGTTTAACACGTTTGAATTCAGTTTTCTTTCTCCGGGACTGGTTCCCATAAAGAACTCAGTTTGCCCTACTACTTAACAAACAGCTTCTTCCAGGATTTTAAATTCGTGTTGTCAGACCCATTTCATATGGAGGTAACCGTAACACCATGAATGCCTTTTTATTTAATCTGAATAGTTATTGGAAATCATATAATTGTTTAGAATATACATAACTTTAACATGAAATAACCCAACAAGGTTTGACATGCCAATAAAACCACCCAACCGACTCGATTCGAAAGTGCATTCTGATACCTCTGTATAAAATAACCTAATTGACATATCTTAACAGCATTTATTTGCGAAAGAGTATAACGCACATATTTAAACAGATTTTATTTATTTATGGAAGGAGATAATGGGCGAACGTAATTTCAAGTGTTTATAGATGAATATAAGAGACATATTTAACAGAGATTTATTTATAGAAAAAAAAACATAAATGCACATATATAAATACACAAATATCCACGTTATTTGAGCATCTTTGCTTCGTTTCCACTTTACCTGAATTTAACAATGGCTAGAAATTATTTCTCACGCATTCAAAAATCACCATGTACTTAAAGATGTAATTTCATTATTTCCATTTCGACTCTGATATATTCAATTTTCTCGCTCTTATTATTGTATTAAGAAAACATTTTTGTAAGGGTCGAAAGTATGGTGGTGAAGGTGGAACAACGAAGCGGAAGGGTTGAAAAGAGGAAGTTGCAGATAGTGGTGGGTTGGGGTGGGGGGATGAGCGGAACTCGTGACAATTTCCGGGTGCGTGCCTTCACCGGCGTGCGTGCGCGCATGCGTCAAAGACATTCTTTCACTTGCTCTCTTCCGCCATATTAAATCACTAGTTCTTCGCTTGCATATCGAATTACGCCGGACGAGAATCTCGCGAGCGTAAATGTCACATCACCGAACAATTACTCTCGATAAAATGGAATCCTTTAGTACAACGATTCTTTTCTCGGGGATCCTGAGCGCGAGAACGCAATTATGGGAGAAGAGAAGTTGGTTGTCTTTGTTTAATGGCGGCAAGAGGGGTTGGTAGTTGCGTGGCAGGGTGTGGCTGGGGAGTGTTGGAGGACGATAAAACGAGAAAATCGACAGAAGAAGTGAGAGGAACAAAGAAAGGAAAGAAGAGAAAGAAAGATGGAGTATTTTAAAGGGCTGTTAGACCAAACCCTTCCGGAAGAATTCAAACTCAAGATATTTACTAGTTTCGAAATAAAGGAATTCACTTCACTATACAAACATACAAAATGACTATATTTAAAGTTGTAATAGTACTAGTAGTTGCATTAGTAGTTTTACAAATTAGTATAAATCGCAAAGAAGACAGAAAAAAGATGATATTATCCTTAAAAAATATCCTGAGTATACGTCACTTTGGGTTTTAGTCAATCCAGTCGGCTGGAACTGTAGAATACACCGACAGCATTTCTGCAGAGGGGTAAGATCCCCAACGAGTGTCCTGGAT
Organism: Sepioteuthis lessoniana; assembly: GCA_963585895.1. Classification (NCBI taxonomy): domain Eukaryota; kingdom Metazoa; phylum Mollusca; class Cephalopoda; order Myopsida; family Loliginidae; genus Sepioteuthis; species Sepioteuthis lessoniana. Next base: position 56,781,096 of record OY757944.1, on the reverse strand, counting down.
TTGACACTAAACAATCTCATGGTTAGGCTTCAGTAATGCTGTATCTTTGGTATTCCCCAAAGCTGCAGGATTATTTTGAGTACCCCTTTATTACCACTGTTTCAAGATCCACTCTGGTCCGGAGTGGTAGCACCTGATCGGGTCCTATATACCGGTCAAATAGACTGGTTTACATTTAAAATGAGCGCAAACAAATAACTTATACTAAATAGAATTGCTTGAAATAGAACTGTTTTTACATTTAACTGAATGGAAACAAATGACTGATGTTTAATTGAATTGTTAGCGATACAGAAGAATACTTGAAACCATTTAACCTTCTGTAAAAGAATGAGTAATATCGAATTGAATAATTAGTGTGAAATAGCAATACTTGTAACCACTTCATTGTATGCAAACAAATGGCTTATATTGATTAGGATCATGCGTGTCAGATAGCAATAGTTGCTATCTTTTAACTGTGTGGGAACAAGAGCAATAATTGTGTCCAAACAAATTAGTTCTGACTCATTTAAAAAGGAAATTAATCTAATAATAATAATAAACTAATCTCTTATATATATATATATATATATATATATATATATATATATATATATATATACAAACAGATGACACATACTAAATTTTTAGTCTTACTTTGTAACACTTGAACCATTTATCAGGGTGCAAACAAATAATTTATTAAAAAAAGAATTATTCGTTTTGGAGAGCAACACTTGAAACCGTTTAACTGAAAAAAAAATGAGCTCAGGCTCATGAAAAATGTTATAAAAATGTGTTTACAAAGTATGTACATTTAATATATATGAATAAAGAGGATTTGGCATGAAATAACCAACAATAATTGATATACCATAAGATCCAACCAAACAAATCTAATATATTTGTATAAAGAGGATTTGGCATTGAATAACATACAATGGTTAATATGCCATAAAAACCAACCAAACCAAACCCTATTTTAAATATATATGAATAAAGAGGATTTGGCATTAAATAACCAACAATGGTTGATATGCCATAAAAACCAACCAACCCAAATCATATATATCTAATATATATGTATAAAAAGGATTTGGCAATAAACAACCTCCAATGGTTGATATGTCTTAAAACCTAAACAAACCAAATCATACATATTTAATATGCATGTATAAAGAGTATTTGGCATTAAATAACCTACAATGGTTGATATGCCATAAAACCAAAGCAAACCAAATCAAACCGGGTATTAGTAAAACTTAAAATCCTCTCATCAGGACCCACAAAAGAAATATATTAACAAAAACAATATATATATATATATATATATATATGTGTACGTGTGTGTATGTGTGTGTGTGTATTGTATAATTAAGTATGATAATTAATTACATCATTATTTGTTGACATAAATTGTAAGCTATCTAAAAAATTTGAATGGAAGAATAAATCACGAAGGTCATATGCATGCACGTGTTGCATGAATGACAGGGTGTCGGGTTGATAGCTTGTTTTTGAAATCGCCGGGGACGACATATTGGAAATTTGTTTTGCAATCGTCGTTGTAGGCCGATTATTGAAAAAGTAAACATTCTGTCACCTGACTTAGGATAAGATTAATTCAAATTAAATAAAAGATAATGACACGTGTTCTTTTCATCATTAGAGGATGAGATGATTAATGTATTATTTGGTTGGGGCAGTTTGGAGTCGGAGACCGTCAGTTGAGTTGAGAGATTCAAACCCTATGGCGGGGGGCAAAGAGACGAATGGGGTGAAGAAATCGAAGTTGAGTATTTTGTTCGTCTAACAACAGCGAATTTTATAAACTTTCTATGACACAAATAATTATTTCTACCTTTTTTCTTTCGTGTTTCTGTTGGTGACTCTGATGAAATGTTGCGGTCAGAACTTAAACTTTTCGTATCAAAGGAAACAAAAGGTCCCTCATGTATTTTATAAGTGTAACACCTATTGATATTCGAAATGGTGCCGTTTCGGCGAGGCAACGTTACACACACACACACACACACATGCACACATGCACACACACACACACACACACACACACACACACACATATATATATATATATATATACCAACCTCTTCACACAAGCAAGATGCAACACATTGTTGGCTTTTGTCAGCGGAGTTTGACTGGTGTGAATTCAGTTTTCCTTCTCCTTAATCAATTGCTATACGAATTTACCCTTAGCTTGAGGGAGAATAGTTGGATTCATGCCTTATGTGAAATGAAAATAACTTTGTGTAGGTTTATGAAATTGGATCACGAAGTTCATTTCCTACGACGATATCCATAACACCACGAGCGGTTAAACACGTTCAATAAACATGTTTAATAAACATGTTTAATTAACACTACACACGGTAACGAAAAGTTATTGTTTCCTTATATCTTCAAAATTAAAAGGAGCTTTTGTTTTGTTCTGGTTGAAATTAAGAGAAAGTTCTTCGTAAACATGTGAAAAAAGACTTAATCTTTTTTTTTTTTACACTACAGTTATATAGATGAACATCAGGGCTTTCTCATTGGAGATCTTAAACATAAATTTTATCATTTACGAAAGTTACTTGCTTATTGTCTATTAATTTCTTAAAGAAAGAACTTGAATCTACGATCTTCTCTGGGAAAATATCAGTGATAGATGTAGGGCGAATGTTATACAGACTTTTGGCACTTTAAGCATGTTAAAATGGATTCTGCTGAAAAGACAGGTCACATTGAGTATTAGACTAGCTTATTTCCATGAATGATTGGTTGGCTTCTTGCAGGTGCAATGACATCTATAAGGATTATCTTAGAAAAACATAGGATAAAATGAAAACGAATGAGATAAAAGAGGTCGTGTAACTCTGGTATTCTGATTAGGGGAAATCTAGCTTGGCTGGAAAAACAGCATTTAAAATGCTACCATTTGCATAATCAACATCGTAAATATTCTACCTGAGAAGCAAGCTCTGATCAGACTTTCAACCGTGGCTGCTGCGATCGTATCTGCCTATCCAGCATCGGCCTTAATAGTCTCGTACGTGCCTGCGGTTAGTACGGACAATCCTTTTCTTGATCTTTGTTCATGAAGCCAAAACATATATGAATCAACGGGTGGCTGTTTCTTTGGTTGATAGTGATATCATTCAGTTGTGTGCGTTCGAGTGATTTTTATTTGTCAGCCAGGTAAGATGATTACGAGGGATGTTGGTTTAGTGAGTCAGGAAAGTGGTTATTGTCTTCAGGCTCAAAATGAGTGCAAGTGACGTTGGTTTAGTGAGCCAGGAAAGTGGTTACTGTTGACAGGCTAAAAATGAGAGCGAGTGACGCTAGTTTAGTGAGGTAGGAAAGTAGTCAAAAGTGCAAGTGTTGTTTGTTTAGTGAGGTAAGAAAGTGGCAACTATTGACAGGATCAAAAGTAAAAGTGACGTTGGGTTAGTGAGGTAGGAAGTGGCTACTGTTCATAGGATCAAAAGTGGAAGTGACGTTGGGTTAGTGAGGTAGGAAGTTGCTACTGTTGACAGGATCAAAAGTAAAAGTGACGTTGGGTTAGTGAGGTAGGAAGTGACTACTGTTGACAGGATCAAAAGTGAAAGAGACGTTGGGTTTGTGAGGTAGGAAGTTGCTACTGTTGACAGGATCAAAAGTGAAGGTGACGTTGAGTTAGTGAGGTAGGAAGTTGCTACTGTTGACAGGATCAAAAGTAAAAGTGACGTTGGGTTAGTGAGGTAGGAAGTTGCTACTGTTGACAGGATCAAAAGTGAAAGTGACGTTGGGTTAGTGAGGTAGGAAGTTGCTACTGTTGACAGGGTCAAAATGACTGTGAGTGACGTTGGTTTAGTGAAGCAGGAAAGTGGTTATTGTTGACAGGGTCAAGAGGAGTGCGAGTGACGCTGGTTTAGTGAGGCAGGAAAGTGGTTACTGTTAACAGGCTCTATATGAGTGCAAGTGACCTTGGTTTAGTGAGGCAGGAAAGTGTTTACTGTTGACAGGGTCTAGATGAGTTTGAGTGACGTTTGATTTAGTGAGGCAGGAAGATGGTTACTGTTAACAGGCTCAAGATGAGTGCAAGTGACGTTGGTTTAGTGAAACTGGAAAGTGGTTACTGTTGACTGGCTTTAGATAAGTTTGAGTGACGTCGGTTTAGTGAAGCAGGAAAATGGCTACCGTTGACAGGGACAATGAATTCGAGTGATGTAGGAAAGAAAGTGGCTGCCATTGAAATGGTTCTGATGAGAGCAAGTATCATTAGTTTCTTTATGAAAGTAAGTGGGTGCTGTTGATTGGCCAAGATGAGTGTAACTGACGCCTTTTTAAAAAGAAGGGATGCAGCTGGTCGAGAGGAATTCGAGTGGCGTTGGTTTAGAGAGGCGGGAAAGTGTCTACTGTTGACAAGGTCAAGTTGAGTGCATGTGACATTAGTTTAATGATGCAGGGAAGTGTTTGGTGTTGATAGTGACCAGATGAGTGGCAGTGACGTTTGTTCGGTGATGCAGGGAATTGGCTGTTGTTAGTATGGACAAGAGAGTGGAAGTGTAATTCTTTGGTGATGTAGGGAATTGATTAGTGTTGATAGGGTCAAGATGAGCGCAACGGTCATTACTTTGGTGATGTAGGGAATTGGTTAATGTTGATAGGGTCAAGATGAGCGCAAGAGTCATTACTTTGGTGATGTAGGGAATTGGTTAGTTTTGATAGGATCAAGATGAGCGCAAGGGTCATTACTTTGGTGATGTAGGGAATTGGTTAGTGTTTATAGGGTCAAGATGAGCGCAAGGGTCATTACTTTGGTGATGTAGGGAATTGGTTAGTGTTTATAGGGTCAAGATGAGCGCAAGGGTCATTACTTTGGTGATGTAGGGAATTGGTAAGTGTTTATAGGGTCAAGATGAGCGCAAGGGTCATTACTTTGGTAATGTTGGGAATTGGTTAGTGTTGATAGGGTCAAGATGAGCGCAAGGGTCATTACTTTGGTGATATAGGGAATTGGTTAGTGTTGATAGGATCAAGATGAGCGCAAGGGTCATTACTTTGGTGATATAGGGAATTGGTTAGTGTTGATAGGATCAAGATGAGCGCAAGGGTCATTACTTTGGTGATATAGGGAATTGATTAGTGTTGATAGGATCAAGATGAGCGCAAGGGTCATTACTTTGGTGATATAGGGAATTGGTTAGTGTTTATAGGGTCAAGATGAGCGCAAGGGTCATTACTTTGGTGATATAGGGAATTGGTTAGTGTTTATAGGGTCAAGATGAGCGCAAGGGTCATTACTTTGTTGATATAGGGAATTGGTTAGTGTTGATAGGGTCAAGATGAGCGCAAGGGTCATTACTTTGGTGATATAGGGAATTGGTTAGTGTTGATAGGGTCAAGATGCGCGCAAGGGTCATTACTTTGGTGATGTAGGGAATTGGTTAATGTTGATAGGGTCAAGATAAGCGCAAGGGTCATTACTTTGGTGATGTAGGGAATTGGTTAGTTTTGATAGGATCAAGATGAGCGCAAGGGTCATTACTTTAGTGATATAGGGAATTGGTTAGTGTTGATAGGATCAAGATGAGCGCAAGGGTCATTACTTTGGTGATATAGGGAATTGGTTAGTTTTGATAGGATCAAGATGAGCGCAAGGGTCATTACTTTGGTGATATAGGGAATTGGTTAGTGTTGATAGGATCAAGATGAGCGCAAGGGTCATTACTTTGGTGATGTAGGGAATTGGTTAGTTTTGATAGGATCAAGATGAGCGCAAGGGTCATTACTTTGGTGATGTAGGGAATTGGTTAGTTTTGATAGTGTCAAGATGAGCGCAAGGGTCATTACTTTGTTGATATAGGGAATTGGTTAGTTTTGATAGGATCAAGATGAGCGCAAGGGTCATTACTTTGGTGATTTAGGGAATTGGTTAGTTTTGATAGGATCAAGATGAGCGCAAGGGTCATTATTTTGGTGATGTAGGGAATTGGTTAGTGTTGATAGGGTCAAGATGAGTGCAAGGGTCATTACTTAGGTGATATAGGGAATTGGTTAGTTTTGATAGGATCAAGATGAGCGCAAGGGTCATTACTTTGGTGATATATGGAATTGGCTAGTTTTGATAGGATCAAGATGAGCGCAAGGGTCATTACTTTGGTGATGTAGGGAATTGGTTAGTGTTGATAGGGTCAAGATGAGCGCAAGGGTCATTACTTTGGTGATATAGGGAATTGGTTAGTGTTGATAGGATCAAGATGAGCGCAAGGGTCATTACTTTGGTGATGTAGGGAATTGGTTAGTTTTGATAGGATCAAGATGAGCGCAAGGGTCATTATTTTGGTGATGTAGGGAATTGGTTAGTGTTGATAGGATCAAGATGAGCGCAAGGGTCATTACTTTGGTGATATAGGGAATTGGTTAGTGTTGATAGGGTCAAGATGAGCGCAAGGGTCATTACTTTGGTGATGTTGGGAATTGGTTAGTCTTGATAGGGTCAAGATGAGTGCAAGGGTCATTACTTAGGTGATATAGGGAATTGGTTAGTTTTGATAGGATCAAGATGAGCGCAAGGGTCATTACTTAGGTGATATAGGGAATTGGTTAGTGTTGATAGGGTCAAGATGAGCGCAAGGGTCATTACTTTGGTGATGTAGGGAATTGGTTAGTTTTGATAGGGTCAAGATGAGCGCAAGGGTCATTACTTTGGTGATGTAGGGAATTGGTTAGTTTTGATAGTGTCAAGATGAGCGCAAGGGTCATTACTTTGTTGATATAGGGAATTGGTTAGTGTTGATAGGATCAAGATGAGCGCAAGGGTCATTACTTTGGTGATATAGGGAATTGGTTAGTGTTGATAGGATCAAGATGAGCGCAAGGGTCATTACTTTGGTGATGTAGGGAATTGGTTAGTTTTGATAGGGTCAAGATGAGCGCAAGGGTCATTACTTTGGTGATGTTGGGAATTAGTTAGTTTTGATAGGGTCAAGATGAGTGCAAGGGTCATTACTTAGGTGATATAGGGAATTTGTTAGTTTTGATAGGATCAAGATGAGCGCAAGGGTCATTACTTTCGTGATGTAGGGAATTGGTTAGTGTTGATAGGGTCAAGATGAGCGCA
>OY757944.1:56766506-56769006 GCA_963585895.1 Sepioteuthis lessoniana | reverse complement strand
AGATAGATAGATTGATAGGAACAGACTGAGATAGATAGATAAATAGATAGATAGATAGATAGATAGAAACAGACTGAGATAGATAGATAGATAGATAGATAGATAGGAACAGACTGAGATAGATAGATTGATAGGAACAGACTGAGATAGATAGATAGATAGATAGATAGATAGATAGATAGAAACAGACTGAGATAGATAGATAGATAGATAGATAGATAGATAGATAGATAGGAACAGACTGAGATAGATAGATTGATAGGAACAGACTGAGATAGATAGATAGATAGATAGATAGATAGATAGGAACAGACTGAGATAGATAGATAGATAGATAGATAGGAACAGACTAAGATAGATAGATAGATAGATAGGAACAGACTGAGATAGATAGATAGATAGGAACAGACTGAGATAGATAGATAGATAGATAGATAGATAGATAGATAGGAACAGACTGAGATAGATAGATAGATAGGAACAGACTGAGATAGATAGATTGATAGGAACAGACTGAGATAGATAGATAGATAGATAGATAGATAGATAGATAGGAACAGACTGAGATAGATAGATAGATAGATAGATAGATAGATAGATAGATAGATAGATAGGAACAAACTGAGATAGATAGATAGATAGGAACAGACTGAGATAAATAGATTGGTAGGAACAGACTGAGATAGATAGATAGATAGATAGATAGATAGATAGATAGATAGATAGGAACAGACTGAGATAGATAGATAGATAGATAGATAGATAGGAACAGACTGAGATAGATAGATTGATAGGAACAGACTGAGATAGATAGATAGATAGATAGATAGATAGATAGATAGGAACAGACTGAGATAGATAGATAGATAGATAGATAGATAGATAGGAACAGACTGAGATAGATAGGTTGATAGGAACAGACTGAGATAGATAGATAGATAGATAGATAGGAACAGACTGAGATAGATAGATAGATAGATAGATAGTTAGATAGATAGGAACAGACTGAGATAGATAGATAGATAGGAACATACTGAGATAGATAGATAGATAGATAGATAGGAACAGACTGAGATAGATAGATAGATAGGAACAGACTGAGATAGATTGATAGATAGGAACAGACTGAGATAGATCGATAGATAGATAGATAGATAAGAACAGACTGAGATAGATAGATAGATAGATAGGAACAGACTGAGATAGATAGATAGATAGATAGATAGGAACAGACTGAGATAGATAGATAGATAGATAGGAACAGACTGAGATCGATAGATAGATATATAGATAGGAACAGACTGAGATAGATAGATAGATAGATAGATAGATAGACAGGAACAGACTGAGATAGATAGATAGATAGGAACAGACTGAGATAGATAGATAGATAGATAGATAGGAACAGACTGAGATAGATAGATAGATAGATAGATAGATAGATACCCAGGCAAGAGCTTAGCGCATCTTTTGCAAGCCCAAGTAAATTTATAAATTTTCTTTTTACGGCCAGGATCCATTTTAGTTCAGTTTAATGGCGTATCAACCCTTCTTGGTTATTTAGTACCTAAGCCATCGTTTTTGATGAACAAGTGTGATACTATTTAACATTATAGCTGGGGAGGATAAGGGGTTTTCTACCTTTACTATGGTTTTAAGTCCAAAAGTGTTGGGTATCACCTACCTTTTTCCACACAATGAACTAGTCCATCTGCCATATATGGCAGTAGCTACTAATACCAGGGCAGACTAAAAGGGGGGGTGCAGCTTCTTATTGGAATAGGATTTGAGCGTTGGAGACTGGAGATCGTGCTAGATCACCTTATAAATTTTCGGTTTCAAACACCGGCTCCAGAAAATGCTACTTGTGGAAAAATACGATTGGTTGAAAAATAGACTTTTTTTTTAAAACTGAGAATTTTCTGGGGGTTTTGGATAGACTATGCGCGGAGCCTATGCGCAGAAGCCATGATTTTCTCAGTTTGACACTGACCGTTGTTGGGTCAACATCCGGTAGCTGTTATTTTCTGCAGTGTCGATGTCTGTGGGTCTGCGTTTTGGGTATTTTAATAGTTAGGTGTGTGACGGGTTAAGTGGATGAATCAGAAGAGATTTGATGTATTTTACTATAACAAAATGCTATTATCTTTCATCCAAAAATGGAATAATCTTTGGTTCAGGATAGCATTGAAGATATTAATTGCATTAGAAGAAGCAGAAATGATTTCCATCAGATTTGTAAAAGAAATGAGGCTTTTTTATGTAAGAGTGTCGAGTTGAATTCATTAAACCTAATCAGTTTTAATCTTCCGCCATAATCAGCAGATGTTAATAACTGTTTGCATTCCAAGACTGAAGGAAGCGCTCGTATTGTAATGGATATCGTCGTAGAAAATGAACACAGCAAATCGAATTCAAATCATGGGCGAGGCATATTATGTTTCACATCGCACTAATTCACTTGGGTAATTGTTCTCCACATAATGAACTAGTCCATCTG
>OY757944.1:56679006-56764006 GCA_963585895.1 Sepioteuthis lessoniana | reverse complement strand
TGCTTATGATGCGTGGAGGACATTTCCACTTTATATATTAAGTTTCTACAGCATCAATTTGAATAGTAATTAAAAAATGCCCACTTCCAGTAGCCTCGCAGAACGCATCTAACCAAACTCTGCCTGGAAACGCTAATCACACTTTTGAAAGAGTCTCTCAATGGCACCTCTAAACGAGCACTTGCTTTCGGCGTCAACAACTATTGTAGTTTTATTAAACACTGTCTTCTTCAAATCATCAACAGCCAACATCTTCGTGTGCAAGGACGACAGTAGGACCCGTTCTGATGCCTGGCCCCCTTTTCTTTCTGTGTCACTTGCAAATGTTATCTGCCTTTTTGTGGATATTTTCAATGCTACGTTCATCATGTCATATTTAATTCACGTCTTATCTTTTTTTTTTTTTGCCATCGGGTAACAATTTTTTAAATTTTATTTTCAGTCCACAACAGAGCATCGTTCCTCGAATTTTTTTACTCCTACGTTCCCTGGTCTTATAAACTTCTATTCTCTTTTTGTTAACTCATCACAGAGACATTCTACACACATATATATATATATTGAGCACTATCCATATCATATTGCACTTGGTTCGACAAATAACCGTATAGTGATTTACTGACGACCAACACTCTCATAATATATATATATATATATATATATATATATATATATATATATATATATAATGTTTTTAAAGAATTTCGAAGCCTCAGCCAGAGAGAAAAGCCTTCATGAAATTTTTTTTGTAGCAACACTCTAATGATTGAAAAAATCTTTATTTGTTTTGTATTTTTTTGTTTTGCCACAAAAAATGTCTCTGGGCTAGGTTTGGGACTTTTTGAACGACTCTTGTATATATATATATATATATATATATATATATATATATATATATATATATATATAATATCTGTTTAAATATATATATCCAAAAACGCCAGGTAGGCATTTTAATATATATATATTTCATTCTCTTAACTGCCTGATGATTGTTGTTTTGCAAAAAACTCCATGAAACCCCGGGGTCGCAGTCTATATTCCATGAATTATATATATATATATATATATATATATATATATATATATATATATATATATATATATATATATATATATATATCTTGAATATATTTATTCATTATCATTATATAATAGCTATATCCTAGATATTTAGCACTCTTCATATTATATTGCAGTTGGTTCGACATATACCCACAAAGTGATTTAGTGACAACCAACACTGTTAAAATATATATATATATATATATATATATATATATATATATATATATATATATATATATATATATACGATCTAAGGAGGAAATCCAAGAGGTAGGAGTATCCAATATGATACCAAGAAAGTGTATTTATTCATTTTGTCTTCATATAAAAGATATATGTATATATATAGCAAGTAAAGTTGGTGACCATAGTCGAGGGTGACTTGAAGGCTCTCTTTTCAATAGCTACTACACTGAGGTGTATTGGGAGGGCGCTACTCCTTTCCCCGGATTGCTCCATTTTACCCTTGATACGTACTTTATATTGCTGAGCATGGAGGTATCAAGTACCATTTTTAAAGTCTTTGGTATGACTCCTGGATCAATGGTGAACACTCAACCCAGTAGACCGGTTCAAACTATATATGTGTTTGTGTGTGTGTGTGTGTGTGTGTGTTTCCATATTTTCCTTTTGCTTAAAACTAGAGCAATATGTAGTTTTAACTCAGCACAAAATGAACTGAATACAAATAAATAACTTCCGATGCATAATATACATGTTTGTGGTTTTCTTTCGTTCTTTTTTTTTTATAAAGTTAAATAATTAATTAAAAGTTAACAGACTCAAAGAATATTTCAACTAAACCAGCAGAAATATTTCCAGAGAAAAAAAACAAAACTTTTTCTTTGGTTTCATGACATATCAAACTTTATAGGTCATTTAATACCAAAACTATTCTCCTAGAAGAACAGTAGTGGTACTATTTAATCCATAGCTGGGAGGATAAGTGGGTTCACGCCTTTCCCAAGAGTATTTACCCGAAAGTGAACGTAATAGCGCGACTGGAGTACGAATTCCCTTACTACGATTCCGCAGCCCATCGCTTTAACCATTACACCACGAGGACACCCCACCACAACTTTTTCATTTTACGATTGAGGATATATTTTCAGCGAAAAATTTTTTCGCTTTACCACATCTTTTTAACGATTTACTTTACCTTTAAAAGAAATACAAGCATTTTCCCATGGAGAAATATTTTCTATCTTGATTTAGTTTCGAAAGGTTGAAAAAAAAACGGCTTGTGGAAGATCTGAAGAATCACTAAAGAACCCAAAGACAAACATGCCCTGAAATTTAAGGGTATATTTTAATAGAAAGTTTATCCGAAAATGCACCGTTTTTTAATAATTTGGTTATGTTTGCATGTGTTTTATGATACATCAAACCATGTTGATTATTTAATATAAAATATCATATATTCACACACACACACACACACACACACATATATATATATATATATATTTATGCATATAAATGGAGGTGCCCGTGGCGACACGAGTTCAAATCCTGGACATGACTGATTGCATTTCACATAGCACTAATACCCTTGGGAAAGGTATGAATCCAATTATTCTCTCTCCAGCCATGGGTAAATAGTTGGGCAGACTAGGTTCTTCAGCCTTGGTGAGGCAACTAGTTTAGGAGAAGGAAAACTGTGAATTCAAACCTGTTAAACTCCGCTTAAAAAAATTGACATTGTGTCATATCCTGCCCGAGCGGAGGTGTTGGTAAAAAAGGTGCCCGTGGTGTAATGATTATCGTCGTAGGAAATGGACACGGCGACACGAGTTCAAATCCTGGACGAGACTGGTTGCATTTCACATAGCACTAATACCCTTGGGAAAGGTATGTATCCAATTATTCTCCCTCCAGCAATTGGTAAATAGTAGGGCAGACTAGGTCCTTGGTGAAGCAACTAGTCTAGGAGAAGGAAAATTGTGGATCAAACATGTTAAACTCCACTTAAAAATTGACCTTGTGTCATATCCTGCCCGAGCGGAAGGGTTGGTATATATATATATATATAGCACGGATTTCCCTGACTCTCTCCCACCACTCGTCCCTATCGTCCAACGCTTTCGGCAGGTATTCCATGCTACATCCTGCATCAGTAGAGCGCTATTGTTAATATGTTCTAGCTGGTCACCCTGTCCTTACTCATCCGTGTGAGGGGGCCAACTGTTGTACATCACTAATGAGCACACCCTCACTTCTCCAGCAGTGTCCCGTTTGTCTTGCTCGTCTAATTTGGATGGTTTTCGAGGTGAGCGGTAGGTGTCCGTACATCTGCTGCTTTGTGGGATGCTGCTTACAGGACTTGTTCAATACAGCTCGCAGCATTCTCGTGCAATTGCCGTCAAGTTTTCTCTCGATACACTTAATCAGTATCAATGTGATGCATATATACAACAGTATTGACAAAACCGCTGCTTGGAAGAAACTGAGCTTTATTTTATCTGATAGGTCTGCCTTCTATGTGATCGATAGACTATCGTTAGCTGTCCAAGCCTTTGCTAGTCGCGTGTTGATATCATTTTCGGTAGATGAGACCCTTCTTCCGAGGTAGGTGAACTTGTCCACAAGTTTCAAAGATCTTCTATTTAGTGTGGAGATGTCCCCTCTTTGATTAAATACAAGAACTCTGTTTTGTCTTCGTTGACATGGAGGCCTATGCCACCTGTTGACCGTTCCAGACTATGCACCAGGGATCCGGCCCTGGTGGGTGTATTTGCCAGTGTTATATAATTGACGAATGATTGTTTAAAATTCTAGTCATTTTTCATTAATTATATTTTATCATTCAGTTTGGTTGGGCTTTGAACTACTCAGATTAAGAGTTCAGGTGCATAGCATTGGGTACAGTTTACGCTCATGCGCAAAGGATATGACAATCACCATTGTCATAATATACACCCAGACAGGAAATGGGACTGGAGTATGGATAACGTCATGCCCAGAAGAGATAGGCTGAGAATTTGGAAAATTTTGAAAAAGATTAGTTTGAGTTCCGAACATGGTGTTGAGAAGTTGGGTTCCGACCATGGTGTTGAGAAGTTGGGTTCCGACCATGGTGTTGAGAAATAGTGATTGGACCATGTAGGCAGACAATTGAGTCTGCCATTGGGGCATAGATAATTGAGTTTTCTACCTTTGCGTTGGTGGTTAAGTTTTGCAGGTCCCGACCAGCGAAAATGAATTGAGATGGAAAACACCACGAGATGTGCCAAACGTTGGTGGGGGGTGTTAGCATAGTATGATACGAAAGACTTTTAAGAATTGTGTCTCTCTCAACGTGTCGAAGAACCGAACTAAGAAGAGAATAAATGCGTTCGAACCTGAACAACAGGGAATCCGCCTGTATTTCCCTGTATTTGAATTTGTATATGTACCGTTGGTTTGATATTATGATTATGGTTTTGAGAATACAACACTATGTCATCAGCGTAGTCTGCGTCCGTAATTGTTCGTGCAGGGTATCTTCTGCTTCTTGCCTTTGCCAATGTAAAGCCATCTTCTTTCATAGAATCTATCAAAGTTCAAAGCACGTAGTCTAGGCTGAAAATAAACGGGTATGGGAGCTAATGTGTCCCTTTGCAGCACACCTGCGACAATGTCAAAGAAGTCTGTATCTCCATCCGGTGAGTGAACTTTTACTTTTGTGTTTTTAAATAGCATCTTTAAATCAACCCCTCTAGCACTTGCAGGATGCTACACAATGTCAATTTTAAGCTGGGTTAAATTAGTTTAAATTCGAATTGTTTATTCTCCTAGAATGGTTGCCAATCAAGGCTAAAGATAAGCCTGCTCTACTATTGACCCATAGCTGGATAGAGAATAACTGGATTCATACCTTTGTTGTATAGCCATGACCACTATTCATACACATATACATATTCATGCAGAATCATAACGAAGACACAATAAAGACAAGTGACACACTTCTTTAGTAAAATATACCTCTCATTTTATTTGAAAGGGTTCGAAAGGGTTACTAAAGGTTTTACTGTGTGATAGGTGAGTTGGAGGCTGAACAGAACTGCAACATATTGACCCCCACTCTTATGGCCATAACAGCGTTTCTTTCCCATTCTCCTGAGCTGCTCAACCGGGGGCCTGGGGGCCCAGCCTCTCTGGGACATGTTCCTAATTCCAGCATCTTCTCTCCAACTGATCCGTACTTTAACTGCTCAATCGGGGGGCCGAGGGCCCCCTCTGCTGGGTACTGGTTTTTTCTACCGTATCTTATCTCCAACTGACGGACTTCCTGTCTTCACCCGAGTTATATAATTGTTCCACGTCCACCTTCTTCTTGTGGGCGTCACAAATCGCATTCAACTCAACCCGTCCACGGTCAAGGTTATATCCTGATATTCCTCAACCGGATGCACCTGTTCTTTATACAGGTGCATTTCCTGTTTTGACAGCTTGGCCGGGGTCAATATGTTACACCTTTCCTACGGGTATAAGTAAGCCTTATGTGAAATGAAAACGGCCTGATCCAGGATTTGAACTGGAGTCACCGACTTTGTTCTTTTCGACAGTGAGTATCATTCCACAACCGCCTTATTTTCTATTTTCAATTTTTTTTTAATTTCTTAATTTTTTTTTTCTCATACACGTATGAACTGTAATTCCACATTTTTTGTTCTACAACCTCAAGTCTAACATGTAAAATGTCATCTGAGGAGACGGAGAGTATAATGATATTCTCCGGTGAAATAGATTTATAATGGCACCCTAACCAGGTTTTAGTTTCCTTCTAATTGCACAATATATATATATATATATATATATATGTGTGTGTGTGTGTGTGTGTGTTATTCCTTTTACTTAAAACTATTGCAAAATCTAATTTCAACTCATTGTTATATATATCATTGAACAATATAGACATGTTTTGTCTACATGTTTTTGTATATGTTCTTTCCAGTGTCCGAATGTTATATAATAGCCGAGGGATTTCGGCTCATGCCTTTGTGTTTAGTTAGGCTGAGAACCTTTCGGCTCAGCACATGGGTTAGTTAGTTGCAACATTGAGGCAGGTGTTAACGCGGACGCGCGCGGGCGGATGGAGGTGTCACTCAGATATTATAATAGTCCGAGACGAAACGCGGTGACAAGGTGCGGGTGACGTCACGCACCGGAAGCGTGCGGAGGTTTGTGGGAGATTTGAAGAAAGTAGGAGTTGAGTACTAGACGCCAAACGGGAAAGATCGACTTTTGGAGCTCGCAGACGCGAGGCGAACTTGCGCCCTATGGGGGCCGCACGAGATGGGGTCCAAATGAATAAGACAGCATAGAAGATTGTGTCTCTCCTCCTTACGTCGAAACCTTTAACTCAAAGTTAATAAAAAGGTTTCGTACCTGAACAAGAAGTCGTTACGTGTTTTCGAATTCCGAGATTCCTATGTTCTATCGTTATGAACATTATATGTCCATTTCGCACATAGCGTTAATTGTGAATATGGTACACGAATTGATTTTATAGAATCTGACGGGAATTGGTTGATGAAATTCCCATAAAACTAATTGTTACCCAAGTAAATTCTGCCCGATCTTGGGCCATCATCAGCGGTGTGTATACTGCAAAAGGAATGCTTATCGTTTTTACTGACGTGTTATTGTAGCGTTTTATTTGTTTCTTTAAGCAGCAGCAGTAGCTAAAGATATTTAAGAATTTAAGGGCTGGATTGGAAATTGATCCTATCGAGTTTGGGGCATTTGTATGATAGTTAGAATGTTAGCTAATAACCTGGGAGACCTTGGTTCAATCCCAGGTCGAGTCATACCAAAGACTCAAAAGTGGTATATAATGTCTCCTTGCTTAACCCTCAGCATTATAAGGTAAGGGTAAAGTGGAACAATCCCGGGAAAAGAGTAGCGTCCCCCTAACATTAAGGTGTAGAGGAGAGCTCTACTATCGAAAAGGGAGCCTTCGGGTTACCCGCAGCTACGGTCGCCAACTTTCCTTTTTTTGGGTTGTTTCATTCTAATATGGAGCGCCTCGAGACTTTGTAATTTTTGTTTGTTTTAATATTGTTGTGAGTGTTTTCCGTAAGAATTTTTCCGAAACTTAGTTTTTGGGAGTTTCATCAACCAATTCCTGTCGGGCACCGTAAAATCAATCCAACAACTAGAAAGGACATATACAAAAATATGTAGACAAAACATGTCTATATTTTTCAACAAAATATGCATTAAGGAAGAAATGCTACCCAAATACACACACACACACACACACACACACACATATATATATATATATATATATATATATATATATATAATTTGTAAAGAATTAATTTGTAGATAAGATAATTTTTAATCGAGCAGGAGCCCATTTGCTTGCTCACATACATATTTTTTCAAGTATTCTTATCCAACAGTAATATTTTTATTCAATATTCATACTTTGTTGAGTCGCAGGTTTAGTCTGGAGTATGGCATCAGCCTGACTTAAAATTAGGTGGGTTCCGATCCTGGCTTGGAGCGTCTCACGTGTCTAGCCATATTGAAGAGTTGTTATACAACGAAAGTCTGTCGTGGAACTATTTTGACATGTAAATTGCGTACTTATGCTAAACTGAATCGTCTGAAATAGAACTGTTTTGAAACTGTACTTACACTAAACTGAATTGTTTAATATAGAACTGTTTTGATATCTAACTGCGTGTAAAAAATATCTGTACTTACACTAAACTGAATTGTTTGAATTAAAACTGTTTGAATAAACTTAATAGCTTGAAGTAGAAATGTTTTTGACAACCCGTGTACTTATGAGAAACTCAATTGTTTGAAATAGAACTGTTTATTTGTATTAAAACGGGTTTGGCATTAAATAACCTACAAAGATTGATATGCCATAAAACCTAAACAACTAATTATTATTTACTTACCATTGAATCCTATCATCTTCCGCTTCTGGTAGGTCTTCTAGACCACATCCTGTGTCCGTACAGAGCTGTGGTAGGTAAGTTCTGGCTGGTTGGCCAACATTGGCATGACAACGTGAAGGGGTCCATTGGAGAATGTCATGTCTGTGTTTATATATATATATTTATAGTTCTCCACTGACAGACATCAGTGTAGCATGACACGCGAGATGCTTCAAGCTGGTATTGAAACCTGGCTGACTTTACGCCTGTCGGATGTCTTACTGCAGAGCTATCGGCAATCTCAGCAAGCGAAGGAATTTTACGTATATATAAATTATTTTTCTTTTTGTTTTCATATACGCTTGGTGGCTACCGGAGTGCTCAATTCATTTAACGTACTCTGCAATTCGCATGAGTGGCAACCGGTAATTCCTCGCGAGAGTGCACAAAGCCCGGTGGTGGGGAGCATTCTGGAACTTAGTCTAGCGTAAAGTTAGACGGGTTTCGATCCCGGCTTCGAGCGTCCTGCGTGTCTAGCCACACTGAAGAGTTCTGATAGAACGAAACAGTCTGTCTGTGGATGGATATATATATATATATATATATATATATTAACATAATTTGAGATGTGTATATTTTTAGGACATTGGCATGATGGTTAGAGTG
This sequence comes from Sepioteuthis lessoniana, assembly GCA_963585895.1. Taxonomy (NCBI): domain Eukaryota; kingdom Metazoa; phylum Mollusca; class Cephalopoda; order Myopsida; family Loliginidae; genus Sepioteuthis; species Sepioteuthis lessoniana. Next base: position 56,755,391 of record OY757944.1, on the reverse strand, counting down.
TTCGCCAATGGCTTGGGAGACATGGGTATAGTCATACCAAAGATTCAAGAAAACCCAGTAATATAAGGTAGGGATCAAGGGTAAAGTGGAGCAATCCAGGGAAAGGAGTAGCCCCCTCCCCTACACCTCGGTGTTGTAGCTATCAAAAAAGGAGCCTTCGGGGCACCCTTGACTAAGATCGCCAGCTTTAACTTATAATTTAAGAAATGCTTTAGAAAGTTTGACAACTGACCATATTACAAAAATTAAAAACGATATTTTCTCTTTCCTTGTATTTTTCTCAACAAACAACTTTGACCCAGTTTAAGCGCTTGTCCCTATCATGATTAGACTCATTGACGTTAACAGTTCGATTGATGTGTCTACAGTACAGTCCCCACCTCATAGAGACACAGAAAGACAGATAGGCAGAGGGACAGACAGGAAATTTAAATGGGACTTGAATATTTTTGGTAGCATGTTGTATTATTATATAAAATTATCTATCTTATGTTATAATAAACAGAAAAAAACAGCCAAAATGTTATTATTAAGTAAAAACAAAAAAAAAGTTTTTTAAAAAAGGTACATTTGAGATGTTTAAAGATTTAAAAAAAATATTTTAGTAATAAATCTATTCTCATGAGTAATGTTGTTAGAAAAATTACGATTGTTATTTTAAAGGGGTCGATGTAGGGTAGTTTTTCCTGGGCCCGAAATAATTAACTAGGGTAATTTTTGTTTCTTCCAGTAACATTATTATGAATACTGTCAGCAAAATTTAAAATTACACTCAGCATATTTTCTTTAAAGTTTTTATTATTATTAGGGGCACTAATCTAATAATTTAGAGAATAGAATGGACGGACAAAGCTATATATCTATGTCTATATATATCTATATTGGTGGCCGAAAGGTCTGAGACTTAGTCTAACATAAAGTTGGACGGGTTTCGATCCCGGCTTCGAGCGTCCTGTGTGTCTAGCCACACTGAAGAGTTCTGATAGAACGAAACAGTCTGTCTGTGGATGACAGTATATATATATATATATATATATATATATATACACAAACACATATATATGATTATACACACACATATATATATACTTGTAAATATGTGAGAACAGTTCATGTAGAATATAATTTTTTAATTAATTAATAATCTACAAATTAATCTATGATAGAAGTTTTAAAAATGATATAAAAATTCATAGTTATATAATATTTTAGAATTATTCATCGCGTCGCACATCACATTTGGCTATATTAGTAGTAGTAGAAGTAGTAGTAGAAGTTGTAGTAGTAGTAGTAGTAGTTTCTAAAAGAAAAGATGAAAAAAAAATAACAATCTATTTTTAAAAATGTTATTAAGATTTGGGAACAAAGGGAAGAAAATTACACTTGATACTTCCTGCGACGATCAGAAAATAGGGAAAGAGAGGGGAGATATGTGTTAGAAAAATATGAATATATATATATGTATATATATATATATAGAGAGAGATAGATAGATAGATAGATAGATAGATAGATAGAAAAATTGTAAAAAAGCAGAAGAAATATGAAATATGCAAAAACGTCAATAGAATCACATAAAAAATTCCTTCGAGTATATAAAAAAGCCACGGTTGCTATAATGGAACTTGATTATCAGGCTTCTATAAAATCCAAAATTTTGCACTATATATATATATATATATATATATATATAAAGAAAGCAATTACCCTTTTCATTTGCCTTTTCCATTCGAAAATATTTTTCGGATGAAATAGTAAATTATAAAGTACTCACCTAATGGTGGTCGCTTAGACCGAAACGTTGATTTATATAAAATACAACATAAGAATGCTTTATTTTCCTTTTTATTTTTATAAACCATCGGATTTAGCACCTCTGCTATATATAATTCCTTCCAACAATGTGTAAATGTTAGGGCAGACTGCTAAGTATGGCAACCAGTTCATGAGAGAGTTCATATATATATATATATATATATATATATATATATATATATATATATATATATCCGTATAATCCAGTCGACGTCTGAAGACAATGGGTGTGGATTATCCGTGTATTTAGATATATATATATAGCACCCGAAGACTCCCATTTCATTACCAACTACGCTAAGGTAGAAGAGAGGCTGCTCTCTCTCTCTCTCTATATATATATATATATATATATATTGTCCACACCCGTTGTCTTAGGACGCCGACTGGATATATATATATATTGTCATCCAACGACAGACTGCTTTGTTGTATCACAACTCTTCAGTGAGGCTATATACGCAAGAAGGCTTGACGCTGGGATCGAAACCCGGTTGATTTTATTCAGTGTGATAGCTTTATCTGTTATTTATTCCATTTATTTCATCATATTCTAAATTCTTTAAATCTCTTTTAAAGAAACTTCATATATTTTTAAAAATATTGTGGGTTCTGCGTGGTAAAAATGATACCCTCTTTTCTATCTGATCGGAAGGAACATATTACAAGAGATACTGGCGCATATTTGGCCGGTAATTGTCCAGCATTTTAAGTGTCCAAAAATGACAACAATAATTTACATCTGTAAGTTTTACATTGATTATTTACAAAACTGTGTATCGTTAGCGTCAAGTTCATGAATTGTTTTGTTTTTTTAAAATATCATCATTCCGTCGCACAGCTAGCACGGGTCTCCCTGACCCTCACCCCCTCACCCATCTCTATCGTCCATCGCTCCCAGGAGGTCTTCCGGGCAACATCCAGTATTGGCACAGAGCTGTTGTATAGAGGTTCTAGCTGGCCGTTGTACCTCTACTCGTCCATGTGAAGGGGTCCACAGGAGCAATATTACTTTTTTACTATACTGTCATTTTAAAAGTGCTTGAAAGTTTTTCTTATGTATTTTTAACTATATTTTCTTTTAAAAATCTGTTTCGTTTGTCGACGTATTATATTTTGTATTAAGAAGCTATATTCAGCTACCGGAGAGTAAGTATTGGCCGGTTAAATATCATCATCATGTCGCACAGCTAGCACGGATCTCCCTGACCCTTACTCGTCACCCGTCTCTATCGTCCATTGCTCCCAGGAGGTCTTCCGGGCAACATCCTGTATTGGCACAGACCTGTTGTATAGAAGTTCTAGCTGGCCGTCCTACCTTTACTCGTCCATGTGAAGGGGTCCACAGGAGCAACATCACTTTTTACTATACTGTCATTTTAAAAGTGCTCAAAGACTTTATTATGTATTTTTAAGTATATTTTCTTTTAAAAATCTGTTTCTTTTGTCGACGTATTATATTTTGTATTAAGAAGCTCTATTCAGCTACCGGAGCGTAAGTATTGGCCAGTTTCTCCAAAAAGAAAAAAAAAAATGAATGAATATATGAATAAATAAAATGCCTCGTTTATGCAGTGTTTAGGCCTTGTGCCAGACTTGAGTAAATGCATTGATTATTAATTTGTTTTCTCACTTGAATCGTTTTTTTTTTTTTTTATTTTTTCGTCTTTTCTACTTTTTTCCTCGTAGCCATGAAAATTCTGCTATTTTCAAAGAATTCTTTAAATAAAAATGAGATTTCACAGAGATCTAATTAGCAGTAGTTACTGTGAATGGCTTGCGATTTAATTGGAAAAATTCTGTTCTTTCTTTTCTCTTTTTAAACCCAATGCTTTTTCACGTCTCTTCTTTCTTTCTTTCTTTCTTTCTTTGTCATCACACCCATTTCTAACTTATTCTTTGTCGTTTTATTACTTTTTTTTTCTTAATTATTAGTCTCTGTTTCTTTCTTTTCTTTCTTTGCTTCTTTATTTCCAATTTTTCTTTCTTTCTTTCTTTCTTTCTTTCTTTCTTTCTTTCTTTCTCCTCCACTGTACCTTTCTTTCTTTCTTTTTTTCTTTCTTGGTCATCACACCCATTTCAATCTTTTTCTTTCTCGTTTTATTTCTTTTCTTTTCTTAATTATCAGTCTGTGTTTCTTTCTTTCTTTCTTTCTTTATTTATTTCCAATTTTTCTTTCTTTCTTTCTTTCTTTCTTTCTTTCTTTCTTTCTTTCCCGTGCACCTTTCTTTCTTTCTTTCTTTTCCGTGGTACCTTTCTTTCTTTCTTTCTTTCTTTCTTTCTTTCTTTTCCGTGGTACATTTCTTTCTTTCTTTTCCGTGGTACCTTTCTTTCTTTCTTTCTTTCTTTCTTTCTTTCTTTCTTTCTTTCTTTCTGTTCCGTGGTTTCTTTCTTTCTTTCTTTCTTTCTTTCTTTCTTTCTTTCTTTCTGTTCTGTTCTGTGGTACCTCTTTTCTTTCTTTCTTTCTTTCTCTCTTTCTTTCTTTCTTTCTTTCTTTCTTGGTCATCACACCCATTTCAATCTTTTTCTTTCTCGTTTTCTTTCTTTTCTTTTCTTAATTATTAGTCTGTGTTTCTTTCTTTCTTTCTTTACTTCTTTATTTCCAATTTTTCTTTCTTTCTTTCTTTCTTTCTTTCTTTCTTTCTTTTCCGTGGATCTTTCTTTCTTTCTTTCTTTCTTTTTTTCTTTCTTTCTTTTTTTCTTTCTTTCTTTCTTTCTTTCTTTCTTTTCCGTGGTACCTTTATTTCTTTCTTTCTTTCTTTTCCGTGGTACCTTTCTTTCTTTCTTTCTTTCTTTCTTTCTGTTCCGTGGTACCTTTCTTTCTTTCTTTCTTTCTTTCTTTCTTTTCCGTGGTACCTTCTTTCTTTCTTTCTTTCTTTCTTTCTTTCTTTCTTTCTTTTCCATTTTCATCTTTCGTTTTTCTGCATTTATTCTTTTTTCTTCCTCCTTATTTTTCTTAACGTTTTCTATTTTCTTTTTTATTTACATGTTTTACTTTTTTAATTTACTTTGTTTTTCTTCATTTTCTCACCTTCTTTTTCTTTTTATCGTTTGTTTTCTAATATTTATATTTTTCCTTCCATTTTTCTCATTTCGCTTTTTGGTATGTTTACTTTTTCTTTCAAATTTTAGTTTTTTCATTTATTCTAATTATTTTTAATTTTCTTCATTTATTTTTCATTTTTCTTCCATATTCATTTTTCGTTTTCTGGTATTCATCCTTTTTTCTTTTTCAGTTTTTTTTAATTTTCTTTTTCATTTCCTTGACTTATTATTGAATTTTTTCTTTTTCTTCATTTTCCTTCATTTTGTATATTTCGTCTTCGTTCGTTCATTCTTTTCTTTCTTTCTTTCTTTCTTTTTTCATTCTTTTTTTGCTTTCCTTCCTTCTTTCTTTTTTCTTTTTTTGTTCTTTCTTGCTCACGTTTATTATTTTGTTTTTTTATTTCTTAAAGTTTAAAAAACATTTTTTTGTTTGTTTCATTTTTTAGACATACTTTTCTTTCTTTCTTTCTTTCTTTCTTTCTTTCTTTCTTTCTTTCTTTCTTTTTTCATTTTGTTCCCGCATTTTTCTCGTTTTCTTGAATTTGTTTATCTTCCTCATGTTTTATATTTTCTTGTTTCATTTCTTTGAATTCTTCTTTCATTTCTTTGAATTCTTATTTTTAAACTTTGCCCTTTCTTTCTTTCTTTCTTTCTTTCTTTCTTTCTTTCTTTCTTTCTTTCGTTTTTTTTTTTCGTCGCCTATCTCTCTTTATCTTATTTTTCTTCCAATCATGGCGTATCCATCTTTCAAGTCTGTTTTGAATTCGATTGGGAAAGATGCCATTGATAACGAACGGTATTTTGTAATTAATCTATTTGAATGATAAATGAGGAGACATTTTAAAGTGGAGGAAAAAGCAGAATAAAACAGTTTGCAAAGACGTGAGCCGAAAGAAACAGACAAAAAATACATACATATATACATACATGTGTGGGTGTAAGATGCGTGTCTTTGTTAGTGAAATTTATAAAGATAATAGCAGTAAAAATGGCAGGAAAAGAAAATGGAAGCAAGAGAAAGGGATGAGATGGGCATCTGAGGAAATAACTAAGTATGATGAGAATATGCAGATGTAATGAAAAGTTATGGCTAACTGTTAGAAGAGCAATATAGAAGCTGATTTAAGATAAATATGCAGTGATTTAGATGGATAGGAACTGGGCAAGATATATAATTATGTACAGAAGTAGATACTGTCAGGGACAGATATATATATATATATATATATATATATATAGAGAGAGAGAGAGAGAGAGAGAAATGGAGAAGGGGAGAAAGGGAAAAAGAGATGGGAAAAACAAATTAGAGAGCTTAAAAGATAGAGAGATGGATAAATAATAATGAGCTCACACACACACACACAGTGAGAGAGAGAGAGAGAGAGAGAGAGAGAGAGAGAGAGAGAGAGAGAGAGAGATGTGAAAAACCGAGCTAGAGAATTACATTGGTAGAGATGGATAAAAATAATGAAGGAACTGAGAGAGAGAGAGAGAGATTTTAAAAGACCGACCACGGTCGTTTGATGGATAATTAGAGAGATAGATAAATAAAAAACGAACTCATGGTGTGAGTGTGTGTGTGTGTGTGTGTGTGTGTGTGTGAGAGAGAGAGAGAGAGAGAGAGAGAGAGAGAGAGATTTTAGAAGATCGACCGATGTGGCTTATTAGAAAGAAAGATGAATGGATGGATAAGTTAAAATAAACAGACTGAGTGAGAGGGAGAGAGAGAGAGAGAGAGAGAGGGAAAGAGAGAAACACACACACACACACACACACACACTCACACACACACACACACACACACACACATATATATATATATATATATATATATATATATGTATATTAGAAGACTGACTGATGTGGCTTTCTAGAAAGATGAATAGAGAGATAGATCAGATAAAATGAACACACACACACACACACACACAGAGAGAGAGAGAGAGAGAGAGAGAGAGAGAGAGAGAGAGAGAGAGAGAGATTTTCTGGAAAAGCAAAGCTGACGAATTCTATTTTATTTTAATTATTTTTGTTTCGAAATCCACGAGAATTTTGTGTCTCTCGTTCTAATCAAGTACAGATCTACTTCTTCTTCTTCTTCTTCTTCTTCTTCTTCTTCTTCTTCTTCTTCTTATTATTATTATTATTATTATTATTATTCCTTGAGAGTTTTTATCTTCACCGTCAGTTGATGGTCTTTCACTGGAGTTTGAGTGACAGCAAGTCCCCTTGTCTCCAGGACTCTTCTTAGTATTCTGGCCCTTCTCAATAGTGTAGTAGTTTGGATGGTCTCCATTCGTCTTTTTATTTCCAACTCCTCCAGTCTTTGTCCTATCCTTTGGAGAGTGTGCCGGGCACACCGATTAGAATTGGTATAAACGTCACTTTCCTGTTCCACAGTTCACAATTGTAGAAGTTTTTTTTGTTGATTATTATTAGATTCGGTCGACTGGCCGAGATTAAGTGATGCGTTTTATCATTATTATTACTCTTTGATTTGTTTCTTGGTTTGTTTGGTTTTATGGCATATCAACCTTTGTTGGTTATTTACTGCCAAATCCATTTTTATGTAAATAATCTGTTCTATTGAAAACAGTTCAGTTTAGCATAAGTACACAGTTTAATTGTCAAAAACATTTCCATTTTAAACTATTCAAGCAGTTATATGTAATAATTCAGTTAAGTGTAAATACAGTTTTAATGTCGAAAAACAGTTCTATTTGAAATAATTCAGTTAAGCATATGCACGCAGTTTAAGTGTAAGTACGGTTTAATTGTCAAAAACGTTTCTATTTCAAGCTATTCAGTTTACTCAATTCAGTTTAGCATAAGTATGCTGTTAGTTCTATTTAACCCATAGATAGGGGCCCTATCAGTGCTACCACTCCGGGCCAGAGTGGACCTGGGAGCAATGGCAATGAAGGAGTACTCCGCATTCCCCAAAGCTCCAGCACTGCTGGAACCTCACCATCAGATTGTTTAGTGTCATATCCAGGACATTCGTTAGGGGGTGTCTTACCCCTCAGCAGAGGTGCAGTCAGTGTATTCTACAGCCCCAGCAGACTGGGGCAAATTACTCTTTGAGAGTTTTTCATATGAGCGTTAGTCTTTCACTGGAGTTCGAGTGACAACAAGTCTCCTCAAGTCTCCTGGACTCTTCTCAGTATTCTGGTCGATCTCAGTAATGAAGTAGCTTGGACGGTCTCCACTCATCTCTTATTTTCAAGTCATCCAGTCCCTTTAATAATCCTTTGGTGACTGTATCAAGAGAACCAATTACAATTGGTATAAACGTCACTTTCATGTTCCACAGGTTTTTTAATACTCTAGCAAGGTACAGGTATTTATCCTTCTTTTCACTTTCTTTCACTTTTACGCTGTGATCAGCCGGGACAGCAACGTCCACAATTTTGCAATTCCCTTCTTTTTTTGTTGATTATTATAAGGTCTGGTCGTTTGGCCGAGATTAAGTGATCAGTTTGTATATCAAATCCAGATGAGTTCGCGTGTGTCATTCTCCAGGACAGATGTTGGGTTGTGCATTTACCATTTGTTCGTTTGGTCAAATTTAAATTTCTTGCATAATTCCCCGTGGATCACCATGCACACCCAGTCGTGTTTAGTCTTAACTCATTTTCGGGGCTAATTTGCCGTACTCGCTTATTATGTGATTGATGGTTTTATGCCTATCACCACAGAACCAGCATTTGCCATTTTGTTGCGTCTTATCTAATATTATTATTATAATTATGATATTTATTATTATTTCATTCTTTGCGGCTTTTTATCAACGGTTCTGGTATTTATCATCCGTGCCACCACCGGACAAACGTGGCACAAGGCCGTTTTAAGTGGGTCCGATCGCAGGGCAAAGCCCACACGCGTCCGGCATTGCCAAAAATACCTTCGGCCTCGTCGGCGCCCTCACCCATCAAAGCGCGCCAGGCAATAAACCCAATCCCCTCGAAGAGGGTAAAAACCTGGGGTGGGGTGACCCCCTGAGGCCGGAGGAACTCTCCAGCGCCGAGGCACACCCGTTTTTTGACTCGTCATAAGTACTTCTTAACTTTTTTCAAGTTGTGCAGGTGTTTTTAGTCTTTTCTTTCTTACGAATTTTTTCCCCAGATATCAGCTTTTAAGATATGCAAATTATACAATGTTTTTTTCGCACCAACAAACCTATAGATTAGATATAAAGATTAATATATATATATATATATATGTGTGTGTGTGTGTGTGTGTGTGTATTATTCGGTCCAGTTTTTTTATTTTTATCAAAAATACATAACAGGATGGAAATAAATTTATAATCCTAATGTGACCGGTTTTGTTTTTTTCTTAAAGAAATATATATATATATATATATATATATATATATATATATATATATATATATATATATATATATATATATATATACTGAGTTAGAAAGAATCTACATAGCTTTCACCAAACTAAATCATCAGGACAATTCTGACCAATGAAAGGTCGGATTAAAGCAACATTTTACTGATTAAAAGACCGGTTGAAAGAATAAAATTAGCATAAGAATTAGCATAAGAAATCAATAAATAAATAGCAATAAATAAATAAATAAATACCTTATCTTCGAAGCAACCAACCTTTTTATGCCTCCAAAAATATTAAGTATTCCCGATTTTTAAAAAATAATTCTAGGAGATCATTGTTAGAAGTTTCAAATATGGAAATTATATGGAAATCAGACCTAACCGATAAAATGAAACGCAGATTCTTCCAGGCAGCGGTCACATCGATACTGCTATATGGATGCACGACATGGACTCTAACAAAACGGATGGAGAAGAAGCTAGACGGCAATTACACAAGAATGTTACGTGCAATCTTGAACAAGACCTGGCGGCAACAACCCACAAGACACCAACTGTACCGCCACCTGCCCCCTATCACGAAAACTATTCAAGTGAGACGAACCAGACATGCAGGATACTGCTGGAGAAGCAGGGACGAACTCATAAGAGATGTACTCTTATGGACCCCCTCACATGGCCGTGCAAAAGCAGGACGACCGGCACGAACATACATTCAGCAGCTATGTGAGGATACGGGATGTTGTCCTGAAGACCTACCTAGGGCGATGAACGATAGGGAGGAGTGGCGAGAGAGGGTCAGGGATATCCGTGCTACCAGCGCGACATGATGATGATGATGATGATATTTCGCGCTTTTTTATGATTGGTGAATCTGTAATTGCAACACAGAGGGTCTTTTTGTTTATTTAATGATACGTGGGAATAATGCAGCTGCGGATAGAAAATCGATATTGCTATGGATTGAAAATTCTATCCAGAATAGCATCATTCCGACGAAACATGAAATAAACATGGAAAACCGTTTATGTAGAAATTAAAGATTCACCAGTCTTAAAAAAACGTTTCAACAGCAAATTCTGAACGTAACTGATCGTATCTTAAAAGTAAATAAATAGATAGAATAAACATGGCCCAATATTTGTCTCAGCCTCCCACCAGACTGAACTTGACCTGAAGGTTGATAATAGTGGGGACTTAGGGGAGGTCGGCACGTGCCGAGGCTCGAACCCTGCTGGTCTGTGCTGCTCATCGACCCACTTAGTGTAATGTGGGCCTGATGAGCCAAATCTGGGTCCAGGCATGTATGCCTGCTTATAGCTTAAACTGGACAGCAAGGTCCAGTGCTACACAAAGAGGAGAAAGGTGTCAATGTTGCAGCTCGCCCACCCGAAGGTGGCCCAGCCGAAGCTGGCAGCCTCAAGTCTGCTATGGAGCTTAAACCGTCCGGCACGGATGCCAGACAGCCCGCTGAACAGTCAGCGAAAAAACCATTAAAAAAAAATAGCTTGATGGAGCAACTATTGTCATTTGCCTAAATTCATTTGCCTCATGCAGGTTGCAGGTTAAAATGTAGAAGATATATCTTTCACACTTCGTAGAGTCTGTTTTTTTTTAAATATTTTCTTGTGTTGATAATAAAAATATACATAGTAATTTTTTTGGGTTGATTTTGGTATCATTTCATTCAAACTTATCATTAGTTCGAATTAATAAAATATCGATTGATTAAGATTAGCGTCTCCTCAGGTCTATTCTATGAAAACAATGATTTGTGACTCTATGTGTGTGGTCTGCAAAGCAGACGATCCCTTTGTCTGTTTTGGCGCGAAACCAAACAAAGGGTTTGGACTCGAAATCTCCGACGAGACCTGAAGTGGGAGAGGAAAGGCAGGTCCGAGAGAAGCCAGGACAGTCAGCAAAGGAACCCAGAGAGTTGAGTTGGCGAAGGTAGACGCAGAGGGGCAGTCGACAACGGACAGCAGAAGAGACATGTCGGCGTGAGATAGAGTCCAGGGGCAGTGAGGAAGACGGTCAAAGATGAGTTGGCATTCCTAGCAGCTTGTAGAAGTTAGTCTACAGATGCACAGGGAATGCAGTGTCACAGAACTACCCTTCTTGCACTTGGAGCTGACCTAAGTCTATATTTATATATACCAATCCCTATGCTCGGGCAGGATATGACACAAGGTCATTTTTAAGCGGAGTTTAACAGGTTTGAATTCACAGTTTTCCTGCTCCTAGACTAGTTGCCTTACCAAGGCTGAAGAACCTAGTCTATCCTACAATTTACCCATAGCTGGAGGGAGAATTATTGGATTCATACATTTCACAGTGCTATGTGAAATGCAATCAGTCTGGTCCAGGATTTGAACTCGTGTCGCCGTGTCCATTTCCTAGGACGATAACCATTACACCATGGGCACCTCCTAAGTCCATATTGCTCGTTTGTTCTTTTTCTCCCTCTCCCTCGGTTGTATTTCTTGTGGCCGTAAAGAAATGTGTGGATACCCCTGGCGGAACCCACTAGATGAATCACGGGCCATGAATAGTATTGGTTTTAAGAAGATGATGTATTCGGGAGGGGGGGATGAAGGGGGGTGTCACAGATTAATTCACATGGATCAACTGTTTAAGTTTGATTTTCACCGATGAAGCCAATCCTGTGGCAACCATAAACTTTTTGCGATGAAGTTATCTGAATGTCATGTAACTGGGTTAATTTGCTTTCCAAAATATAGTTATGATAATTTTCTTCAGAGCTGACTGGATTGGGTTAATGTGAAAAATCAGATTTTCGTAGGTTTCTCAGAAAAAAGGTATCATAACCAGATACCCGGATATGTGAAACGTACATAGAATGTTCCTAACATATATACATAGAACATAGGAATCCCGAAACACGAAAAATATTAACGATTCTTAGTTCAGGTACGAAACTTTTTATTACCTTTGAGTTTAAAGGTTCTTCGACATAAGGAGAGAGATACACATTCTTTCTATTCTGGCTTTTCCATCTGCCCCCAACACGTGTGGCACCCGCCACAAGGCCACTGCGAGCTTGCGAAAGTCATCCTTCTTCTTTTCAAAATCTCCAAAATCCTCCGCAGGCGCTTTCTGTGCATGACGTCATTCGCATTCACTAGTCAACCTTTCTATCTGGGACTTTTATTTTGACATCTGTGAACGACACCTGCGCTCAAGTTTGTACCTAACTAACCCATGCACTGAGCCGAAAGGTTCTCAGCCTAACTAAACCCAAAGGCAAGATATATAAATCAAAATCCCTCGGCCATCATATTACAAACAGGCCGATAATTGAGAAGACCAAGTGTGACCCCGTATAGCGTGAGGTCAAACCGTGTTGATGATTTCGAAATTGGCACGAGTTAACTGCCAATGAAGATGACAAAATTGAAATACTGTTTTGAGTCAATAAGTATACAGAAATGACCCTTGAAATTATCGAACAAAGCGGATTTGGAGTGTATTTTGGAATGTATTTTCAGCGTGTGATCTGGCGAGAGAGAGAGTAGTGCATATGCACTCTAAACTTCCTCGGAGGGGCTAGGCTCTAACCCTCTTCAGAGGGGCTTGGTCTATTGTCTGGCACCTGACGCGCCACTTTTTTGGGTAAATGCCGAGGAGGCATGAGGAATTTTTAAAGCCACCTGGCGTGTCTGGGCTACAGCCCGGCGCCGGACCCACTTAAAAAAGGCCTTGTGTCACATTCGTCCGGTCGATTGGACATATGATAAATACCGAGAATAGATCTGGATCATGTAGAAACGTACTTACAACGACAGAGTCGACATCACGAGTTTAGTTGGCGTTTGGATTGCGGATAGAAGGAATCGATTCGGATTGAGAGAGAGAGAGAGATAGGGGGGGGAAAGGAAAAATGCACATGCAGTTATAGGTGTCAGCCGAGAGAAATTTCTAATTCATATACCTACGCTCTCATCAGTGAATTAATCAACCATTTCACTTAGTTAACTTAAGGCCGACATACGTATAGCCAGTAAAGAAGGTGTATTCTGTTTCGTTTAACAATAGATACCAAATGATAGTTAATTGTATTTCACTGAATTTATCATTATTAAACAGTTTCTCTTAAATAAACTGCCATTATTGTTCTTCCGGAGATGGGACCAACTTATCCTGTTCGGAACATGTGTCACCAAAGGAGATTACCACGAATTATCGCTTAGGGAAACGCCAATTTCCTTGGCCTATAAGAATCACAATTTTACTTGAATATCAATGACGGACGAATGAAACTGTGCCATAGGAAATTTCGAATTATAAACGCCTCACCATTTTTGACAGCTGTGGAGAGAATGAGATTTTACACAGGGTTCTAACTGAGCTGTTCGTCGATCTGAAATACAACGTGTTTGGAGTCGAGAGGGCTGAGTTTATATTGTCACTTAATGAATTGTTGAAGTTTATGGGTAGTGTAGCATTCGAATAACGTTATAAACGGCATGTGGCAAGAAAAAATACCATTAGAGTGCCACAGTTAATCTAGGATAACATGATTTCTTAATCCAATAATTTTCATGGTATCTAATATACCATGAAAATTATTGGATTAAGAAGTCATGTTATCAAACAACACTTGAACAAGTTAATCAGTAAGGTGAAATGCATCGAAGTGATGACGTAATTTTTCATCAGGTGGTCCGTAACTCTTGATCCGATCAGCAAATTTGGATGATTGAATAAAAATAAATGTGCACATAGAAGTCGCTGGTTTGTTGTTCTTCCCAGCAAGAAATATCTCTGGGTTAAAAGAGTAAAGCAGCGTGTGACCCTCAGAGAAGGAAACAGTTAGGGTCTCATCAAGGGGACAAATAAAACTGTTCGTTCATTAATTAAGGATTATTATTAGTTACTTATCCAGAATATTATAAAACCACCGAGATTTCGACCCGAGAAGGAAGAAGCCCGATAAGACAACTACTATGCGTTATGCCAATCTGGGCTCTGGCCTTGCGCCAGACTGCCCGCGGTTGGGAGGCAGAGAGGGGCCTGAGAATCGCGAAAGTAAAGAAGCAAGGAAAAACTAAGATGATTCAATGCTTTAAGACTGGCCAGTTGGAGACTCACGAAAGTAGAAAAGTGGGGAGAAACTCAGATAATTCGATATCTTGAGATGGCCCCGTACCAGTCTCGTGAAAGCAGAACGAAGATTTGTATCTTCCCCTTATATGTGCAGCTCAGCCATTTTCGACCCTCTCTCACTCTACCTAAATGTGCATTTCGGGTAATAAAATGAAAATAAAAGATATAGATTATATTTTTGTACAACAGACTTTCTCTGTATACATCATTAGACGGCAATACTTACAATCATTTCATTGTGTGAAAAAATGATTAATATTAAACAGAATTATTTATGTTTGACAACAATACTTACAACCAATAAACTGTATGAAAAAATGATTGATATTAAATAGAATTATTTGTGTTTGACAACAATACTTACAACCAATCAACTGTGTGAAAAAATGATTAATATTAAACAGAATTATTTATGTTAGACAACAATACTTACAACCAATAAACTGTGTGAAAAAATTATTGATATTGAATAGAATTATTTGTGTTTGACAACAATACTTACAACCAATAAACTGTGGGAAAAAATGATTGATATTAAATAGAATTATAGTGTGAGATAGCAATAATTGAAACCAGTTAACTATACGCAAACAAATGAGTATATTAAAAAGAATTATTAATGTTAGCATACTTGTGATCATTTAACTGTGTGCAAACAAATGATAAATATTAAAACGAATTATTAGAGTTAGATAACAATACATGAAACCATTCAAATTGTGGGCAAACAAATGATTGATATTAAATAAAATTATTAGTGTGTGAAAGAAATACTTGTACATATTTAATTGTGCGCAAGCAGATGATTAAAACTTAAGTAGAATTATTAGCATTTGATAGGAATAGAGGAAACTATTTAACTATATTTACCCAACCCCTTCGCTCGGGCAGAATATGACATAAGGTCAATTTTTCAGCGGAGTTTAACAGGTTTGAATTCAGAGATTTCCGTCTCCTAGACTAGTTGCCTCACCAAGGCTGAAGAACCCAGTCTGTCTTACTATTTACCCATATATAGCGGGAGAATAACTGGATTCATACCTTTCCAAGGGTGTTAGTGCTATGTGAAAGTATTTGGATGTGCCCGTGATGTAATGGTTATTGTCGTATTATTCTCCCTCCAGCAATGTGTAAGTAGTAGGGCAGACAAGGTTCTTCAGCCTTGGTAAGGCAACCAGTCTAGAAGAAGGAAAACTGTGAATTCAAACCTGTTAAACTCCGCTTAAATATTGACCTTGTGTTATATCTTGCCCTAACGGAGGGGTTGGTAAATATATATGTGAAAGTATTTAACAGTGTGCAAACAAATGATCACAAATCAAATAGAATTATAACTGTTAGATAGCTTTACTTGAAGCCATTTTACAGTGTCCAAAGAAATAAATTCTCATCACTCGTTATCTAAAACCCCTAACTTAAAAATCAAATACAAACTGGATTTTGCATTTTAATATGCTAAAATCATCCCCAGCCCCCAATCCCAAACCCCAAATAAACAAACAAAAAATCCAACCAGCCAACAAATCAGAAAATGGTGATATGGGTCGTGATGATGTGCAGAAGAAGCAAAAGAAGAAAAAAGAAGAAGAAAATCCTATTTAAGAAACTTTCTGTCTTGGAATATATTTACCTTCCCTACCACATAAGCAGGATACGACACAAGGTCAGTTTTTAAGCGGAGTTTAAAAAAGTTTGAATACAGAATTTTCCTTTTTCTTGACCGGTTGCCATACCAAGGCTAAAGAGCCCAGACTGCGCTACTATTTACCTATAGCTAAGGGAAAATAGTTGAATTCATACTGTAATATAATGGCCGAAGGATTTCGTTTTATGCCTTTGGGTTTGGTTAGGCTGAGAACCTTTCGGCTCAGCGCATGGGTTACTGAGGAGTAATATTAACGCAAGTGTTCACGCACGCGGGCGGAGTGGACGTGTCACTCAGAGATTTTACAATAGCCCAGATGGAAAACGGGGCTAGAGAGTGCGGGTGACGTCACGGACCGGAAGCGCGCGGAGGATTTTGAGGATTTTGAAAAAGTCAGGTAGAGTTGAGAACTAGACTCCGGACGGGAAGGGTCGACTTTTGGGACTCGCTGAGGCCAGACGAATTTGTGTGCTATGGGCGCCGCACGCGATGGGGGTGGGGGGAAGATGGAAAAGTCATCATAGAAATATTGTGCATCTCTCTTCCTTATGTCGAAAACTTTAACTCAAAGGTAATAAAAGGTTTTGTACCTGAACTAAGAAGTCGTTACGTGTTTTTCGTGTTTCGTGATTCCCATGTTCTATGTATATATGTTATGAACATTCTATGTACGTTTCACATATCCGTATCTGGCTATGGTACCATACATTACTGTGGCGTTCTGGTTAGTGAACGCTTGTAATATTAAATAAAGGACAAATCACGATATGAGAGGTAATAGAGATATATTCCCAGGAAAAGGTATATACAATAGAGAGACTATTAGTAGACAAGAACATAGGATTAGTGAATACAGAATAAAGATATAGTCCAACGACAGTATTGGCTTCCGTTATTACGGTAGCAAGTAAGGTGATCTAGTGCGGTCTCCAGTCTCCAACACTCTAATACTATTCCTATAAGAAGCTGCTCTTCACCTTCTAGTCTGCCCTGGCATTAGTAGCTACTGCTATGTATGGCAGATGGACTAGTTCATTGTGCGGAGAAAGGCGGGTGACATCCAACAATTACCCAAGTGAATTAGTGCTATTTGAAATATAATATGCCTCGTCCATGATTTGAATTCGGTTCGCTGTGTTCCTTTTCTACGACGATATCCATTACCCTACGAGCGCTTCCTTCAGTCTTGGAATGTAAACAGTTATTAACATCTGCTGATTATGGCTGAAGGTTAAAACTGATTAGGTTTAATAAATTCAACTCGACAATCTTACATTAAAAAAAGCCACGTTTCTTTTACAAATCTGATGGAAATCATTTCCGCTTCTTCTAATGCAATTAATATCTTCAATGCTATCCTGAACCAAAGATTATTCCATTTTTGGATGAAAGAAATATGCATTTTGTTATAGTAAAATACATCAAATCTCTTCTGATTCATCCACTTAACCCGTCACACACATAACTATTAAAACACACAAAACACAGACCCACAGACAACGACACTGTAGAAGAAAATAACAGCTACCGGATGTTGACCCAACAACGGTCAGTGTCAAACTGAGAAAATCATGGCTTCTGCGCATAGGCTCCGCGCATAGTCTATCCAAAACCCCAGAAAATTCTCAGTTAAAAAAAAAAGGTCTATTTTTCAACCAATCATATTTTTTCCACGAGTAGCATTTTCAGGAGACGGTGTTTGAAACCGGGAACACATAAATAGGCCAAACAGAGGTCACTCGCCAGTTGAATCGTCAGCCGGCCTGAGAGCGTCACCCGATAATACCGTCCGACCAGATCAAAGCAACCGCTCGTCGCCGAATGGAAACGTTGTGGAAATAACAATAAAGATGAAGACAATAGTCAGAAAACCCTTAATGATAAAAATCATCAAGGTTCGTTTCAGAAATTTAGACAACTAATATACAAATTACTTGTACTAAATAGGAATACTTAATACTTTGTAACCGTGTAGGAAGACGAAAAAGATTGAAAATAATTGCAAAAAACTTTGGGAAATATAAATCCATATGTTTATAATCAAATAATTATAAATGGACAAAATTCAGGCATTAAATAACCTGTTGGGAGTTGATATGGTGTTAAACAAAATAAAACCCAAACCAAACCAGATATCTCAACTATTATTAGCCTTTTATGTTTTTCGATGTAAAGTGAGGGATCATATTTATCTTATAACTAAGTTTTATAGCTGACCCCAATTTCTTGACCGTATTAATTTCCATTCATTCTCATAATCGTTGTAAGCGAGTTCGTACTCCAGTCACGCTATTACGTTCACTTTCAGGCAAATACCCTTAGAAAAGGTATAAACCCCCTTATCTTCCCAGCTATGGGTTAAATAGTACCGCTACTGTTCTTCTAGGAAAATGGCTTTGGCATTAAATAACCTACGAAGGTTGATATGCCATTAAACAAAGAAACCAAACCAAATCATTCTCATAATCAAGTATATTTTAAGACATTATGTATAATTCAAAAAAATTTTTGCAATAGAAAATTGAAAATATAGATGGTTACGATTATAATTAAACTTTTACGAATGAATCGACTTTCGGTATTTAACAACCTACAGGGAGTTGATATGCCGTAAAACAAATTAACCAACCCGAACAGGGTAACTGAACTTTCGATTTAAAGTGATGGAACCTTTTTAGTATTACAACCAAGTTTGAAACTGATCTCCCAGACATGATATGAAAATTAAAACATTCTGTTCAAAAATCGAAAGTGGGGGAGGGAACCTTGTGACATAGTGGCAAACGTGCTGAAATGTGATATCGTTGTAAACGAGTTCGAATTTCAACCGTGCAATTAGGTTCGCTTTCGGACTAATACTCTTAATAGATATATGAACCACTTTTATCTTTCTAAGTCATCATATTTACCCAACCCCTCCGCTCGAGTAGGATGGGACACAAGGTCAATTTTTAAGCGGAGTTTAACAGGTTTGAATTCAGAGTTTTCCTTCTCCAAGACTAGTTGCCTTACCAAGGCTGAAGAACCCAGTCAGTCCTACTACTTACCCATAGCTGGAGGGAGAATAATTGGATTCATACCTTTCCCAAAGGTATTAGTGCTATGCATATTTACCAGCACCTTCGCTCGGACAGGATATGACACAATGTCAATTTTTAAGTGGTTTTTAGCTGGTTTGAATTCAGAGTTTTCCTTCTCCTAGACTAGTTGCCTCACCAAGGCTGAAGAACCCATTCTGTCCTACTATTTACCCATAACTGGAGGGAGAATAATTGGATTCATACCTTTCCCAAGGGTATTAGTGCTATGTGAAATGCAATCGGCCTCGTCCATGAATTGAACTCGTATCGCCGTGTCCATTTCCTAAGACGATAACTATTACACCACGGGCACCTCCTCGATAACCATTACGCCACGGGCACCTCCTTTCTAAGTCATGGGTTATATAGTCCAAATAGTGTCCTTCTACAACGATAGCTTTGGCATAAATTAACCCAGAAAGATTGAGGGTTCTCCTTGTGGTGTAATGGTTAAACCGCTGGACTGTGGGATCATAGAGTGTGAGTTCGAGCTTCGGTTGCGCTATTACGTTCACTTTCGAGCAAATACCCTTGGGAAAGGCATGAACCCCCTTATCCTTCCAACTATAGGTTAAATAGTGCCACCGCTTCTTTTCTAGAAGGACAACTTTGGCATTAAATGACCTACAAAGGTTGATATGCCATTAAACAAATAAAACCACAAAGGTTAATATGACATGAAACTAAAGGAACAAAACAAAACAAAAAGTCGAAAATATTCCGCAGATTATTGTAAGCTTTTCGAAAAGATTGCCCAGTCAGCTGGGGTTGAAGAATATACTGACTGCACGACTGCAGAGAGGTAAGAACCCCGCCCAAAGAGTGTCCTTGATATAACATTAAACAATCTGATGGTGAGGCTCCATTGATGCTGGAGCTCTGGGGAATGCGGAGTACCTGGTGCTCCCTGGTTCACTCTGGCTCGGAATGGTCGCACTTGATAGGGCCCTATCTATGGGTTAAATAGAACTAACTGCATTCTACTTACATTTAAACTGCGTGCTTATGTTAAACTGAATTATTTGAAATGGAACTGTTTTTGACATTTAATCTCTACTTACACTAAACTGAGTTATTTAATATAGAACTGTTTTAGACATTTAACTATGTGTTAACAAAATCTGTACCTATACTAAACTGCATTAGCTGAATTAGAACTGTTTGAATAAACTGAATAGCTTGAAATAGAAATGATTTTGACATAAACTCTGTACTCATACTAAACTGAATTGTTGGAAATAGAACTATTTGGATAAAAATGGATTTGGCTTTAGATAACCTACAAAGGTTGATATGCCATAAAATCCAACCAACCAACCAACCAACCAACCAACCAAATTTTTGGGAAGATGTCTCTTTTCACAGAAGTTGATATTGAACCTCTCCCCGACCTGACTAATTCTCCTTCATCTTCCGCTCGGCTTTTTCTCTCGATATATTTGCGTAGATCGGCTTCTAATCAAACCAGTCTTGACAGCTGCAGAAGGTGGAGATGTTTTCAGAGCAAACAATTTCTTCTTCTTCTTTTTTTTTTTTTTTGGCTGTTGGGGGTGGAGCCAAATAGATCGTTCTAATTTGATCCCCCCAAAGCCATTACATTGCAAACGGTAAGTTGATTAAACTTCCGCCTCCGAAACGTTTTAATATCAGCACAAACTCTAATTAAATATTCTCTAATTAAGACATTATTTATTGCAAGGGAAGATTTCCTCCTTACCGGATACTGAAGTCTCCTGCTCGCCCCAAACCCAACGTTTTGCTGGATTTAGAAAAATCTTGCATTACTTTTGCAATTTTACTGTTCTGTGTCAAAAATATACACCTACGAAAATGCACCAATGTTCGGGGTTGTAAGTATAGTTATTAAGATGACAGGATTGATGCATCAAGATCGCCTGATGATAGGTGACAATGTGAAACAATAAATGGTATTTATATTTAACATCATACTTCATTTTGTGATCTTACGTTTCAATGTCACAAATATACCAATAAAAATATATTGATCTGCGGAGTTGTGAATATAGCTATTGAAATGACAATAAAGGTATGCTAAGTTCGCCTGATGATAGGTGACAACGCGCTACAAAAATGTATATATTTAAAATCTTGTTCCATTTTTGAGATTTTACGGAATAATATCACTGCCCTATCGGTGAGGCTAAGAATACGCTGACTGTATACCCTGCCGAGAGGTTAGACCCCCCCCCACTAATCTGCCTCTGAGGGTAAAGCTCCACTTCTTGAGATCTTGGAAATATAGAATTCTTTCATTGCCTTTATTCACAAGTTCCCTCTGAACTGAAGAGGTTGTTCCTGAGAGGATCCCATCTAGGGTTCCTGGTCCAATCGGCTGGGGCTACAGAATACACTGAATGCTTCACTGCAGAAGAGTAAGACCTCCCCCACTCAACGCTTCATGCATATAACACTAAACTATCTATTGGTGAAGCTCCATTAATGCTGGAGCTCTGGGGAATGCGGTGTACCCCTGCATTGCCATCGCTCCCAGGTCCACTCAGGCGCGGAATGGTACCACATAATAGGGCCCTATCTATGGGTCAAATAGGATTAAACTATGTACTAAACTAAACTGTTTGAAATAGAACTGTTTTTAAATCGAAGTAAACTGCGTACTTATACTATGCTAAATTGATTGAAATAGAACTGTTTTTGACATGTAAACTGGGTACTTATGCTAAAGTGAACTGTTTGAAATAGAACTGTTTTTAAGTCGAACTAAACTGTGTACTTATACTAAGCTGAATTGATTGAAATATAACTGTTTTTGACATTGAAACTATGTACTTATGCTAATCGGAATTATTTGAAATAGAACTGTTTTGACCTTGAACTGAATTGTTTTGACATTTAATTTATTGTGAATAAAACCTCTACTTATACTAAACTGAGTTGTTTACAATTTAATTCGGCGTTAAATGACCCGAAAAGGGTTGATACGCCATAAAATAAAACAACCGACCAACGACCCATCTTGGGTCAATTATTCGTATCCAACAAAAATACATAATGCCATTCAACGGTAGATTATTTATAGTAAGAATAGTCACTTGAAGGTATAATTGTTTTGTAAGGATAGTTATTAGTTACTTTAAAACACATTACAGTATGCAAAGAAATGATAATTATTAAATTGATATAATTATAAAAACTATATATTCGTATTAAATAGGATTTCTTGAAACCGTACAACCGTGAGCTAGTTGTTTTGACAGGCCATATTATTAGATTTCAAAAACAGGAAGGAGCTGTGTCTTAAGGTAAACAAATAACAGCGGAAATGCCACGTGAATTGAGTAGGAGGGATGCTGGAGGAAGTGTGTGGGCGCCCGAAAAATATATAACGACGGAAGTTTTCAACCCAGAGCAGAGGGATACAGAACAGTGTGATCAGAGAGACTGGACGTCATGCCATTGGGGCGTGTCCGGAGAGGCCCAGACGGCCTGGATTGACAGGTGGAGAAAAGTCTATGTGTACAAGACTACATAATGTCGAAAGAGAGTATAATCTCAGAACGAAAAAGAAACAGATATGATTAAATGTTTTTAGTCCGCCCTGGATCGGCTTTGTGGAGGCAGAACGGAGAATAAAGGAAGATGATTTAACGTTTTTTGTCTGTCCTGTGTCAGTTCCATGGAGGCACAATGAAGAAGAAACGAAATGATTAAATGTTTTAGTCGGCCCGGTATCAGCTACGTGGAGGCAGAACGAAGAAACGATATGATTAAATGTTTTTAGTCGGCTTTGTGTCAGCTCCATGGAGGCAAAACGAAGAAGAAACGAAATGATTAAATGTTTTAGTCGGTCCGGTACCAGTCTCGTGGAGGCAGAACGAAGAAACGAAATGATTAAATGTTTTTAGTCCGCTTTGTGTCAGCTCCATGGAGGCTAAACGGAGAAAAAACGAAATGATTAAATGTTTTAGTCGGCTTTGTGTCAGCTCCATGGAGGCAAAACAAAGAAGAAACGAAATGATTAAATGTTTTTAGTCGGCTTTGTGTCAGCTCCATGGAGGCAAAACGAAGAAGAAACGAAATGATTAAATGTTTTAGTCGGCCGGTACCAGCCTCGTGGAGGCAGAACGAAGAAACGAAATGATTAAATGTTTTAGTCGGCCCGGTACCAGCCTCGTGGAGGCAGAACGAAGAAACGACATGATTAAATGTTTTAGTCGGCCCGGTACCAGCCTCGTTAAGGCAAAACGAAGAAGAAACGAAATGATTAAATGTTTTAGTCTGCACGGTACCAGCCTCGTGGAGGCAGAACGAAGAAACGAAATGATTAAATGTTTTAATCGGCCCGGTACCAGCTTCGTGGAGGCAAAACGAAGAAGAAACGAAATGATTAAATGTTTTAGACGGCCGGTACCAGCCTCGTGGAGGCAGAACGAAGAAACGAAATGATTAAATGTTTTAGTCGGCTCGGTACCAGCCTCGTGGAGGCAGAACGAAGAAACGAAATGATTAAATGTTTTAATCGGTCCGGTACCAGCCTCGTGGAGGCAGAACGAAGAAACGAAATGATTAAATGTTTTAGTCGGTCCGGTACCAGCCTCGTGGAGGCAGAACGAAGAAACGAAATGATTAAATGTTTTAGTCGGCCCGGTACCAGCCTTGTGGAGGCAAAACGACGAAGAAGCGAAATGATTAAATGTTTTAGTCATCCCGGTACCAGCCTCGTGGAGGCAGAACGAAGAAACCAAATGATTAAATGTTTTTAGTCGGCTTTGTGTCAGCTCCATGGAGGCAAAACGAAGAAGAAACGAAATAATTAAATGTTTTTAGTTGGCCCTGTCAGCTCCGTGGAGGCAGAACCAAGAAATAAGTCTCACTGAATATATCGTGTTTTAAACTTGCGTTTCCCTTGCAGTTCTTCCCCCCTCTCTCTTACATAACCAATTTTGCCATCATTTTGTAATGATAAACAAGAGAAATTTTATTCTTATTCAATAAATGTTATTGTCGTTCCCCACTTTCGTTCATCCCCCGGTATACAACAGTTTGTGTTTAGCAGGAATACTTGATAGCGTATAACCTTGTATAAAAGATGGTTATAGAATCAAATAACTATTCTTCATACAAATACATGCATATATAAGGAGTGTTATTTTGTAGAGTTTTTGAAAGAGTTTTTTAGGTGTTTAATATATTACAAAATTACGTAAACGCAGATTTGGATGAACCTGAGATGCTGATAAATTTAAAAAACAGAACACTATTAACGGAAATAGAATATTGTCAAGAAATATAGAGTATATATATAAAAAAAAAACAAACAAAAAAAAAAAACTAAGGGCATTTCAAAACATTGTCGCTGTTTTCAAAATAAATTTTATAGATTCTAGGTTTTTTGTTTATATCTGTAGGTCTTCATCCTCGAATTCCAACCTGAAACCCAGACACTTAGCAGGAAACTTGAAAGGATCTTAATACAATTATATAGACAAAATGTGTCTTTATTATTTAATCAAACATGTGTAAATGAAAGACTGCTGCCCAACCGCACACACACACACACACACACACACACATATATATATATATATGTGTGTGTGTGTGTATAGTAGCAGCCATTAGTTAAGGAACGGAACAATTACAAATATTTAAATGATTTTACTTGAAAAAATCTGCATGTATGTTTAAGAAATATTCCCAAAATATACTTGGAACATTTTGTATTTATTACATATAAAGTTTTCTCAATTATTTTTACAGTAAATTAATTGGGAACTTAAAAAATACAATTTGCCATGGTCAAAAATTAAGGAACGCTGTTGAATCATAGTAATTTAGGTAATTTTTAAATAACTTGATTGCTAATTTTGATTTATAGTCTACTGCCATACATCATTGGAATTATTTTTAAGCAAGATGGAGGCGAAAGCATGTAATTGTTTAACTCGAGAAGAAGAAAAGCTCATTTTAGCAAATCATGAAGAAGGCAACTCGTATTCTGAAATTGCTGGCATCGTAAGAAAGTCAAAAAGCGTTGTTTATTGAGTAATCAGTTGATTTAAGGCTGACAAAACAATTGAATCAAAATCGAGAACTGGCAGGCCTCATATGACTACCAAACGGGAAGATCGGATGATAGTTAAATGTCTTTAAAAGACCGTTTCGATACAGCAATTTCTATTTCTCGTGCATTTTGTGAGAAAATAGGAAAGCCTAGAAGAAACTGTTTCTCGTCGGTTAAATAAGGAAAAATTAGTTCCTCGGATACCATGTCGCAATTCTTTGATTTCAAAGAAAAATCAAAAGGTTCGTCTTGATTTTGCCACAAAGCATATCCTGTGGAGAGAGGAACAATGGAATATTGTTCACTTTAGAGATGAATCTAAATCAAACTTGCTTGGATCTGATGGTAAGAGGTTTGTGAGATGTAAAATTGGGGAACGCTTATCTCCTCAATGCATTGAAATTTGGAAGAGGAGCGTCATGGTGTGGGGATGGTTTCTTCAGCCGTAGGTAGGACCAATTGTTCGTTTTCACGATAATATTAATGACAGTGTTTATAAAGAACTTCTTCACCAGCATGTTCTCCCCCTTTGATGTAATGGGAGGGTTGAAACTCCAATATTTAAGCAAGACAAACGCTTTGCCACAAAGCTAAAACTGTGTTACGTTTTCTTGAAGAGGAAGGAATAGCTGTTATGAAGTTGCCACCACAAAGCTTAGATATGAATCCTCGAAGAAATGTATGGAAAATCATAGGAGAGAAAGCTCAGAACAGAAATCCTCAAAATATTGATGATTTATAGGGTTTTCTGAAAGAAGAATGGGAAAGTAACACTACCACCTTTTGTTGGAAGTTAATTGGTTCATGTTGTCGAATATGCAATGAAGTAATCCAATGCAAAGGAAAATTCACTAAATATTGAAATTTTCTTTAGTTTATATATTGATCTAACACGGATTTATGATATGTTCCTTAACTCAGGACCAGGGCAAAATGTATATTTTTGTTTTTTCAGTTGACTATTAATTTACTGTAAAAGAAAATTTAGAAAACTTTATATGTAATAAATGCATATATGTTCCAAGTATATTTTGTGAAAATTTCATAAATGTACATGCAAATTTTTTTAAGTAAAAATCTTTTAAATATTGGTTGTTCCGTTCCTTAACATATGGCCGCTACTGTACACACAGACACACACACACACACACACACACACACATATATATATATATATATATATACAACCCTGACAAATATAGAATTATAAAAAGTTGAAGTTTGTTTTCAATTTGATATTTTTCTAGGTTATATACCAACTCCGCTGTAGTCACATCAAGCACTTGCAAACTTTTTCATTTACATTTTTCTTTTATATATATATATATATATATATGAGTGTGCGTGTGTGTTGCATTCTCATATGCAGATGCATGCAGAATCAGAATAATGACACAATAAAGACTAGCGACACAGTTCTTTAGAAAAATACACCTCTCACTTTATTTGAAAGGGTTCGAAAGGGTTACTAAAGGTTTTACTGTGTGAGAGGTGAGTTGGAGACGGAACAGAACTGCAACATATTGACCCCCACTCTTATGGCCATCACAGCGTTTTTTCCCCGTTCTCCTGGGCTGCTCAACCGAGGGCTTGGGGGCCCAGCCTCTCTGGGACATGGTCCTCATTCCAGCATCTTCTCTCCAACTGATCCGAACTTCAACTGCTCAATTGGGGGTCCTGAAAGTCCCCTCTGCTGGGTGCTGGTTTTCTCTAACGCATCTTAGGTCCAACTGATTTGAACTTCCTGTCGCCGGGGTAATATGATAATTTGACAAACACTCTTCTTCCTGCGAGCGTCATAATTTCGCACTCGACAGTCAAGGTTATATCCTGATATTGTTTTGTGTCAGATGCAGGACTTTCGTTTGGGAAATTCTTGCCTCCCAAGTTTTTTTTCTTGTTTTTATTTTTTCTTCTTTCTACCACACCTCCCCATTTGCTTTTTTTTTCTTTATTACTTTCTTTTTTTCTTTGTTATTTATCTTCCTTTCCTTCTTTCGTTTCGTCTATTTGTTCTGTTACTTTTGTATTTTTCTTTAATTTTTGTTTTATCTATCTATCTATCTATCTATCTAGTTTCTTTTTTCTTTATCCCACCTCTCTCTCTCTCTCTCTCTCTCTCTCTTCGTTTTCAAAATATTTTTTGAATTCTTTCTTTTTACAGTTATCTATGTTTCTTTCCTTCTTTCTGTTTTCTTTTTCATTTTTCAACATTTCTCTCCCTCTCTCTCTCTCTCTCTCTCTCTCTTTGTTTTCAATATATTTTTTGAATTCTTTCTTTTTACAGTTATCTATGTTTCTTTCCTTCTTTCTGTTTTCTTTTACATTTTTCCACATTTCTCTCTCTCTCTCTCTCTCTCACTCACTCTCTCTCTCTCTCAGGTATTATTTTTCTCAGTCGAAGCTTTTCACTCATTTCTCTTCCTTTCCTTCTTTCAGTCTCTTTTTCTTTCCCCGAACAATCGATTGTTTTATATCATTTCTTTCATTCATTCATTTTGTACTAATTTATATTCTTTCCTTCTTTTTGTTCTCTTTCCCTCTCTTTCTTTCTCTCTCTTTCTCAGCAAATTTTTCCTTCTTTCTTTCTATCTTTCTTTCTTTTTATTTCATTTCTTAATTTTTTAATATTTTACATTTTCTCTTTTGTTTTTCACTTATATTTCTTTTTTCTTTCTTTCTTTCCTTCTTTCTTTAAGTCAATTCTTTCTTTCTTTCTTTCTTTCTTTTAGTCAAGTCTTTCTTTCTTTCTTTCTTTCTTTCTTTCTTTCTTTCTTTCTTTCTTTCTTTTAGTCTATTCTTTGTTTGCTTGTTTGTTTGTTTCTTTCTTTTAGTCAATTCTTTCTTTCTTTCTTTCTTTCTTTCTTTTCTTTTCTTTTTATTTCATTCATTAATTTTTTTAATATTTTGCACTTTCTTTTTCGTTTTTCACTTTATTTCTTTGTTTCTTTGTTTCTTTGTTTTCTTTTTATTTCATTCATTAATTCTTTAATATTTTGCATTATCTTTTTCGTTTTTCATTTTGTTTCTTTGTTTGTTTCTTTCTTTTTGTCAATTCTTTCTTTATTTCTTTCTTTATTTCTTTCTTTCTTTCTTTCTTTCTTTCAAGAATCCCCCCTCTCTCTGTTTTTTTTTATTTATTCTTTCTTTTTTTCCCTCTTATTTATCTTCAATTCCTTCGTACTGTTTTCTCGCTTTCTCTGTGGATTTCTTCTTTTTCCTTTTCTTTTCTTTTCACTTACTCAAATCTCCATCCTTCTTTCCGTTATATTTTTATTTATTATCTTCTATCTATATCACTATATTTCTCCCTCTCTCTTTTTTTATTATCTACCTCCCTTTCATTATTTCGGTTTCATTTTTTCTCCCCTCTCTTGTTTTATATCTTTCTTTCTTCCTTTTTCAGTAATTCATCTTATTCTTTCTTTCTTTCTTTCTTTCTTTCTTTCTTTCTTTGTGTGTGTCTCTCTCTTTCCCTTTTGTTGCTTTTTTCTTTCTTTTTTCATGACTTTCTCTTCTTTTCATTCCTTTGGATATCCCTCTCTTTCTTTCTCTATCTTTCTCACCCTGTATATATATATATATATATATATATATATATATATATATATATATATATATATATATCTTTCCTCTCTCTCTCTTTCTATCTATCTCTATTTTCTTCCTTTGTAAATCTCTTTCTACATCACCTTCTTCAACATTTCACCACATAATTCTTTTGAAAGGAGAAGGGGACGCCTAATAGGAAAAACTAATCGATAAGCTCACAAGTGCATTAGTGGTCGTCCATTGATTCCTCTAAAGTGCAGACCTTTTAACTCTCGTCCCAAAGGACGGACTCTCGCGAGACTCTAAACGTGAAGGATGAGATAACTGTCACCTCCAGGCCCCAGATTGGTTTGTTCTGTCATACTCAGTGACGATTCGATTCGGATAAGCGTCCACTTCCCACATATTCAGAATAGAACGATTGAAGACACTGTTTATCGAGGAGGAGAAGTAAGCTGAAACGTCTGAAAAGCGTTTAGCACCATTCAGAGACTCTCGTTGAATTTTCTGAATAAGAAAAATGAAGATAAGGATAAACATGGCGAAAACTAGACATAAAAAGTTATCTTTTATTTATATATTTATTTATTTATTTATTATTTTTGAGCACAATTTACTGGCTAAGATAGTAAAAAATCACTTAACGGTTTAAACTTGCGAATGAAAAAAAAAGCAAAAAAACAAAACACAAAACCCCCCGAAAAAACAAAACAAAACGAAATGAAACAAAACGAAACAAAACAAAACAAAACAAAAAAACCCCGAAAGACAAAAAAAAAAAAACAAAAACATAAGAAAGAACCCCTGAGATTTATGTCTAAAAACACAAGTTAATCTTCAGGAGAAAAAAATTAATATTTATAACTAGCTTACTCGTGTCGTCAAAAAGTACGGAAACTTTTGAGTGAATTCTCAAAGACAAACACTAAGGAGTCCCTGTAGTGTAGTTGCTAACGTTCTGGACTACGGTATCGTAGTAAGCGAGTTCGAACACCAATCACGCTATTGTGTTCACTATCGGACAAATAATCTCCGGAAAGGTATCAACACTTAATCCACCCTCTCCCAGGTATGTGTTAGAACAACTACTCTATTTTTGCTTAGCATAATGTAACCCTTACAAATTTCTAGACAAAAGAAGCCAGAACCAAAGTACTTAGATTTGTCGTATTCGTGTATACGTAAATAAACACATTGTAGATATGTTTGAGGCGTAATGGTTATCGTCGTAGGTAATGGACACAGCGACCTGAGTTCAAATCCTGGACGAGGCTATTTGATTCTCACATCGCACTAATACCCTTGGGAAAGTTATGAATCTAATTATTCTCCCTCTAGCTATGGGTAAATAGTAGGGCAGACTGAGTTCTTCAGCCTTGGTGAGGCAACCAGTCTAAGAGAAGGAAAACTCTGAATTCAAACCTGTTCAACTCCGTTAAAAAATTGACCATGTGTCGTATCCTGCCCGAGCGGAAGGGTTGGTAAATATGAATACCTTTGGGAAACGGTATCAATCCAACTATTCTTCCTCCAGCTATGGGAAAGTAGACTGGGTTCTTTGGGCATATTATGGCAACCAGTCAAGAAGAAGGAAAACTCTGATTTCAAACCAGTTGTATTCTACTTGGTTCTATAGCATATCAACCATGGTTGGTTATTTAATGTAAAATCCTGTTTTTTACATATATATATATATATATAATTTGTAAACACATTTTGTAGATACAGTAAAATGATCAAAAAGTTCTATTTCAAGCAATTCAATTTAGCATGAATCAATAAAATTAAACAGTTGCAAGTATTAGTAAAACATCAATCATTTGTTTACACACAGATGAATGATCAAACAGTCTTATTTCTAACGATTCAATTTAGCATAAGTCATTTGTTTGCACTCAGTTTAAATGTCAAACAGTTTTATTTGACTCATAGATAGGCCCCTACTAGGTGCTACTACTCTGAGTCAGAGTGAACCTGAGAGCAATGGCAATGAAGGGATACTCCGCGTTCTGCATAGCTCAAGCATAATCAGAGTTTAATGTCATATTCCGGACAATCGTTAGGGTGGCTTTTATCCCTCTGTAGAGATGTAGTCGGTGTATTCTACAGGCGCAGGAAATTGGGCTCTGTGCTCCGCTTAGAAATTGACCTTGTCTTACATATTGCTCATCGTGGATGAGTTGGGTAAAAGCATACAAGCACCTACACACATATTACTTCCATAATTTGCATGTCGACCTTATTTTGAAAATCTTGATTGTTAATTAAAATGAATAATTTTGATTAATTTGAGGTATGTTCAGGGTATCTATTTTAGATCTTATCTCAAAGTTTTGCTTAGTTTATATCTCATAGGTTAAAAATAACGGAATAAACCATTTCTAAGAGTGCAGAGTCCATATCTTTTCCAGCGGTGGCATATATATATATATATATATATATATATAAAATTAACTTAAATCGCGAGTTGAAAATCTTCTACTAAAGTTTCACCTTATCGGATAATCAGGAAGTCTAACACCAACCAATGCTAAATAAAAAAGTACCTTCTTATATTCACCAAAAACCCACCTAGCTTAGAATTTACATTACAAAAAAAAATAATTTTTAAAGATGTTTTTATATATACATATATATATAAACATCTAAAAAAATTGTTATATATACATATATATATAAACATCTAAAAAAAAATTCTTGCCCAAAAATTGAGTTTTTGAAAATTCTTACCGAAAACAATATTAGAAAAACAAAAATTACAGATTTTTGAGGCGCTCCATATCAGAATGAAACAACCTAAACTCAGTTGAATCAATTTCGAATCCAGTACTAATGTACTAAAAAATCTTTTGCTACTGCTACTACTTATAGAAACGAATTTAAAAATAATCGCTAAAGCAAAGTACCAGAATAAATAATAAACGCTTACAAAGTAGTAAGGTCAAATCACTTTTGCAATATACACACCCTTGATGATGGCCCAAGATCGGGCAGAAAGTACTTGGGTAACAATTAGTTATGAGAGGTTCATTAAACAACTCCCGCCGAATACCATAAAATCAATGCGGCAATTGGAAAGGACATATACAAAAATGTGTAGAAAACGGATGTCTGTATTGTTTAATAAAATAAGCATAAATGAAAAATATTATCCGAAATACCCACTCACATACAGACACGCTTATATATATATATATATATATATATATGCACACACACACACACACACACACACATATATATATATATCGAGAAAGAGAGTCAACACCTGGTAAAAAGTGATTTATCAAAATCACAGATTAAATGAACAAGCAATAATCAACATTAAACACAGACACACGAAACAACATTATACACAGACGCACTGAACAACATTATACCCAGACACACTAAACGACATTATACACAGACACACTAAACAACATTATACACAGACACACTAAATAACATTATACACAGACACACTTAACCCACAGAACACATGAAAGAAATTAAATTCATCTTAAAAATAAACTGATTTTAAGCATCAAATACATAGTGCATACCATAAGTTACTATACTTTTTTCGTATGGGCTCTTTTATTGATAGTACAGACATGAAACTCTAGTCGCCTTCGAAGTAATCTCCTCCGGCTGCAATGCACTTGTACCATTGCAACAACTTCTAGAAGGCCCCATGGAAGTCCTCTTGTGTGAGCGTATCAATCACCTTTGTCACAGCCTCTTTCATCTCCTCAATTGTCTCATAACAACAACCTCTGAGCTTAGGGAATAGGCAAAAGTCAGAGAGAGCAAGGTCTAAACTATAGGGAGGTTGAAGAAATGTCTTGATGCCTATCTTGGTCAAATAGTCTGTGACAAGGATGGAGTTGTGGACTGGTGTATTGTCCTGGTGGAAATGCCACAGACCCGATTTGAAGAGTGCTGGCCTCTTCCGACGGAATCTCTTGCTGAACTCCCTTAAAACATCAACAAAGTAACCTAAACCCTAACCCTTTGGCCAATCAACTCTGGTGTATTGACTTTCATTACTCCTCCCACACCTCTCATCATCCCTCACAGACTCCCTGCCTTCCTTGAATCTCTTATGCCACTCAAAAACTGATGCTTGATTCATCTTGGTCGAATAGTTAGTGACAAGGATGGAGTTGTGGACTGGTGCATTGTCCTGGTGGAAATGCCATTGAGCCGATTTGAAGAGTGCTCGCCTCTTCCGGTGGAATCTCTTGCTGAACTCCCTTAAAACCTCAACAAAGTAACCCGAACCCTTTGGCCAATCAACTCTGGTGTATTGACTTCCTTACTCCTCCCATACCTTTCATCATCACTCACAGACTCCCTGCCTTCCTTGAATCTCTTATGCCACTCAAAAACTGATGCTCGATTCATGCAATATGGTCGAAAAGCAGTCTAAAGCCTTCCGTACGTTTATGTGGCATTTTTTCCAAGTTTAAAACATAATTTTATTGCATATCGTTCTTCTAAAGTATCCTCACGTCCGGATTGCATTTTTGAAATTCACCGGTTGTGACAATCAGGCTTTAGTAGGGTGTATTCCAATTGCTGTTGTAACTGTTCATTTAAACTTGAAATAAAAAAAAATAATTGATAAAATGTATAGCAATAAGATACTGAATTTTCAAGAGTCTACGACAATTTCAAATGCCTGTTCAAAAAAGTCTGGAAACTTATTGAATGCACCACGTATATATATATATATATATATATATATATATATATATATATATATATATATTCTTCGAAAATTATTCCTTGTCGCCACTTTTGTAATGTTCAATGAGGGGGTAGTTTTGGCCGATACTTAAAAATCTCTTAACTCGTACAATGCCTTATTCTGAATCTGGAATCCGCAGCAATTCTAACTCGCAATGTTACATTTCCCATCTATTTTGCATCCGCAAGTGTCCCTCTACTCATCACATAGCAAACTTCTGACTGACCCATTTATACATCCACCACTTCTAGTCACGTGAACTCTAGTAGCACAATCCAGTTCAACACTTGTGTTTGTTTGCTCGACATCCATGTTTGAACTACGAATCGGTATCGGTACATTCTTCAACATAACAATATATATATATATATATATATATGTTTGGTTTGGTTTCTTTGTTTAATGGCATATCAACCTTTGTAGGTTATTTAATGCCAAAGTCATTCTTCTAGAAGAACTGTAGTGGTACTATTTAACCCATAGCTGGGAGGATAAGGGGGTTCATATCTTTCCTAAGGGTATTTGTCCGAATGTGAACATAATAGTATAACTGGAATTCGAACTCGCTACTACGATTCCGATATGGTTAGCAAGCTAGACTTGCAAACCTACACGAGTGAGTTCAATTCTCATTGGGCGCCCCATTCATTCGGCCTTGTGCCACATCGAAGCAAAGAGCTTTGTAAATTACTACTACGATTCCGCAGTCCATCGCTTTAACCATTACATCTGGAGGACACCTCCGATATCATATGTGTGCATATGGATGCTTTATAGGCACGAAAACTACTCAAACAATTTGCATTGCTTAACAGCTTTTTCTATGTAAAAAATATAAGATCCACCCGAAACGGATATCAATCTCGCTATATTATATCTTAGATAGTTTACTTTTGAATGCATAGATATATTCATATATCGATATCTGTATGTGCATGTCCGTGTTGGTATGACTTTACGTATATAAAGAGAGATACACCTGTATATGCACGCACTCTCACACACACGCATATATATATATATATATATATATAGTTATATAGTTATATATAATTATTGGAATTCAGCGCAAAAAGCACCTTCAAACCGCAAAATCTTAGCAATGCCCAATACACAAAAAATACTCACCAATGTCACAATATATCAACAATTATATAAAAAAAAATTAAGATCTCTTTCGTTTTAAGAAATGTTCATATTTTTCAATGAATCTTATTTGGAACTCATATTTACAAGGAATTGGAATATTTTTCCATAAATATTCTTTTTTTCTCAGAATAGTTGGTAAATTAGATAAAATCTATCTGTGAATTATCCATTTACCTGACAATCGAAGTCGTGAAACCCAAAGTCGTGAGTTATTACCCTACGTTTAATTTTTTGTTATAATTATGATATATATATATATATATATATGTGTGTGTGTGTGTGTGTGTGTGTGTGTGTGTGTGATTCTCTGCATAAGTTTGTCAATGATGCAAAGAATGACACGTCATCTTTTTCAAGTACTTTCGCCAGCTCTTAATATCTTTCTGATTAGCCTGTCGTCGTAATTTCTATGACGCAGCGTCTCTTGTCAAGAAAGAATGACGCCCTGAACTCCCGCCAGTCAAACCCAGTCGCCATTTGGCGCAGCACAAGACGATCTTCATAACTGACTACACACTCCACACTCCATAATGTCCGTCCGACCTCTTTCAAACAACGAGCAAGGCCCGTGCAAAACGAAGTCGAAAAACGCCACCGGCGACTCAGCGGGTCGGTAGAAAGAATTGAATTGTAGATATCTGCCCCGCCTTCTTTTCTTCTGCTTGCTCACGTTTGTCTCTTATCAAAATTTCATTTCGTACAATATGTCAGATTTTGCCCTTTGGCGTGTTCTGCTGGCCGCGCTGCTTCTGCTGGCAGCCGGAATACCATTCATGTCCGACCAGCACTGATACAAAAGACCACGACGTTACGTATCTTTTCCCGATCAATGGTGTTGACGTGCCGAATTTAATTGGGCCGGTACCTCAGCAAAAGATGCCTTTGAACGAGCCTCTTTCAAACAGGTTTTGTGTTGAAGGACATTTGAACTGGTTCAACGTCGTTTTCTAAAAGAAACTCGGGACTTCCCTCTAGAGAATAGTTGTCTAGATTTAGAACAGGCGAAGCGGAAAAAAGATTTACAGTTTGCGTGTAAGATATTTGGCTGGAATTTCGTTCACATGAGGTGAAGTAACGTGAATTACCTACAGAGCAAAAGAGGTCTTTCGGAATTATACGGTCAGCCAAAAGGTTGGTCCTAAGGGTGTTCCCATTGTCATTTCGAAGAACTATACGGACGGATAATAAAATAGCAATAAAAAATCACAGTTTGCGTATAATCTATTTGGCTGGTATTTGCACATTTTGTTCACGGGAGGTACAAGCAACGGGGATTTCTTGTACTGTAGAAAAGGTTTTTCAGAATTATACTACCAGCTAAAAGGTTGATCCTAAGGATCACTATTGTCACGGGAAAGAAATATAGGATCGGATTATAAAATTGCTGTAAATTGGCAATGTGTTTCATTTTACTCTGTACAGTCTACCACGCGCTAACAATGCTCCATCAATTATACATTACCCAACTAACCAAGTTACCTCAACTGTTTTCAGCAATTCGTGTTTCTGGATGTTACATCCAAAAACAAAAGTGAAAAATCATTGATATTATTATAAACTGAACCTCCCTTTCTCTATCGGTTTTGATTCGATTGCTTTATAATCATATATATTTTTAAAACTTTGTGTATAATTAAAAAAGGATTGAAATAAAATATAAAAGCTAATGATTGGTTGGTTGGTTGGTTGGTTTTTATGGCATATCAACTTTTGTAGGTTATTTAACGCCGAATACATTTTTATACAAATTATCAGTTCTATTTCAAACAGTTTAGCATGAGAACACAGTTTAATTGTCAAAAACATTTCTATTTCAAGGTATTCAGTTTAGTCAAACAGTTCTAATTCAAACGATTCTAATTCAAACAATTCCGTTTAGTATAAGTATAGATTTTGTCCACACTGTTAAATGTCAAAACAGTTCCATTTCAAACAATTCTGTTTTGCATAAAAACTCTTTCGATGTCAAAACAGTTCTATTTCAAGCAGTCCAGATCAGCACAATTACAAAGTTTAATTGTCAACATATATTTCTATTTCAAGTGATTTAGATTAGTCGAACAGTTCTAATTCAAACAATACAGTTTAGCATAAGTACGCAGCTTAGTTCTTAGCGCCTTCCTCTACACCTCGGTGTAGTAGCTATTGAAAAGGGAGGCCACGGGTTACCCCAAACTAAACCTTAACACATAGTTAGGGCCCTATTAGGTGCTACTACTCCAGGCTAGAGCGGATTTGGGAGTGATAGCCATGAAGGGGTACTCCGCATTCTCCAGCATCACTGGAATCGCACCATCAGTTTGTTTAGTGTCATATCCTGGACACTCGTTTGATTTGGGGTCTTACCCCTCAGCAGAGGTGCAGTCGGTGCCGACTGGGCAATAATAATGGTTATGATTATAATGAAACATTTCCAAATGAATCAAATGTCGGCATTAAATAACCCATAAAGAGTTGAGATGGCGTTAAACAAATGTAGTAAACCAACCGATATGTTTCAACTAGTTTTAGTCATTTGATTTTCTGGAGATAAATTCTCATCGCTCTGCAGAGATGTATTTGGTGTGTTCTACAGCTGACTGGGCTTGACCCCGAAGGAGTTGGTATACGATGAACCAAACCAGACCAAACCAAACCGAACCGAACCGAGCCGGGGTGTCCTCGTGGTGTAAATAGTTAAATCGATGTACTGCGGAATCGTAGTAAGCGATTTCGAACTTCAGTTGTTCTGTTACGTTTATTTTCGGACAAATACCCATGGGAAAGGCATGAACCCCCTTATCCTCCCAGCTATGAGTTAAATCGCATCACTGCTGATCTTCATGAAGGATGCCTTTGGCATTAAATAATCCACGAAGATTGATATGCCATTAAACAAAGAAACAGACCTAAATAGAAATAGAAATAACTAAATAGAAATAGAAATAACTTTTATATCCCATACTTGATGAAGACTTGGATAACTGTGGTTGTTATCAGATTTAGTTGCTATAGAATGGTTAGAGTTCAATCCTGCAATTTCCCCTGTTTTGGGTCTGCCAGAAAAAGACGTCTATGTAAAAATCCTCTTCTTTAAGGTTCCCCAACATATAACAAAATCTTCAAAATAAATCCTTTGGAATTTGTGTAGATTTACATGCAGGGTCCGATGGGTAAATTGTCGTCTGAATTACGCAACAATGAAAATAACACTGATATCAGACTTTCTGATAAAGTGAGATTTCAGTGTTATTATAATATGAAAATATTTCAGTGTTATGATATGAAAATATGAAAATATTTCAGTGTTATTATAATATGAAAATATCTTAAATACTACAAATTGAATTTATTGAAAAAATCGAAATTGATTTTAATCCAATTCCCGTTCCATTGGCGAACACTCAAATAATAATAATAAACAGTTCCCTTTAGATGTCAAAAAAGTTCTATTTCAAGCTATTCAGTTTTGCATAAATACGCAGTTTACTTCTATTTGATCCATAGATAGGACCTATCAATTGCTATCACTGATTCAGAGTGGAACTGGGAGTGATGCCAATGAAGGAATGCTCCGCATTCCCCAAAGCGCCAGTTTTACTGGAATCTCACCATCAGATTGTTTGGTTTCATATCCAGGACACTCGTTGCGGGTTGGTCTTACTCCTCTGCAGGGAATCAGTCGGTATGTTCTACAGCGCGAGAAAACTGGGCCACATGACACTCGTTGGGGGAAGTCTCCCTTCTCTGCAGAGCAGTGTACCATAGCCAGATACGGCCACGTGAGAAATGGACATATAATATTTATATATATATAACATAGAACATAGGGATCTCGAAACACAAAAAGCACTTACGACTTCTCGGTTCAGGTACGAAACTTCTTATTACCTTTGAGTTTAAAGGTTTTTCGACATAAGGAGAGAGAGGCACAATCTTTCGATGATACTATTTACCAACCCCTCCGCTCAGGCAGGATATGACACATGGTCAATTTTTAAGCGGAGTTTAACAGGTTTGATGGCTTTTTCGTCGGCCCCCCATCTCGTGCGACACCAGCCCAAGTCCTTCGAAAGCAAGCGAAAGCCAACCGTCTTCTCCCGAGGCAGGTCTCATCTCAACAAACTGACTTTTTCAAAATCTCCCAAAATCCTCCGCGCTCTTCCAGTGCGTGATGTCTAGCGCACTCTGTAACCCTGTTACCCATCTGGGCTATTGTGACATCTCTGAGTGACACGTCTGCTCCGCGCGCGCGTGTGTGAACACCTGTATTAATGTTGCACCTAAATAACCCATGCACCGAGCCCAAAAGTTTCTCAGCCTAACCAACCCCAAAGGCATTAACCAAAATCCCTCGGCCATTATATTACGGAAGCAGTTGGTGTGTTCTACTGCGATAGACAACTGGATAACTGGAGGAACGGAGCAAAACGTCAGTTGTTCTGTTAGTTCAGCAACTGTTCATGGCCAAAATCTTTCGCAGTAGA
Organism: Sepioteuthis lessoniana; assembly: GCA_963585895.1. Classification (NCBI taxonomy): domain Eukaryota; kingdom Metazoa; phylum Mollusca; class Cephalopoda; order Myopsida; family Loliginidae; genus Sepioteuthis; species Sepioteuthis lessoniana. The sequence continues at coordinate 56,716,388 of OY757944.1, read as the reverse complement.
GCAACCGACATGAATCACAAGTGGAGCAGCATGACATTTCTAAATTTTTGGAGCAGCGGATTGCTTCTTGATACTGCTTTCCTCACAGACGGTTCAACCGATGGCTTTGTGGTATAGTCGACAAAGCGTAAACCAAATACACCAAATGTAAGAAATTAATAATTTAAAATGACGGCAATTTGCACATCGGAAGCTGTAAGAGATACAGTTATTGTTTTTAATCGACTACTATATATATATATATATATTTTTTGACCAGCTCATTGGCCTAAAGGGTAGAGTGTTCGCCAATGGTCCTGGAGACCTGGACTCAATCCCAGGTCGTGTCATACCAAAGACTTTAAAATGTGTTGCGTTCTGGTTAGCGAACGCTTGTAATATTAAATAAAGGACAAACCACGATATGAGAGGAAATAGAGAAATATTCTCAGGAAAAAGTATATACAATAGAGAGACTATTAGTTGACAAGAACATAGGATTAGTGAATACAGGATAAAGATATAGTCCAACGATAGTATTGGCTTCCGAAGCTGCTCTTCACCTTCTGGTCTGCCCTGGTATTAGTAGCTACTGCTACATATGGCAGATGGACTAGTTCATTGTGTGGAAAAAGGTGAGTGATACCCAACAAAATGGTACATGATGTCTCCTTGCTTAACACTCAGCATTCGAAGGTACGTATCAAGGGTAAAGTGGAGCAATCCAAGGAAAGGAGTAGCACCCTCCCATACACCTCAGTGTAGTAGGTATTGAAAAGGGAGCCTTCTGGTCTCCTTCGACTACGGTCACCAACTTTTAGTAAATTTTTTTGGTTACAGAGTTTCGATGTTGTAGAGTTTGGTCCTAAACATCACATAATGATATCGGTTTTCATTGTTCAGTATATTAACTTTTTTCGGTTGAAGAACCCTTCTGCCAAATGCTTGGTTGATTTTGTACTACAATCTGAGACCATGCAATAAAATTGCTCGAATTTCCGTTTTTACTGAGTATTAGATTGAAAGCCTCGCTTTATTTATCATCGATTACATTTTTTTTTCTTTGGAATTATTCACTTCCCGGATTTAGTTTTCTGCTTTTTGAGTTTTTGTCCTTTTTACCCAGTTTTTTTTTTTATCTGACGGGTTTCGCTTAAAGCGAGTTAAGTACGTCTAATTGTATGAGTGAATGCAGAAATGCACTTCTTTAAAATCAGATATTCTCCGTATTTTGTAGATAAATTCTTTTTTTTTTTCTTGCTGCAAGACGTCGATGAATACGAAGAGGGAACAAAAATACAGTTCAAATGAGAGTTAATAAGGACATGCACACACACACGCGCAGATAAAACACACACTCATATGAACAAACACACACATGTTTACACGTACACACATACAGAGAGAGAGAGAGAGAGAGAGAGAGAGATGCATACATTCATCCACAAACATGTTCACACACTTATTTACTCACGCGCACAGACATAAACGAATACACATATGCAAATTCATCGACATACATATACAAGGTGCATACGATAAGTTTCCAGACTTTTTTTTCGTATAGGCACTTTTATTGATAGTACATTCATGAAACTCTAGTCCCTTTCCAAGTAATCTCCTCCGACTACAATGCGCTTGCTCTATCGTTTCAACACCTTCTGGAAGGCCCCATGGAAGTCCTCTTGTGTGAGCGTGTCAATGACCTTCGTCACAACCTCTTTCATCTGCTCAATTGTCTCATAACGACAGCCTCTGAGCTTAGGGAAATAGCAAAAGTCACATGGAGCAAGGTCTAGACTATAGGGAGGGTGAGAAAGTGTCTTGATGCCAATTTTGGTCAAATAGTCAGTGACAAGGATGGAGTTGTGGACTGGTGCATTGTCCTGGTGGAAATGCCATTGAGCTGATTTGAAGAGTGCTGGCCTCTTCCGATGGAATCTCTTGCTGAACTCCCTTAAAACCTCAACAAAATAACCCTAACCCTTTGGCCAATCAACTCTGGTGTATTGACTTCCTTACTCCTCCCATACCTTTCATCATCCCTCACAGACTCCCTGCCTTCTTTGAATCTCTTATACCACTCAAAAACTGATGCTCGGTTCATGCAAGATGGCCGAAAAGCAGTCTGAAGCATTCCATACGTTTCTGTGGCATTGTTTCTAAGTTTGAAACAGAATTTTATTGCATATTGTTCTTCTAAAGTGTCAGATTGCATTTTTGAAATTCATCAGTTGTGACAATGAGGCTTTAGTAGGGTGTATTCCAATTCCTGTTGTAGCTGTTTATTTGAAGCTGAAATCATAAAAATTGGTCAGTCATCTCAGAAGATGTATAGCAATAACATACTGATTTGTCAAGACTCTACAACAATTGTAAATGTCCATACGAAAAAAGTCTGGAAACTTATCGTATGCCTCTCGTATACATACATACATACATACATACATACAGTTGCCCAGTCATCTGGGGCTGAAGAATACACCGACTGCACCTTTGTAGAGTGGTAAGACCCCTCGCAAGTGAGGTTTTAGTGATGATGAAACTTTAGGGTCCTATCTATGGGTTGAATAGAACTAAACTGCTTACATATGCTAAACTGAATTACTTGAAATAGAACTGTCATGACATTTAAACTGCGTACCTATGCTTAACTGAATTATTTGAAATAGAACTGTTTTTGACATTGAAACTAGACTTTCGCTAAACTGAATTGTTCGAAATAGAAATGTTTTGACATTTAACTGTGTAAACAAAAACTATACTTATACTAAACTGAATTTTGTTTAACTGAGTGTAAACAAACATTATTCATATACTAAACTGAATTGTTTAAATTAGATCTGTTTGACTGAATAGCTTGAAATAGAAATGTTTTACAATTAGACTGTGTAGTTACATTTAAACTGCGTACTTATGCTAAAATAAAATTGTTTGAAATGGAAGTGTTTTTGAGTGCTTAACTGAATTATTTGAAATGGAACTGCTTTTGAAATTGAAACTGTACTTACGCTAAAGTAAATTGCAGAGAGAGAGAGAGAGAGAGAGAGAGAGAGAGAGAGAGAGAGAGAGATGCATCCATTCATATACACATATGCACACAAATATATGCACACATGCACAGACATACACGAACACATAATTGCACACTAACATACAGCAAACGCATGCATACACCTATATATGTACACGTATGCTCTTTCTCTCTCTCTCTCTCTCTCTCTCTCTCTCTCTCTCTCACACACACACACACACACATTTGAATATTCCCACATGCACACACATTGACATACACTGACATATGTATACGAGTGCAGAGAGGAAGAGAGAGAGAGAGAGAGAGCGAGAAAGAGGGAGAGAGAGAGAGAGAGAGAATAAGAGAGAGAGAGATGCACGTATATATATACACACGTGCATATATACACATATATGTACGCACATGCACAGACACACATGAACACATACACGCATGCACATAAACAGATTTGACACACACACGCCCAGCCACATATACATTCATACATACACATGCACACTCATATGTGAATACACTCACGTGCACATGCAGAGAGAGAGAGAGAGAGAGAGAGAGAGAGAGAGAGAGAGAGAGTGTGTGTGTGTGTGAGAGAGGAAGAGAGACACATCGACGCAGATGTATACAGAACAACAGACACATATTTACAAACATGCAACACACATCTACACACAGATATACAAGCATGTTAACACACTCTTATGCACACACAGACAGACATACATGCATGTGCACTGATATGCACAGATAGAGAGGAACACATGTATGTGCACATATATGCATAGAGAGAGAGGAACACATGTATGTGCACATATATGCATAGAGAGAGGAACACATGTATGTGCACATATATGCATAGAGAGAGAGGAACACATGTATGTGCACATATATGCATAGAGAGAGAGAGGAACACATATATGTGCACATATATGCATAGAGAGAGATGGACACCTGTATGTGCACACATATTCACAGATAGAGATGGACACATGCATCTGCACACATATCTACATATACACCTAAACATTCCTATGTATGTACTCAGACATTTAGTGCACATAACCTATACGCTCATACATGCATAAGACATGTACAAACATATACATATATATGCACAATAACGCATATATATGCACATGCATGTGCATACATTTAAATAGAATATCAATAGAATATCACCCATGAAGAAATACACACCTACCAATAAAATATAAGATACCAGAATTCTCTTTTTTTCTCACGGAACATTATAGAATCAAAACAGATATTAGGTGTTATTCATTACCAAACTTTATAGCAGTGAATATCTCTTATCAAAAATGAAATTATACATATTTACTAACCCCTCCGCTCTGGCAGGATATGACACAAGATCAATTTTTAAGCGGCGTTTTACAGGTTTGAATTCAGAGTTTTCTTTCTTATACTAGTTGCCTCGCCAAGGCTGGAGGATCAGTCTGGCCTACTATTTACCCATAGCTGGAGGAAGAATAATTGGATTCATACCTTTCCCAAGGGTATTAGTGCTATGTGAAATGCTATCAGTCACATCCAGGATTTGAACTCATGTCGCCGTGTCCATTTCCTACGACGATAAGCATTACACCACATGCACCGCCAAAATATATGAATCTGCGTTTAGTTCAAACCATATTTTGAAATATTACCGAAAGGATTTAGCAATAGGAAGAACTGTTTCCATATGCACTCTTTTCAAGGAAATTGTGGACCAGTTTAAGCTATAATCTGACATCCATGCCTGGACTTATGTTTGGATCCATGTCCAGCTGGGCTCATCGGCTCACGTTGTACTCAGTGAACCAATGACCAGCATAGACCAATAGGGCTCGAGCCTCGGCTCAGGTCCGAAATTCCCCTCCCCTAACCCCCTCTATAATCCGACCTTCGGATCATTTGAGCTCGTGTCAAGTCCTGTCTGTTGGGAGGCAGAAACAAATATTACTTTTCAGGGAAATCTATAGTAATAGGTCTATTTATATCCCAGAAGACAAGTCAGGGTGACCTTATTTACTAACCGCTGTGCTCAGAACTTTTTATTTGCCCGAGAGTCAGTGCGTTTCTACTCTATGGACTGTCTTTTCAACACAACATCGCAGTAACAAACCCATACTTTGCCCATTTGTAAACATCTTTTGACTAAAGCATGTTTTTCCGTGACGTTTTTCTGTAAATTCAATATTTTGCATTTCTCAACCATTAAAAAATCGATGACAGACCGCCGTTCAAGTTTGGAGATCTCTATTTACTTTTCCACCATTTTGAAATGCCTCAAAAGAAATATTTTTGTGAGATTGAAATAATTTTGGCAATAAACCAAGTCCAAACAATGCGGAGTTTATATCTATGGCAAAAAATTCTGAAAACATTAATCTTCAGTTAACATTGTTGTTTATAGAATCCTCCTCGGTAATTACTTCCATACACAGAAAAATGATGGAGCAAGTGTTATATAACTGCAGAATGATTTCTTTTATATTATCATTTTCCGTTGGTTAGATCTTATCATTCGGTTTAGTTAGGCTTAGAACTATTCTGCACGCGCAGGTACACACATTGAATGCAGGTGGTCACGCTCATGCGCGGAGGATCTGACAATCACAGATGTCATAATAAAACTCCCAGATAGGAAATTAACTGGGGTGCGAATGACGTAATGCCCGGAAGCGATGGGCTGGGATTCTTGGTGATTTTGAAAAAAAGCAGTTAGTTAAGATTCGAACCTGGGCAGTTGAGATACCAACCTGGACGAAGCGGGTTGATTTTTGAGCTGGGTTAGGCCAGTCTTGTGGGCTAAGGGATGCGCCGCGCGTTGTTGGGTCAGATGGAACGCTCAGCATAGTAAACATTGTGTTTCTCTCTTCTGGTGTAGAAAACCTAAAAGCCAAGAAGGTAATAAAAGTTCCGTACCTGAACTAGAGAGAGTCATCGGTGTTTCGGGATTCCTGTGCATGTGAACGTTTTACAGATCCGTATATTTTACGTATTCGTATTATGGCTATAAAACACTATGAACGTTTTCAGATCCGTATATTTTACGTATTCGTATTATGGCTATAAAACACTATGAACGTTTTACAGATCCGTATATTTTACGTATTCGTATTAGGACATTGGCCCAGCGGTTAGAGTGTTCGCCAATGGCCCGGGAGACCTGGGTTCAATCCCAGGTCGAGTCATACCAAAGACTTTAAAAATGGAACTTGATACCACCTTGCTTAACACTCAGCATTATAAGGTACGGTTCAAGGGTAAAGTGGAGCAATCCTGGGAATGGAGTAGCGCCCTCCCCTACACCTTGGTGTAGTAGCTATCGAAAAGGGAGCCTTCGGGTCACCCTCGACTATGGTCGCTAACTTTACTTTACTTATTATGGCTATAAAACACTATGAACGTTTTACAGATCCGTATATTTTACGTATTCGTATTATGGCTATATGTTATACAAGTACTTCCGGCATATGATATCCCAAAAGAAATACTTACTGCTATTATGATGTTTTTGCGACATAGACTCTGTTATCTTTCGGTTGTATAGCCTAGTAAATCGTTATTAATGTCTTTGGTCTTTGGACAATCTTTCTGTTCTTCGAAGAATTGGCCGCAGTATCTCACTTGGAAGATTATGCAGTTATTCTTTCTTTGATGGATTTCTGCAGCAGAGTTTGGTTTCAAGAAGTTTTCATTATCTTCTAAGTCTCTCATTTCTAGTGTTTTAGTTTATTGATTTCTTTTAATGTTCTTAAGCTTTCTTATTTGGGCAGTTCATTTTCTTTAAATGTTTCTGGTTGGGCTGTTCCATTTCTTTAAATGTTTTTGGTTGGCACTACTTGGACGCTAACAAAACGGCTGGAGAAAAAGCTAGACGGCAATTACACAAGAACGTTGCGAGCAATATTGAACAAGTCCTGGCGGCAACAACCCAAAGGGCACCAACTATACGGCCACCTGCCTCCCATCACGAAAACTATTCAAGTTAGACGAACCAGACATGCAGGATACTGCTGGAGAAGCAGGGACGAGCTCATACGTAATGTACTCTTATGGACCCCCACATATGGCTGAGCAAAAGCTGGACGACCAGCTCGAACATACATACAGCAACTCTGTGAGGATACGAGATGTAGCCCTGAAGACTTGCCAGAGGCGATGAACGATAGGGAGAAGTGGCGAGAGGGGGTCAGGGATATTCGTGCTAGCGACACGACATGATGATGATGATGATGATTTCTTTAAATGTTTTTGATTGGGCAGTTCTATTTCTTTAAAAATTTCTTGGTTGGGCGGTTTGTTTCACTTCTTCGTTTTTCATTTTAAACAAGGCACATTGTTGAGTCCCAAATTCCATTCCTATATCCTAGCTTTACAGGGTGCGGAATATATATATATATATATAGAATAAAACATTTTTTAGTCTGACTAAAAAACGCTGAGAACCTTTCGGCTCAGTGCATAGGTTAGTTAGGTGCAAACATGAGCGCTGGTGTTCATTCAGAGATGTCAAAATGAAAATCCCAGATAGGACTTGGGGATGTGAATGACGTCATGCACCGGAAGCCTGCGCAGAGGATTTTGGGGGATTTGAAAAAAAAAGTCATTAGAGTTGAGTTTTTGCAGACGAACGGAAGAGTTGAGATTTTGCTTCGGAAGAAGACGGTTGTGTCACGTGGTCTCCCACTTAGAGAAGAGAAATAAGGAATTACTACTATTCCCCCGTGTTTGAATTAACAGGCCAAGGACTGACCGTTGAAAGAGGAATCTAGGTCAATTCCTCAAGTAACAAATCCAGGTCAGAATGGAAACCAACAGATATTTGCACTCTGTGACCGGATGGGTAAAGAATGGGGTACAGGGACATATAGTAGTCCTAACGAATCGCCTGACAAGGGAAGGAAGACGATAGAAGCCAAATGATTGGCTATAATCCCAAAGCGGAAATAGCCCTCTTCTTCCGTCAGCGGAAATAGGGAATAAGAAAATCAGTTTTGGAACAGAGGTCCCATGCCAAACTCCGGGTGAAGAAAGCAGAAAGAATCTTGGACAAGAGGATCCTTATGCCTTCAAGCCAGAGATAATATAAATAAATCTGCCCGCCCGTAAAACAAGAAAATATTCTCCAAAGGAATCCGTCGAAAAGATAAGTAAACTTTAAGACTGTTTCTCCCTACACCCAATTATATACTTTCTCTCTCTCTCTCTCTCTCTCTCTCCGTTAATGTAAGGAAGACTAAAAAAAGAAAAAAGGAAGAAAAACATTTATAGTCATGTATTATCAGCTGATAATATAGCCGACACGTTGAATATGTATGTCCGCGTGTATATTTAAAAGATTGTTATATTTTAAAGTCCCCACGTGTTGAAGTTTGTTCATTGTGTCGTTTACTGTCAAGTTGTTATTTCATGTTTCTTTTTCAGCTTCTTTCGCCTCATGTTATTCTCGCCTAAGTTGTCCTATATTTTCTTTAAAAACATTATACGGGAAACCGGAGTTGTCGACTACTATAATTAATATTATTACATCTAAACCTAGAGGTCCATATCTTCCATTGTTCTAGGGGTGGGAAGAGCTAGTGGCCTTGGTGGGTGGGTGTGTCGTATGAAATTTGGAGACGCCTTGCCAGCGGTGGTCAGTCTTGCCTCAAATTACCCCCCCCCACATAATATGCCCGTTCCTATATGCCCGAGAAAGGACTCTGAACAAGGACTTATTCTATGAGGAATCAAGTGCCAGACCGCCCCGTCTTCACACGAGCGAAAAATAAACTCCCCGTTTGGTGATAACAATATTTAAATGCACCACTTCCCATACGCTTTTAAATGGTTGCTCATCCGGGGATCTTTTTATTTTAATTTGCCGTCACAGTTGACTTACGCTTGCTCGCCGAGGCCTTGTGTCGGGTGCGCACGTGGTTGGGGCAGATTGAAGAGTCAGGTGTATCTCTCTCCTCATGTTGAAAAACCTTAAAACTCAAAGGTAATAAAAAGTTTCGTACCTAAACTGAGAAGTCGTAAAGTTTTTTTGTGTGTTACGGGATTCCTATGTTATATATATATATATATATATATATATATATGTGCGTTATGGACGTTATAAAAGTTTTGCTTACCGGTATGAATATGTCTATTTCACGTATCAATGTCTTGTCATGTTATATTACATAATACTTGAACTATTTGATTTTGTGCAAATTAATGAAATTCGTTCAATAGAATAATTAGTGTTAAATACTAATACTTGTGACCATTTTATAGGGGAATGTTCATCCATCATCATCATGTCGTGCTGGTAGCACGGATATCCCTGACCCTCTCTCGCCACTTTTCCCTATCGTTCATCGCCTCAGGCCGGTCTTCTGGACAACATCCCGTATCCTCACATAGTTGCTGAATGTATGTTCGTGCTGGTCGTCCTGCTTTTGCACGGTCATGTGTGGGGGTCCACAAGAGTTCATCACTTATGAGTTTGTCCCTGCTTCTCCAGCAGTGTCCTGCATGTCTGGTTCGTCTAACTTGAATAGTTTTTGTGATAGAAGGCAGGTGGCCGTACAGTTGGTGTCTTGTGGGGTGTTGCCGCCAGGACTTGTTCAAGATTGCTCGCAGCATTCTTGTGTAATTGCCGTCTAGCGTCTTCTCCAGCCGTTTTGTTAGAGTCCATGTAGTGCATCCATATAGCAGTATCGATGTGACTGCTGCCTGGAAGAAACTGCGTTTCATTTTATCGGTTAGGTCTGATTTCCATGTAATCGATAGCCTATTGATAGCTGTCTATGCCTTTGTTAACCTCGTGTCGATGTCCTTTTCGGTTGATGTGACGTTGCTTCCTAGGTAAGTGAATTTGTCTACTAGTTTAAGAGGGGGGTTCCGTCTAGAGTGGAGATGTCCCCCGTTTGATTATAGCACATATATTCCGTTTTGTGTGCATTGACATAGAGGCCTATGCCTGCGGCTGCTCGTTCCAAACTATGCAGTAGTGTTTCGGCTTGGTCAGGTGTATTTGCCAGTATCGCTATGTTATCGGCGTAGTCGGCGTCGGTAATTGTTTTTGCAGGGTACCTTATGCTTCTTTTCTTTGTCAGCTCAAAGCCGATTGAAGAGTAAATAAAGGATTGTAATCCGAAAATATGTAGAAAAACTGATAACAACGATCCAAGAGGAAGGAATGATTTAGTAACGGGTCGACACTATAGCGTTTCGGTTCTACTGAACCATCATCAGGACCATGAGGGGTGATATTAATAATTTTAAGATAACGATGTATATTTAGAAATGTGAAATACAAAAACCTAGGGGAAAATATGTATAGTAAGAAAAAGTTGGCCGTTTAACTGGCAAATCAGCGTTTGATGTTTAAATTACGTCATTTGACTTATTAGGAATATTGTATAGAATTTATGTACGTTGTTTATCTGTAGAATGTGTTTAAAAATCATATATATTTAATATTTATGTATAAAGTGAATCTGGCATTAAATAACCTACAAGGATTGACATGCCATAAATTCCAACCAACCAACCAACCAACCAACTATTACCTAAATTTGCAGAATCAAGTTATATCTCTTTTCGTTGTCTGTCTCTAATATGGCTACTCTATCCTGCTTTATATTTTAAATATATGAGAATCTACTGGTCAAAATATACATCTACATATTTTCCTCTACTTACATTGCAACATAGTTTCTGTTCTTCTGGTATAGCCACATTATACTACCCATGATCGGCAGTTGCTTCCTTGATAGTCAATATAGGGGATCTACTGGTCAAAATATACATCTACATATTTTCCTCTACTTACATTGCAACATAGTTTCTGTTCTTCTGGTATAGCCACATTATACTACCCATGATCGGCAGTTGCTTCCTTGATAGTCAATATAGGGGATCTATCCGGCATCCTGCGAATGTCTAATTTCAGTTACACAAACGACCAAAGCAACAACGTAACCAAGAGACACCAACGGAAAAAAGGGACTTGAGGAGACAACGGACATGTTTTTTATTATTTCAAGAGTAATCCTGCAGAATGAGGATATAGAAAAGTATAATAAAAATGTGGACAAGATGTACTAGATTTTTGCTGCTGGCAAAAGACTAGGTAACCAAGCTAGTATTAAAAAAAGGTTGTTTTTTTGACCTCGTGAGATTAGAAATATGTGGACGTGTATGTCGCAAAGAATATGAATAAGAAACCCTACCCGAATTGAAACGCAAAATACTGAAAAGCAAAATACTGAAAAGCAAGCCCCCTTTACTCGAATTAAAATAGAAAATACTCAACACAAAAATACTACTGACCCAACATCACAAAACCAATGTTAACGCAGAAAGACAGAATAGATTTATAGTTAATAAAGAAAATCATGACTGAAAAGAAGACTACATTACCATCTCTCAAGAACCAAAACTGAAAAAAAAAGCCAAGATGGAAACCGAAAAGGTAAATAAGTTGTAACCAAATATCCCAATATGCAACATCAGCAAATTAAACAGGTTAATTTTGTTGGAACGAAACTAGACGGTGATAAAGTCGATGTTTCCTTCGGGAACACAATAAGAAATACTAAACCTAAATGGGAATTTTGACCAGAAGGACAGGTAAAACAACTGTGACAGAAAGCGAAAGTACTGAAGGAGGAAAAATGCGAGGTTATGTTGGGAAAAAAAGACCAAAGCAAAAGAGTTTACAAGTTTGAATGCACAACTGGATAAAATAAATCAACAGATATTGGAGAAAGAAGGGAGACTCAAAAGATACCTGGACAGGATCAAGTCATAATAACACAACAGGTGTCCGTGGTGTAAGCCAACTGGGCCAATGGACGATAGTTTAAAATGTGGGAGGTATTTCTGTCGTAAACTGTATAAATATATTGTGCAAGTAAAGGAGAATATTGCTGAAGGTCAAGTGTTCTAGATATAAATATTCTTGGTACGCTTACATGCATCTTTGGCGCTGCATTATCTTGGATAGTTTCTGCTTTCTGGCAGTCAAGGTTTTCACAATCAAATCAACGTAAACAAAATAAACGCCACCTGGCGGTATATCGGTGCAGTTGCTGCGCATTTTTCTTAACGTAACAAAATTACCCTTATTTACAAAGCGGAACAAAGGAAATCTATTATTAAATAGATTCTTTAGATTTTTTCTTCGGCATTTTTGCTTCATTTATACGATTCAGCACATACATGCACACAAACACATGTATATACATATAAATGTGTGTGTGTGTGTGTGTGTGTGTGTGTGTGTGTGTGAGAGAGAGAGAGAGAGAGTGTGTGTGTATAAAAGTGTAAATGTATAGATCTGGTTATATCATATTATATATATTATTGTAAGAGTGTTTATGAAGGCATGTAGGCATAAATATATATATATATATATATATATATATATATATATAATTGATATTATATTAATGTAATTGTGTTTATGCATGCATCTTGACAATAATTATATCTATCTATCTATATATATATGCGCACGAGTGTGTGTGTAGTTATATATATATATATATATATATATATATATATATATATATATATATATATATAATTATATATATGTGTAATTATATATATATATATATAATTATATATATATATGGAATTATATATATAATTATATATATGTAATATGTTATATATAATTATATATATATATATATATATATATATATATATATGTATATATAAACCCTCATTTCAAATGCATAAACGTATATTTGCAAGCTTATATGTTCATATTCAAAGCTATTTTTCACTCAGAAAGACACGTATATATATATATATATATATATATATATATATATATCAATGAAATCTAGGGTCGTTCAAAAAGTTCTAAGCTCCACACAGATTTTAGTTCTGTCGCACACCTAGTTTTCGACGAAGTTCAAATCCTATGAGTATGTTTTTTTTTGTTTGTTTTTTTTATATTAATGTATATGCTTCGGAAAATCCTAAAATACGAATATAAGCCTCAAGGCAAAGATTTATGTAATCCAAGAAAATATTAGGATGAACGAAGAACGTTGGACTTCTGGTAGGTGTGATTTTTCCTGTGTATAGTTGGTTAGAAAAGTCTTCCCGTTTTTGAGTAGGTCTTTGCATCTTCGAAACATCTTGATGTTATTGATATGAGATATCGGAGTGGAAGAAATGGTTTGGATCTTGTTAGTCAATGTGACACAATGGAAGAAAACAATGGATTTTAATCCGACAATTTGTAAAGAAAAAGGAATGATTTGAAATTTCTCGATGACCTTATGGAACGTGGATTCTACACAATGTTTCTAATAGGTCAGGTGACGTATTTTAAAGAAACGAACGCTGATTCATTCATCAAACGGCCAATTTTTCTTGTCATGAACAGCCAACTTTTTCTTACTATACAACTTTTCCAAAGTTTTTATATACTTTTACTCTTTTTATACATCCATCGTTAACTTAACATCACTGATATAACCCCTCATAGACCTGATGATGGTTCAGCAGAGCTGAAACGCTATAGTGTCCACTTTGTTTCTCAATAAATCTCCCCTTACTATTTGGATTACTTGTTATCAATTTTTCTTTACAAACAGTCGGATTAAAATCCATTATTTTCTTATATATATATATATATATATATATATATATATATATATATATTAAATCTTTCGAAACACCTATACCAATGTAAAAAAGTAAGTTAGCGACCATAGTCGAGGGTGACCCGAAGGCTTCCTTTTCGATAGCTAGTACACCAAGGTGTAGGGGAGGGCGCTACCAATTTATCAAAACAACAACTACACGCTACTTCAAATAAAGGAAAGAAACTTTATAGATAAATTCAAACCTAAGTTAAATAAAACATGAATCGTACACACACACACACAACGTAAAGAAACATACATACATACATATATATATATATACACAAAAACATAAGTAATCAAAAACCATTCAAACTTTTAACACTAGTAAATTGAAATCTCATTTAATACCCATTAACTAGGCCTTATGCCAAACATGTTCTCAGACGAAAGAAAAAACCTGGAAACACACTCACACATAGACATATGTGTACATATACAAAAAAGGGAGAGAACTACCAATATATTTAAAATTAAAAAACTTCACATGATACACACGCACAAAAAAGCTGTTAGTTAAACCCAAAACCACTCCAACGCAAACACACACAATATCAAAAACGAGTAAAGCAGACCAAAGTAAACACAGTCCAAGAAAGAGGAACAACGGCCCCTATATAAACTAGTTTGACCAACCAAAGGTCATTTATACTGGAAACAAGTGTGTGTTCAAGTCTCATTGAGAACCCCATTAAAAAGGCCTTGTGCCACATATGTTCTCTGACGAAAGCAACAAACAGGAAACATGCATATATAACACGTATGTAAGAACAAAATGAATAAATAAAAAAAAATTCAAATCTCTTTGGGGACCTACTTATTTTAAAATATATCCTTATTCTTTCTTTGAACCTACAATAACCATCTTTATATATATATATATATATATATACATTATTCTTTAAATATAGGAATTATCTATTATAAATTGAATGACCATGGGTTGAAAATCCGGCAAGCAATGCGTGCGACATACGAAAACACTGGACAGCTATTTTGTCCTTGTTAGATCTCATCAGCTATGTATTCTGTGATCTCCCCCACTGAAGATCGAATCAGTGCCCACAGAATGTAAAACCGATACTCTATCAATGAGCCATTGGTTCACATTGCTTAAAAGCGTTCCCAAATAAACTAGTTATGGTAAAGGCGCAACCTCATAACCTGATATGTCTTGTAGTTACATCCGTCAAGAGGACATGGTCAACTCTCGGGCCACATTTTCCCGAAAAGATTGAAGATACACATCCGTGTAATTATAACTTCATGGGTAAAAAAATAGATATACACTTTTTTTAAATTAAGGAATTATATACAATAAACTTAATTAGCATATATTGGCCTAGTGGGTAGATAGTTTGCCAATAGTCCGGGAGACCTGGGTTCAATCCAAGGTCGAGTCATACCAAACACTTTAAAAATGGTACCTGATACTATTTACCAACCCCTCCGCTCGGGCAGGATATGACACGAGGTCAATTTTTAAGCGGAGTTTAACAGGTTTGAATTCAGAGTTTTCCTTCTCCTAAATTAGTTGCCTAACCAAGGCTGAAGAACCTGGTCTGTCCTACTATTTACCCATAGATGGAGGGAGAATAATTGGATTTATACCTTTCCCAAGGGTATTAGTGCTATGTGAAATGCAATCAGTATCGTCCAGGATTTGAACTCGTATCGCCGTGTTCATTTCCTACGGCGATAACGACTACACCACGGGCACCTCCGTATACCACGGGCACCTCCGTCGAAAAAATGGTACCTGATACCTCCTTGCTTAACACTCAACAATATAAGGTGCATATCTAAGGTAAAGTGAAGCAATCCAGGGAAAGGAGTAGCGCCCTCCCTTACACTTCGGTAAAGTAGCTTTCGAAAATGGAGTCTTTGGGTCACCCTCGACTACGGTCACTAGCTTTACTGCCTGATGATTGTTGTTTTGAAAAAACTCCATGAAAACTAGGGTCGCAGTCTAAATTCCATGAATTAAATATATATATATCTAATATATATTTATTTATGATTACTATATATATATATATATATATCCTACATTAATTACATCAGATTTTATTATCTGTTAGAGTTCATTTCAAAACAGATATTATTAAGTATTATTTATTACCCAACTCTACAGCCATGAAACTGTAACTAAAGCTGTGAATACATAGCAATCTGGAAATAAATGCACTTCTTGAATATATTCATGCAATTTTTGTTATAGAATTTCCTGGCAGTAGTTTTTTGTCATCTATAGTGACTAATAATATCCGTTTGGCTATTCATCTATTATCTATTCTAACATCTATTTAAAATGTATGAGGGAATATTCCCTAAACATGAAAAGCAGGAAAACTTTTTTACTGTTTTTCAAACACTGGTGTGTCTGTGCGTAGGAGGTCATTAAATAACCTGGCTTATGAGATCGTCCTTACTTCTCCACTCGTGTTCAGCACATCTTGTCCGTCTTGCTTGAATGGTTTCTGAGATGGGAAGTAAGTGGCTGCACTGCTGCTGTTTTGTACGTTGCACCTTCCAGGACATTTTCAAAACGGCCTGCAGCACCTTTTTTTTTAAAGCGTTTCACTATAGTAAAAAAAAAAGTGCAACCATACAATAGTACTGACATTGCAACAGCTTGGAAGAATTCCTGTTTTGTTTCATCAGAGGGATCAGATTTCCCCAATGCTTTACGTATGCGTATGTTGACATCGCTTTCAGTCGATGAGATTTTGCTACTGAGGTATGTGAATTGGTTTTCTAATTTCACAGGTTTTCCTTTTACTGAGGAGATGGTAACATCTTGATCAAAACACTGGGGCTCTGTTTTATCTGTGTTCACGTAGAGACCAATATCTTTTGCTATCTGCTCCAAGTTATGCCGTAGAGATTTGGCTTGAGCCAGTGTATTTGTTAAAAGCGCTAAATCATCTGCATAGACTGCATCAGGAATAGTTTCTTCTTAATATTTTCTGCTTCTTAACATTTTTTGTGAAGCATTTTTCTTTCAGTAGACCTATTAAATTTCGAAGAACATAAAATAGTTCATGTAGAGACCAATGCTTCTTGCTGCTTGCTCCAGACTTTGCAACAGAGTCGGCTTGAGCTGGTGTATTTGCCTGAAGTGCTAGATCATCGACGAATTTTAATAGTTTTTCACGTATCTTGCTTATGCTTATGCACATTGTAATGTTAGAGTACTAGTAACCCAAATTTCTTTGATGAAGCGTTTTAATTATTATCTTCAAACTAGCGTAACTTTATATTTTTTTGATTACTAGGTTACACCTAAGACAGATAGTATGCTAACGTTGTTTGTATCTCAAGATGTAGCAAAGCCTAGTCGGCTGGGAATATGGAATATACCGACAACATCTCTCCAAAGGGTGTAACCCACCAAGGATGGTGAGGCTCCAGTAACGCAAGAACTTTGGGAAATGTGGAGTACTCTAGGGAATTGAGTAACGCTCTCTCCTACACCTCGGTGTAGTAGCTATTGAAAAGGGAACCTTTGGGTTGCTCTTAACTGCTACTACAACTAAACTTATCAAACATCAATCGGTGATTCAACACTAGATATCATATGTGTTGTATCATCAACATCATGACGTGCGGCTAGCACTGATATCCCTGACCCTCTCTCTCCACGTTTCCCTATCATTCATCGTCTTCGGCAGGTCTTCAGGGTTACATCCCGTATTATCACATAGCTGCTGTATGAATGTTCGAGCTGGTCGTCCTGCTTTTGATTGGCCATATGCGGGGGTCCACAGGAGCACATCACTCACGATCTCGTCTTTGCTTCTCCAGCAGTGTCCGGCATGTCTAATTCGTCTAGCTTGTATAGTTTTCGTGATAGGTGGTAGGTGGCCATACAGTTGGCGCCGTGTGGGGTGTTGCTGCCAGGACCTGTTCAATATTACTCGCAACATTCTTGTATAATTGCCGTCGAGCTTCTTCTCCAACCGTTTAGTTAGCGTCCAAGTAGTGCATCCATACAGCAGTATCGACACGACTGCGGCCTGGAACAAACTGCGTTTCATTTTATCGGTCAGGTTTGATTTCCATATGATCGAAAGCCTATCGATAGCTGTCCATACCTTCGTTAGCCGTGTGTCGATGTCTTTTTCGGTTGATGAGACACTGCTTCCTAGGTAGGTGAATTTGTCAACCAGTTTCAGGGAGGTTCCGTCTAGAGTGGATGTGTTGTATAGTTACAACCAACCATACAAACACATAATACACATACATCTACATATACATGCGGTATCATAACGACGACACAATAAAGACGAGCGACACAGTTCTCTAGAAAAATATACCTCTCTCTTTATTTGAAAGGGTTGTGTGTGAGAGGAAGTTTGAGACCGAACAGAACTGCAACATATTGACCCTCACTCTATTGCCCATAACCGCGTTTCTTTCCCATTCCCCTGAGCTGCTCAACGGGGAGCCTGGGGGTCCACTCTGCTGGGTGCTGGCTTTCTCTACCGCATCTTGTCACCAACGGGTCTGGTCTCCAAACTGATTTGATCTCCAACTGCAACTGCTCAATCGGGGACCTGAGGGCCCACTCTGCTGGGTGCTGGCTTTCTCTACCGCATCTTGTCTCCAACTTCCTGTCTTCACCGAGTATTATAATAGTTCACGCCCACCTTCTTGTGGGCGTCACAACTGCACTCATTCAACTCATCCACGGTCAAGGTTATAATTCTGATATTCCTCGACCGGATGCACCTGTTATTTACATTGGTGCATTTCCTATTTTGACAGCTCGACCGGGTCGTAGGTCAATATACAACAATATGGATGATGGTTCATTAGAACCAAAACTCTATAGTGTCGACTGATTTTCTTTCGCATTTTTTCTTCGGCTTCTTTGATTATTTTGTTTATCAATTTTCTCTATATTATTGGATTTACTTCAATTTTTTTACTTATGATTGATAAGCTGTTAAAACTGGTTCATGCCTTTCCTATGCATAGATTAACATTGCTTTCTGTGGATGAGATATTACTGCCAAAGTAGGTGAACTGGTCAACTAATTTCAGAAGCTTACCATTGGTCTAATTCGTAAAGTCTTCGTCAATGGACCGGGAGACCGGTGTTCAATTCCAGGTTGAGTCATACCAAAGATTTAAAAATTGGTACTTAATGCTTCCTTGCTTAAAACTCAACTTTTTAAGGAACGGATCAAGGAAAAGTGGAGCAATCCAGGGAGTGGAGTACTATGGTGGAAATAGAACTGTTTGACGTTTAAACTGAGTACAAATAAATATACTAAAGTGAATTGTTTGAAATAGAACTGTTTGATTTTCCATGTGTTCAAACGAATAAGTAATGTTGAATTGTCTTATAAGCACTTTTGGACTATTTAACTGTGTGTAAAGATAACTGATGTTTAATTGAATTGTTTGAGATAAACGTATATATATATATATATATATGTGTGTGTGTGTGTGTGCGCGCGTATGTGTGTATATACGTGTCCGAAGTGTGTATATATATATATAAGCATCTTCAAATGCAGGTGTATCCCACCTTTAAAAATATAAAAATTAACAAGAACATCTTCATATGACAAGAAGAAAAATAAAAGAAATAAATAACAAATTAAAAAAAACAAACTCCGAATACTTGAAGCCCTATATATAACAATGTACAAACCTTCCTTAAACACGATGAACTTCCATTATAGCAGACGTATTCTAAAATTCCTCTAACACATTTCCAGCCAATTTTCCTCCCCGGTCCTCTACTAAAAACCGTTAATCATGCACAGACTACTTTAAATTTTTCATCCTGTATCTTCTTCCTCCTACTTTCATACATATATAGATATGTCTAATCATAGTATACGTAATTTGGTCATTCACCCCCGAGAAAATAGTTTCAGATGGGGCCGAAAGTTCTCAGGAAACATACGCTGCCTTCCTAAACTCATTCGTCCCATAGTCACGAGATTTATTTGGAAACTTTATCGGATTGAGGACAGAATAAGAAGACACGTAGCGTCTGTTCTTTTTTAATCAAATATATTCAAATTGAAAAAAATGCTGTCTATATATATATATATATACTTAGGAACATATTGTTAAATAATACTGGGATGCGGGGTCGATGCTTGTGGTGGTTTTCTTTTTCGTTGTTCGATATAGTAATGGAGGCCGATTTGGGAAAGTAAAAAAGAGAGACAAGATGTGAAATGGAATCGAGCGGCAATCTAACTCTTTCTTATTGGAAGGAATAACGAAATTGAGACTGTTCTTCAACTGGCTGCCGGAAATACGGTAATGACGGTAGCACGGGAAAATTCTTGTTAATTGGAACACACATACACGTACACACACACACACACACAAAAAAAAAAGATGACCGATTGTTGTACTGAAGAATATAAGATTAAAAGAATAAAAGACAGAAGATTCCGAAGAAGAACTAAACTTTGATGAGAGAGGTTTTTTAGTTTATTGTCATTCAAACTCTTGATGGTTATATAATGCTAAATGATATATATATATATATATATATACGTATATATATAATTTTTTGTTGTAAGACTAAAAAGAGAAAGAATTATTCCTAAATGAGTAGGTCCACGAAGCGATTTGTATTTTTTAAGGATTTATTTATTTATTTCGTTCTTACATATGTGTATGTTTCCAGCTTGTTGCTTTCGTCAGAGAACATATATGCCACAAGGCCTTGTTAATTTGAATTCACTCGTGTTAGCAGTTTGAATGGCTTTCAGTTGGTTATGGGTTTATGTTGCTCGTGGTTTAATGGATATTGTTGCAGGAAATCGATCCGAGTTCGATTCCAAGACAAAACCATTTGCATTTCATATAGCGCTAATACAGTCGGGAAATGTATAAATGGAAATATTCTCTTTCCACCTATAGATAAATTGTTGGATTAATAGGGCATTTAACTTTGGAATGGCAACCGATCTCGGAGAAGGAAACTCTGCATTCAAACGTATTGAACTCAGCTTAAAAACTGACCTTGTGTTGCATCCTACTCGTATGGAGGAGTGGCTGAATGGTTAGAGGCTTTGGCTTGGCGTTTGAGTCAACCGGGTTTCGGTTCCAGCTATGGAAAGCTACTGTCTAGCCACACTGATGAGTTCTGATAGAACGAAACAGATCTGTCTGTCGATGACTATAGAGATATATACTCCCCTACCCCCGTTGGGTTGAGTTCTCTGGCGAAGAAGTAATCGTGTAGCCATTAGCGTCTATTGCAAGCCTCTTCGTATATGAATTGAGGTTTCGGCAGCCGTTGAACGGATGTATGTAAACAATTGTAATTGTGATTCATAACCGTTTAAAATTTATTTCGCAGCTAATCGCTCCTCGTGGCTGAATGGTTAGAAGCTTTGGCTTGGCGTTTGAGTCAACCGGGTTTCGATCCTAGCTACGGGAAGCTACTGTCTAGCCACACTGATGAGTTCTGATAGAACGAAACAGATCTGTCTGTGGATGACTATATATATGTATGTGTGTGTGTGCGTTTGATTGAATAATAAAGACAAATTTAGTCTATATAATTTTATTAGGATCCTTTCAAGTTTTCTGAAAAGTCTTTTGGTTTTAGGCTGGAGTTGGTTGATGAATTTATCTAAATCGTCCTGAGTGCTTTCGGGCCCTTCATAGGCCATCATCAGGGGTTGTTTTCTAGTGTAAAGATCGTTTTTTAAAAAAAGATTTTTAAGAGACTTTTTTATAACATATCAAAAATTACGGTAACGTATAGTTTGATTAAAATGAGATGCTAATGAAATCAAACGAATTTAAACCAGAAAGCTATCAACGGAAATAGAATATTTATCAAGAGATATAGAATATTTTAAAAAGTTCTATATTTTTCAATACGTTTATAACATAAAAAAACCTAAAATAAAACAAGTAAATGCTTTCCAAAAAACTGTCGCTATTTTCAAAGTTAATTCTATCTATTTTATTTTTTTTAATATGTAGGACTTCTAAGATTTGTAGTCGTGGTTTATTGATTTCAGTACTATTATAGTAGTGTTTTCAACAAGAGTTTTCCATTGTCCTATCGACATGGCTGTAGAATACACCGACTGAATTCTGCATAGGGGTAAGACCCTCGCAACGAGTGTCCTGTTTATGACACAAACAATCTGATGGTGAGGTTCCAGTAATGCTAGAGCTTTGGGGAATAGGGAGCACCCTTTCATTGCTATCACTCCCAGGTCTGGAGTAGTAGCAGGTGATAGGACCCTATCTGTGGGTTGAATAGAACTAATATGCATATTTATGCTAAACTTAACCGCTTGAAATGGAAGTGTTTTGACATGTAAACTGCGTACCTATGCTTACTGAATTGTCTGAAATAGAACTGTTTTGACATTAAAACTATACTTATGCTAAACTGAATTATTTGAGAACTAGGATCATTAAGGAGTTATGTGTATATTGGACGATCTTTTCATGGTCATTACTCCCAGGTCCATTCTGATCTGGAAAGACGGTGCTTGTTAGAGTACCATCGATGAGCCAAATAAGTCTTTTCGAAAATTATCTAAATAATAAAGGAATAGACTGAAATGGTCGTGGGAGGGTGCTCCACTCGTAACGTGTCTACGGCAAAAATAGCCTGGTGAAAACCACCCCACTTCCGGTTTATAACAGGTTTAAATCCAGAGTTTTACTACTTTTAGATGGGTTACCGTATATAAATTAAATAGCCCATCCTTCTTTACGATTTACTCGTTTTTGGAGAGAGAATAATTGTTTTCATACCTTTTCCAAGTTTATTAGCATCGTTTTGAACTCTGATCACCGATTTTACTTCCTACATCGATCACCGTTTCACTGCATGAGTCCCAAAAAACAATGCGTTTCCACTTTTTAATGTTTATTTAAAATCTATTTCGTTAATTTTCGTTGAAAGATGTTTTCTCCGGAGCTTCACAAACAGATTGTCTAGTGTCCTATCAGGACACACATTGGAGGAAGAACAAGTCGGAGGGGAATTTACGGCAGCCTCTACATGATTATAGTTTTTTACTGAAGGACTGTGGAGTAAAATTGGTTTGATATGTGTTAGACGTATTTCTGGATATGGCTGCTATATTCAAAGTTGTTCGTGTTTAAGGAAGGTTTGTTGATCATAATACTTGGTGCCTTCTATAAGTTTCCAGACTTTTTTTTTACATTTAAAATTGTCGTCTACACTTGAAAATTCAGTATGTTATTGCTAGACATCTTATGAGATGACTGAACAACTTTTATGATTTCAGATTCAAAAGAACAGCTACAACAGGAATTAGAATACTCACTACTAAAGCCTGATTTTCACAGCTGGTGAATTTCAAAAATGCAATCTGGACGTCAGGACATTTTAGAAGAACGATATGCAATAAAGTTCTGTTTTAAACTTAGAAAAAATGCCACAGAAACGTATGGAATGCTTCAGACTGCTTTTGGAGCATCTTGCATGAATCGAGCATCAGTTTTTGAGTGGCAAAAGAGATTCAAGGAAGGCTGGGAATCTGTGAGGGATGATGAGAGGTGTGGGAGGAGTAAGGAAGTCAGTACACCAGAGTGGATTGGCCAAAGGGTTAGGGTTATGGTTAAGGTTACTATGCTGAGGTTTTAAGGGAGTTCAGGAAGAGATTCCGTCGGAAGAGGCCAGCACTCTTCAAATCGGGTCAGTGGCATTTCCACAAGGACAATGCACCAGTGCACAACTCCAATATATATATATATATATATATATATATTGGAATAGAGCTTTGAAAAGTGTGTTCATATTTAAAATTAATAACATATTTTAAAACTGATTAAAATATCTTATAACAATTCTAAAAATATTACTCGTTGTTTTGTCTACGTCCCATCAGAGAATTTGTTGCAGCAGAAATCGTACTTTAGGAGTTCAAGATAGGATTTTCCCACAATTTGCATTGCTACTGGATTCAATCTCTGTCTTGAAAATATCAAATAAGAGTTCTACTGAAATACATTTTCCGATGAGACATAGACGAAACAAAATGTCCCTTTTTTAGAATTGTTTTAAGATATTGTAATATAATTGCAGAGGGATTTTTTTATATTATCATTTTCGTTTTATATATCTTGCCTTTTGGTTTAGTTAGGCTGAGAACCTTTCGGTTTAGTGCATGGGTTAGTTAGGTGCACACATTGAATGCAGGTGTTCACGTGCGTGCGGGGTGGATGTGACAATCACAGATGTCACAATAAAAACCCCAGATAGGAAATAGGACCGGGGACGTGAATGACGTCATGCCCAGAGACGATGATCAGAGGATTTTGGGATTTGAAAAAAAGCAGTTAGTTGAGATTTAAACTCCGAACGAGAGTTGAGATTTGGGCTTGGACGAAGGTAGTCGATTTTCGGAGCTCGCCGAGGCCAGACCAGTAGTTTGCGGCGGGGGCCGCACGAGGTGGACTTATATGGAAAAGTCAGGATAGAAAGAAATTGTGTGTCTATCTCTCCTCATGTCAAAAACCTTAAACTCAAAAAGGTAAATTAGAGTATCGTACCTGAACCAATTTCGCGTATTTCGGGATTCCCTATGTATATTTCACGTGTTCGTATCTTGGTCGTATATTTTTGGACATATGTATTACAATATTTTTGTAACATATACATGCGGAAACATAGTCAACACAATAATGACGAGCGAACACACTTCTTTAGAAAAATATACCTCTCAAACTTTATTCGAAATGGTTGCGAAAGGGTTGTAAAAGGGTTATGTGTGAGAGGTGAGTTGGGGACTGAACAAACTGCAACATATTGACCCTCAGTTCCTTTGTCTTTAGCAGCACTTCTTTTTCGTTCTGCTGGGCTGCTCAATCGGGGGTCCTGAGGGCCCATAGCCCTCTGCTGGGTGCTGGTCCTCTCTACACCATCTTACCTCCAACTAACTGACTCCAAACTAACTGAACTTCCTGTTGCACCGGGTTATATCATTGTTTGATGCCCACCTGCTTCCTGTGAGCGTCGCATCTGCACCCAATTCAACCCGTCCACTGTCAAGGTTATAACCTGATATCTTCGACCGGATGTACCAGTTCCTTGATTAACAGCTGGGTCGAATGTCAGTATGTTACATTTTAATCAGTTTAAAAATATCTTATTCATTTAAAAAATGAACATGCTTTTAAGAAGATCTATCCCAATTTTGCACGTACAACAATATATATATATATATATATATATATATATATCAATACAAATTCTATTAAACATCAGTCATTTCCACACACTGTTAAATGGTCAAAAAGTTCTATTCAAAATTCAATTTCGTACATGTCATTCGTTTCCACTCAGTTTGAAAAAATCAAACATTTCTATTTGACTCATTGATAGGGCCCTATCAGGTGCTCTCACTCCCAGTCGGAGTGGACCTGGGAATGATGGTAATGAAGAGTTACTCCACTTTACCCTTAGTCTCAGCATTACTTGAGCCTCACCATCGGATTGTTTAGAGTCATATACAGGACGCTCGTTGGAGGGAGACTTACTCCTTTGCAGTGATACAGTTTGTGTATTCAACAGCCCCAGCTGACTGGGCTGAAAAGAGCTTGGGGAAACCTAGTCAAGACAATATTTATGATCATGTTCAGCTCGAAGCAGCCTATTGATCATCATCAACGAGATATTACCATTGATGTAGAAAACGATACTGCCGATGATAACGATGAAGGTTAGAAATATTTTAGAAATAAAGAAAAAAATGAATCAATAAATAAATCCGATTGTACAAACCCCCTAAAAAAGGCCAGGAGAACAAAACAAGAAATAATTTAAACTTGACGATTCATTACTCGATTTGAAACGCCCATTTACATGTCTTTTAACTAATATGAAATAAGAAAATAAAAATACGGTAAAAATAATCTCCTCCCCACCACCATCCACTGCCAAGTGAAATCTTTCCTGAACATTCCATTGCTTGTAGCGAAGTGCTTCTTCATCGTTAATCGGGTAGATTATAATCTTTATCGCCTGCCCACTTTCTCATTTTGAATTGATAAAAATGCGCCGCAAAAAAATAGTCCGGCAAAAAAGATTAAATGCGCAACTAACCCGAAAAATAAGAAAAAATATAAATTATAATAATAGACTTCTAAAATAAATACCATATTAAGCATCATCATCATCATCATTATTATTAATATTATTATTATTATTCTCCTCCTTCTTCTCCCCCTCCTTCTTCTTCTTCTTCTTCTTGCTATAACTACTGCAACGCCTTTTTCCCCTTCTCTTTTTTAAAATTTCTTTCTCTCCTGTCCATTTTCTGATTCTCCTTCTTTTTGCCGTACTACTACTCCTACTACCACTACTATCACCACCACCGCCACCACCACCACTACTGCTATTACTACTTTCCATACTTTTCATTCTTTCTTTCTTCTCTTTGAAGTTGCTGTCGTTTGGTCGTCATCTTTGTTATTGTTGTTGTCGTTACTGTTGTTGTGTAGAAGAAGAAGAAGAAGAAGACGAAGAAGAAGGAAGCGACAGAATTTGAGGAATATATATATATATATATATATATATATATATATATATATATATATATATATAAGAGCTATTAAAACCAAAGAAAAAAGAACCATTGAATAATGCCGATTTTAAAGATTGGGTTAACTTCCCTTTTTGCATTAACTTAGAAATCAAACATGGTGACTGAAAAAAGAGAAAAAGAAAAAAGAAAAGGAAAAAGAAAGTAAGACTAAAGAATGAGTCAGAAAAAATGAATACTTTTCCTCTTTATTGCTTTTTTGTTTCTTTTACTTGAATGTTTTTATTCAGAGTATCTTTGAAAATAGTTTCTTTTTTTAACTTTATGAACAAAAAGAGGATTTTTTGAAAGACAAACAAAAAACAAAAAGATGAAACTATTTTCATTATTCTGTAGAATTTGGACGCGCATTTATACGAATTTAGTGGGAAAATCCATTAGGAAATAACTACTGTTCTTGTGTACGGTGGTGGAATAATAATAATAATGATAATAATAATGAAGTCCTGGAGACTTGAGGAGACTTGCTGTCACTCACACTCCAGTGAAAGACAATCAGCTTACACTGATGTGAAAAACTCTAAAGGAGTAAATAATGAATACATCTGAAGGAATGTGAACAGAAGGATAAGTACCTCGACCTTGCTAGAGAATTGAAAACGCCATGGAATATGAAAGTGACGATAGTACCAATTGTAACTGGGGCTTTTGGCACAATAACTAAAGGATTATTAAAAGGCCTGGAGGACTTGGCAGTTGGCGGACAGGTAGAGACTATCCAAATGACAGCATTGCTAAGAACGGCTAGAATTCTGAGACGAGTCCAGGAGACTTGAGGAGACTTGCTGTTACTCAAACTCCAGTGAAAAACCATCAGCTAACACTGATGTGAAAAATTCTAAAGGAGAAAATAATAATAATAATAATAATAATAATAATAATAATATCACACCAGCAGCACAGATCTCTCTGACCATCTCCCGCCTCCCATCTCTATCGTCCATCGCTCCCGGTTGGTCTTCAAGGCTACATACTGTATCGGTATAGAGCTGTTGTATATAGGTCCAAGCTGGTCGTCCTACTTTTGTTCGTTCATGTGAAGGGGTCCACAGGAGTGTATCACTTATGAGTTCCTCTCCTCTTCTCCTGCAGTGTCCCGCATATCTGGTGCGACTAACTTGGATAGTTTTCGTGATGGGTGGTAGGTGGTCGTACAGCTTCTGCTTTGTGGGGTGATACCTCCAGGATTGCTCAATATGGCTCGCAGCATTCTTGTGTAATTGCCGTCAAGCTTTTTCTCCTTACGTTTAATTTGCATCCATGTAGTGCATCCATACAGCTGTATTGACACGAACACTGCTTGGAAAGAGCTGTGTTTTATTTTATCGGTCAGATCTGACTTCTACTAATACTAATACTACTAGTTATAGTTATAATAAAGTCGGCCAGATGACCAGACCTATCAATAATAACAAAAAAAAAAAAAAAGAGAGAACTTGCCGAATTGTGGACTTTACTGTTCCGGCTGACCTCAGAGTAAAATTGAAAGAAAGTGAAAAGAAGGATAAGTACCTGGATCTTGCCAGAGAACTCAAAAGATTGTGAAACATGAAAGTGATGATTATACCATTGTAATTGGTGCTCTTGGTATAATCACCAAAGGATTGGTACAGGGACTGGAGGACTTGGAAATAAGAAGACGAGAGGAGACCATCTAAATTACTACAGTATTGAGATCGGCCAGAATACTGAGACTTGAAGAAACCTGCTGTCATTCAGACTCCAGTGGGAACGCTGATAGGAAAAACTCTCAAAGAAGTAAATAATAATAATAATAATAATGTAATTTTGAAATACAAACGGATGACCTAATAAAGAGACATGCCCAGTAGGGTGGGAATATAGAATCTACCGACTGCTTCTCTGCAGAGGGGTAAGAACCCCCCAACTAGTGTCCTGGATATGACACTAAGCAATCTGATGGTGAGGTTCCAGCAGTGCTGGAGCTTTGGGGAAATCCAGAGTACCCCCTCATTGCCATTGCTCCCAGGTCCACCCTGGCCCGGAGTGGTAGCACCTGATAAGGCCCTATCTATGGGTTAAATAGAACTAACGGCATACTTATGCTAAACTGAATTGTTTGAGTAAAGTGAATAGCTTTAAATAGAAATTTTTTTGACAATTAAACTGTACTTACATTTGAACTGCGTGCTTGTGCTTAACTGAATTGTTTGAAATAGAACTGTTTTTTCAACATTAAAACTGTATTTACACTTAACTGAATTGTTACATATAACTGCAACTGTTTTTTGACATTGAAACTGTATTTACACTAAACTAAATTGTTTAACATAGAACTGTTCTGACATTTAACTGTGTGTAAACAAAATCTGTACTTTTACAAAACTGAATTAGCTGAAGTAGAATTGCTTGACTAAACTGAATAGCTCAAAATAAAAATGTTTTTTTACTATTAAACTGTACTTACATTTAAAACTCCGTGCTTTTGCTAAACAGAATTGTTTTAAATTGAACTATTTTTGACACTGAAACTGTACTTACACTAAACTGAATTGTTATATACAACTGAATAGTTTGAAATAGAAATGTTTTTGACAATTAAACTGTGTACTCTGGCTAAACCGAATTGTTTTAAATAGAACTGATTATTTACATAAAAATGAATTTGGCGTTAAATAACCTATAAAGGTTGATATGCCATAAAACCAAACCAAACCAAACCTAATTAAGGACATGCCCAGTAGGGTGGGAATGTAGAATACACCAACTATAGAGGGGTAAGACCTCTCTCCCCCCCCCACGATTGTCATGCATATGACACTCAACAATCTGTTTGTGAGGCTCCAGTAATGCTGGAGCTTTGGGGAATGCGATATACCGCTTCATTGCCATCGCTTCCAGGCCTACTCTGGGATGTGTGAGAGATGGGTGGAGAGATATATACTCAGAGAGAGGACTTCTTCTTCCCATATCTTCTTCCCGGAACCAGGCGGTGACAACGCTTGCACCCCCTTGCAAGCTCGTCAGAGACGCCTCTGATCGGCTGCGTGTCCCTCGCTCGACTGCGATTTTCTGCACTCTGTCTAAATCTGACCACGTGGTTCTCATCATGTGGTCCCCTTCCGGATACACACCTATTGTACCTGAGTGCAGTGATCGTGCTGCCCTGTTTACTAATCCCAACATGACAGCTTTTCAAAGCACACGGGGTCACTAGGAACGAACCGAAAATCCATGGCATATGTTATATAACAGTGGCTGTTTGTGTTTTACAGCTCATCAACCCCCCTTAACCCTAGTCGGCTCGAGCTGTAGAATATACTGACTGCATCGGTTGTATAGCCACTCAATAACCATGACCATGATTAACTATACCAACACATAATACATATATATGCGGAATACAGACTGACGCAATGAATAACGACGAGCGAAGCCTCCTTTAGAAAAAATATGTACCTCTCACTTTATTGTAAGGGTTCGAAAAGGGTTACTCAAGGTTTGCGTGTGAGAGGCAGTAGGAGACCGAACAGAACTGCAATATTTTGACCCCCACTCTTATGGCCGTCAACGTTGTGTCTTTCTCGTTCTCCAGGGCTGCACTACCGGAGGCCCTGGGCCCACTCTGCTGGCTTTCTCTACTATATCTTATCAGCAACTTCTCGGGACCCCAATTCTATCGGGGGCCTCGAGGGCCCCTTTGGCCTGGTGTGGCTTTCCCTACCACATCTCGTCTCTAACCTCTCCAACTGTCTGACTTCTTGTCTTGAATGAGTTATATAATAGTTCAACGCCCACTCAATCGCCCACTCAATCCTTGGAATGGCATGTTTGATCGTCATCAAGCGGAAATAACTGTCATGCAGTTCAGAGGTCACTCTCTTCCGGTGCATCAGTCTATGAGTGTATCATGGGATTTTTCACCTTGTCCCATTTTGTTAGCCAGGTCCACCTACGCGATTTTTCCTCGTAAGTGCCATCGGAATGTGTCACTTCCTTCCGGTGCATCACCTTGGAATGGCAAGTTTGGCCGGGTCGAAGGTCAAAATATAACACACCTCGGCTGAGGGGTAAGACACCCTCCCAAGGAGCATCTTGCCTATGACACTAAACAATCCGATGGTGAGGTTCCAGTAAAGATGGACATTTGGTTAATGTCGGGCACTCCTTCATTGCCATTGCTCCAAGGTTCACTCTGACTTGAAGTGATACCACCCGATAGGGTCCTATCCCTGGGTTAAATAGAAATGCATGATATTAATAATGTGAGCAAACAAATGACTTTAGCTTAAGTGAATTGCTTGAAAAAGAACTGTTTGATCATTTAACTGTGTGTAAACAAATGACTGATGATTAATTGAATTCTTAATTAGACATAGCAATACTTGGGACTTTGTAACATCGACTCATACTAATCTGAATCGTTAGAAATACAACTGTTTGATCATCTTAGTGTGTGTATCTACAAGATGTGTTTACGAATCATATATTTAATATCTCTTTAAAAACAGGATTTGGCATTCAGTATCCAACAATGTTTGATATGCCATAAAACCAACCCAATCACATGGTACTCAATAATTTTGACCAAAACTTATATTAGTTGCTTCAGTATCTGCTTTGATGTAAGGGTTTGGTTTCTTTGTTTTATAGCATATCAACCTTCTTGGGTTATTTGTTGCCAAAGCCATCCTTGTAGAAGAACCGAAGGGATACTATTTAACCCATAGCGGGAGGGATTGAGGGTTCATGCCTTTACCGATGTTATTGATCTGAAAGGGAATGTATGCTACAACTGGAGTTCGAATTTGTTTATTTTGGAGTCGCAGTCGAACTGTTTAGATACTAACGCCACGGATTCTCTCCTGTGATGGTTAATGAGCTCGTCTGGCAGTCCATTACAAGAAAGTTTTATTTTTTGGGTGATGTTCATCTTGCACCAAACTAGGTAAATGATTACACACTATATTGCAAGGTTGGGATCTCTGCCCGTGCTAATGTTTCGTGTTGGTGGTACGTTTCGTTTTTGGTTTTTTGCGGGGTGGGGGTAGTGTGATAGCGTTTCTAAATTAGTTTTAACGTTTCAAAGAGTTTAGTCAAGAAATAAATGAGCCGAGTATAAATGGTATGCTAATTCCAACTTGGGTTGCTACTCGTAAGATTATAGGACGGTCTGTCTTTTTAGTCAAATTGTTGTAAAAAGAATTGGTGTGTTATGAAAATAAAACTGAATTGTTGAAAACAATACTACTGATAGAGTTCATCATTTTCTATCTATCTATCTATCTATCTATCTTGAAAGATGGGTACATTGATATCTATGTATCTATCTATCTATCTCAATCTGCCCGTTTAAGAACGTATTTCCATTACATGTGTATATGGTGTGTTATGAAAATAAAACTGAATTTTTGAAAACAATACTACTGATAGAGTTCATCATTTTCTATCTATCTATCTATCTATCTATCTCTTCGTATGTATGTATGTATGTATGTATCTATCTATCTATCTATGTCGCTTGAAAGATAGATAGATTAATAGAGTGATGGATCAATTGATAGACAAACAGATAGATGGATAGGTAACTCTGTATTAAGCTATGTATGTATGTATGTATGTATCTTGATAGATAGATTGATAGATAGATTGATGAATTGATATCTATCTATCTATCTATCTATCTATCTATCTATCATAGTCTCCTTGTATGTATGTATGTATGTATGTATGTATGTATTGCTATAGATATTTCTTGTTTCCTTCTCATCTGTTCGCATAATACACTCTTTAACCTTGTACAAACAATCGTCAAATGTAGAAATGATATATTACTTCTATCATGACAGAAACTTTTATTTTATTTCAATTTTATTTTGCACAGAGTTTTCTTCCGAACTTACCTTATTTTCCTTTCCTTTGCCGTCCAGGCCCCTTAAACGATTCTCCTCTCCACCCTCTCTCCCGAGGTGAACTTATATAGCATTTAATACCGGTATGACCTTGCAAGTAAAAAAAAAAAAAAGATCGCCAAATTTGGTGCCAGAGGCACCATTTCCCCCCTTTTCGATTCATTCCCGCCTTTTCTTGCTCCTCTGCCTAAGTTTGATTGGTGCACGCAATGAACTTTTTTTTTTCAGTATGTGGCGAACGGAAAAACGCTCCAAGTTCCCTTGAAATTGATGCGTATTTTGTCACGACCGATTAACCTTGGTGAACAGGAAAGAAAGATGAGGTAAGAAAAGTAATAAGTAAAATGCAAGGAGAATCAAATTGAATCAAATGAAATAACTGGAGAAGAACTGCTATACATATACACACATAAATCATATATATATATATATATATATATGTGTGTGTGTGTGAGAGAGATAGAGACAGTGTATGTGTGTGTGTGTGTATGTGTGTGTGAGAGAGAGAGAGAGAGAGAGAGAGGGTCATTCAAAAAGTTCTAAGCCTCACCAGAACTTTTTGAGCGAGCCTCGTATCTATCTATCTATATATATATATATGTGTGTGTGTATGTGTGTGTGAGAGAGAGATAGAGACATTGTATGTGTGTGTGTGTGTGTGTGTGTGTGTGTGAGAGAGAGAGAGAGAGAGAGAGAGAGAGTCATTCAAAAAGTTCTAAGCCTCACCCAGTACGAAGAACCTAGCAAAATATTTTTTTTGCTGTGGAAGCACACTATCGTTGCTTATAAAACTAATGAAAATTTTTCTAGCTATGGAATAAGTGGTAGTGTGTTGCTATAACAAAATTACTCAGCGCTATTCGTCTTTCTTGGTGCGGCTTAGAACTTTTTGAACGACCCTCGTATCTATCTATCAATCTATCTGCGAATTTCCTATAATCCTTTGATGTATTATTCACAAAAGTTTCGATAGCACAGAGACAGAAAGAACGGCTCTTGATGATTGACAATTTCTCGTCTAACACGTTCATTGGACTAATTAAATCTCACACAGAATATTCGGACAATTGTCTTCATCTTCATCTTATTATACTCACATTGTTTCTGCTGTTATGTCTCTCTGTCTTCTTCTTGTGTTTCATATCAAACTAGGGAGCCTACATAGAACTGATTACTTTATTTAAACCACGGTTGAGATTGTTCAAATTCCGTTGATCACGACCGTATACAAGTATCAAGCTATTGTAAATATTCCTTGTTATTTCCTTTAGTTGAGATTGAACTTGCAACCTCCAAATGATTGAATAAAAAATTCAGTTCGAGGTTCTGTGTAGGCTCCCTAGTTCGACTTGAAACACCTGAAGAAGGCCGAAGGATATATCAACCGAAAAGTTTTGAATATAGCATTGAAGATAAAGATAATAGTGTAATAATATGGGGTCACCGATACCAATACTAACGTCCGATGTTAAACCGTAATGTACGACAACATTTGTGGTACCAAATATAACAATAATAATAACTAGTATTATCCTGGTAACTGCGCCAAATGTAATAGTATAGTTGTCACTAAATGTAACAATATCTTTTGCATCGCACCAATTGTTATAATATAGCCGTTACAGCACTTTTACTTCGGCCTTATCCTGATAACGGCGCTAAATGTGATACTATGGCTGATAACGGTTCTTTATAATAGCTTTAGCTCCGCGTATCAAGGTAGTCTGTTTATCAATCCCCTCTGTAACCACGTTCTTTGAAAGATCCACAGATAGGGAATGAAACAATCCATCTGGAATTTCTCCTGACGGTCTGGATGATTTATCGGAACAAATTGCTTGGATATTGGCAACTCAAAGAAAAAAAAACCCTCTCCGTCAACAATTAACAATGATTTTTATTCGAACGTATTGGCGTAACTGTAATATGTCCAATATATTTATAGAAATTGCCGCTTCCTTATCCAGTTCAGACTGCATACAGTGGCACGATATATATATATATATATATATATATATAGAGAGAGAGAGAGAGAGAGAAAGTATGTAAGAGTTTATGTACAGAGACACAAACAGAAACACCATGACCCGACCGACATCTAACGCCAACTGAATTCCCTGAAAGCCAACTTCTAGCCGATAACTTTTTCCAAATTACCTAATTTTTATATATCTAAATGCAGTATATCGTTAGAGTGATGTCATCTCACCTAGTTATTGCGTCATCTCACACGTGTATTCAATTCTTTACCGCGCCTTTCATCTCTCCAATCAAACATATGACAAGACATGAATCTATTTTGTTTACATTTGGTCTTCCTGTCCTGTTCACTGGTGCACCCGCTTGAACTTTCGAATTTGACTTACATTTCCACCCAAAGATTTTAGCTCACTTAACAGCTAACTGAAAAATTCGCGGCCTGACTAAATTAGATAATGAAATAATTAACACAATCAACCATTAAAGCAATTAGGTAATGTACCATAGCCATGATATGGATATGGGTGAAACGTACATATAATGTTCATAACATATATATATATATATATATATATATATATATATATAGAACATAGGAATCTCGAAACACGAAAAACACTAACGATTTCTTAGTTCAGGTGCGAAACTTTTTATTACCTTTGAGTTTAAAGGTCTTTCGACATAAGGAAAGAGATACACACTTTCTATTCTGGCTTTTTCATCTCCCCCCACCAACACGTGTGGCACCCGCCACAAAGGCCACTGGCCTGGCTTCGGCGAGCAAGCAAAAGCCAATCGTCTTCTCCCGAGGCAGAACTCAACTCCCCAAACTGACTTTTTCAAAATCCCCCAAATCCTCCGCGTGCTTCCGGTGCGTGACGTCATTCGCACTCCCTATCCCCCTTTCCCATCTCGGGCTATTGTGGCATCTCTGAGTGACACGTCCGCTCCGCCTGCGCGCGCTCGATTTCCTGCGTTAATGTTGCAACTAAGTAACCCATGCACTGAGCCGAAAGGTTCTCAGCCTAACTAAACCCAAAAGGCATAAAACGAAATCCCTCGACCATTATATTATAGTAATAAATAGTCTGACTACTCTAAGTGGTAAACACTATCAAGCTTCATCTCTGAAATTTAGACAAATATTATCCCTCCATGATAAACATTCATTAACACAATATTTATTTAGCCCCCGCCCCTCGCCCCCGCATTCACAAGAAGCATGCACACCTTTCCCTGGAAGACAGCGCAAAAACCTGCTCCGTTCCGTTGGAATCTCTAGGAATCAGTTCAACGTTGTGTAGGTGTACAAGTTCAACATGAAACAACAGAATGCCGAAGGACTTATCGGCCGAAACATTGTGAGTTTAACAATGAAGATAAAGAATATGCTAAGTCCTAAAAATTATCAGGCTTCATCTCAGATATTTAGACAGACAATGTAATCTCTATCAACAACACATGTTGTATATTGACCTACGACCCGGCCGGGCTGTCAAAATAGGAAATGCACCAGTGTAAATAATAGGTGCAGCCGGTCGAGGAATAGCAGAGTATAACCTTGATCGTGGATGGGTTGAATGAGTGCAATTTGTGAAGCCCACAAGAAGAAGGTGGATGTTGAACTATTATATAACTCAGGGCACAGGAAATTCAAACAGTTGGGGACATGATGCGGTAGAGAAAGCCAGCACTCTGCAGAGGGTGCCCTCAGGCCCCCGATTAATCAGTTTGGAGATCAGACCAGTTGGGGATCAGACCAGTTGGTGATAAGATGCGGTAGAGAAAACCAGCACCCAGAGAGGCTGCCCAGGAGAACGGGAACGAAACGCAGTTATGGCCAATAGAGTGGGGGGTCAATATGTTGGAGTTCTGTTCGGTCTCCAACTCCCTCTCACACACAACCCTTTGAAATAATGGGAGAGGTATATTTTTCTAAGAACTGTGTCCCTCATATTTATTGTGTCGTCGTTATGATTTTGCATGCATATACATATGTGTTTGTATAGTTGGTCATGGCTATACAACACACAGAGTACTCTTTATTAATAAATAAAGCAATCTCTCTCTCACTCTATATACATATATATATATATATATATAACTTATAAAACTCTTGTTATATAATTATGGGATGATTTTTTTATATTAATCATTTTTCGTTAATTTTATTTAATCACTCAGTTTGGTAAGGCTTTGAACCATTCGAGTCTTTTAAGTTCAGGTGCATAGTCATTGGGTGCAGTTTTACGCTCGCGTGCAAAGGATATGACAATCACTATTTGTCATAATAAACCCCCAGACAGGAAATGAGGCTGGAGTGTGGATGACGTCATGCCCAGAAGAGATGGTCCTGAGAATTTGAGGGTTTTGAAAAGACTTCGTTGGGTTTTCTACCGTTGAGGCGTGAGGTTTAGTTTTTCGGATCTTGACCGGCAGGGATGAACTGAGATCTCAAACATCACAAGATGCGCCGCGCGTTGGGATGGGGTCAGCATAGTATGGCTAGCATAGGCTTTTAAGAATTGTGCGTTTCTCCTTGTGTCGCCATGGACCGGAGCCAGAAATTAATAAACCCGTTCATATTTGAAACGACTGAGTCCGCCTGTATCTTTATTTGTGTATGTATTGTATTACTGTTGTAATCATTATGGCTATACAACACTCAGATAGTGTGAAAAACCCCAGATAATACAATCTGAAAATAAAAAATTATACAAACGAATATCTGGGAAAAAAATTCAATAAAAAAGAAACGTACAATTTGAAAATAATTAAATATGCTGCATTATAAAAGCAAGAGAATAAACACAGGCAGAATCAGGTAAGCTAAATATAAAAAAAATGTTCGATATACAAAATAGAGAGAATTTAAAGTAAGAAATCCTACGGAGTCAGACTAATCTACCGAAGTTTCACCTTCAGGATTTTAAGGAAGATTTCGACTTAGATTCTTCCTGAAGACCCCGTAGGTGAAACCTAGGTAGATAAGTCTGACTCTGTGAGCATTATTAATTTAAATATATATATTATCAAGTCGTGTAGATGGCAAGGGGTTCCTCGAATCTCTTTCACCATCCGTACTCATCGTCCATCGCTCCTAGCAGATTCTCTTGACTAAATCTAATGTCAGCACAAAGCTGATGTATGGAAGTCAATGCAGCTCGGCCAACACTAGCGCGTCTATATGTAGGAGTCAATTAGATAATTGTTACCGCCCATGAGGAAGCAGCAGCCGAATGCATATTAACTAAATCAAGACTTTTGGTTTGGTTTAGTG
>OY757944.1:56664006-56676506 GCA_963585895.1 Sepioteuthis lessoniana | reverse complement strand
TTTTTTTTAATTATTTTTTCGAATCTGTCCGTTTTTCGTCTTCTTCGATTTACCCTTTCTTCGCATTTATTTCTCAAACTAGAATATGGCTTCGAGGCAATGATAATGTTTTGATGGCTTTTTCTCTTCTCCCTCGGCTGACGTGTTTACATTCTTGGCTAAGGCAAAATTGATAAAACGAGAAATTTTTAAAGGAACTCAACCGCGTCCCCACCTCAATACTTAGCGGCGCATGCGCCAACTCACTTTGTTAAAATAAGTATCCGACTAGCAAAATAAAAAAAAAAACTGAGTGCTAATTAATACTACGAGATACTTTACGCCAGAGGCGTCGAAATATTTCGACTTTTTGTTCAAGGTTCTAAAGATTGCATTTTTCATATTGCCGATTTTTCATTTCATCTTCATCTGCTTTCATATTATCCGCTTTATCTATATTCTTCTTCTTCAATTACTTCTAGAATATCCTATGTACCAACTCTTCTTCTTCTTCTTCTTCTTCTTCTTCTTCTTCTTCTTCTTCTTCTTCTTCTTCTTTGTACCAATTCTTCTTCTTCTTCTTCTTCTTCTTCTTCTTCTTCTTCTTCTTCTTCTTCTTCTTCTTCTTCTTCTTCTTCTATAATATCCGTGGTACAGATTTTTCTTCTTTTTCTTCTAGAAATTTCTTTGTACCGATTCTTCTGCTTCTTCTTCTAGAATATCTTTTGTACCGATTTTTGTTTTTCGTTGCTTCTAGAATATCCTTTGTACCAATGCTTCTTTTCTTTTTTCTTCTTCTTCTTCTAGAAATCCCGTGTACCGATTCTTCTTTGTATTCCTTTTCTTCTACTTCTTCTTTAGTGACAACATAACTCTGACTCATTCGTCTTTCTCTTCCTTCTCCTCAAATAAGACTAGATTGAATGTTTGCGGCCAAATTCAACAACTAGTCAACTAAATTTGCGAATTTAAAGCTGAAATTGAAAAGTACAAAAGCAAATCACACAGACAAACGACAAACTGACAAACTGGCAAACAAACTGACAAACAGGCACACAAATAGACAAACTGACAGACGCACAAACAGATAAACAGACTGACAGACAAACAGATAAACTGACGTATAAACTGACAAACAAACAGACAAACAGGCGAACAAACTGACAAACCGACAGACAAACTGACAGACAAACTGACAGACCGACAAACTGACAGACAAACTGACAAAAAGACAAACTGGCAGATAAACAGACAAACTGAAAAACAGACAAACTGACAGACAAACTGATAGACAAACTGACAAACTAAGAGGCAAACTGACAAGCTGACAAGCAAACTGACAGACAAACTGACAAACAAACTGACAAACAGACAAACTGATAGACGAACTGACAAACAGACTGACAAACTGACAAACTGACCGACAAACTTACAAACTGACAAACAGACAAACTGACAATCTGACTGACAGACAGACAAACAGACAAACAATATGACAAACTGATAAACAAGCTGACAAAGAAACTGACAAACTGACAAACTGACAAGCAAACTGATAAACAGACAGACACCCTGACATACAAACTAATAAACAAACTGACAAACAAACAGACAAACAAACTGACAAACTGACAAACAGGCAAACAAACTGACAAACAGACAGACAAACAGACATTTACAAAAAATAAAAAAGAAGACTAAATTCCGGAAGCATTAGGCTAAATAAATAAAATAAACTTTCTGATCAAATTTAAGACTCGTCAGAAGAACATTTAGACCATATTCTTGAAGCTTTTGACCAAGTTCTTAATCTATCTATCTATCTATGTTTATAGTTTGGTTTGGTTTTATAGTTTATCAACCATTGTTGGTAATCTAATGCTAAATTCTTTTTTTTAAAGATACACATTGAATATATATGATTTGTAAAGCTATTTTGTGGATACACACTGTTAAATGATCAAAGAGTTCTATTTCAGACAATTCAGTTAAGCTTGTCATTTACTTGCACTCACTTTACATATCAAACAGTTCTATTTGAGCTATTGATAGGAACCTCTCAGGTGCTACCACTCCGGTCTTGAGTGGATCTGGGAGTGATGGCATTGAAGGGGTAATCCGTATTACCCGAAGCTCTGGCATTACAGAGCTTTACCATAAAATTATTTTGTGTCATATCAAGGACACTCGTTGGGGGTGGGGGTCTTACATCCCTGTATTAATGCAGCCGGTGTATTCTACAACTCCAGCCAACTGAGCAAATATGTAATGTGTAGGTGTGTATGTGTGTAGGTGTGTATGTGTGTGTATATATGAGTATGGATGGTGTTCATATGTGTATATATGTTTATATTTGGTTTGGTTTGGTTTGATTTTATGGCATATCAACCATTGTAGGTTATTAAATGTCAAATCCTTTGTTATGTATTTAAACAGTTCTATTTCAAGTAATTCAGTTTAAAATTAGCACACAGTTTAGTTCTATTTGTCCCATAGATAGGACTCTATCAGGTGCTACTACTCCAGGTCAGAGTGGACTTTGGAGGGATGGCAGTGAAGGGGTTCTCCGAAGTCCCCAAAGCTCCTGGATTACTAGAACCTCACCATCAGATTGTTTAAAGTCATATCCAGGACACTCGCTGTGAGTGGGTCTTACCCCTCTGCAGAGAAGCAGTCGGTGTATTCTATAGCCCCAGCCGACTGGGCGATGTGTTTGCGTTTATATATATATGTGTGTATGTATTTGTGCGTGTGTATATGTATACATGTGTCTATGTGTGTATTTGTGAGTGTGCTTGTATGTGTATGTGTGTGTATTTTCGTTCCTGTTGATATGTATGAGTATACAAGTGTGTATGCGTATGTGTTTATGTATTTGTGTGTGTATGTATGTGTATGTATGTGTATTTGTGTGTATTTTCGTTTGTGCTGAACATAGAAAGCCTAGATTTGCTGTTGGGAAGAAAGCCATTCGAACCCATATGTCGTATGTCAAGAAGAGGCAGTATTAGTTTGCCCCAGGTGACCGTATTTCTCGTTGCTTCATTTTCTGCGAGATTGATATACAAGATTGGAAGGAATAGTTGAAGAATGCATAGGAAGAAGCAATTTCCTCCTTTTGCTACTCGTCTCGCTCGTTCGATTAAATTTCTTTTTTTCTTTTTTTGTTCCATACAAAATTCTTTCAGTTTTCTTTCTTTCTTTTATTCTCTCACACTTGGTGTTCTTTGTCTTTTTCTTTTTACTCTTTGTTTATTTTCCATTTTCATTCTTTTTCATTCTTTTTCTTTCTTTTTATCAATTTTCTCTTTATTCTTCACGATTTTGTCTTTAACATTCATTCTTTTTTCTTTTTCGTTTTATAATCTCACAATTTTTATGCTATTTTCAATTTGTTTTTTTTTTTTCCTTTTTCATTGATTCTTTTTTTCGCTTCGTTCTTTCCGTTTATTATTTCAGTCTTTCTTGCATTTGTTTTATTTAATAAATTTGACCCTTCATTCTGAATCTTTTTTTTTCTCATTCTTTTTGCTAATTTTCTTTATTCTTTCAATGACTTTCTCCAGCTTTTATTATTTCACCTTTT
The DNA here is from genome assembly GCA_963585895.1 of Sepioteuthis lessoniana. Classification (NCBI taxonomy): domain Eukaryota; kingdom Metazoa; phylum Mollusca; class Cephalopoda; order Myopsida; family Loliginidae; genus Sepioteuthis; species Sepioteuthis lessoniana. The sequence goes on along the minus strand of OY757944.1, from coordinate 56,672,941 downwards.
TTTTAGTCATTTCCCTTTATTTTCTTTCTCTTTCCTATTTTTTTATTCTTTTATGGCTGTTTTCTTTTTCTACTTCTGCTTCTTTCTTCCACTTCCATTAACACACACACACACACACACACACACACACACACACACACACACACACACACATATATATATATATATATATGCACAGTATATATGCATACATATATACAAATACGTACATAATCATATATATACAGACAGACAGACACACACATACACTCCCCTATATATATATATATATATATATATCATCATCATATCGCGCTGGTAGCACGGATATCCCTGACCCTCTCTCGCCACTCCTCCCTATCGCTCATCGCCCTAGGTAGGCCTTCAGGACAACATCCTGTATCCTCACATAGCTGCTGAATGTACGTTCGAGCTGGTCGTCCTGCTTTTGCGCGGCCATGTGTGGGGATCCATAAGAGTACATCTCTTATGAGTTCATCTCTGCTTCTCCAGCAGTGTCCTGCATGTCTGGTTCGTCTAACTTGAATAGTTTTCGTGATAGGGGGCAGTGGCCGTACAGTTGGTGTCTTGTGGGGTGTTGCTGCCAGGACTTGTTCAGGATTGCACGGGAAGTCCCCGTGGCTTAGTGACTAATGTGCTCCATTGTGACATCGTAGTTATACAGTTCGAACTCTGGGTGCGGAAGCAAAATATTGAATAATTTTAAAAACAAATTTTTTAGTCTGATTGGTCCAATTTGTGAAAAAAAAAAACACCCCTCCAAAAAAAAAAAGAAAAGAAAAAAAGACCCCCCTCTAAAAAAAAAACAAAAAAAAACGCGATAAACATAAATTTTCATGATTAGCTCAATTACTCAAACATTTATTTTTATAAACATTTCGCCCAGTATGATTGAGCAAGAAAAGAAACGACAAAGAATCTATGATTTGCTTATTGCCGAAACCAAGCCAAAGTTTCTTTGTCAAACGGATACAAAGCGCAAAGGAGTTCTTTTTTTTTTTTTTTTTCTAGAAAAAGAGTTTTTATTTAAGGAAAAGGGAGCAGAAAATTAAACAAAAAACGAAAAGAAAGCTTTTTAACTGCTATCGCTACGGTGATTAAGAAGGACCCCACAACATCAATAAGAAAGCACGCTTATGAATTGAAAGTCTGCGAGAAAACTGCAATAACAGCAATTAAACACGATTGAAGTCCAGTCCTTAACCCTCTTGATTACGCTATATGGGTTGTTTTAGAAAACAAAACAAAACAAATCCAACTTGGAATGGCGGTCATTTGCAAAAATGGAATGGAATAAAATGTCTAGAGAATTTATTTTGAAGTCATGGAAATTGTTTCGAAGGCATGTTGATACAGTAATAAAAAAGATGGTGGCCATATTGAGTAAATTTACTGTTTTGCATCTATCTTCTTATTTTGTTGGTTGTTATTTTTTAATCAAAATTCATTTTCTTTCATAATAGAGTCGTTTATTATCATACTAGAATATTCCTAATTTGGCTTCCGCACCTAGTATTATGTTCAATTTCGGACTCATACCCTTGAGAAAGAGATAAACCTCCTTATCCTAATCCTAATCCTAATCTGCAAACAGATGGCTTTGGCATTAGATAACGCGCAAAGGTTGATATGCCACTACACCGAAACACACACACACACACACACACACATATATATATATATATATATATATATATAACTGAAATGTTATACCGTCGGCTGATTTCTTTCACATTATATTCTTCTTCCTCTTGAATTACCTTGTTTATAAATTTTCTCTCTCTCTCCCTGTATAAATATATAAAGGTTTTGCCTTCAATAAGTTTCCAGACTTTTTTTGTACAGGCATTTAAATTTGGCTTAGACTCTTGAGTATTCAGTATGTTATTGCTATACATTTTATGAGATGACTGACCAATTTTGATGATTTCAGGTTCAAATGAACAGCTACAGCAGCAATTGGAATACACCCTACTAAAGCCTGATTGTCACAGCTGGTGAATTTCAAGAATGCAATCTGGACGTAAGGACAATTTAGAAGAACGATATGCAATAAAATTCTGTTTTAAACATGCAAGAAATACCACAGAAACGTATGGAATGCTTCTGACTGCTTTTGGGGCATCTTGCATGAATCGAGCATCAGTTTTTGAGTGGCATAAGAGATTCAAGGAAGGCAGGGAGTCTGTGAGGGATGATGAGAGGTGTTGGAGGAATAAGGAAGTCAATAAACCAGAGTTAATTGGCCAAAGGGTTATGGTTAAGGTTACTATGTTGAGGTTTTAAGGGAGTTCAGGAAGAGATTCCGTCGGAAGAGGCCAGGACTCTTCAAATCGGGTCAATGACATTTCCACCAGGACAATGCACCAATCCACAACTCCATCCTTGTCACAGACTATTCGACCAAGATGGGCATCAACACAGTTCCCCACCCTCCCTATAGTCCAGACCTTGTTCCCTGTGACGTTTTGGTTATTCCCTAAGCTAAGAGGCTGTCGTTATGAGACAATTGGGGAGATAAAAGAGGCTATGACAAAGGTCATTGACACGCTCCCACAAGAGGACTTCCATGGGGCCTTCCAGAAGTTGTTGGAACGGTACAACAAGTGCATTGCAGCCGGAGGAGATTACTATGAAGGGGAGTAGAGTTTCATGTGTGTACTATCAATAAAAGTGCCCATACGAAAAAAAGTCTGGAAACTTATTTAATGAATATATATATATATCATCATCATCATGTCGTGCCTCCAGCACGGATATCCCTGACCCTCTCTCGCCACTTCTCCCTATCACTCATCGCCTCCGGCAGATCTTCAGGGTTACATCCTGTGTCCTCACATAGTTGCTGTATGTAAGTTCGAGCTGGTCGTCCTGCTTTTGCACGGCCATATGTGGGGGTCCATAGGAGTACATAAGACAGTGGGTGTGGATTATTCTTTTTTCGATTTAAGCATGCAAAAAGTCATTTCACGAGACTGAGAGTATAGTAATATTTTCCGCCGAAATAAATTTATTATGACAACTTCACCAGGTCTGAGTTTCCATCCGATTTAACTATATATATATATATATATATATATATATATTTGCACATGCATATATGTTCGCATATATCTCTACCCGTCACCTTAGCATGAGCAGGGAAATTCCCGTTGGCCTTATGATTACAGTGTTCGACTGCAGACTCGAAGTAAGCGTTTTAGAACTTCAATCATGATATCACTTTCACTTTCCAGCTTATACTCTTAGGAAAGGTTCCTATGTATGTTAATGTGTGTGTATCGTTCCATTAGTTATGGTTTAAATAGTATCACTGCTATTCTTCTTAAACAAAGGACTTAGGTATTATGTAATCTACTAAGGTTATTGTCATTAAACAGAGAAACCTACCGGACCAATCTGATATTTTCTAAGTCAATTTTTTAAGCGGAGATTAACAGATTTCAATTCAGAGTTTTTCTACTCTTAGACCGGTTGTTATGTACCAAGGTTAAAGAGCACAGTCTGCCCTACTATCTACCCATAGCTAGAAGACGAATTGTTGGATTCATGCATTTCCTAAGGGTATTAGTATCAGGTGAAATGCAGACGCCCTTGTCCATAATTTGAACTCTGGTCGTCGTGCCCATTTCCTACGACGATATTCTTTGCACCACAAGTGCACACACACACACACACACACACGCACACACACACGCATATATGTATATATAGTGTCTTAATATACATGGGACCCATGTGACTGCTAATAACTATATTAAGGATAATTTTTTGTTTCGGATTTGCAAGTAGTATACTATAACAACTATTAATTCTTGATCACAATGCCTTAAACAAGAGGAAAAATATTTTGTGTCACTAATTTTTGGGAGATAGAATTATTCAAAACTGTCTCAAAATAATGTATCCTTAATAAGATGCTGATAAGTTACTGAGACAAGAAACTCAAAAAAGGATTGCATGTCCTGGAAGCTAATATAAGAACAATTAAAAAAACATTGATTTGATGTCTCTAGCTCAAAGGATGCATTTTTTTCTGGGCGTTTTGCAAATGACCGCCATTACGCTTGTCCCAGTAATAAATCCTTATCATATTAATGGGTTACTTGTATTTCAAGACACCATCTATCTATCTGGGTAAAATAAATGAAAACTTTTAAAAACGTGTACACAGCTGAGTAACATATATCACAAAGTAGTGAAAATTAGACCACTCATTCAAGACTTCATCAGTGAAAAGTTTTGATGAAGATTTTTTTCTGGTGACAAACTCGCTCTTTGTGGCTTTTCTCATTTCTAAATTTGAATTTCATCCCCTGTGTAAGATGTAAGGACCTTGAAGACATAAAAAGCAAATCGAAGATATAATGAAAATTGGAGTTTGAGATGTGCTTTGATTAATGGAAAAGTCGGTGTATAAAATGTGTTGAAATCTTAGTGGATAGTTCTAAAAAATGAATTTTCCTTCATTGTTCAATTCTTTCTTGGTAAATAGAGCTTCAGCCTCGATTCTTTTTTTAACTTAGCTCGTATTTTGAATAAAATTAACGTTTCATTCTTTATTTATATTTGCCTTGGTAAATACATCTTCAGACTCGATTCTTTTTTTAACACACCTTTGTATTTTAAAGAAAATTAAGTTTCATTCTTCATTTATATTTGCCTTGGTAAATACATCTTCAGTCTCTATTCTTTTTTAACATACCTCGTATTTTGAATAAAATTAACGTTTCATTCTTTATTTATATTTGCCTTGGGAAATACGTCTTCAGTCTCTATTCTTTTAAAAAATTACCTAGTATTTTGAATAAAATTAACGTTTCATTCTTTATTCATATTTGACTTAAAAAATACAGCCTAAGTCACGATACTTTTTGAACAGATTTTGTATTGTAAAGAAAGTAATGTTTCATTCATTGCCCCTTCAATTTCTCTTAGCAACGAAATATTTGATTATAGATTATTTTTTAATATCAAATTAAAATATTACTGTATATTGAAGTCTTTTTCTCTCTAGAACTGTCGAAAGCCCTTTATACTACTTTTGAAAAAAAAAAATTGTGATGTAGTTTATTTTCGAACGGCTAATGTCTACACACGTGATTATCGTCTGCTTGTACTTTTAAATATTTATTAGTAAGGGAGATAACTCAAGTATGACTCGTATGCGTTTTCTTTCTCAATGCAAATTAAGCCAAGGTGTTGATAGGCTTCTGTTCTTTATTTAATTCGTTGGCTGTTAATTTAAGGTTTTGCTTGTCCCTCGTCCTCAATTACTTGTGTGTCCATCGTCCCCAAGTACTTTTGTGTATCCAACGTCCTCAATTACTTGTGTTTCCATCGTCCTCAAGTACTTTTGTGTGTCCATCGTCCTCAAATACTTTTGTGTCCCCTGATCTCTATAATACGTTTGTGTATCCATTTCGCGATAGTACTTTTGTGTGTTTATCTTTCCATACTACTTTTGTGCATCCACTTCTTTATTATACTTTTGTGTGTCCATTTCCCTATGAACATATTGTGTAGGGATTTCCTTATAGTTCCTTTCCGTGCTCTTTTCCCTATAATACTTTTGTGTCTCTACCTCCCAATAGTATTTCTGTTTGTTCACTTTTTCAAAAGTACTTTCATGTGTCCATCTCCCTATATTTAGCTTTGAGAGTTCAATTTCGTATGGTACTATTGAGTAATCATCTCCCTATAGTACTTTTGGAAACCATCTTCCTATAGTATCTCTGTGTGTCCATGTCACTGTATTAACTTCGTGAGTCCATTTACCCTAATCACTTTTGTGTGTCGATTTCCCTATAATACTTCTATATGTTCATTTCCGTATAATATACATTACCTTATAGTATTTTGTGTGTCTATCTCTGTAGTACTTTTGAGTGCTTATCTTTCAATCGTACTTTTGTGTGTCCTTTTCCCTATACTACTTTGGTGTGTTCGTCTCTTTATAGTACTTTTGTGTGTCCATCTCCCGAAAGTACTTTTGTGAATCCATTTTTCTATAGTACTTTCGTAAGTCCATTCCTTATAATATCTAAAAAGACGTTTTTTTACGAAGTATGACAAGTATGCGTTTTCTTTCTCAATGCAAAATAAGCCTATGTGTTGATAGGCTTCTGTTCTTTATTTAGTTCGTTGGCTGTTAATTTAAGGCTTTGCTTGTCCATCGTTCTCAATTACTTGTGTGTCCATCGTCCTCAAGTACTTTTGTGTATCCATCGTCCTCAATTACTTGTGTTTCCATCGTCCTCAAGTACTTTTGTGTATCCATCGTCCTCAAATACTTTTGTGTCCATAGAAGACAAGTACCTGGAAATAGAAAAGCTTCCCCTAATAAAAATAAACTCAATATTCAATACTAAAAGTTGATTGAAAGAAAAAAGTATCATAAAAATACCTGCCTGTCTGCGAGGAACTTCATCCTCTATAGTGGGGTAAAATCCCCCCAACCCGCAAAAAAGGGTGGACTGGGTAAAACACTAAACTACATCCAATGGTTAGGCTCAAGTTCTAGAGATCTGTGTAATCTAAAGTACTCCTTTATTGCAATTACTTCCAGGTCCACTCTGCCCTGGATTAGTAGGACCCCTTACGATTCTATCTTCTGGTAAAATAGACCTGTTTGAAATTTATTTCTATTTGATAGGAATAACTTTTATGAGTGTTTGCTTGTGTGGAGAATAAAAAAAAATGAAATAACACAAATTCAAAAAGGTAGTTGTTCCCAGATGCTCCTGATAGGAAGTAAAAACGGCGCATGCCTAAAGAAAGGACCTTCTGGGGGCTAAAGAGAAATTTTGCCTCACCTCAAACTGATTGAGCATTTTCCTCTTTGCTGCTGGCAGGCAGCACACGTGTTCGTCCAAGTCTCAGATTTGGCGGGAGACCGTGTCTCCTGCTAGCAGTGGCCTCTTTTGAAAAACACTTACCGGATATTGCTACAAACCTCAACTTCATGAAACCGTTGAAAATGACTCTTAATATATTTTAACACCTTGTCTGGGAGACGCAGCTGTTTATATTGATTTCAGGAAGAATTTATCTACCCACAGAAACTAAGCTGAACTCAAGAATAAAGTTTTGATTTAGAGGGTATCTTCGTCTCTTTCCCTCCTTCCTACGTTAAATTCTCTCGCTGCCGTCTATAACAAATTAAATGGGGTAAGAAGTGAACAATAAACTAGATACTACAACAACTGTTTACTACCATCGACAACAAACAACGAAACTAAACCAACAAACTTCCTACACCCCGATATTTGCTTTGCTTTTATGGCCTATAAACCCTTGTTAGTTATTTTGTTGATAATCCTTTTAAACATGCTCGAGTTCCTTTTTTCGACACAGTTAAATAGTTTCAATAGTTTTAAATAGTTTCGACACAGTTAAATAGTTTCAAATATTGTTTTGCAACATTAACAATTTACTTCATCACAAGCCATTGGTTTACATACATTTAAATTGTATGCTTCTGCTTAATGGCATATGAACCAGTGTAGGTAATCTAATGCCAAATCCTCTCCCTCTCTCTCTCTCTCTATATATATATATATATAAACAAGTTTAATTAAACATAATCCTATTTACCAACCCCTCCGCTCGGGCAGGTTATGACACAAGGTCAATTTTTAAGCGAAGTTCAACAGGTTTGATTTCAGAGTTTTCCTTCTCCTAGACTAGTTGCCTCACCTAGTCTGTCCTACTATTTATCCATAGCTGGAGGGAGAATAATTGGATTCATACCTTTCCCAAGGGTATTAGTGCTATGTGAAATGCAATCAGTCTCGTCCAGGTTTTGAACTCGTGTCGCCGTGTCCAATTCCTACGACGATAACCATTACTCCACGTGCACCTCCATCATTAATTAAACATAATAGACATTTTCTGTCTACATATTTTCTTCTGGATCCGTTCGTATTTCCGTATTGCTTTTATCGTATTCGGCGGGAATTGATTTATGTATTGTCCATAGTTGTATGTATCCCTAGTACTTTCTGCCCGACTTTGGGCCATCACATACACTCTGTAAGACGCTCTTACATAGTAGTAATATGCAAAAACAAAAGTTACATCACTTTTGTGATAGATCCTCCCCTGATGATGGCCCAAAGTCACTATGACACTAAACAATCTGATGGTGAGGTTCCAGCAATGCTGGAGCTTTGGGGAATGCGGAGTACCCCTTTATTGCAATCGCTCCCAGGTCCACTCTGGCCCCGGAGTGGTAGCACCTGATAGGGCCCTATCTATGGGTTAAATAGATCTAACAGCATACTTATGCTAAAATGAATTGAGTAAACTGAATAGCTTGAAATAGAAAAGTTTTTGACAATTAAACCGTACTTACACTTAAACTGCGTGCTTATGCTTAACTGAATTATTTCAAATAGAACTGTTGTTCGATATTAAAACTGTATTTACACTCAACTGAATTATTACATATAACTGCTGTAATAGTTTGAAATGGAAATGTTTTTGACATTTAAACTGTGTACTTATGCTAAACTGAACTGTTTTCAATAGAACAGGTTATTTACATAAAAATGGATTTGGCGTTAAATAACCTACAAAGGTTGATATGCCATAAAACCCAACAAACCAAACCAAACCAAACCAAACCAAACGTAGTTTGTAGATAACATTTTAAAAGGATCTAGATCTCATTTGTTTGCATACAGTTAATGGTTTTACATGTTGTTTGTAAGTCAATAGTTAGTTGGTAATCTTATTTCTTTTATAAATTAGTCAAAATTAATCTGTTTGCTTACAAGTATTATTCTTGTTTTCACAAAGTTTCATAGTTCTAAATATTCAATCATGAATTGTTTTATTTAGAATTAGCCATTAATTCATATTCACTTACATGATTTCAAATATTGCTATCCACAATCAATACTTTTATTTGCCCTGTTGGCTGGGGCTGTAG
>OY757944.1:56616506-56659006 GCA_963585895.1 Sepioteuthis lessoniana | reverse complement strand
AGTTGATCAATCCAAATTTCTGCATTTTTTCATGGTGGCCTTATCTTTTTGCACTAAAGTGTATTGCACGTTTAAAAATCCATCCTCGGAATTTTTGCTTATATATATATATATATATATATATAAGTTTTTGTCTGTGTTTGTGTGTGTGTGTGTCATGAGCGTCCTTCTTAAAGCAATTACATGTTTTTGCAAAGTTCTATGAAGCAGATTTTTTTCTAAAGTGAATATTCATTGTTTAATGTCATGTACAATATAAAGAGTTTTCATATTCTAACTTTCTATTTTAGTATTTGTAATGAAATTCTCTACGCTTTGAATAGACATTATTAAGCTTTATTTACTGACCAACTCTTCGGTATTAAAACTGTTTTATGAAAACTGTATTAAAAACGGTATTATCAAAAAACGGTTTAATCAAAAACGGTATTAAAACTGTTTTATCAAAACGGTATTAAAAATGATTTATCAAAAACAGTATTAAAAACGGTATTATCAAAAAACTGTTTTATCAAAACTATTGATGTACATATTTACCACCCCCTCCGCTCGGGCAAGATATGACACAAGGTCAATTTTTAAGCGGAGTTTAGCAGGTTTGAATTCAGAGTTTTCCTTTTCCTAGACTAGTTGCCTCACCAAGGCTGAAGAACCCAGTCTGCCCGAATAATTGAATTCATACCTTTCTGAAGGGTATTAGTGCTATGTGAAATGCAATCAGTCTCGTCCAGGATTTGAACTCGTGTCACCGAGTCCATTTTCTACGACTGTAACCATTACACCACGGGCACCTCCAAAACTATTGATGTATAGCAGTCTAAAAATTGGTAAAATCCTCGGCAATGATTTTTATAGTAAGTACATTTCCAAATCAAAGTAGTAGTTTCCGAATTTCAGTGTCGGATATGACATAAAATAATCTGATGGTGAGGCTCCAAACTTAAAGTTTTTGGGAACCTGAAGTAGCCTTTCATTGCCATTGTCCACTCTGACCAGGAGGTGCATACCTGATAGGATACTGTTTGACATTTAAACTCAGTTCAAAAAACTGACTTATGCTAAATTAAATTGTTATTAATAGAACTGTTTGATCATTTAACTGTGTGTAAGCAAATGACTGATGTTTAATTGAATTGCACTCTAGATTAATCATTTATTTGCACACAGTTTAATGGCTCGAAGTATTGCTATGTATTGTTATATAGCCATACATAGACGTATACAAAACAGAATCAGGGAAATGTTATATATTGACCTACGACCCGGCCGGGCTGTCAAAATAGGAAATGCACCTATGTAAATAACAGGTGCATCCGGTCGAGGAATAGCAGAGTGTATCCTTGACCGTGGATGGGTTGAATGAGTGCAATTTGTGACGCCCACAAGAAGAAAGTGGACGTTGAACTATTATATAACTCAGTGCAGTTTGGAGAGACCAGACCAGTTGGAGCCAAATGCGGTAGAAAAAGCCAGCACCTAGCCGAGGGAGCCCTCAGGCCCCCGATTGAGAGTTGGGGATCACACGAGTTGGAGATAAGATGCGGTAGAGAAAACCAGCACCCAGAGAAGCTGGGCCCCCAGGCCCCCGGTTGAGCAGCCCAGGAGAACGGGAAAGAAACGCAGTTATGACCAATAGAGTGGGGGGTCAATATGTTGCAGTTATGTTCGGTCTCCAACTCCCTCTCACACACAACCCTTTCATATAAAATGAGAGGTTTATTTTTCTTAGAACTGAGTCACTCGTCTTTATTGTGTCGTCGTTATGATTTTGCATGCATATACATATGTTTGTATAGTTGGTCAAGGATATACAACATACAGAGTACTCTTTATTGATAAATAAAGCAATCTCCCCCTCTCTCTCTCTATATATATATATATATAATTATATATATATAACCGATAAAACTCTTGTTACATAATTAAGGAATGATTTTTGTATTAATCATTTTTCGTTAATTATATTTTATCATTCGGTTTGGTAAGACTTTGAACCGTGGTGTAATTATGGAGGTGCCTGTGGTGTAATGGTTACCGTCGTAGGAAGTGAACACGACGACACGAGTTCTTGCGTGCGAGCGTAAAACTGCAACCAATGACAATGCACCTGAACTTTAGAGACTCGAATGGTTCAAAGTCTGACCATATTTACTCCCCCGCTCGGGCAGGTTACGACACAAGGTCAGTTTTTAAGCGGGGTTTAACAGGTTTGAATTCAGAGTTTTCCTTCTCCTTGATTAGTTGCCTCACCAAGGCTGAAGAACCTAGTCTTCCCTACTATTTACCCATAATTGGAGGGAGAATAATTGGATTAATACCTTTCCCAAGGGTATTAGTGCTATGTGAAATGCAATCAGTCATGTCCAGGATTTGAACTCGTGCAGGATTTGAAATCGTGTCACTCTGTCCATTTTCTACGACGATAACCATTACACCACTGGCTATTCTTTTTACAATAAATCATTTGTTTGTGCACTATCAAAATGTGAATACTTTGCTGGTAATTTTTATGGCTCATCGGGTGCTTGTAATGGTTAGCAAGCTAGACTAGCAATCCTTCACGACTGACTTCGATTCTCATTAGGCGCCTTATTCTTGCGACCTTGGGCTATATCTAAGCAAAAGCACTGTAAATTACTACTTTGTTGGTAATTTCATTTTAAAATGTGTTGGAACTAATTCGTTTGCATCGTAATATTGTTTTGTTTCAACACAGTCAAATGGTTTCAATTATTGCTATATAACATTTATAATTCAATTCACTATTAATGATTTGTTTGGAGACAGTGAAAAGTTTCCAAATTTAACACAAATAATTTTATTCAACACGGCCCAGTAACCTGGAACTATGTAATACGCCGACTGCATTTCTGCAGGGGGGTAAGACCCCCACCCAACGAGTATCCTAGATATGACATTTAATTATGTGATGGCGAGTTTACAGTCCTGGAGATTTGAGGGATGGGGCGTATTAATTTTCAGTTGTTATTGATATTGTTATATAATTACGGGATGATTTTTTTTATATTAATCATTTTTAGTTAATTATATTTTATCATTCAGTTTCGTTGGGTTTTGAACTATTCGGCTATTAGTTCTGGGTCATGACATTGGGTACATTTTTCGCTCGTGCGCAAAGGATATGTCAATTACAATTGTCATGATAAACCCCACATAGGAAGTGGGTCTGGAGTGAGAATGACGTCATGCCCGGAAGGGATGGTCCCGAGAATTTGAAGATTTTGAAAAAGAGTCAGTTGGGAGTTGAATTTGGGCCATGTAGACAGACATTTGAATTGTCTGCCATTGAGGCAGACAGTTGTAGTTGGGGTCCGACTATGATGGTGTGAAGTTGGGTACGACAATGATGTTAGGAAGTTGGTGTCCGACCATGATGTTGAGGATTTAAGATTGGACCATGCAGGCAGACAATTGAGTTTCTGCCATTGGGACAGAGAATGGAGTTATCTGCCAGAGAGTTAAGTTTTCTATTAAACTCCGCTTTAAAAGAATTGACCTTGTGTCATATCCTGTCCAAGCGGAGGGGTTGGTAAAAGATTTTTCCTTCTCCTTGATTAGTTGCCTCACCAAGGCTGAAGAACCTAGTCTGCCCTACTATTTACCCATAGTTGGAGGGAGAATAATTGGATTCATACCTTTCCCAAAGGTATTAGTGCTATGTGAAATGCAATCAGTCTCGTGCAGGATTTGAAATCGTGTCATTCTGTCCATTTTCTACGACGATAACCATTACACCACTGGCTATTCTTTTTACGATAAATCATTTGTTTGTGCACTATCAAAATGTGAATACTTTGCTGTGAAATGCAATCAGTCTCGTCCAGGATTTGAACTCGTGTCGCCGTGTCCATTTCCTACAACGATAACCATTAAACCATGGGCACCTCCTTTTTACCAACCAACTAGTCTAGAAGGAAAACTGTGAATTCAAACCTGTTAAACTCCGTTTAAAAATTGACCTTGTGTCATATCCTGCCCGAGCGGAGGGGTTGGTAAATATATATATAAAGAATTATTTCTGTTTGATAGAAATACTTGAAACCATTTATCAATGTGCAAAAAGAGCTTAGGCTCGTTTAAAAATATTATATTCAAAATGTATTTACAAATCATATATACTTAATATGTATGGATATAGAGGATTTGGCTTTAAATAACCTAGAATGATTGATATACCATAAAATACAACCAACCCTGCCAAGCTGTATCTATGTGAATACTACTGAATGGTTGCACCGCATAGACTTTAAGAAAACGCCACGGGAAAAAGCTATTTGGGAATTATAGAAGTAGGCTGTGTGCCATTTTCAAACAATCCTGGATGTAGCACTCAATAAGATAGCGGCTGTACGGCCACTTGCCTTCCCTCTCAAAAATCGTCTGTGTAAAACGAACCAAACATGCTGTTCACAGTCGGAAAAGTGAGTGCAAACTCATAAGCAAGGTTCTCCCATGGACTCCTACGCATGGACACACCAGTGTTGGTCAACCAGCAAAACCTATTTGTCAGTTCTGTGGGGGCATTGGATGCTGTCGACAGGAGGTACCAAGGATGACCAATCGGAATGGATGTCGCGAAAGAGGCAAAGAAACCAAGGGTGTCGCACGCTATGATGATGTGCTCCGGTGTAATTGGTTGGTTGGTTGGTTGGTTGGGTTTCATGGCATATCAACCATTGGAGGTTATTTAACGCCGAATACATTTTTATGCAAATAATCAGTTCTATTTCAAGCAATTCAATTTAGCATGAGTACCCAGTTTAATTGTCAAAAAAAATTCTTTTTCAAGTTATTCAGTCTATTCAAACAGTTCTAATTCAGCTAATTTAGTTTAGTATGAGTACAAATTTTGTTTACACACAGATAAACGTCAAAACAGTGTCAATGACCTTCGTCACAGCCTCTTTCATCTCCTCAATTGTCTCATAACGACAGCCTGTGAGCTTAGGGAATACCCAAAAGTCACAGGGAGCAAGGTCTGGACTCTTAGGGAGGCTGAGGAACTGTCTTGATGCCCATCTTGGTCAAATAGTCTGTCACAAGGATGGACTTGTGGACTGGTGCAGTGTCCTGATGGAAATGCCACTGACCCGATTTGAAGAGTGCTGGCCTCTTCCGACTGAATCTATACCTGAACTCCCTTAAAACCTTAACATAGTATTCCTTGTTGACTGTCTGTCCAATGTGAACCCAGTGCATGTAGATCATGCCAGTGCTGTCAAGAAAAGGGATCATCAAAAGTTTGTGGGTAGATTTGCTCTGTCTGGCCTTCTTTAGTCTGGGAGAGCCAATATGCTTCCACTTGGAACTCTGTCTCTTGGCGTCTGTGTCATAGCAGTAGATCCAGCTTTCATCGCCTGGCATTTTTTCCAAGTTTAAAACAGAATTTTATGGCATATCGTTCTTTAAAAGTCCTGATTGCATTTTTGAAATTCACCAGCTGTGACAATGAGGCTTTAGAAGGGTGTATTCCAATCGCTGCTGTAGTTGTTCATTTGACCGGAAATCATAAAAATTGGTCAGTCATCTCATAAGATGTATAGCGATAACATACTGAATTTTCAAGAGTTTACGGCAATTTTAAATGCCTGTCCAAAAATAGTCTACAAACCTATTGAATGGAAAGAGAAAGAGAAAGGAAACCATCTGGCCTTATAGATGCCTTAAAGAAGCAGCACATATGTTGGGCTACAGAGACCTGTTGAGAAGACCAAGTATAGAGATTAATAAGATATGGGAACAAATAATCAAAAAGGCTTGATAAAAAAATCTGCAATATAAACTAACTTTAAAAAATCGGACAAATATCCCTCGGAAAGATATGAACCCTTTTCCCTCTTGACAGCCATGGGTAAAAATAGTACTACTACTGTTCTTTTATAAGGATTGAATTGGCATTAAATAAGCTGTAAAGCTTGATATGCCATTAAAACAAAGAAACCAAAATCGAAACCAACTCTTAAAGAGATGGGATTTGGATTTCAGATCTACTTTCGGCGCCAAAAAATATTAGTTTCCCTGTTCCATAACAATGCTCTTCTAAAATCATCTAGCAGCTTTGATATTCGTACATTTATCAATGTCACTGTCGAGAAGAGTCTCGACTTTTGCAGATAATAAGGAAAAATGGATCTGCCAACGAGGAAAAACATGTTTAACATCGATCCAAGATGGCGGCAATATATAGAGTCGAGAAAACTACTGAGCGTTAATTTGCAGGTAATAAAGAACGACTTAGCAATAAAAAAACACCCTACAAAATAAAGAGGTTACTTCCAAAAGTTACCTTCTTTTTATCTGGCGCTTCACCTCACACTTATACCTACTACCCTGGGGGCCCCATTTTCTAGTCCAGCTTGATTTCCTGCAGTGAGATCTAATTTGTAGCCTCTACTATAGATATATGTGACGGGAAGAAGAATTAAATATTTGAGTGATGGCGTCTGAATATGGGGTATTGAAAGCGATCAGGTTGGACACGGGTCTGGGTGTTTAAGGAAGATGTCTTGAAAGAGTAATAAGATGCTGTAATAATTTCGATAGTCGACGATATCCTTTAGAAATGTCGGTGGAGTATGTGATTCATTTTCTCAGTTGGGAGCAATGACAGTTTGCTTCGCTGATCGTCCGCTTGCAAAAGAGAATAGCCTGAAGACTAGTTAAGCTTGAAGAATGACCCATACCTATGTCGTTGAGTTAGTATCAGCTCTATGGCCTTAGGGGATACACAAGTAGCGGTTACGCTAAGTAGAATGAAATTCGAGGAAAATGCCTATAAAGTCTTGCTTTAATGTACCCAGGTGTGAAAATGAAGAATTTCAATACGAGGAGAATATTAACAGATCCTGGTACAGATCCTGGTTATATGAACACAAGTGTCAATGGCACGCTTTAGATCGGATCCAATCGAGTTAAGAAGGGAAAAGAAGAAATAAAGAAAAAAAAAAAAAGGAGTAACAACAGACTGAGTGTTTTATTGGATAATACTGATATATATATATATCTAGAAAGAAGATACGTACTTGACAAAAAAACAGATTCAGACACAAGGAAAAAAAATCTGATTACTTTTTTGATAGCCTCTTTGTACACAACAGAACTATAGATATTTTGGAGTCTCATGTTAACATTAATTTTCTTTTCTTGAAAGGAATAAAAAAACAATAAAAATAAGAAGAAATTAATAACTGACAAAGCTTTATCTAAGAAATTCACACGACTTAAGACAATTACTACAAAGTGTAAAAGCAAAAGAAATAAGATGAAAGAAATAAAGTTAAGTTAGCGACCATAGTCAAGGGGGACCCGAAGGCTCCCTTTTCAATAGCTACTACACCAAGATATAGGAAAGCGCGCAACTCCTTTCCCTGGATTGCTCCGCTTTATCCTTGATCCCTACCTTATAATGCTGAATGTTAAGCAAGGAAGCATCAAGTATCATTGTTATAGATTGACCCTCGACCGAGCCGTCAATCAAGAGATGCACCTGTGTAAATAAGCGAAAGAACAGCGGAAGCAGGTGGACATTAAATAATAATATAACCACGGCACAGACGGTTTGAGTCAGTTGGAGATAGGATGCCAGCGTGAGAATCAGCTTGCAGACTATGGGCTTGCGACCCTCAGTGACCACGGTTGAGCCACCCCAGCCAAGATGAGGAAGACGTGCTGCTATGGTCGGGAGAAGAACTTTGGGTCAAAATAACAGTCTGTCCCCGTCTCTAACTGAACTCTTACACACAACCAACTTCATCATTTCAAGAATAAAGTGTGAGAGATTATATTTTCATAAAGAAGGTTGTTTATTCGTTCATTGAAGTTCGTAAATTATGTTTGATTATGTTCCGCATATATTTATCTTTTTATACATGCAGTTGTATGTATTATGGAGATGTATGAGTATACAACATCATTTTTTGAGTTTTTGGTATGACTCGACGTGGGATTGAAAACCGGTCTCCGGGGCCTTTGGCGAGCACTCTAACCGCTTTGGTGATCAATCTGAACATCTATCGCTGATATTTCAGCTGATCTGTCTATGTTAGGTCTCCCTCTATTCACACTCTTATCAATGAAGTAGTAGTTGCCGACGTTTCATGCATAGTCATACGCACCCATCACACCATGGAAATGAAATAAATACCAGTCAAAAACTAACGATGTTTTAGAATACTTCATCTTAGAAATTCACAAGATTTCACCGCGAAATAAGACGAAAAAAATACAAGTAAAAAATGAATGATAATTTACAATAATTCAACTTAGAAATACGCTCAGCTGAAGACGATTACTACTTGAAGGAAAAGCAAGAAAAATGAGATGAAAAACATACTAGTCAAAAATTAATAACTGACTAAATTTATCAAAGAAATTCACACAACTTACCAATATTACAACTAGTTGTAAGAGTAAAAAGAAATATCAAAGAAATAGTTTGGCTTCTTTGTTTAATGGCATATCAACGTTCGTGGGTTATTCAAAGCTAAAGCCATCCTTATAGAAATACAGCAGTTATACTATTTAAATCCACTAATGTCACCGTCAGGAAGTCCCTCTTTTAAACATAATTATGAAATATCTCATTAAACTTAAAGTAGAGCTTATAAATGACACGTATTTTCTCCAGCGTTTATAACTTATTTCCGAGATTGTCCACCGAATGAATTTATCTCGAAAATATTCTTCGCGTTGATAAAAGAAAATTCCCTCATTGACGTTGTGCTGACATTTTTTGTTAGAATTAGAGCTCTCGTTTTAGGTAGAGGTAAAAAAAAAACTCCGGTAGCAACTCTAGTCCCATTCATAGTAATCTCCTCCGGCTGCAATGCACTTGTTGTACCGTTCCAACAACTTCTGGAAGGCCCCATGGAAGTCCTCTTGTGTGAGCGTGTCAATGACCTTCGTCACAGCCTCTTTCATCTCCTCAATTGTCTCATAACGACAGCCTCTAAGGTTTTCCTTGTGCTTAGGGTATACCCAAAAGTCGTAGGGAGCAAGGTCTGGACTATAGGGATGGTGAGGAACTGTCTTGATGCCCATCTTGGTCAAATAGTCTGAGACAAGGATGGAGTTTGGGACTGGTGTATTGTCCTTGTGGAAATGCCACTGAGCAGATTTGAAGAGTGCTGGCCTCTTCCGACGGAATCTCTTGCTGAACTCCCTTAAAACCTCAATATAGTATTCCTTGTTGACTGTCTGTCCAGTGGGAACCCAGTGCATGTAAATCATGCCAATGCTGTCAAGAAAAGGAATCATCAAAAGTTTGTGGGTAGATTTGCTCTGTCTGTCTTTCTTGGGTCTGGGAGAGCCAGTATGCTTCCACTGGGAAATCTGTCTCTTGGTCTCTGGGTCATAGCAGTAGATCCAGCTTTCATCGCAGGTCACCAGAGCATCAAGAACTGCGGGATCTGAATTGATCAGCTCGATCATCTCCCTGCTGACATGACAACAGCTTCCTTTCTGATCTTCTCTGAGCACGCTTGGGACAAACTTCACGCAATTCTTCCGTGTCTTCAGTTCCTCGCGAATAATTGTGTGTACAGTTCCCTCACTGACATCAAACTGAGCACTTATTGTCTCTATAGATAAACGAGGGTCTTTATTCATGAAATTCATTTTTGGCCAATCAACTCTGGTGTTCTGACTTCCTTACTCATCCCACACTTCTCATCATCCCTCCCTGCCTTCCTTGAATCTCTTATGCCACTCAAAAACTGATACTCGATTCTTGCAAGATGGTCAAAAAGCAGTCTGAAGCATTCCATACGTTTCTGTGGCATTTTTTCCAAGTTTAAAACAGAATGTTATTCCATATCGTCCTTCTAAAGTGTCGGATTGCATTTTTGAAATTCACCAGCTGTGACAATGAGGCTTTAGAAGGGTGTATTCCAATCGCTGCTGTAGCTGTTCATTTGACCGGAAATCATAAAAATTGGTCAGTCATCTCATAAGATGTATAGCGATAACATACTGAATTTTCAAGAGTCTACGGCAATTTTAAATGCCAGTCCAAAAATAGTCTACAAACCTATTGAATGGAAAGAGAAAGAGAAAGGAAACCATCTGGCCTTATAGATGCCTTAAAGAAGCAGCACATATGTTGGGCTACAGAGACCTGTTGAGAAGACCAAGTATAGAGATTAATAAGATATGGGAACAAATAATCAAAAAGGCTTGATAAAAAAATCTGCAATATAAACTAACTTTAAAAAATCGGACAAATATCCCTCGGAAAGATATGAACCCTTTTCCCTCTTGACAGCCATGGGTAAAAATAGTACTACTACTGTTCTTTTATAAGGATTGAATTGGCATTAAATAAGCTGTAAAGCTTGATATGCCATTAATACAAAGAAACCAAAATCGAAACCAACTCGTAAAGAGACGGGAATTGATATGCCTCTATAAAAACGTCTTGAAACTTATTGAAAGCACCTCGTATTTTAGATTTGTTTAGCTGGACAAGCCTTATGTTTTTCATTGGTTTTACTGCATAAATGAAGTAATTCTTTTCTACAATTCTATTTATAAAATCAAGAAATATTCGAACTGTCACAAAATACAATGCCTAGTGTGAATTTCATATTTAAGGTAAATACCTGAATGTGTCAATAAATTATATATTTTCGTTTTTGATATATTTTTCTGTTTGTCCGCAGAAGTGTGTATATCTGCGTTTCTACCACTATACAGCTACATAACAAGGAACTCTCGACAAAATTAAATCAATGCATTTATTCTTTCTATTCGCATCCCACAGGTAAATCAAGATGAGCACTCATTACAGCCATCAGAAACAATACTGACAACACAATAACTAGGAAACAAAAATGAGAAGTAAAACAACTTTATGGGCGTTTTAAACAATACTGACAACACAATAACTAGGAAACAAAAATGAGAAGTAAAACAACTTTATGGGCGTTTTAAAGGACTAATAAACAACATCTCACACGACAAAGCCTGGTAAAACCTATCAGGTGTTACCACTTCGAGCCAGAGTGGAACTGGGAGTGATGCCAATGAAGGGGTACTTCGCATTTCCCAAAGCTCCAGCATTACTGGAATCTCACCATCAAATTGTTTATTGTCATATCCAGGAAACTCGTTGAGGAGTTCTTACCCCTCGGCAGTGATGCAGTCGACTAGGAAAGAACATGGAAGGAAGATAAGTTATTTTATCTTGCCAGGGAACTAAAAAGTTATGGTACATGTTAGTGAGGGTAATACAAGTTATCATTTGTGTCCTCCGAAACGATTGGTAAGGGGAGTAGAAGAGCTGGAAATCACAGGACGTACCAAGACCATCCAAACTACAGCATTATCAGGATCGGTCAGAATACTGACAAAAGTCCTGGAGACCTTAAGAGACTTGCTGTCACTGAAACTCTAGTCAAAGACCATCAACTAACGCTGGTGTGAAAAACTCACAAGGAATAATAATAATAATAATAATAATAATAATAATAATAATAATAATAATAAACCTGGACTTGGTTAAGAAAAGGAAACCTTAAGAGAGAAACGGAATCCCTCCTTATAGCAGCACAGGACAATGCCATAAGAACCAATGATATCAACTCGAAAATAGATAAGACGCAACAAAACAGTAGATGTAGGCTATGCAGTGACAGAGATGAAACGATCGAACACATAATAAGCGAATGCAGCAAATTGGCACAGAAGGAGTATAAGACGAGACACGACTGGGTCGTCAAGGTGATCCATTGGGAAATGTGCAAGAAATTTCAATTCGGCCATACAAACAAATGGTATATGCACAACACAGCACCTGTCCTAGAAAATGACTTGCATAAACTCCGATGGGACTGTAGCAGACAAATGGATCACCTTATCCAGGCCAGAAGACCAGACCTCAAAATAATCAACAACAAAAAAAAAAAAAATAAAAATAAAAATAAAAAAATAAAAAAAAATAAAGAGAATCTGCAAAACTGTAGACTTTGCTGTTCCGGCTGACCACAGAATAAATCTGAAGGAATGTGAAAAGAAGGATAAGTACCTCGACCTTGCCAGAGAATTGAAAAAGCTGTGGGACATGAAATTAACGATTGTGGCAATTGTGATTGGTGCCTTAGGCACAATAACTAAAGGATTATTAAAGGGCCAGGAAGACTTGGAAGTTGGCGAAACGGGTAGAGACTATCCAAACGACAGCATTGCTGAGAATGGCCAGAATCTTGAGACGAGTCCTGGAGACTTGAGGAGACGTGCTGTCACTCAAACTCCAGTGAAAAACCATCAGCTAACACTGATGTGAAAAACTCTGAAAGAGTAAGCCAAAAAAATAAAAATAAAAAATAATAATCATATTTACCAACCCCTCCGCTCGGGCAGGATATGACACAAGGTCAATTTTTAAGCGGAGTTTAACAGGTTCGAATTCAGAGTTTTTCTTCTCCTAGACTAGTTGCCTTACCAAGGCTGAAGAACCTAATACCTCCTACTATTTACCCATAGCTGGAGGGAGAATATTTGGATTCATACCTTTCCCAAGGTTATATATGCTATGTGAAATGTAATCAGTCAGGTCCAGTATTTGAACTCGTGTCGCCGTGTCCATATCCTGCGACGATAACCATTACACCACGGGCACCTCCACAATAATAATAATAATTATAGCAAATGTAGGCTATGCGGTGACAGAGATGAAACCATCAATCACATAATAAGCAAATGCAGCAAATTAGCGCAGAAGGAATTTAAAACTAGACACGAGTGGGTCGGAAAGGAGATCCACTGGGAGATGTACAATAAATTTAGATTCGACCATACAAACAAATGGTATATGCACAACCAAGCACCTGTCCTAGAAAATAACACACATAAACTCCTCTTGGATTTTGACATACACACGGATCCCCTTATCCAGGCCAGAAAACCAAACCTAATAATAATCAACAAGTAGAGAAATTGCAAAATTGTCGACTTTGCTGTCCCAGCTGACCACAGAATAAAACTGAAAGAATGTGAAAAGAAGGAGAAGTACCTCGACCTTGCTAGAGAATTGAAAAACCTATGGAACATGCAGGTGACAGTTATACTAATTGTAATTGGTACGTTTGGAACAGTAACTAAAGTATTACTAAAGGGACTGGAGGACTTGGAAGTTGTTGGAGGAGTGGAGACCATATAAATTACTACATTATTGAGAACGGCCAGAGTACTGAGTAGAGTCCTGGAGACTTGAGGACACTTGCTGTCACTCAAACTCCGGTGGTAGATCATCAGAGTTTGCTGATGTGAAAAAACTGCAATAATAAAAACTTTGTATATAAATGAGAACCCCTCCAAACAGAATTGCAAACATGGCTGAGTATCGCATATGTTTAAACTGATGACAAATCTGCTTAACGCACTGCAGATGGAGTTGAAAACTCCTTAAATCGTTTCAACTGGTACTTGGATGCATTCTATTTCATTTGCTGCAATAAATTCGTTGATGCTTGCAGGTTTGGGTCAATAAAAGTAAACGCATAAAGTTTTCTGGGAATTAAGTCTACAACAGATGACTGAATACCGGTCAGACCAGACCAAGCACTGATTAACAAGAAATGAAGTTGTTATTTCGTGGATTTTACCGTTTCTGCGGTCTATAGACTGAAAATAGTTGAAAGCAAAAAATCTACAGAACGAAATGAAAAAAAAAACAACAAAAAACTGTGGAATATGGAGTTGATACCAATCGTAATGAGTGGAGCTTTAAACAGTCTCCAAGAACCTGAAAAAGAGAATCAAAAAACTGGACATGAGGAAAGGAATTGGAACCATCTAGACCACATCTCTGTTAAGATCGGCTAGAATACTTGGAAGAGTTCTGGAGATTTAAGGTGACTTGCTGTCACCCTGACTCCTCTGAGAGCATACCAACTAACGCTGGTACGAAAAAATTGCCAATAATAATAATAATAATAATGAAAATAATAATAAATGCAACTCAAAGACCTGTGAGCTAGGAATTCACAAGTTGAATCGGTGCCAAAGAAACTTGTGAACCTCATGATTCTTTAGAGTCTTTAATTACGTTTCAGTGTTAGCCGATGGAGGCTAACAAACGATGAGAGATGGTTGCGTAACACAGGGAAATAACGAACAAGTACGCAGTCTTTATTAGAGTTTTCTCTCTGGTCAGATTCCAATAGTTAAAATCAGGTGCATGGGCAAGTAGCCAAGCTTTTCACAATGCTAATTGAAGACGTATAAAAAGCAACAAAACGAGGAATAATAAATACATATATATATATATATATATATACAAAGAAAAAAAAAGCTTTCTTTCTATTTGATTCTGTTTATCGCACCACCAAGGTAGAGTATCGTCCCTTAATAAGTATATATATATATATATATATACCTTTAAGAAAAGCGAAATCCGGTCACATTAGGATTATAAATTTATTTCCATCCTGCTATGGGTATTGATATGAATCAATAACACCAAATTTAACAGGACTTCAGATCCAAAGGATTTAATTAATATCGCCTGAATGGACACAGGAGGGAAGAGTGGGAATGTTTGCTCTGTGATGATAGTTACATTGAGCTCGTTACCAGGAAGATTTAAATGTTCGAAGTTGAATAATTTAATTGTCCTGACGGAATTATTCCCGACTCCGGTTTAACTGGACTGAATATTAGATATATATATAGTCGAGTAAGTAAGTAAAGTTGGCGACCATAGTCGAGGGAAACCAGACAGCTCCCTTTTCAATAGCTACTACACCGAGGTGTAGAGGAGTGCGTTAGTCCTTTCCCAGAGTTTCTACATTTTACCCTTGATACGTACCTTTTATTGCTGGGTATTAAGCAAGGAGGTATCAAGTACCATTTTTAAAGTCTTTGGTATGACACGACCTGGGACTGAACCATTGGCGAACACTCTACCCTCCAGGCCAATGAGCCGGTTATATATATATATATATATATATATAGAGAGAGAGAGAGAGAGAGAAAGAGTGACTTTGCCCAGTGAAAGTATTTTAAAAAGAAGAAATAAAAAAAAAAAGATAATGACCCAATTACATGCAACACTGATAAATCCTGGTGTAAGATTTACCGCGGGGTTAACTGATAGATGTCACACCGTTTCTCATAATGCCTTCAGGTATCTAAGAATGAGTATTCTTATTTCTTTTAAAAATGTAACGTATTTATAAAAGATAAAAAATATCAGGACCCTTATATTGTTGTGGTCTTGAAGGACCAGAAATGAATAACACAAATAGATATAAAGTTTACAGGCTCACATTGCACTAAGTGAGCCGATGAGCAGCATGGATCAGCAGGGTTGGAGTCTCGGCTCGTTCCCAACCTCCCCTCCCCTTTATCCCCACTTTAATCGGCCTTCGGGCTTTTGACCTTGTGTCAAGTCGTGTCTGGTGGGAAGCAGCGACAAAAGGCGCCTCTGGTGGTGTAATGGTTAGCAAGCTCGACTAGCAAACCTACACGAGTGAGTTCGAGTCTCATTGGGTGCCCCTTTCATATGGCCGTGTGCCACATCTAAGCAAAAAGCTTAGTAAATTTCTATATATTTACGGAAAGATAGACAGTAATAGTAACCTGTAACTGACTTGACTCGCTTGACTCGTTTATCCAGTCAGTCACTATTTATAGTCTCAGGGAGGGTCCATGCAGTGACGTCATGGGGTATATCACCATAACATATATACTATAAGAATTCTCAAAATTAAAGTGTACCTTAGCTAATTTGTCCTCGTGGTGTAATGGTTAAAGCGATGAACTGCGGAATCGTAGTACGCGAGTTCGTACTCCAGTCGCGCTATTACGTTCACTTTCGGGCAAATACCCTTGGGAAAGGTATGAACCCCCTTATTCTCCCTCCAGCTATGGGTAAATAGTAGGACGGACTAGGTTCTTCAGCCTTGGTGAGGCAACTAGTCTAGGAGAAGGAAAACCCTGTTAAACTCCGCTTAAAAATTGACCTTGTGTCATATCCTGCCCGAGCGGAGGGGTTGGTAAATAGTACCTTAGCTAATTTAACAAATTTTTGTCATTTAAAAAAAAAGTTAGTTTTAATTCTGTATTAAATATAATGTGTTTGTTGTAAGTAAGTAAAGTTGGCGACCATAGTCGAGGGTAACCCGAAGGCTCCCTTTTCGATAGCTACTACACCAAGATGTAGGGGAGGGCGCTACTCCTTTCCTGGATGGCTCTACTTTACCCTTGACCCGCACCTTATAATGCTGAGTGTTAAGCAAGGAGGCATCAAGTACCATTTTTTTGAGTCTTTGGTATGACTCGACCTGGGATTGAACCCAGGTCTCCCGGGCCATTGGCGAACACTCTAACCGCTAGGCCAATGTCCGGTGTTTGTTGTGGTTTGCCATAAAAATCTTGTTTAGAATATATTTTGATGAGAAATCAATTCAGTAGTATTGTTGTAGAGCCGTTATACAAATATAAGCGGAAACATAATCAAACATAATTTACGAACTTCAGGGAACGAACGAACACAATTCTTTATAAAAATATATCTCTCACACTTTATTCTAGAAAGGGTTGTTGCCCAGGCGGCAGGGCTGTGGAATACACTGGCTGCTTCTCTGCAGAGGGGTAAGACCCACTAACGAGTGTCCTGGATATGACACTAAACAATGTGATGGTGAGGTTCCAGTAATATTGGGGCCTTTGGGAATACGGAGCACCCCTTCATTGCCATTGCTCCCTGGTCCACTCTAGCCCGGCGTGGTAGCACCTGATAGGGCCCTATCCATGGGTGAAATAGAACTAACGGCACACTTATGCTAAACTGAATTGTTTGACTAAACTGAATTGCTTAGAATAGAAATGTTATTGACACTTAAACTCTACTTACATTTAAACTGAGTGCTTATGCTTAACTGAATTATTTGAAATAGAACTGTTTTCGACATTAAAACTGCATCTACACTTAACTGAATTGTTACATATAACTGCTTGAATAGTTTGAAATGGAAATGTTTTTGACATTTAAACTGTGTACTTATGCTAAACTGAATTGTTTTAAATAGAACAGATTATTTACATAAAAATGGATTTGGCGTTAAATAACCTACAAAGGTTGATATGCCATAAAACCCAACAAACCAAGCAACATCTAAATGGTTGATGTTTCTGTGGTGTGTGAGAGATGGGTGGAGAGACATATACTCAGAGAGAGGACTTCTTCTTCCCATATCCTTTCCTTGGAGCCAGGAGCCCTTGCAAACCGAGACGCCTCTGTTCGGCTGCGTGTCCCTTGCGCGACGGCGATTCTCTGCTCTGTCTAAATCTGACCGCGTGGTTATCCCGTCGTCCTCTTCCGGTTACACACCAGTTCGACCTGAGTGCCCTGATGCGCTGTCATCTTCCTGTTAACTAATCAAAATATGACAGCTTGCCAAAGCACACGAGGTCACTAGGAACGAACCGAAAATCCATGGCCTATGTTATATAAGAGTATTAAAAACAAATATAATTCGTTATTAAGTAATAAAACTAGGCAAAATTTGTGATTTTGTAAATATTTTGAAAAATATTAATTAAATGTGGAGATCAGTTAAAAAATCAGGAATTCGTTTAATGGTATTATAATTCGAAATAAAGATTTTTGATAAAAATAAAAAACAAAAATAAAAACAAATTTTCTGAAAGGTACATTTTTTAAATTTTGTTATCTACACATATATATGTTACTTTTGAGAAATTAAAACAATTCTTAAATCTCAAAACGGTTTGAAAAATTAATTTATACTAAAAACTTTACTCTTTTTTTTAAAAAATAGATAAATAAATTAAAGAGAAAAAAAAAAAAACAATTCGAATACTTATTACGTCACATTCATTTTGGTTGGTTGTTTAGCTGGTTGTATTTTATGGCATATTAATAAACATTGTAGGTTATTTAATACACAATTCTGTTTATACATGTATATTAAATATACCAGGTGTCTCAAAATAGATGCAACCCATTAATATGCGAATGATTTATTAAAGAGACAGGTGCAATGGGGGTCAATTCGAACACGTCCTCTAAAAAATGCATCCGATGAACTACAGACATCAAATCAATATCATTTTTAATTGTCATTATATCAGCTTCCGGGACAGGCAATCTTTTTTGAGTTTCTTGTTTCGTTAATAAATCAATTATCATATAAATGGGTTGCATCTATCTTGAGACAGTTTTCAATGTTTTGTCTCCAAATAAATAGTGACACAAAATATTTTTTCCTCTCTTGTCTAAGGCATTGTGATCAAGGACTAATAGTCGTTATAGTATACTATTTTCAAATCCGAAACAAAAAAGAGTATAACATTATTATTAGTAGAGTTATCATCTGTCACTTGGGTCCCATATATTGATACAGCCTATATTAATGAGTTGCATCTATTTTGAGACAGTTTTAAATGATTCGTAGGTTGCGACGCGTGAAAGCAAGAGAGTATGAAAACTGAGACGACCGCGTCAGCTAGGCAAAGAGAAATAATATATCATGGTGAGAAAGAGATGTTATATAATTAAGGAATGATTTTTTTATATTAATCATTTTTCGTTAATTATATTTTATCATTCAGTTTAGTTGGGCTTTGAACTATTTGATTTAAGAGTTCAGTTGCATGGTCATTGGGTGCAGTTTTACGCTCGCGTGCAAAGGATATGACAATCACCATTGTCATAATAAACCCCCAGACAGGAAATGAGGCTGGAGTGTGGATGATGTCATGCCCAGAAGAGATGGTCCTGAGAATTTGAGGATTTTGAAGAAGAGGTTGGACCATGGAGGCAGACAGTTGAGTTTCTGCCATTGAGGCACGGAGTTGAGTTTTCTACCGTTGCGGTGGCGGTTACTTTTCTCGGGTCTCGACCAGAGTAGAAGAATTGAGATCTTTAACATCGCAAGATGCGCAGCGTGTTGGGTTGGGTTAGCATTGTAAGAATTTTGTCCCTTCTTTCTCGTGTCGAAGAACCGAAGTCAGAAGTTAATAAACCGTTCATACCTGAACAACAGAGTCCACCTGAATTGTACCTGTTTTCGTTTCTTTAAATGCATTATTATTACGGACATGACCAAATCATACAGCAGAGAGAGAAGATACAGAACTTGAATTTTCTTATTGGTTTTCTGTTTTATTTCTAGCATGCTTGTCCGCTGGGTCGTGTAAATTCTTAGGCCTCATTTGGAACACAACTTCAAAATTGGGGCTCGTAAACTTTCGTCTCCTTACATCTTCGTGGCTGGTGTCCAACTATCTTTACCTCATCATATCTCACCATCAACTCTCCAAAAATGAGTCGTCCTCTATCTTACGCCTGGTGTCGGCAGGAGGAACAACCGTCCCCCTGGTTCCGCACATGTGTACAAGATCTTCAGTTTTCTCTAGTCATCCTCAACTAACGCAGTCATTCACTCGTGACTAGCTGACCCACAAGTGCTTTAGCCTATGTCACTAAGAGGTCAAATACCGATTCACATAAACTATATATCTGTCTTTTTTATTATTTATTTCTTCTGTCTCTCCTTTCTTCGGAATTAGCCTTTTTTTTTTCTTAATAACTTACCATATCCCGTTACAAATTTAAATAGCCTCAAAACAAATTTTGATTAAGATAAATGTTGCAACAAACAATGTAGAATTTTCCTTACTGAAAAAATTCTGAAAAAAAGTTTTGCTTCAAGAAAAAAGAACCCTTACTTATTAAATGATGCCCATATACATCACCCTCAGTATCGTCGTGCCAATAGCACAAATATTTGAATCTCTCTTACCATCCGTTCCCATGGTCTATCACTCCTGACAGGTTCTCTAAACTGCATATTGTGTCCGTACAGAGCTGATGTTTGTATGTTCTTACAGATCGGTCAACGCCCGGTGTGTCTATGCGTAGTAATCCACAAGATAACGTCGCTGGTGAGTTCACCTTTACTTCTCCAGTCGCGCTATTACGTTCTCTTTCGGGCAAATACCCTTGGGAAAGGTATGAACCCCCTTATTCTCCCTCCAGCTATGGGTAAATAGTAGGACGGACTAGGTTCTTCAGCCTTGGTTAGGCAACTAGTCTAGGAGAAGGAAAACTCTGAATTCAAAACCTGTTAAACTCCGCTTAAAAATTGACCTTGTGTCATATCCTGCCCGAGCGGAGGGGTTGGTAAATAGTACCTTAACTTCTCCAGGAGTGTCTCAGTATGTCCTGTTCTTACTTTGATGGTTCGTAAGATGGGAGACAAATGGCCGTACAGCATCTGTTTTGTAGGGTGTTGCTCCCAGGATTGTTCTAAACTGCTCGTAGCATTTTTTGTAGGTCCCGTCTAGCGTTTTCTCCATGCATTTTGTTACAGTTTAGATGGTTCATCAATTCAGTAGTACCAACATGGCCACAGCTTGGAAGAAAATCCCATTTTATTTAATCTTGAAAATCAGATTTCACAATGACTGATAACCTGTAAATAACAGTCAGCTCCATCTCTTTGAGAACGCTGATATTGCTTTCAGTAGATGAGATATTACTACCGAGGTATGTTAACTGGCATGAATAAACAAATTTCAATAATTGATATGCTGTTTTATAATTTCATAACATATTTTATACATATGCATTAAATATATATGATATAGTTTGGTTGGTTTTTATGGCATATCAATCATTGTAGGTTATTTAATGCCAGATCCTCTAAATACGTATATATGAAATATATATAATTTGCTTTTACATGGTTTTATGGCATATCAATCATTGTGGGCTATTTAATGCCAAACCCTCTTTATACATATATATTAAATATATATGATATAGTGTTATGGTCAAGGGGAGGTTCAAATGATGACACGACACAGAAATAAGGGATAAATATATTGCAGAAAAATAGTACATACACAAACTATACCTGGGAGAAACCCCTCCTCAGTAATATTACTGCTCTTGGTAACGGCTCGCAGAGACTGCACAGAAGAGAGCTCAGTTGGTATATGTCACATGAGGACGAGTCCATCTATAGGGAATACCCCAACATATAGTTTGGTTGGTTTTATGGCATATCCTCCATTGTAGGTTATTTAATGCCAAATCCATTTTATACATATAAACAGTTCTTTTCAAACGACTCAGTTTTACATAAGTACACAGTTAAAATTTCAAAAACAGTTCTATTTAAAGCTACCCTGTTTAGTCAACATAGTTAAATGGTTACAAGTATTGCTACGTATCACAAACGATTCAATCAAGTATCAGTTATTATTTTACACACCGTTAAATATAAAAACAGTTCTGTTTCAAGCAATTCAGTTATATATAAGTACGCATCGTAAATTTCAAAACACTTCTATTTCAAGCAATTCACTTTTGCTCACGTACGCAGTTTAAATGACAAAACAGATCTTTAAAAAAAATTCAGTTTAGCATAAGAACTCAGTTTAAATGTCAAGACAGTTCTATTTCCAGCAAATCAGTTTAGCATAAGTACGCACTAATTCTATTGACCCAGAGACATGACTTAATCAGTTGCTACCACTCCGGGTTAAAGTGGAGCTCAGAGCGATGGCAATGGAGGAGTACTCTGAATTCTCCAAACTTCCAGCATTACTCAAACCTAACCATCAGATTGTTTAGTGTCACTCATCTAGAAAACTCGTTGGAGGAGTCTTACCCCACTAGATAATCATGATGGTGATGAAGACATTTATTTATATTTCTATTATCTCTTTTATTTCATATAATTTTGCTTTTAAACGTCTCTAATTACCTCTTTGGATTATCTTTAGCTGTTTTGCACAAAATATAGCTTTTCCTCACAAATAATTGACACACACACACACACACACACATACATATATACATATATATATATATATATATCGAGAGAGAGAGAGAGAGAGAGAGAGAGTGATTGAAAAAATAACTTCGTATCTTCCTATTATATAGGAGTTTTTAAGTCACCTTACATATATATATATATATATATATACATATATACGAGGATCATTAAATAAGTTTCCAGACTTTTTTTGTATGGGCACTTTTATTGATAGTGCACACATGAAACTCTAGTCCCCTTTGAAGTAATCTCCTCCTGCTGCATTGCACTTGTTGCACCGTTCCAACAACTTCTCGAAAGCCCAATGGAATTCCTCTTGTGTGAGCGTGTCAATGAGCTTCGTCACAGCCTCTTCCATCTTCTCAATTGTCTCATAACGACAGCCGCTTAGCTTTGGGAATAAGAAAAAGTCATAAGGAGCAAGATTTTATCTATAGGGAGGCTGAGGAAGTGTCTTGATGCTCATCTTGGTCAAATAGTCTGTGACAAGGATGGAGCAGATTTAAAGAACTCCCTTAAAACCACAACATAGTAACCCTAACCGTAACCCTTTGGCCAATCAA
This sequence comes from Sepioteuthis lessoniana, assembly GCA_963585895.1. NCBI lineage: Eukaryota > Metazoa > Mollusca > Cephalopoda > Myopsida > Loliginidae > Sepioteuthis > Sepioteuthis lessoniana. The sequence continues at coordinate 56,636,610 of OY757944.1, read as the reverse complement.
CTCTAGTGTATTGACTTTCTTACTCCTTGCACAACTCTCATCACCCCTCACAGACTCCCTGCCTTCCTTGAATCTCTTATGCCACTCAAAAACTCAGGCTCGATTCATGCAAGATGCTCCAAAAGTTGTCTGAGGCATTCTATACGTTTCTGTGGCATTTTTTCCAAGTTTAAAACAGAATTTTACTGCATATTGTTCTTCTAAAGTGTCCTCACGTCCGGATTACATTTTTGAAATCCACCAGCTGTGACAATCTGGCTTTAGTAGAGTGTATTCCAATTACTGCTGTAGCAGTTCATTCGAACCTGAAATCATAAAAATTGATCAGTCGTCTCATAAGATGTATAGCAATAACATACTGAATTCTCAAGAGTCTACGACAATTGTAAATGCCGGTACAAAAAAAGTCTGGAAACCTATTGAATTAACCACGTATATATATATATATATATATAATAAACTAAATCTTTATCCTATTGAAGTTACCTATATATGTGTGTATGTGTGTGTGCGTGCGCACGCACATAATTTTTGTGTCTTTGTGTGTCCATTGTAATACTTGAGATTTCTTTACTTCTCATAATTGTGACGTTTGCCATATCATCGCAGTTTGCGATTGGCTATTTGCCTATATCTCAAAAGACACCTGATACAGACTTCTTCAAGTTAAGCAGGCCTAAGATCTAATAAAAAATAATCAAGTGCCTACTCTTCAAAATCTTCAGCCTTATTCTTTGCCACCTTGCAGGAAAGCCAGGAAACGGGCTCGAAAAAGACATTTCCCTTAAACTGAGAGACTGCAGCTGGCACAGATACACACACGCGCGCACATGTCTAAGGTTTGCGTAGTCCAAAGTTTAGAATACACTGGCTGCATCCTACATAAAGAGGCGAGACCTCTAAATAGAGGTATTTTATGTATCACATAGAACTGCATCTGATGATGAGGCTCCAATACCCTTCATCGGAATAACTCTCATGTCTAAGCCTCAACAACTTAGCGTTCTGAGGACTGTATTATGGTTGATACAAAAACCTTTAAGTTATGCGACTAATATAAAAAAAACAACTTTTAGGTTTGGTTGGGTTGGGTTTTAAAGCATATCAAACCTTTTTCATTATTTGATTTCAAATCTTCTTTATACATATATATTAAACAAATAGGACTTGTAAAAACATTTTGTTGATTAGATTTTTAAACGAGCCCGTGAACTTTATTTTCCACAAAGTTGAATGGTGTCAAGTACTCAAATAATTATCATCATCATCATCATGTCGTGCTGGTAGCACGGATATCCTTGACCCTCTCTCGCCACTTTTCCCTATCGTTCATCGCCTCTGGCAGGTCTTCTGGACTAAATCCCGTATCCTCACATAGTTGCTGAATGTATGTTCGTGCTGGTCGTCCTGCTTTTGCTCGGCCATGTGTAGGGGTCCATAAGAGTACATCATTTATGAGTTCGTCCCTTCTTCCCCAGCAGTGTCCTGCATGTCTGGTTCGTCTAACTTGAATAGTTTTCGTGATAGGAGGCAGGTGGCCGTACAGTTGATGTCTTGTGGGGTGTTGCCGCCAGGACTTGTTCAAGATTGCTCGCAGCATTGTTGTGTAATTGCCGTCTAGCTTCTTCTCCAGCCGTTTTGTTAGAGTCCATGTAGTGCATCCATATAGCAGTATCGATGTGACCGCTGCCTGGAAGAAACTGCGTTTCATTTTATCGGTTAGGTCTGATTTGCATATAATCGATAGCCTATTGATAGCTGTCCATGCCTTCGTTAACCTCTTGTCGATGTCCTTTTCGGTTGATGCAACGCTGCTTCCTAGGTAAGTGAATTTGTTTACTAGTTTAAGAGGAGGGGTTCCGTCAAGAGTGGAGATGTCACCCGTTTGATTATTGCGCATATATTCCGTTTTGTGTGCATTAACATAGAGGCCTATGTCTGCTGCCTCTCGTTTCAAACTATGCAGTAGTGTTTCGACTTGGTTGGGTGTATTTGCCAGTTTCGCTATGTCATCGGCGGAGTCGGCGTCGGTAATTGTTTTTGAGGGGTACCTTCTGCTTTTTTTTTGTCAGCTCGAAGCCATTCTCTCTGATTTTGTCAATCGATGTTCTAAAGTACGTAGTCTAGACAAATGATAAAGAGGTATGGGGCTAGCGTGTCCCCTTGTAGTACTCGTGCTACAATGTCGAAGTATTCTGTGTCTCCATCTGGTGAACGTACTTTCACTTTGGTGTTTCTGTAGAGAATCGTTATTGCTGCTACGGTTTCTTTTGGTACGCCGTATGCTAGTAGGATTTGTTCCATCTTTCCTCTATGAATGGAACCGAAGGCCTTAGTAATGTCGATAAATAGTAATGTCGCTTGTAGTTTTTTTTGCCCGTACAAATAATTCTATTTACTACTAATTCTTAGTTTTAACACAGTTAAATGATTTCAAGTATTGTAATGTAACACTAATAATTTAATCTAACATCAATCATTTGTTTACACACAGTTAAATACTTATACATATATGAGGTGCATACGATAAGTTTCCAGAATTTTTTCGTAGGGGCACTTTTATTGATAGTACACATATAAAACTCTATTCCCCTTCGTAGTAATCTCCTCCGGCTTCAATGCACTTGTTGTACCGTTCCAACAACTTCTCGAAAGCCCCATGGAAGTTCTCTTGTGTGAGCGTGTCAATGACCTTGGTCATAGTCTCTTTCATCTCCTCCATTCTCTCATTACGACAGCCTGTGAGCTTAAGGAATACCCACAAGTCACAGGGAGCAAGGTCTGGACAATAGAGAGGCTGAGGAACTTTCTTGATGCCCATCTTGGTTTATTTGTCTGTGACAAGGATGGAGTTGTGGACTGGTGAATTGTCTTGGTAGAAATACCACTGAATCGATTTGAAGAGTGCTGACCTCTTCCGACGGAATCTCTTCCTAAACTCCCTTAAAACCTCAACATAGTAACTCTAACCCTATGCCTTTGGCCAATCAACTCTAGTGTATTGACTTCCTTACTCCTCCCACACCTTTCATCATCCCTCACAGCCTCCCTACCTTCCTTGAATCTCTTATGCTACTCAAAAACTGATGCTCGATTCATGCAAGATGCCCCAAAAGTTGTCTGAAGCATTCTATACGTTTCTGTGGCAGTTTTTCCACGTTTAAAACAGAATTTTACTGCATATTGTTCTTCTAAAGTGTCCTCACGTCCAGATTGCATTTTTGAAATTCACCAGCTGTGACAATCAGGCTTTAGTAGGGTGTATTCCAATTGCTGCTGTAGCTGTTCATTTGAAGCTGTAATCATAAAAATTTGTCATTCATCTCATAAGATAAGTATAGCAATAACATACTGAATGTTCAAGAGTCTACAACAATTTTAAATGCCCATACGAAAAAAGTCTGGAAACTTATTTTATGCACCTCGTATCTCTTGTGAGTTGGTAATTTTATTTTTCAAATGTGAGAGAATGAATGTTTTTGCACTCCTGTAGTGCCATTGTTTCTACACTATTAAAGTAAAGTTTGCAACCTTCGTCGAGGCTGACCCGAAGGTTCTTTTTTCTATAGTTAGCAAACCACGGTGTAGGGAAGGGCACTACTCTATTCCCTGGATTGCTCCACTTTACCCCTGATCCTTACCTTATAATGCAGAGTGTTAAGCTAGGCGGCATCAAGTACCATTTATTGAGTCTTTCGTATGACTCGATCTGGGACTGATCTCCGGTTTTCGGACCATTGGCAAACACTCTACTCGTTAAGCCAAAGTCGTTTCAAGTATTGCTATTTAACTCTAATTGTTATATTGAACACTTTTCATCATATTCACACAGTTAAAAGGTTCCATGTATTGCAATATAATACCGACAATATAATTTTGCATACAGGTAAACGGTTTCAAGTATTCCACGCAAATAGTGTTGGGTATCACCCACCTTTTTCCACACAATGAACTAGTCCATCTGCCCTATATAGCAGTAGCAACTAATACCAGGGCAGACTAGAAGGTGGAGAGTAGCTTCTTATTGGAATAGAATTAGAGCGTTGGAGACTGGAGATAGCATTAATCACCTTACTTGCTACCGTAATAACGGAAGCCAATACTATCGTTGGACTATATCTTTATTCTGTATTCACTAATCCTATGTTCTTGTCTACCTATAGTCTCTCTATTGTATATACTTTTTCCTGAGAATATATCTCTATTTCCTCTCATATCGTGGTTTGTCCTTTATTTGATATTACAAGCGTTCACTAACCAGAACGCTACAAGTAGTTTTATTTGCACACCGTTAAATTGTTCCAACTATTGCTATGTAACACTAACAATTCAATTGAATATCAGTCATTTGTTTACACAGTTAAATGGTCAAACAGTTTTACTTCTAAAAATTCAATTAACATAAGTCATTTGGATACACACAGTTTAAATATCAAACAGTTCTATTTGGGCAATAGACAGAACCCTATCAGGTGCTATGACTCCTGGTCAGAGTGGTCCTGGGAGTAATGGCAATGAAGGTGTGCTTCATATTCCCCAAATCTCCAAGACTGGAGCCTCATTATCTTATTGTTCTGTGTCATGTCCAGGACCCTTGTTTGTGGTGTGTTTTACCCCTCTGTAGAGATGCAGTTGGTGAAATCTACACCTCCAACCGACTGGGCTGTTTATTTTTGTATATATATATTATCCAACGCCAAGTCAGCTGGTGCTGGGAACGATTCTATTTTCGGATTTTCTATCTACAATATCCATGCAATTCAAAATCCAAAAGAGAGCTCAATGTAAAATAATGAAATAAATTACAGAGCAAATAATTCCATATAAAAGAAAAACCTTCATAAAAATTACTCATATTTTTTGTAATAACATTTATTTCACACGACCATTGAAGATGCAGATCCACCATTTTAAAAATATAGCGGGTGCTGAAATAAATATTATTACAAAAAATATGAGTGATTTTTAAATGGTTTTCTTTTATATGTTACATACATGTGTGTGAGTGTGTGTGGATGACAATATATATATATATATATATATACTGTCATCCACATGATGTCAATATATATAATTATATATATATATATATATTGTCATCCACAGATTGTTTCGTTGTATCACAACTCTTCAGTGTGGCTAGACACGTAGGACGCTTGAAGCTGGGATCGAAACCCGCACAACTTTACGTTGGACTTAGTATCATACTACTCAGCCAACAAGCGTACCACATCAGCTAGGGAATTATAAGGTATCAAGTAGTAGCGTTTGATAGTTTTATACCTTACCGGATACCAGAGTGCTCAATTCATTCGAACAGCTTTGCATTATATATATATATAATTGGAAGAAAAACTCAGTAGACCGTCATTTGGCGATTATAAATTTATTTCATCTGGTCACCTTGTATGAGAAACCAACCTCTTCAGATAGCGACCACATAATGGAAAGAAAGACTTTATTAATATAGTTTTTATTGGATTCTTACTCATTAAAAAAAACTAGAAAAGGAAATATCTAAATGAATAAAAAAAGTGGGGTAAACAAAATGATATCGGATAGAAGTTGGCGTGAAACTCGGGTGTGATGTCCATGAGTGGTTTCATGTATCCTTATGTATCAACAAGGTTTTTTAACGAGATTCACTGGACCTTCAGCAGCTGGAATCATTTCATTATGTTGACCTATTTTATTTTACTTAGAAATCTTTCTATTTACTTTTTTATTATTTTATTAAGGAAAATGTGGCGGTAAATGCTATTACTAATATCAAACATACCTTTTGTTGAAAATATTAAAAACGGCCTTGTGGCACGTTGGTGGGACGTATGATAGATATCGAAGACTGCTAACCGACCTCTCCCCGCATTGTGCTTGCTTTTTGGAAGATGTTGGCTGCGGGTTTTGGTCAAATTGATGAAGAAACGGGTCAGGTCTGCAGATGAGGAAAAAGATCATACAAATTCGATAATACAATCATATTGTAATCTTTATTTCTGACAATTTCTTTTCAAAAGACGTATTGTGTACCTAGAATGAAGGACCATTAGGCTTTTTTTTAAATAAAAGAATATATTTTCTTTATTGTCAGGAAAACCGGCTCATTGGATAAGTTGTTAGAGTGTTCGCCAACGGCGCGGGAGGCCGGGGTTTAATCCCAGGTCGAGTCATACCAAAGACTTTTTTAAAAATTGTACTTTATACATCCTTGCTTAACACTCAGCATTTAAAGGTACGTATCAAGGGTAAAGTGGAGCAATCCAGGGAAAGGAGTTGCATCCTCCCCTACACCTCGGTGTAGTAGCTTTTGAAAAGTGAACCTTCGGGTCGCCCTCAACTACAGTCGCCAACTTTACTTTTTACTGTTAGGAAAAGATCAAAATGGCTGTAAGTAGTGCCTAATCTTTTATACATATATGATAAATGTATATGATTTGATTTGGTTATGTTTTACGGCATTTGTTTACGCAGGGTTAAATTATCAAACAGTTCTATTTCAAGCAATTCAGTTTATCATAGATACATAGTTTTTTTCTTAGACCCAGTTCTATTTCAAATTATTCAGTTTAGCATAAATACACAGTTTGTGGAGGTGCCCGTGGTGTAATTGTTATCGTCGTAGGAAATGAACACGGCGACATGAGTTCAAATACTGGACGAGACTGATTGCATTTCACATAGCACTAATACCCTTGGGTAAGGTATGAATCCAATTATTCTCCCTCCAGCTATGGGTAAATAGTAGGATAGACTAGGTTCTTCAGCCTTGGTTAGGTAACTAGTCTAGGAGAAGGAAAACTCTGAATTCAAACCTGTTAAACTCCGCTTAAAAATTGACCTTGTGTCATGTCTTGTCCGAGCGGAGGGGTTGGGTAAATAGGATAAATACACAGTTTAAATGTCGAACATACCTATTTGTCCCATAGATAGGACCCTATCAGGTATGCACCTTTCCGGGCCAGACACTCGTTGGGAATGTCTTACCTCTCTGCAAAGATGCCTTTGATATATTCTGCGGCCTTAACCGACTGGGCCACCGAGGTAAGAAATATCAGAATATCAAACAGCAAAAATGCAAGTAGGGTTGACTCATAGTTTGGAATGAAGCATTATATAATTATGCAAAATATTCGTAAAATAGTCCTCAAGAAATAAATTTAACAAGAAAAAACCTGACAGAAGATGGAGATATGAGATACTGGGGTTTTCTCAGAAGTCATTGCAAAGATTAGCGTAAGTTACCGTTGTTCCACTGCCACCACCGAAAGATATAGACTATTTTAAAAGGGAATGGAAAAGGCCTTTATCTAGAAGTTGACTCAAAATAGTTGTTGCTATTTATATATATATATATATATATGTGTGTGTGTGTGTGTGTGTGTGTGTGTGCATATATATATATATATATATATATGTATATATATCCAAAGAAAATGAGTTGGGAATGATTCAATTTGGGAATATATGAGAGGATTCTTGACGAAAATAGAAAAACAAAGTAATCCAAAGTCATAAATTTATCATAAGAGAAAGTCAACGCTAAAACGTTTCGGTTTTAGTAACTCCTCGTAAGGATTTCAAGTTGGTCAAAAAAGTGCTACTAGAACAACGGTGGATGTTTACTTTTGGATTCGTTTCCATTATTTACTTCCAAGAGGATTCTTATAAATCTCCGGGAGATAAATAAGCTGATATAAATTTACAAGCCAACTTTTAAGTAAACGTCATGAACTAATTTTTAAATGTCGCCATAAAAATAGATTTAAACTCATACGGAAAAAGGTTGATAATTGAAAAATTGATGGCAATAACAATAAATGTAAGTAAATTTGGCGACTTTAGTCATTGGGGATCCGAAGGCTCCTTTTTCAATAGCTACTACACCGTGGAGTAGGGGAAGGCGCTACTCCATTTCCCTAGATTGCTCTACTTTACCCTTGATGCCTATCTTATAATGCTGAGCGCTAAGCAAGCCGGCATCAAGTACCATTTTTGTGTCTTTTGGCATGTCTCGATCAGGGATTTAATTCTGATCGCCCGAACCATTGTCAATAATGATAATAATAAATAAGCAATAATTGTAAAAATCTTTTCCAGAGGCATATATGCATTACCCAGCCCCTCCGAAGCTTGCAGGATGTGAAAGAAAGTCAGTTTTTACTTGGAGTACATTTGGTTTCAATTCAGTGTTTTCTTTTTCGTGTCATACCAAGGTTACAGAGCCCAATATGCCCTACTCATAGCAGGGAGAAGTATTGACGGATTCAAGAGTATTAGTGTGAAGTGTAACGCAAACAGCTTTGTCCAGGTTTTGAACTTGGATCAATGATTTTATTTTCTTCCTCGTTAACCGTAATCCAAATAGCACCTAATTTGGAAAGAGGGCAGTATACGTGTTTTTCCTAATATTGTTTAAATAGTATCATTGCTGCCTTTCTATAAGGATTGCTTTAGAATGAAACAACCCACAACCGAGTCTGCTAGGACTGTAGATAATACCGATTGCATCTCTATAGAGTGGTAAGACCCCCACCCACAAAAGTGTCCTGATTTGTGACACTAAACCATCTCAGCCCAGTAATTTGGGGTGGTAGAATCCACCGAATGCATCTTAGTATAGGGGTAAGATCCCCCCAACAAGTGTCCTGATGTGACATTAAACAATCTGCTGATGAGGCTCCGGTGATACAGGAGATCTGGGGAATTCATTGCCATCACTCCCAGGTCCACTTTGGTCTGAAATAGTAGCATCTGAAAATGTCCCATCTATAGGTCAAATCGAACTGTTTCATATTTAAACTGAGTGCATATAAAGGGACGTGACTGATTGCATTTCACATAGCACTAATACCCTTGGGAAAGGTATGAATCCAAATATTCTCCCTCCAGATATGGGTAAATAGTAGGGTAGACTAGGTTCTTCAGCCTTGGTTAGGCAACTAGTCTAGGAGAAAGAAAACTCTGCACTCAAACCTATTAAACTCCGCTCAAAAATTGACCTTGTGTCATATCCTGTCCGAGCGGAGGGGTTGGAAAATATGATATAAATGGTTGATGAAAATTGACTTGTTTGAAATAGAAATGTGTAATCATTTAATTGTGCGTAAACAAATGTCTGATGTTGTTTGTGATACATAGCGATACTTGGAACCATTTAACTTTGTTGACTTATGTTCACAAATCAAATATATATAATATATATGAAAACAGGATTTTGCATTAAATAACCGACAATGATCGATAAGCCATAAAACGCCATCAAACACCAAACTGAATAACCCATGGAGGTTGATATATCATATTTACCACCCACTTCGTTTGGGAATGATATGACACAAGGTCAATTTTTAAGCGGAGTTTAACAGGTTTGAATTCAGAGTTTTCCTTCTCCTAGACTAGTTGCCTCACCAAGGCTGAAGAACCTAGTCTGCCCACCTATTTACCCATAGCTGGAGGGCGAATAATTGGATTCATACCTTTCCTAAGGGTATTAGTGCTATGTGAAATTCAATCAGTCTCGTCCAGGATTTGAACTCGTGTCGCCGTATCCAATTCCTGCGACGGTATTCGTGGCTTTGATTATCGTATTTCAGGGGTGTAAGAAAGAATCACTAAGAAAATCAATTTTTATGGGATGATTTCCGTTGGAATTAATAAATTTATTTTTAAAAATTGCTTAAGGCAGTTTTCGTTTTCTAATTTACTAATTAATTATATTAAGTTTATTTAGCGTAAGTTAGTATCGAACTTATTAACCATGCCTTGCTAATTAAGCTCGCCTCAAACAGCAGGGAGTAGTTGATTTCAGCTTAATCTCTTTGTCGATAGATGTGTTTTTACAGCCCGTGTATCTCTTATTCAGTCGTTTAAATCTCGTATGAGCTGTTCTCAAGATAAGAGAGGCCATTTTTATTACACATTTAAATATATATATATATATATATATATATATATAATGTGTACCCCTACGCACAAAGATATCAGTCGTGTGTATGTACGATTTTTAAAGTTTTCCTTTTAAGAATCACCCGCCCCCCTACTTACCCCCCCCAAAAAAAAATAAATAAATAAAAAAATAAAGGAAAAAATTTCACTGTTTCCAGGACGAACCAAAAGCACCACACTGTCTGGTACTTCATCTGCAGACCACCAAAAACCGACATACACTCCCCACCCCGATCCCCGCCCCCAGGCCCTTCTTCCCGACCCATCCAACCCGTGGTTACCCAGCTTCAAGTATTTATTTGGCGCTGTTTGTTGTCTGGGCCAGACGTGCTCATCTTTCCAGCCTAGTCACGTTGGCAGTGATTGATTCCATCAAGTCGTGAATGTCGCTTGCACCCAGTTTGCTTTCCCGCGCTTTCCATGGTGATTTTCTTTTTTTTATATAGTCAGCCATTTTTAATATCTTTTTGTACTTTTCTATTGTAGTTTTTTCTTTTCTTTTCAACTTTCCTGGCTCTTTCGATTTCTTATTTATTTTTCCAATCGTGATTATTAATATTCTTATTGCAGTGTACGATAAATTATCTTATAATTACCTTTATTTACAACAATAATTATACTTATTTGTATCTGCATGAAAGAAGGTGTAATTATATATATATATATATATAATAAGATAAATTTTCCCATGGAATACGTTATTTACTTAACTCTGCTTACCAATCATGCTTTAAACGAACTAAACGGTCCTTTTCTTTCGCGGTTTCAATTACCGCGTTTTCAGTTACGTTTTAATAAACATAAGAGTTTTTCTTCTAAACTAGTTTGCCCGCCAAGTTTTGGGAGCCTAGTCCGCCCTACTATTTATCCATAAATTATGGAGATAGGGAGAAAAAGATTCATGCCCTTTTCCAAGGGTATTAAAGAAAGGAAAGTAAGAGTCGTATCTATTTATTTAATCCTTTTTTTCCTTTTCCTTAGTCGTTTATTTGACAAAAGCTAAATAGACTGGTTTGCCCTACATTTTATCCTTACTAAAGGAGGAGAAGAAAAAATTAGACTCATGCCTTTCTCAAGGGCTTTAAATAGATGTAAGTGATCATATTATGAATTTACTCAATCTATTTTTCTTCTCCAATACCGATTGACGTACCAAGGCTAAAAAGCCCAGTCTGCCCAACGAGTTACTCATAGCTAGAAAAAAGCAAGAGTATTATGTATTTAGTTAACCCTTCCACGACGAGTAGGATACGACATAAGATCGATTTTAAAGGGAGTACAGGTGGTTTACATTCAGTAATTTCCTTCTCCTAGACCGGTTGCCGTACCATTGTTAATTAGCCCAATCTGCCCTACAACTTAGACTAGATGTATTGTGAAGAAATTGATTCATACCTCCCAAATGGGCATTAGCTCAAAGTGAAAGGAAATAAATATGAAGTGGAGTTGAACTACTGAGTTCATTTTCAAGGGGGGCCTGCGTGGCGTAATAGGTAGCATTAAGGAGGTGCTTATGGTGAAACGGTTATCGTCATCAGAAATGGACATAGTGACCCAAGTTGAAACCCTGGACGAGCCTTTTTGCATGCTTACATTAAACAGAGCACTTATACCCATGGGAAACATATGAATCCAACTATTTTCCTTCTAGCTATGGTTAAATAGTAGGGCAGACGAGGCTCTTTAATCTTGGTATGGAAACCTGCTTAGGAGAAGGAAAGCCTGATAAGCTCCTGCTCATGAGGAGTAAGAATATATTGGCTCTTCTAAACGGTATCTTAAAAAAATTCAAGAAAACAAAAACAAAAAAAAAGACAAAGTAACCCCCCCCAACAAAGACAACTCTTTTCTCCTGATGATCACCAAAGACGGAAATTCGCTGAGAACAATAAAATATAGCACGAAGGAAATATCCATATTTTTCCCGTTACTTTTGTTCCTCTTTATATATATTTATATAAGTTAACCGACCGTAGTCGAGTGAGACCCGAAGGTTATCTTTTCAATAACAACTGCAAGATGTAGGAGAGGAAGCAACTCCTTTCCCTGGATTGCTCCCCTTAACCTTGATCCGTACCTTATAGAGCTGAGTGTTAAGGAAGGAGGCATCAAGTATCATTGTTATAGATTTTTGTTACAACTCGATCTGGGATTGAACCCCAGCCTCCAGGACCAGTGGTGAACATTCTAATCCCTATGCTGATATATATATATATATATATATATATATATATATATATATATATATACGAGGTGGATACGAAAGGTTTCCGGACTTTTTTCGTATGGGCATTTACAATTGTCGTAGACTTGAAGATTCAGTATGTTATTGCTATACATCTTATGAGATGACTCATTTTTATGATTTCAGGTTCAAATCAACAGCTACAACAGGAATTGGAATACACCCTACTAAAGCCTGATTGTCACAGCTGGTGAATTTCAAAATTGCAATGTGGACGTGAGGACACTTTAGAAGAACGTAATGCAATAAAATTCTGTTTTAAACTTAGAAATATTACTACAGAAACGTATGGAATGCTTCAGACTGCTTTTGGAGCATTTTGCATGAATTGAGCATGAGTTTTTGAGTGGCATAAGAGATTCAAGGAAGGCAGGAAACCTGTGAGGGATGATGAGACGTGTGGGGGAGTAAGGAAGTCAATACACCAGAGTTGATTGGCCAAAGAGTTAGGGTTAGGGTTACAATATTGAGGATTTAAGGGAGTTCAGGAAGAGATTCCGTCGGAAGAGGCAAGCACTCTTGAAATCGGGTCAGTGGCATATCCACCAGGACAACCACCAATCAACAACTCCATCCTTGTCACAGACTATTTGACCAAGATGGGCATCAAGACATTTCCTCATCCTCCCTATAGTCAAGACCTTGCTCCCTGTGACGATTTGTTTATTCCCTAAGCTCAGAGGCTTTCGTTATGAGACAATTGAGGAGATGAAAGAGGCTATGACGAAGGTCATTGACACGCTCACACAAGAGGACTTCCATGGGGTCTTCCAGAAATTGTTGGAACGGTGCAACAAGTGCATTGCAATCGGTAGAAATTACTTCGAATGGGACTAGAGTTTCACGTGTGTACTATCAATAAAATTGCCCATACGAAAAAAGTTTGGAAACTTATCGAATGCACCTAGTATTTATGAGCAATAATGTTTATTGTAACTATTCTAATCAATTGTTAATTAATGATTATTTGTTTTTCCACGGTTATGTGGTTGCAAGTATTCCAACACCAACAACCTTGGCCCAGTTGTCTGGGGCTACAGAATACACCGACTTTACTGCAGAGAGGTAAGACTCCCTCAGCGAACGTCTTGTGGCCCAGACGCCCTGAGGCTACAGAATACACCGACTGCTTCTCTGCAGAGATGTAAGACTCCCTCAACTAGTGTACTGTGGTTCTGTCGCCTGGGGCATGAGCCGAGGCTCGAACCCTGCTAGTCATCGGCTCACTTAGTGCAATGTGAGTCTGATGAGCCTAGCTAGACATGGACCCAAATTTGGATCCAGGTACGTATGCCTGATTATAGCTTAGACTGGACAGCGAGGTTCAGTGCAAAACAAGGGTGACAAAGATGTCTATGATGCAACTCGCTCACCCGAAGGTGGCCCAGGCTGTACAGAAAGGTAAGTGTCCCTCGACGAGTGTCCTGTGGCGAAACCGCCTGGGGCTATAAAATACACCGACAGCTTCTGTAGTGAGGGGCAAATCTTCCCCCACCAACGAGTGTCCTAGATATGACACTAAACAATCTGATGGTGAGGTTCCGGCAATGCTGAAGCTTTGGGGAATGCGGAGTACCCTCTTTATTACCATCGCTCCCAGGTACACTCCGGCTCGGAGTTGTAGCACCTGATAGGGTCCTATCTATGGGTTAAATAGAACTAAACTGAATACTCATGCTAAACTTAATTGTTTGACTAAACTGAATTGCTTGAAGTAGAAATGTCATTGACAATTAAACCGTAGTTATATTTAAACAGCGTACTTATGCTAAACTGAATTTTTTGAAATGGAACTATTTTTTGACAACGAAACCGTATTTACACTAAACTGAATTGTTTAATATAGAACTATTTTGACATTTAACAGTGTAAACAAAATCTGTACTAATACTAAACTGAATTAGCTGAATTAGAACTGCTTGACGAAACTGAATAGCTTGAAATAGAAATATTTTTCATAATTAAACTGTGCTTATATTTAAACTGCGTACCTATGCTAAAGTGAATTGTTTGAAATAGAACTGATTATTTACATAAAAACGGATTTGGTTGATATGCTATAAAACCAAACCAACCAATCTGCATTACCACTAAAACTCTAACATTAATTGAGCCTCACCATCAAATGATTTGCAGACAGTTATATGGTATCAATTGGTTTAATTCGAACCACTGATGGGACTCCAACAAGTGCTCCCTCAACGGCTCAAAATGGTCCAGGGAGTAATTCTCATGAAGAGATACTTCACAGCTCAAGAATTCAATTGGAAGCTCATTGATGGATACAGTTAAGGATGCCATTTCCGTCGGGGTCTCTTACGTCTCAGTGGACGTTGCAATCATGTGTATTGTCTGGCGCACCGACAAAACGGATGATGGCTGTTAATCCAGTTATTGACTTTTTTGAAACTTTCTGACCTTTCGTCTTCTAAGTTAGTCTCGTACAGGGAAAAAGATCGTCAGAAACCCGACATGAGGTTTAGGCTTTTTTTTTTTTTTACTTCGTAATTACACCGACAACTAGCAACGTACTAAACTGAACAATCTCAACATTTATATCAAGAAATTCGAATGATTAATGATTCGTAAGATGAACTCACTTCAAAGAGATAAATATTGCGTTCAAGTAATGATGTCTATTTTTTTTTTTAATTTCTTTTCTCTATTTTTTTTCCTTTCTTACATTCCGAGATGTTGTTGTGGCTGTTTTTGTTTTTGTTGTTGTTAAATATTAGTAGTTGTGTAAACGAATAGTGGGTGCAACATCATTGACCGATAAGTCTTTATGTTCTTCGCTTTGCTTTCTTTGTTTAATGGCATATCAACCTTTGTAGGTTATTTAATGCCGAAGCCATTCTCCTAGAAGAACAGTTGTGGTACTATTTAACCTATAACTGACACTAAATAATCTGATGAAGAGGCTCCTCTAATGGTGGAGCATTGGGGAATTTGGTGTAGCCCTTTAAGTCTACTCTGACCCGGAGTGGTAGTACCTGATAGGGTCCTATCTATGAGTTGAATAGAACTAAACAGTGTACTTATGCTAAACTGAAGAGTTTGAAACTTCTTGAAACTCCAAAAGATATGATTAAGCGTTAAATGACCCGAAAGGGTTGATAGGCCTTAAACAAAACCAACCTACCAATCAGTCTAATTCGGACCCTGGTATATCAACATTTGTAGATTATTCAAGGCCAAAGCTTGGTCATATATATATATATATATATATATATATATATATATATATATATATATATCCATTGACTGGGGCTGTAGAATACACCGACTGCACCTCTGCAGTGGGGTAAGACCCCGCCAACGAGTGTCCTGGATATGGTACTAAACAATCTGATGGTGAGATTCCAGTGATTCTTGGGGTTTGGGGAATGCAGAGCACCCCTTCATTGTCATTGCTCCCTGGTCCTCTCTGGTTCGGAATTGTAGCACCTAGGGCCCTATCTATGGGTTAAATGGAATCAAACTGCATACTTATACTGAACTGATTTGTTTGAATGAGAACTGTTTGACTGAACTGAATAGCTTGAAATAGAAATGTTTTGACAATTAAACTGGGTACTTAAATCTAAACTGCGTACTTATGCTAAACTGAATTATTTGAAATAGAACTGTACTTACGCTAAATTGAATTGTTTAATATAAAACTCTTTTGACATTTAACTCAGTGTAAACAAAATCTATACTTATTCTAAACTGAATTGTATTGAATTAGAACTGTTTGATTAAACTGAATTGCTTGAAACAGAACTGGTTTTAACATTGAAACTGTACGCATGCTAAACTGAATTGTTTAAATAGAACTGTTTTCACATTTATTTGTGATTGGAGAAAATCTCTACGAAATGTTTTTGACAATTAAATTGTGTACTTATGCTAAACCGAATTTTTTGAAACAGAACTATTTGCATAAAAATGGATTTGGCGTTAAATAGTCAACAAAAGTTGATATTCCATAAAAACCAAACCAACCAACCAACCCTCCGTACGAGCAGGACATAAGGTCTATTTTAAACGGAGTATAACTGGTTTGAATTCATGGTTTTCCTTCTTCTAGACTAGTTGCCATACCAACTTTAAAGAGTCCAGTATGCCCTACTATTCACCCATAGCTGGAAGGAGAATAATTGGATTCATACCTTTCCACATGCGTATAATGAAAAATATAAACAGTCTCGAGCAGGGTTTGAACTCGGCTCAAATATATAAGAAGTACCCAGTCAACTAGGTGTGGTTGTAGGATACACCAACTGCATTCTCTGTATAGGGGTAAAACTCCTTCCAACGAGTGTTCTGGACTCGTGTCATATTAAACAATATGATGGTCAGGCTCCAGTATGGGAGCATTGGGGATATTGCTATTGCTCTCAGGTCCACTCTGACCTGGAGTGTTTACAACTGATAGGGCCCTATCTCTGGCTCAAATAGAACTGCTTGACATTTAAATTGTGTGCGAACAAACGGCTTATGTTTGATTGAGTATTTAGGAATAGATTTTTTGACCATTTTTGAACATTAAATTGTTGGAAATAGAACTGTTTGATCATTTAACTGTGTAAAACCATTTATCTGGATGCAAACAAATGAGTAATGTTGATTAGAACCATTAGTATTAAACAACGATACTTGTATCCACTTCAGTGTGTTTAATTAAATGGTTCATAGTAAATAGAATTATTTGTATTTAGTATATTAATACTTGAAACCATTTAATTGTATGCAAGAAAAATGAGCCCAAGCTCGTTTGAAAACATCATCAATATATTCAATATATATGTATAAAGAGAATTTAGCTTTATATAACCTTTAATAGTTGATATGCCATAAACCCAACGAAATCAATCGAAGTTGAAACTAACTAAATATGTACAAAAATGAGCTCAGATTCGTTTAAAAATAATATCAATAAAATGCGTTTACCCATCATATATATTCAAGATATAAATAAACAGGATTTGGCATTAAATAACATACAATGGTTGATATGCCATAAAACCCAACCCAACAAAATCGTATATATTTAATATATATTTTTTAAAACAGAATTTTATTGCATTACGTTCTTCTAAAGTGTCCCCACGTCCAGATTGCATTTTTGAAATTCACCAGCTGTGACAATCAGGCTTTAGTAGGGTGTATTCCAATTACTGCTGTAGCTGTTCATTTGAACTTGAAATCATGAAAATTGATCAGTCGTCTCATAAGATGTATAGCAATAACATACTGAATTCTCAAGAGTCTACACCAATTTTAAATATCTGTAAAAAAAAGTCTGGAAACTTATTTTAGACAAGTCAGTGCTCATTTGTTTGCACACAGTTAAATGGTTTCATGCATTGCTTATTAACATTATAATTTGATTTAGTATTAAATATTTGTTGGCACACAGCCAAATTGATTCAAGTACTCCTATCTAATATGAATAATTCTGTTTTGTATTGATGATTCATTTGCGGACAGTTAAATGTTTAAAGTATTGCCATGAACTCTAAAAATTCAAAAAGTCATTTATTTGTAAACAGTTTAACAATTCTATTTGACATTGAGATGGAGTCTTAACAAGTATTACCCAACGGATCCGAGTAAACCTGGGAGTAATGGAAATGAAGGAGTATTCCAAATTCCCCAGAGATCCAGTACTGGAGCTTCACCATCAGAGGGTTTAGTGTGCGATCCAGAACACTTAATGGGGGAGAGTGGTCTTACCCCCTTGCAGAGATGCAGTCGGCGTATTCCACTGTTTCAGCTGTTGAAGACTGAAGGATACTGATAAACCATTCATAACGAAATCTGTTATATGCAGATTTTAGCGTATCCGAAAATGAAGTTCAGAGCGAGGCAGACACTAAAAATTATCATTCGGTTTTTAAATTCACTCAAGAATTGTTTTATTTTTCAGAATGTTTTAAGTACGTTGTTCGAATAAAAATCTAAATACTGCGTGAGACGTATTTCGAGAATTCAGTTTTCAAATTCAGCAGTTTGAAAATCGTCGTCAATCAGAAGGAAAGTATTTTATTATCAACTTTCTTTATTTTTCTTTTGTTTTACAGGCAATAGTGAAATAGGAAAATGGTGATGATACCAATTGCAAATAGAGCCTTTGGAACAGTTCTCAAGCACTTGAGGAAAAAAAGACTGAAATTATTGGGTACAAGGGGAAGAATCGAGACCATCCAGATCACAATATTATTAGGATACTTGGTGTCATGGTGATTAACTTTTCAACACGTTATCTACTTTATATGGTCAAAGAAAAATTAAAGATTTAGTTTGGCTCACAAAGTAGACTTATAGTGGAGAATCTGACATTGTATTTATACTGCCAATCTAGCTTTTGACAAAAAATTTGAAAGTTAGGATTATCAAAGATAGCATTGGATAAAATTTTTGTTGAAGTTTCCATTTTCCAATGACATCAAACTTTGTTTTTTTTGATAACTTTTCATCAAAATATCTATCTATCTATCTATCTATCTATCTATCTATACGAGTAATAAATGACTTAATCTAACGAATAACCCTATTAATTTTAGTCACAAAACGATGTTTTTTTTAAAATATTGCATGTAAAAAATAGCCTAAAACTTTTGGCTATGTTATCCTCCAAAAAAACCCTTCAAGATCCAATTATATGAAGTTCATGAAACCTTCCCTACTTGAACAGCAATACAGTACCCAGTCGGTTGGGGCTGTAGAATACACCGACTGCTTCTCTGCAGAGGGGTAACCCCCCCTCACTACGAGTAATAGTAGTTTAAATTTCTCAGACGAAGCTTGACGATTTTTTTTTCTTTAAAAAAAATCTGAAAATGAGCACAGGTCAAAAATCATACATAATTGTAGTAATCTTAGTCAAGTAAGAACATTACGTTTATAAGTCCAAAAATCCACTCTGAATTGTCCATAGCGTAACGGTTATAGGTGTTGGTTCCCTAAGGAGACAATCATCTGCAGGTTTCAGGTTGAATCCTGACTGCAGGCGAGTAACAATACAGGTATACTTAACACGTGTACCCGGTTATGGCTAACGGAATCAGAACAGGCGATGCCCGTGGATTCAATAGCGGATGTAGTTCGAAGTTCCGTGTAGGTTCCCGAATTCGACAAACACCTTAAGAAGGCCGAAGAACATATCGGCCGAAATGTTGTAGAAATAGCAATAACAATAAAGATGAAGACAATAGTTCGAAAACCCTTAATGTTAACCCCGCCCCGTTAGGCGTGTCCTGTCATGACACTAAACAATCTGATGGTGAGATTGCAGTAATGCTGGAGTTTAGGTAATGCAGAGTACCTCATCATTGCCAACACTCCCAGGTCCACTCTGGCCCGGAATGGTATCACCTGATAGGGCACTATCTATGGGTTACATAGAATTAACTACTTACTTATACTAAACTGAACTGTTTGAATTAGAACTGATTGACTAAACTGAATAGCTTGAAATAGAAATGTTTTTGACAATTAAACTGTACTTTCATTTAAACTGCGTTCTTATGCTAAACTGAATAGTTTGAAATTGAACTGAAGAGGGGTAAGACTCCCCCCAACGAGTGTCCTGGATATGACACTAAACAATCTCATGGTGAGTTTTCAGCAATGCTGAAGCTTTGGGGAATGCGGAGTACCCCTTCATTACCATCGCTCCCCAGTTTCACTCTTGCCTGGAGTGGTAGCACCTGATAGGGTCCTATCTATGGGTTAAATGGAACTAAACTGAATACTTATGCTAAACTTAATAATTTGACTAAACTGAATAGCTTGAAATAGAAGTGTCATTGACAATTAAACTGAAATATTTGAAATGGAACTGTTTTTTGATAATGAAACTGTATTTACACTAAACTGCATTGTTTAATATAGAACTATTTTGACATTTAACAGTGTAAACAAAAT
>OY757944.1:56609006-56614006 GCA_963585895.1 Sepioteuthis lessoniana | reverse complement strand
AGAGAGAGAGAGATGCCCGTGGTGTAATATTATTAGGTATAATTCATTAGCAAACACCAAGGCATGGAAATTAAATCTTTTATCAAAAATATGAATATAAAATAGACTGAAAATCAGTAATATATATATATATATATATAATATATATATATATACATATATATATATATATATATATATACGCATACACACACACACATACATATGTATATGTATATGTATTTGGAAGAAAATAATGGATAGTAATCCGACAGCTTGTGAAGAAAAATTAACAAGTAATCCAAGTAGAAAGGGTTAAAATAAAATCTCCCCTTTCTACTTGGATTACTTGATGTCAATTTTTCTTCATATATATATATATATATATATATATATATATATATATATATATATATATATAAATTTGAGAAAGAAGGAAAAACCTCCTCATTGAAGCAAAACTCTGGACGAAAGCAAAGGCTGTCTGATAGAGCCTGTCAGACTATTACGCGGGTTTTTAGGAAGGGTCACAAGAATACAGCTCGGAAAATTGAAGCAGAGCTCAAAACCCCAGTTTCCTTAAAAACTGTAAGAAGTGGGCTGTACACAGGTGGATTCCTTGGGAGAACTGTCATCAGAAAATTATATTAAAATAAATTTAGAATTCTACGTTTGCGTTATTTTGTCCGACCCATGTATTTCATGTTATGAACGACCCTTTGTTTTTAAGACGAAAAATTGTGTTTAAAACATCGTTCATTACATAAATATTCACTGTACCTTATACTTTTAAAGTGGTGTAATGGTTAAAGCGATGGACTGCGGAATCGTAGTAAGCGAGTTCGAATTCCTGTCGTGCTATTACCTTCACTTTCGGGCAAATACCCTTGGGAAAGGTATGAACCCCCTTATCCTTTCAGTTATGGATTAAATAGTAATAGGTACCCGTGGTGTAATGGTTATCGTCGTAGGAATTGGACACAGCAACACGTGTTCAAATCGTGGACGAGACTGATTGCATTTCACATAGCGCTAATACCCTTGGGAAAGGTATGAATCCAATTATTCTCCCTCCAGCTATGGGTAAATTGTAGGACAGACTGAGCTCTTCAGCCTTGGTAAGGCAACTAGTCTAGGAGAAGGAAAACTCTGAATTCAAACCTGTTAAACTCCGCTTAAAAATTGACCTTGCGTCATATCCAGCGCGAGTGGAAGGGTTGGTAAATAAAGAAAAAATCAAAGAATCGGTTAACATATAGTAAAACGAGGGAACCCCATAGTCTTGTGGCAAACGTGCAAGACTTTGACATCCTAGTAAGCGAGTTCGAACTTCTGTTACTCAAGTGCGTTCGCTTTCCAACTAAAGGTATAAAGCTCCTTAGCTTTAAATAATTCTCCTACTGTTCTTCAACAAGGATGGCTTATGCATTAAATAAACCACGAAGCTTGATATGCCATTTAGCAAATAGACCATTGAGCTAACCTGTTAGAAGTATAGCGGAGAGCATATATAATCAATAAAACCCTTTCGTCAAAACTTTGAAAGTTTTCTTACTTTCAAAAACTAATACGTTTATAGCATGCTGTGGATTTCTATTCATGACAAGTAGAAGGTTTGCTGCCTTAATTTAAGTACAGCTAGAACAATTGCACTTGAATTCAGCGATGATAGACAGACAAAAATGATATATGGCGAATTATCGTACAAAAGATTTCAAAACAAAATCATATGCGCATAAAAAGCAGAAAATTGCTCAATAATAACCGGCGCAACTTAAAATGAAAATTCTCAGACATGCGCAGAAGAAACTCTGCAAGTTTACCCGACATAAAATGCCAAAGGCGAACGATTCGTCACTGGAATGATAATGGCGTTCACTGATATTTGGGGGAGGAAGTTTTTCGCTTCTTAGAACAATGGGATCTCATAGTGCTGTTTCGCGTCGATTACGCTTGACCCCAGGGCTTTGGGTGCGAGAGATTGTTCACGTTGCTAAGATGACAGACAGAACTAAGTGGGTGGGAATGCCATGTTATTGATTGGACGAGGAAGTAAAACTGTTTAAAATAGCCCGGAAGAATGTCGACGTCAGAATATCGAAAAAAAAAAAAAAAAAAAAGAAAAGGAAAAAGAAATAGAAAAGAGAAAGTGAAATACGAATCCTTATATTCGTACCTATGAAAATAGCTGTATGATTATGCGCCCAGATAGAATATTGGTGAGACGGAGAGACAGATATATATATATATATATATATATATATATATATAGAGAGAGAGAGAGAGAGAGAGAGTGGACGTGTTGTACTTGTGTGTGTGTGTGAGAGAAAGAGAGAGAGAGAGAGTGAGAGAGAGAGAGTGTGTGTGTAGAGAGAGAGACAGAGACAGAGAGAGTACGTGTATGTATATGAGAGTGAGAGAGATAAAGAGAGAGAGAGAGACAGACAGACAGAGGGAAAGAGTGAACATACGAGTACATGTGTGTGTGAGAGAGAGAGAATGAGTGAACATGCGTGTATATGTGAGAGAGAGTAGGTGTGTGAGTATGTAGATAGACAGAGAGTGAGAGAGAGAGAGAGAGAGAGAGAGAGAGAGAGTACATGTTTGTATGTGAGAGAGAGAGAGAAAGTGAGAATGTATATCTATGTGAGAGAGAATGCATGCACATTCAGAGAGAATTAAAGCCCGTATATGCGTGTTTGTGTTCGCATGTGTGTGTGTGTGTGTGTGTGTGTGTATGTGAGAGAGAGAGAGAGAGAGAGAGAGAGAGAGAGAGAGAGAGAGTGAGAGAGAGTACAATTGTGTGCATGTAAATGTTTTTTTTATAACTGATGAGCTGTCTGGTATAACGGTGAGATGATTTGATAAAAATACATTCTAATATTTTGTTGAACGGATATATATTCACAAGATTGGATAGAGATTAACATATTTAGAGAAGGGGATTTGATACAAATCAAAGAGGGTAATGAATATGAAGGAATGGAAAGAGGGTGACAGTTATGAAGACACTGAAAGAGGGTGATTGATATGGAACAAATGTAAAGAGGGTAATAAATATGAAGGAATGGAAAGAGGGTGACAGATATGGGTGGATTTCGAAAGGCCGGTTAACATCAACAGACTAAGAAAGGTTGATATCTTCAAACGAAGAGAGATAGAGAGAGATAGAGAGGTTGAAAAGAGAGGTTGAAAAGAGTGAAAGACAGAGAAAGAAGGGAGGCAGAGAGAGAGAGAGAGAGAGAGAGAGAGAGAGAGAGAGAGAGAGAGAGAGAGAGAGAGAGAGTTAGAAATAGATGGAGGAAAAGAGAGGGTAAGAGAGTTTTTATGTGTTTTTATGCATACTTAAATTAGGCTGAAAGAAGAAGAAGAAGAAGAAGAAGAAGAAGAAGAGGAGATAAAGAGTGAGAAAAGATGAAGAAAGAGCGTGAGAGATAGATAGATAGATAGATAGAGAGAGAGAGAGAGAGAGAGAGAGA
This sequence comes from Sepioteuthis lessoniana, assembly GCA_963585895.1. Classification (NCBI taxonomy): domain Eukaryota; kingdom Metazoa; phylum Mollusca; class Cephalopoda; order Myopsida; family Loliginidae; genus Sepioteuthis; species Sepioteuthis lessoniana. The sequence continues at coordinate 56,610,548 of OY757944.1, read as the reverse complement.
GAGTGTGTGTGTTTTAGTCTAACAGGATATCATAAACTACTATATATCAATATTTCTGTTTTTCTATCTGTATAATACCCATAGACAAGCTTAAAAGTTTTTATATGATAATTCTTTTCTTAACCAAAGATATCAGGATTATATATATATATATATATATATATATATATGAAAGCACTCATCTATCTATCCAAACGCTCAGCATTTTCCATGGTTTGTCACAAGTTAAATCTTTAAATGTTGTATAGATGCTTTGAATTCAAAGTTTTCCTTCTCCTATACAGCTGGTCGTATCAATGTAAATGTCCCATTCTGCCCCATCATTTATCAACAGCTGGAAAGAGTAGAGAAGGATTAATTCATTTTTCTGAGGCCATTAATTTCAATTTAAACGCAAAAAGCCACGACCTAGGATTTTCTCTCTCCCTCTCTCTCTCTCTCTCTCTCTCTCTCTCTCTCTCTCGTCTCTCTCTCTCTTCTATATATAATATATATGTATATATAATACTTGGAGGCGCTTGTGATGTAATAATTATTGGCAAAGGGAATGGATATGATGCCTAAAATTCAAATCCCGGACAAAGCTGTTTGCATTTCACTCAGAGCTAATACCCTTGGAAGATGTATGAATCCAACTATTCTCCCTTCAGCTAACGGTAAATAAAAGGGCAGACGGGGCTCTGTACCCACGGCATAAAAACTGGTTATGGAGAAGGAAGACTCTGAATTCAAACCTGTTAAACTCCAATGAAAAAGTGACATTGTGTCTTCGGGGTGCTGGGTATATATATATGACATAGCGCTTCGGGCAAATACACCTGCCTTGGCCGAATCCCTGCTGCATAGTCTGGAACGGGCGGCAGGTGGCATAAGCTTCCATGTCAACGCAGACAAAACAGAGTTCTTGTGCTTTAAAGAGGTGACATCTCTACACTAAATGGAAGATCTCTCAATCTTGTGAACAAGTTCACCAATCTCGGAAGCAGCGTCTCATCTACGAAAATGTTATTAATACGCGACTGGCAAAGGCAAAGAAAGCTATTGATAGGTTATCGATCATATTGAAGTCAGACCTATCAGATTCAATATAGCGGAGTTTTTTTCCAAGCAGTGGTTGTGTCAATACTGCTCTATGGATGCACCACCTGGACGCTGACCAAGCGTATGGAGAGAAAACTCGAGGACAATTGCACAAGAATGGTGCGAGCAATATTAAAGAGATCCTGGAGGCAGCATCCCACTAGGCAGCTGTACGGACATCTACCACCTATCTCGAAAACCATCCAAACTAGATAAGCAAGACATGTGAGACACTGCTGGAAAAAATAAGGGTGAACTCATGAGCGATGTACTCCTGTGGACTCCTTCAAACGGACGATCAAAGCTAGGGAGACCTATCAACAACCTATCAACAACAGCTCTGCACCAATACAAGATGATGACGCCAAGATGATATATATATATATATATATATATATATAATGTAGTTGTACTTTTAAACAATAAAATATTGTTTTGGTCCAACCCTTCTTCGGTCAGAAT
>OY757944.1:56424006-56604006 GCA_963585895.1 Sepioteuthis lessoniana | reverse complement strand
CAATGAAATATAACTGCTTATTTGTATAAGAATGGATTTGGCATTAAATAACCTACAAAGGTTGATATGCCATAAAACCCAAACAACCAACAAACGAACTGTGCATACAATAGAATATATTCTCATTGAATGCATTGATACGGCCCCTACAAGAAAAACATTTTACAACACAACCTCTATGAAAGAACAATTAAAAAAAACTAAAGCTGACGCTAAAAAGGCTTTCCTAAAAGCGGTGGGCCTATATGGAAAAATTTAAAGACCTGTTCAATAAAAAATATAAACAACACCAAAGTATATATTAAAGATAAAACGGTATCTGGAAATGGACTGAAATGATTCTCACAGAAATGGACACCGTGAGTAAATATTTCAAGATAAGATCTTGAAACGTACAAACGTTTATCAAACTGATTTCATTCAGCTTTAAATAAGCCGAAAAGGGTTGATACGCCGTAAAACAAAACGATCAACAAACCAATCGCTCTTTACCCTATATTTATGAAAGTTTTTCAATCTTTTCTCACCTTCGCTTTATTTTTCAATCTCTTGCAACGTTTTAGTAATGTTGTATTTTGACCTTTTGACTCGGCCAAAAATGCCATTCCAAGGTGATGCACCGGAAGGAAGTGACACATTCTAATGGCAGTTATGAGAGGAAATCGCGTGGGCGTAAATTGGCTGATGAAATGGGACGAGCTAAAAAATTCCCATGGTACACTCATAGATTGATGCACCGGAAGAGAGTGACCTCTGAACTGCATGACGGTTATTTCCGCTTGATGACGATTAAACATTCGATTTCAAAGATCGAGTGGGCCTCGAACGATTATATAACTCAGTTGAGTTCGACGAGCCAGTCGAGTTGAAGATCGGACGGAATTATAGACGAGATGTGGTAGGGAAAGCCACATCAGGCCGAAGGGGCCTTTGGACCCTGATGAGTTGAGGTCCGGAGAAGATGCTGATAAGATGCCGTAAAGAAAGCCATCACCCAGCAGAGTGGCCTCCGGGCCTCCGTTTGAGCAGCCCTGGAGAACGAGAAAGACACAATGCTGACGGCCATAAGTTTTGGGGTCAAAATATTGCAGTTATGTTCGATCTCCAGCTCCCTCTCACACGCAAACCTTGAACAACCCTTTCGAACCCTTGCAATAAAGTGAGAGGTAAATATTTTTATGAAGAAGTCTTCCTGCGTCTGTCTTTATCATTGCGTCTGTTTATTATCATGTTGTTATGATGCTGTAGATGAGCATATAACAGTAATATCTTGAGTTGCGTGTGTCCTGGTGGTGTAATGGTTAAAGCGCACGACTGCGGATTCGTTCTAAATAAGTTTTCTATTACTTTCACTTTCGGACAAATACCATTGGGAAAGTTATGAACCCCCTTATCCTCCCAGCCATGAGTTAAATCGTACCCTTATTGTTTTTCTAAAAGGGTAGATTTAGCATTAAATGACCCAGGAAGGTTGATATGCCATTAAACAACAAACCAAACCATCTTGAATGTTTACAAATAATTACAAGATACGTCTCTGTTAATCAGATCGAAGAAGTCTTTTTATTTCAGACTGTTTTCAATCCTAGTCGTCCGCTACAAACACGAGGGAGAGATTAAAAAAAACTTGTAAGGATCTATGAACGAATCTCGCTTGTTGCTACAAAGAGACACCCACACCCACCCTGATAAGAACCAATGTCTAACCTAAGTTGTCGCTTTGGGTTTCAAATCTCATCTGCCTTTTAATGAATTTAAAATTATCTTGTCTTATATAATCTATTAATTATCTCATTCAGCTAATGTTATAAAGACACGTCATCTTCTTAATTATTACATCATCCGATCATGAATCATTGCATGTGTCTTAAATTTTTATTTCTTACGGCAGCTGACAAGTGTTTGATTTGTTTATATTCAACATCCCGTCTAGAACTATTTTGACATGGCTCATTCAGCACACGGGAAGCCTATGACTTTATGTGACGAAGTACACTTACTCTCAAAGATTTGTAACCAGTTCACAACCTCACCAAACTAAATCACAAAATAATTGTTATAATGAATTATCAATAAATTAATTAATATAATTAATTACCACTCAAATTATTTTACACTTTTTCTTGTTCACGTTTTCCTTATGTCTCTTTCTTTGTTTTTTTGTTTTTTATTTGTATTTCATTCGTCAATTTCTTTCCAGTGTTTTCTTCTCTCCAAGATCAATTATCAAAGACTGGCAGAGAGTTGCGGAAATACTTACCGAATGCCAATCATTGGAAAAAGAACCGGAAACCCGCCAAAAATTTCAACTTAAATCTTTTCGTTGTGACAGACATCAACGGTCATTTTCTGTTTTATAAATCAAGGGAGAAAACACACACACACACATACACACACACATGCACACACATATTACCATTGTCGACGGGTCCGAATTAAGAAACAATTAAATCAATGTCTTCGTTTTTGCTTGGCAACGTCCTTATAAACAAACGCTCGAACGTCTGCTTTGATACAAATATCTTTAATACAATTTTAGTCATGGCTAAATGAATTCAGGAATTGTTTTATTTTGGTCTGTTCTTCCTTGAGTATGCTTAAGTCTGATCGGACATGATGGAAAAATAAATCTGTGTATTTATTTACGTTAATCTACAAAGGAAGTCGACATATTATGTTGGTATCAAATAGCCGGTGATAAAGTTGGGAACGTCATTATGTCGGCAAATCTTGCCTTTTCGAAGACAATTTAACACAATTAATGCCCAGACAAAGATTGCAGTTTGTGTACGTAAGTTTCTAGAGAACAAAAACACCTATTAAGTGTCTATATGCTGCTAGGTACTTATATCTATCTATCTATCTAGCTATCCTGTAGGTTCATTTTTACCATCTCTTTTTATCTGGCTGTTAAGCTAATTTTTTCCAACTCTCCAAATCTCTCTCTTTATCCCAGAATGTTATTTGGTATCTATCTATCTATCTATCTATCGATTTTATTGGTTCATTTTACCCTCTGTCTTTATCTGGCTGCTAAACTAAATTTTCTCATCTCTCCAAATCTCTCTCTCTCTCTCTCTCTCTCTCTCTCTCTCTCTCTCTCTCCCAGTATTCTAATTACTATCTATAAATCTATCTATCTCAGTCTGTTCATATTTTGCTGGTTTCAATAGCAGTGTGTTCTGGGAGATCTCTGTCCTTTCGCTGATCTTTTCAGGTTCCAAAAGATATTTTCCAGTGTCCTACCTACGACTAGTTTCACTTTCACTTTTATAAGCCACACTTTCTGGTATTTATCAATCATTCGCTTTCCTTTAATTTCATTCTGTGATTTGGCGGAATGGTGGGATCAACTAGCTCACATTTTCTTCTCTCTTTGTTAACTAAAACTAAATCATATGCTCTAACGGATTAAGGAAATTAATATTATTCTCTCCGCGATGTGGGGGGTCCTTGTGGTGTAATGGTTAAAGCAATGGACTGCGGAATCGTAGTGAGCGAGTTCGAATTCCAGTCGCGCTATTACGTTCACTTTCGGGCAAATACCCTTGTGAAAGGTATAAACCCCCTTATCCTCCCAGCTATGGGTTAAATAGTACCACTACTGTTCTTCTTGGAGAATGGCTTTGGCTTTAAATATCCTACAAAGGTTGATATGCCATTGAAGAAAGGAACCAAATCATCTCCGCGATGTTTTCACACCAGAATTACCTGGTGATTTTTATAACGAGTATCTTTAAGTGTCCAGGACTTTTCTGAGTATTCTAACCGGTCTTAACAACGCTTCTGATTTCCAATTCGTTGTCTTGTTTCCTATCCATTGGAGACCGTTTCAAGTGCGCCAAAAACAATCGGTATCACCGTCACTATCATGTTACATAGCTTTTTCTGCTCTCTGGAAAGGTATTAACCTATCTTTTCGCCTTTATTTAATTTTTTCTCCCTATTTTTGTGGTCTGCCGCAACGGCAATAGCCAATAAATGGTGAGTTCTTTGTTTCTTGTTAACACAATGTCTAGTATTCTTTGGTGGATTAGAAATCCTTTCTTGCCATAAAATCTCAGAAAATTTTATACGTTTCATTATCTGGAAAAAATTTTGTTTTATCTATATACCATTTGATAGCATGGTCAAATTATAATTTGCACGATTCCCAGTGGATTACCTTTCCCACCCAGTCGCTTCTAATCTTCTACTCCTTTTCTGTTAGCTTGCTGCATTCGCTTGTTATGTTCAGTATTTTTAAAATCGGTATTTGCTTGATTGTAGCTCTTAATATATTTCTTCTAGTCTTTGCAATCCTTTTTTTTTCTTCAGTTTATCCATTCGACATATCTGTGAGGCTCTTTCTACTGCCATATCTTGCGCCCAAAATGTTTTATTTTCTTTACATCCACCCCTCTAGCGAGTATCCTGGATATGACACAAATGATGAGGTTTCAGTAAGGGTGGAGCTTTGGGAATGCGGAGTACCCCTCCATTTCCATCCCTCCAAGGTCCACTCTGCCCGGGGTGGTAGCACCTGATAGGGTCCTGTCTATGAGCTCAATAGAACTAAACTTTATGCAAAACTGAACTGCTTGAAATAGAATTGTTTTGACATGTAAACTGCTTACTTATGTTATACTGAATTTTTTTTAAATAGGACAGTTTGACTAAACTAAATAGCTTGAAATAGAAATGTTTTTGAAATTTTAACTGTGTACTCATGCTAAATTGAATTGTTTGAAACAGAGCTGATTATTTGTATAAAAATGGGTTTGGCATTACATAACTAAAAAAGGTTGATATGCCATAAATCCAGGCAACCAACCAACCAACTTTGTATCCGGTTCTTCATTTGTTCTTGTGATTTCTTTTGCAAAGTGTTAACGCCACTTTTCTTTTATACGTTTATTTCTTTCTCCCATTCAGTTTGATAGTTATTTTGACATGCCTCGTAAGATGCATGGGTGGTTTAACACGATGTTCCCCTGTTTCCTATGACAAACAAAACACGACTGAAATGTCAGGTGAAGTGCGTGAGAGGCATGCCAGAAGGAAGTGTGATCACGGTTTTTGTGGGCGTCTGGAAAATTATATCGCCACCGAAGATTTTCGATCTGAGGCGAGAACGAAAGAGCTGGCAGATGAGTCACTAGCCACAACGCTGCTCTGGGCACTGACCTTGGGCCTGACTACTCCTAGTTAAAAGGTAGATAAAGGCCTGAGCTTTTCAAGATTCGCGAAAGCAGAGTAGCAGGTGGAAATTAAGATGATAAATGCTTCGAGATAATGCCAAACTCTTGGAAGAAGAGAAGTGAGTGGAAACTAAACGGAATCTGGCCTTGATATGTGCTGTATACCTACGATCATCATAATAATATCAATCCAACGGTACAAACACATTTACAAATGCAAAACACAGGCGAAAACAGGCGGACTCTATTGTTCCGGTACGAACTGTTTATAAACTACTGACTTCGGTTCTTCGACACGCGGAGAGAAACACAATTCTTAAAAGTCTTTTGTAATCATACTATGCGAACCCCACCCCCAAGGTTCGGCACATCTCGTGGTGTTTAAGATCTCAATTCATCTCTCCGGATAGAGAACCAAAACCTTAACCGCTGCCGCAACGGTAGAAAACGTATGGAAGCAGAGAACTCAATTCTCTGCCTCCATGGTAGAAACTCAACTGTCTCCATGGTGCAATGTTAACTTTCAACTGAATCTTTTTCAAAATCCTGAAATTCTCCGGGCCATATCTTCCGGGCATGACATCATCCACACTCCAGCCCTATTTCCTATCTAGGGGTATATTATGACAATGGTGATTGTCATATCCTTTGCACGCGAGCGTAAAACTGTATCCAATGACTACGTCCTGAACTTAGAGACTCGAATATTTCAAAGCCTTCCCAAATTGATTGATAAAACATAACTAACGAAAAATGATAATATAAAAAAATCATTCCTTAATTATATAACATCTGGTCTTGTACACGAAAATATGAAGAGTGAAGAAAAAGACTCGATGAAGTCGAAAGCGGGTATGATCCCTGAAAAAAGAAGGTGGATTTCTTGAAAAGGGCTTAAAGTCGAGAAACATGTAGAAGCTAAGAGATAATGCCAGTTATGCTTTGAGGTGTCCATGTACCAGTCTCGCGAAAATATAACGAAGAAGTAGCTGTTCACTGAAGATTCGCATTTCACCCTTATGTGTATGCAAACTCGGCTATCTTCAACCCACTCTTCACTATCTCGTACTTTTCATAATAAAAGAAACAGATAACATTTTTATACATAAGAGTTTTTGTCTGTTTTTATTAGTATTCAACATTTCTCTCTCCTTTACCTTTTACTATATATATATATATATATATATATACACACACACTAACACACACACACACACATATATATATATATATATATATAATCAGTGTTATACTTGTTATGTTTGTTTATCTAATGACATATCAACCTTCTCGGGTAATTTAATGCCAAATCAATTCTTTTAGAAGGACACGAGTGATACTATTTAACTCATAGCTGGGGGTTAAGTGGGTTCATGCCTTTCCCAAGGGTATTTTTCCGAAAATAAACGTACTAGCACCATTGGTGTTCAAACTTGCTTACTACGGTTCCACAATCAAGTTCTTTAACCATTACATCCCTGGGACACTCCCTATAGTTGTTATAATTATACTGCTCATTCCGAGTTTTTCGAACCAGCGTTAGCCGGTGGTCTTTCATTGGAGTCCGAGTGACAGCAAGTCTACTCCAGGACTCTTCTCAGTATTCTGGCCGATTTTAGCCGTGTTGTAGTTTGGATGGTCTAGTCTAGTCCTATTTTCAATACTTTCAGTCCCATTTGGTGACCGTTCCGAGCGCACTAGTTACCAGTGATATTACCGTCGATTTCTTCTTCTTCTTCTTCTTCTTCTTCTTCTTCTTCTTCTTCTTCTTCTTCTTCTTCTTCTAATTTTTTACTCATTAGAGTTTTTCACATCAGCGACATCTGATGGTCTTTCACCGGAGTTTGAGCGACAGCAATTCTCCTCAAGTCTCCAGGATTCTTCTCAGTATTCTGGCCGTTCTCAACAATGCTGTAGTTTGGATGGTCTCCACTCGTCCTCCAACTTCCAAGTCCTCCAGTCACTTTTATTATTATTATTATTATTATTATTATTATTATTATTATTATTATTATTATTATTTACTCCTTTAGCGTTTTTCACATTAGTATTAGCTGATGGTTTTTCTCTGGAGTTTGAGTGGCAGCAATTCTCCTCAAGTCTCCAGGACTCTTCTCAGTATTCTGGCCGTTCTCAGTAATTCTGTCATTTGGATAGTCTCTACCCGTCCGCCAACTTCCAAGTCCTCCAGGCCTCTTAATAATCCTTTAGTTATTGTGCCAAAATATTGGCACAATCGATACTTTCATGTTCCATAGCTTTTTCAAATCTCTAGCAAGGTCGAGGTACTTATCCTTCTTTTCACATTCTTACAGTTTTATTCTGTGGTCAGCTGGGACAGCAAAGTCGACAATTTTGCAAATTCTCTTTTTTTTTTGTTAGTTATTATAAGGTCTGGTCTTCTGGCCGAGATTAGGTGATCCGTGTGAATGTCAAAGTGCCACTAGAGTTTATGTATGTTATATTATTATTATTATTATTATTATTATTATCTCTGCCTTCTCATATCTATCAATCAGCATCGTTTTTCATTGTAATGCAATTATCTTTTGTAATGCAATTATCTCTTCTGTGAGGGTATTTATTGAATATAATTGATTGTGCAGACTCACCTAATCTGTCCATCTCCCAGTGTATATTGTACCTAATTTGTACTTTTAATTGAAATTCATTAATGATTTTCAGTATTCGAAAATTCTCTATTCCATTTTTACAAGGAAATATGTGATGGTTATTAAATATATAATCTCCTAAAAAGATCTACGCAAAAAAGGGGTGTGTCCTGGATTACAGACTCGTTGTAAACAAGTTCGAACTTCAATTGTGTTATTACATTTACTTTCGGACAAATACCCTTGGGAAAGTTATAAACCCCCTTCACCGCCCATTTTTACGTTAAATAGTGCCACTACTTTCCTTCTAGATGGATTGATTTGGCCTTAAATAACCTACAAAGGTTTATATACCATTAAACAAAAAATAATTTTATCTCACTTCTTATGTATGTATGCATCATCGTCACTTATCAAAATATCTTTCTATCTATATAACTCTCTCGTTACGTATCGGTCAATTTAACTCATAATCTTTCTTACTGTCCACAGGTTCGATAAGATATCGTTAGAATCGAGTACTCATTTCCGGAATTCGACGACAACACTAAAAACATTGATGGGCTTTACAGAGAAAAAAATTCATATGAAGCAGACGACATTAGTAGACATTTTTTTTTCGTTGAATAAATGGAAGAGACCAAGTAAACAAGTGACTCAACCGTTGCTGTTAAAATAAATCAGAGTACATCAGTCTGTGGCGTTTAAAAAGAAATTTGCTTAAATTTGACGCATTGGAAAGAGTTATTAGATATCTATAAACCACCAAAGACAAAGTTGTGTCGTGAAGTCACTCAGAGTATAATGAAAAAGCTTTCAGGTGACAATGAAACGATTTATTTTTGAATTAAAAATATTCCGAACTTTCATTTTAAGAAAAAGTAAATATTATTACTTTATTTACAGTTTTCTTTTTTTACGGACATCTTACTTTGGAAAGAAACGATTAATGGAAGATAAAGTAATATATTTATTAAGAAAATAATAATAATTAAAAGACCAAATTCTAATTGCCTAGTACTTAATAAACTAAATTTACATTGCTTCGTACTTAACAAATCATATAGATCAATTGGTTTGTAGTTGAAATAAGAAAATTTTCATTGACATGGACTTCGCTATCGACATTAAGAATTTCGTCATCACTTCTTGTCGTTTTAGAATTTGTTCTTAAGACTGTAATTGGCGATTTAGGCAAATTTTCAAACGGTATAGTTTCCGCTTGGTTAACATAAAATAGAACAATGTACTCATCAGAATTTCTCTTTAAAATCTTGAATCGACAGAACCATACATATATAAGAAAAGTTTTACGAATAGAGATTTCTATTCTTTCTTTCCATCCCTCTTTCTCCCTCTTTATCAATCTATCTCTATTTATCTCTTAATTTTTACAGCATATATATATATATATATATATATATATATATATATATATATATATATATATATGTATATATATATATGTAATGGTTATCGTCGCAGGAATTGGACACGACGATACGAGTTCAAATCCTGGACGAGACTGATTGCATTTCACATAGCACTAATACCCTTGGGAAAGGTATGAATCCAATTATTCTCCCTCCAGCTATGGGTAAATAGTAGGACAGATTAGGTTCTTCAGCCTTGGTGAGGCAACTAGTCTAGGAGAAGGAAAACTCTGAATTCAAAACTGTTAAACTCCGCTTAAAAATTGACCTTGTGTCATATCCTGCCCGAGCGGAGGGGTTGGGTAAATATTATATATATATATATATATATATATATATATATATTATTTTCATACTTATTACAATAAACCTACCGGCTTATTAGCCGGTGGGTAGAGTGTTCACCAATGATACGGGAGACCTGGGTTCAATCCCAGGTCGCGTCATACCAAAGACTTAAAAATGTCACTTGATACCTCTTTGCTTAACACTCATCAACATAAGGTATGTATCAAGGGTAAAGTGGAACAATGCAGGGAAAGGAGTAGCGCCCTCCTTTACACCTCGGAGGTGAAAATGGAGCCTTCTGGTCGCCCTCGACTACGGTCGCAAACTTTACTACTTTCTACTATAAACCTGGCGGCATCTGGCCCCTATCTTGCGTTGGTCAGTCCAAGTCCACAGCCAGTCTTCCTTACTTAGACCTACTAAGTATTCTCAATACGTTACATTAATCCTTATCTTCAGTTTGGTGGACAGCTATCGATAACCTATCGTTCATATGGAAGTCAGACCTGAGCGATAAAATCAAACACAGTTTCTTCCAAGCAGCGGTCGTATCGATACTGCTATATGGATGCACTACTTGGACGCTAACAAAATGGCTGGAGGAAAAGCTAAACAGTAATTACACAAGAATTCTGCGAGCAATATTGAACAAGTCCTTGAGGCAACACTCCAAAAAGCACCAACTGTACGGCCACCTACCTCCCATCACGAAAACTATCCAAGCTAGATGAACCAGACATGCAGGACATTGCTGGAGAAGCAGGGACGAGCTCCTAAGTGATGTACTCCCATGGAGCCCCACATATGGCCTAGCAAAAGCAGGTCGGCCTGCTCGAACATACATACAGCAGCTCTGTGAGGATACGGAATGTAGCCCTGAAGATCTGCCTCAGGCGATGAACGATAGGATAGATGAAAGATGGATAGATAGAAGGGTACGATGATAGATGATAGATAGGATAGAGGAACGATAGATAGGAGAGAAGATAGATGAACGATGATAGACAAACGATGATCGATAGGAGAGATGATAGATGAACGATGATAGATAGGAGAGATGAACGATGAACGATGATAGATAGGAGAGATGAGCGATGAACGATGATAGATGAACGATGATCGATAGCAGAGATGAACGATGAACGATGATAGATAGGAGAGATAAACGATGAACGATGATAGATAGGAGAGATGAGCGATGAACGATGATAGATGAACGATGATCGATAGCAGAGATGAACGATGAACGATGATAGATAGGAGAGATGAGCGATGAACGATGATAGATGAACGATGATCGATAGCAGAGATGAACGATGAACGATGATAGATAGGAGAGATGAACGATGAACGATGATAGATAGGAGAGATGAGCGATGAACGATGATAGATGAACGATGATCGATAGCAGAGATGAACGATGAACGATGATAGATAGGAGAGATGAACGATGAACGATGATAGATAGGAGAGATGAGCGATGAACGATGATAGATGAACGATGATCGATAGCAGAGATGAACGATGAACGATGATAGATAGGAGAGATGAGCGATGAACGATGATAGATGAACGATGATCGATAGCAGAGATGAACGATGAACGATGATAGATAGGAGAGATGAGCGATGAACGATGATAGATGAACGATGATCGATAGCAGAGATGAACGATGAACGATGATAGATAGGAGAGATGAGCGATGAACGATGATAGATGAACGATGATCGATAGCAGAGATGAACGATGAACGATGATAGATAGGAGAGATGAGCGATGAACGATGATAGATGAACGATGATCGATAGCAGAGATGAACGATGAACGATGATAGATAGGAGAGATGAGCGATGAACGATGATAGATGAACGATGATCGATAGCAGAGATGAACGATGAACGATGATAGATAGGAGAGATGAGCGATGAACGATGATAGATAGGAGAGATGAACGATGAACGATGATAGATAGGATAGATGAACGATGATAGATGAACGATGATCGATAGCAGAGATGAACGATGATAGATGAACGATGATAGATGGACGATGATCGATAGGATAGATGATAGATGAACGATGATAGGAGAGATGACCGATGATAGATGGACGATTATAGATAGAAGAGATGATAGATGAACGATGGAAAGGATAGATAGGATAGATACTATTTACCAACCCCTCCGCTCGGGCAGGATATGACACAAGGTCAATTTTTAAGCGGAGTTTAACAGGTTTGAATTCAGAGTTTTCCTTCTCCTAGACTAGTTGCCTAACCAAGGCTGAAGAACCTAGTCTGTCCTACTATTTACCCATAGCTGGAGGGAGAATAATTGGATTCATACCTTTCCCAAGGGTATTAGTACTATGTGAAATGCAATCAGTATCGTCCAGGATTTGAACTCGTATCGCCGTGTTCATTTCCTACGGCGATAACGACGACACCACGGGCACCTCCACAGGATAGATAGGATAGATGAACGATGGATAGATAGATGAACGATGAACGATAGAAGTGGCAAGAGAAGGTCAGGGATATCCATGCTGGCGGCATGACATGATGATGATGATGGCAAAGCACGTCTAAAAATTAAAACAGCAAATTATATACTTGTACTTTTAAATATCCGTTACTTGAAACTTTATTGGTATCACAGAATCGCCCGACAGAAAAACTGGCAATCATATTAAAGTTTAATTAAAACATAGTAGATTATTCAATAATCCACACACACACACACACAAACACACACACAGAGTTTTATATATAGGTAGCAAATAAATATGTAACTGAGTGAATAAAACACCGATCTACAAATCAATAAATTCTATTTCCTTAAACTGAGTAGAAAGTTTGTTGAAAAACAATAATTACAAGGTATTTTGCTTTAAAGAAAGATGATATTACTTCAAGAGTAACTATTCTCCAACATTTATAAAAAGAAAGAAAAATTCATGCATTTGTGTAGTAGTCGGTATATTTTATGTGTGTAAACGATCTATGTTTGAGAGAATGTATATTTATGCGTTAATATGTAAGTGAATATAGCTGGAATTTTCATCAGCAGTAGAAATATAGTAATAGGTATACAAGCAAGTTTATGCAAAATTTTTTCGCTCAATTTGAAATAATTAAGCAATGTTGAATTCAAATGCATTCTTTCAGGAACATAATGTTTGAATTTGACTCAAAAGAAATAAAGTCGAAAGTTTTCTGTCGATTCAGGAAATGTATCCATAAATTTTCTTCATTATAATGTATTTGATCACTTATCTAAAAGATTTAGGTAGGCTCAAAATTAGATAAAAAAATGTGGATTATCTGTCGATTATTCCATGTCCTAAATTAGCCCAGTTAGCTGGGACTGTAGAATATACAGACAGCATCTAAGCTGAGGGGTCGGACTCCTCCAAGGATTTTCCTGGTTATAACATTAAACCATCTGATGCTGAGCCCCCAATAATGCTGGTGATTTGGGGAATGTTGAGTACCTTTTTATTGCCATCGCTCCGAGGTTCGCTTTGACCCTGAGTGGTAGCACCTGAAAGGGTCCTATCTATGGGACAAATAGAACTCTTTGATTTTTAAACTGAGTGCAAAACATCGCTATGATAAACTGAATTGCTTCAAACTGAACTGTTTAATAAGTTAACTGTGTTTAAACAAATGCCAGATGTTTAATTGAATTGTTATTAATACACAGTGTTGTATAGCCGTAATACAAATATAATAAGCAGAAACATAAATATATGAACTTCAATGAACGAATAAACATACTTCTTTATAAAAATATAATCTCTCACACTTTATTCTCGAAAGGGTGAGGGTTGTAGTGTGTGAGAGATGAGCAGGAGACGGGGACAGACTCTTATATTGACCCAAGAGTACTTCTTTCTCATCTTGGCTGGGTTGCTCAATCGTGGGTCACTGAGGGCCCAAAGCCCTCAGTCTGCAAGCTGATTCTCACGCTGGCATCCTACCTCCAACTGACCTGAACTGTCTGGCACCTGATTATATTATTGTTTAACATCCACCTGCTTCCGCTGTTCTTCCGCTTATTTACACAGGTGCATCTCTTGATTGATGGCTCGGTCGAGGGTCAATATATAACAATAGCAACATTTAAAACCATATACATTTCTTGATTTCTGCAAAGCCAAAATAGAACTGTTTAATCATTCAACTGTATGTAAACAAATAAATGAGGTGCCCGTGGTGTAATGGTTATCGTCGTAGGAAATGGACACGGCGACACGAGTTCAAATCCTGGACGAGACTGATTGCATTTCACATAGCACTAATACCCTTGGGAAAGGTATTAATCCAATTATTTTCCCTCCAGCTATGGGTAAATAGTAGGGTAGACTAGGTTCTTCAGCCTTGGTGAGGCAACTAGTCTAGGAGAAGGAAAACTCTGAATTCAAACCTGTTAAACTCCGCTTAAAAACTTACCTTGTGTCATATCCTGCCCGAGCGGAGGGGTTGGTAAATATGGTAAACAAATAAATGATGTTCAATTAAATAGCAATATGGAGAACATATTTAAGTGTGTGCAATTACAAGATTAATAGTAAATAGAATTATTTGTATTAGATAGAGATAAGAGAAACCATTTAAGGGTATGCAAGAAAAATTAGCTCAGCCTCGATAAAAATGGTATCGACAAAATGTATTTCTAAATAATATATTTAGGATGTATGAAAAAAAAAAAAAAGATTTGGCAATAAATAACTCACCAGAGTTGATATGACATAAAACGACACCAAACCAAACCAAGCCAATTTTGATCCTACTTGGAAGTATAACTGTTGGTTTGTGTGGTGTGGCTTCCAGGACTAGTTCAAGATCGCAAGCAACTTTCTTATATAGTTTTCATCATGATTTTTATGCGTTTCTTTATCGTCCATATGCTGCATCCATACAATAGTACTAAAACCCTGTTTTATTTTGTCTGAGAAATTAACTTTTTCATTGGCCCAGTCGACTGCATCATTGCCAAGAGAAAAAAATACCCAATGATTTTCCTTTCGTGCATATCACACTAGATAATTTGACGGTGAGGCTCCAGCAATGTAGGAACTTTGGGAAATCCGGACTAGAATTTTATTCCCATCGCTCCCGGGTCCAGTCTGGCCCGGAATGGTTACACCTGATAGGGTCCTATCTATGGGTCAAAAAGAACTGTTTTGAATTTTTAACTGTGATTATGCTAAATTGAATTGTTAGAAATAGAACTGCTTTCCCATTTACTAAAGACTGATGGTCCAGTTGGTTGGGGCTTAGAATATACCGACTGCATCTCTGCAGGGGAATAAGACTTCTCCAAGGAGTGCCCTAATTATGACACTAGACAATTTGATGATGAGGCTCCAATAATGCTGGAGCTTTGGGGAATGCAGCGGATGGTAGCACCTGATAGGTTTCTATTTATGGGTAAAATAGAAGTGTTTAACATTGAAACAGTTCTTACGTTAAACTGAATTGTTTGATATAGAACTGTTTTGACATTTAAACAGTGTACTTATGCTAAACTTAATTGTTGGAAATAGAACTGTTTTTATATTTAACTTTGTGTAAGCAAAAAAGTGTACTTATGCTAAAGGGAATCGTTTGAAACAAAACTGATTATTTGTATGAAAATGGATTTGGCATTAAATAACCTACAAAGGATGATATGCCATAAAATCCAAACAACCAAACAATCCATATTTCTTCAGTGCATAGAATCGAATGCCTTTAGAAATGTACCGAGAAAAGTGTTGTTTCAAGATTTTTTGCATGAACTCCTTCGATGATTTGACAGACAGTCAGGATTCCTCTGAAAACTATTCTGATTTTCCAAAGATTTTTCTTGATTTCAGGCTGAATTGGATTGAGTCGCTCTCGCAGACTCATGCATATGTAGTTCTTAGTAATTCCAAGGTCGCCTTTCTTGGGAAAGAGGAGAATGTAACCTTTTTCTATTTCTCTATTGTATTGTTTTTTTATAGACAGCGTTGTATAATCAGAGAACTATGTCGTTAAATTCTCTTATCTTCCATACTTCAGGAAGCAAGCATTTCGTTGAGGCCTGCAGCTTCTCTGTTTTTCATTTTTCTTTTTTTTTTTACTGTAGTGCGTTTAGTTCTTCCTCCGTAAAGATTATTGTCGATTTGGTTATTAATAATTTTTTTGGTAGATTTATCAGTGTCTTCGGGAGAGTTTCCCGGCAGATTCTTGAAATATTCTTTTTTTTCTGTCGTCTTTTTTCTTAGCTTGCAGCTTTTAGTTTGGCTCTCGAGGTGGTTTTCCATATAATTATATTTCACTATGGTTGTATTTATCTTGTACGCATATAATGTCACACATTTCTCTCTCTCTCTCTCTCTCTCTCTCTCTCTCTCTCTCTGCGTACATACACACACATATGTATATATGTATATATAATGTGTGTGTGTGTGTGTGTGTGCATGTGTTTATTTGTTTAGATTTTTTGTGGGTTATTTAATCCTATTTACCCAACCTCTTCACTCGGACAGGATATGACACAAGGTCAGTTTTTAAGCGGAGTTTAACAGGTTTGAATTCACAGTTTTCCTTCCCCTAGACTAGTTAAATATTTTCTCCATATTGCTATTTAATTAAACATCATTTATTTGTTTACCATATTTACCAACCCCTCCGCTCGGGCAGGATATGGCACAAGGTCACTTTTTAAGCGGAGTTTAAAAGGTTTGAATTCACAGTTTTCCTTCCCCTAGACTAGTTACCTCACCAAGGCTGAAGAACCCAGTCTGCCCTGCTATTTACCCATAGCTGGAGGGAGAATAATTGGATTCATACCTTTCTAGAGGGTATTAGTGCTGTGTGAAATGCAATCAGTCGCGTCCAGGATTTGAACTCGAGTCGCCGTGTCCATTTCCTACGACCATAACCATTACGCCACGGGCATCTCCATTTCTCGGTTATTTAATGCTAAATCAATTTTTATACAAATGAATAGTTCTCTTTCAAACAATTCAGTAAATCATAAGCATACAGTTTAATTTGTAGTATAGCCGTAATACAAATATAAGCAGAAACATAATCAAACATAATTTACGAACTTCAATGAACAAACGAACACACTTATTTATAAAAATATATTTCTCACACTTTATTTTCGAAAGGGTTGTTGCCCTGGCGGCAGGGCTGTGGAATACACCGACTGCTTCTCTGCAGAGGGGTAAGACCCCCCAACGAGTGTCCTGGATATGACACTAAACAATGTGATGGTGAGGTTCAAGTAATGCTGGAGCTTTGGGGAAAGCGGAGTACCCCTTCATTGCCATCACTCCCAGGTCCACTCTGGTCCAGAGTGGTAGCACTTGATAAGGGTCCTATCTATGGGTTAAACAGAACTAAACCGTGTTTCTTTCACTGTAATGATTTTTGCATTTAAACTGCATTATTTATGGTAAACTGAATTGTTTAAAAAGGAACAGTTTTGACATTAGAACTGCGTACTAGTGCTGAACTGAATTGCTCAAAATAGAATTGTTTATGACGTCTAAACCGTGTACTTGTGCTGAACTGAATTATTTAAAATAAAAATGTTTGACATTTATCTGTGTATTGCCCAGTTGGCTGGAGCTGTAGAAAACACTGCCTGCACCTCTGCAGAGAGGTAACACCCCCACTAACGTGTGTCCTTGATATGACACTAAACAATCTGATGGTGAGGTTCCAGTAATGCTGGGGCCTTGGGGAATACGGAGCGCCTCTTCATTGTCATTGCTCCCTGGTCCACTCTGGCCCGGCTTGGTAGCAGCTGATAGGGCCCTATCCATGGGTGAAATAGAACTAACAGCACACTTATTCTAAACTGAATTGTTTGACAAAACTGAATTGCTTAGAATAGAAATGTTATTGACACTTAAACTCTACTTACGTTTAAACTGAGTGCTTATGCTTAACTGAATTATTTGAAATAGAACTGTTTTTCGACATTAAAACTGCATTTACACTTAACTGAATTGTTACATATAACTGTTTGAATAATTTGAAATAGAAATGTTTTTGACAATTAAACTGTGTACTTATGCTAAACTGAATTGTTTTAAATAGAACAGATTATTTACATAAAAATGGATTTGGCGTTAAATAACTTACACAGGTTGATATGCTATAAAACCCTCCAAACCAACCAACATCGAAAGGGTTGATATTTCTGTGGTGTGAGAGAGATGGGTGGAGAGACATATACTCAGAGAGAGGACTTCTTCTTCCCAGGGCACTGATCGTGCTGTCCTGCTTACTAATCACAACGTGACAGCTTGTCAAAGCACAGGGGGTCACTAGGAACGAACTGAAAATCTATGGTATATGTTATATAACAAATTATCAAAAACATTTCTATTTCAAGCTATTCAGTTTTGTCAAACAGTTGTAATTCAAACAATTCAGTTTAGTATAAGTATAGTTTTGTCTATGCACAGTTAAATGTCAAAACAATTCTATTTCAAGCAATTCAGTTTGGCATCAGTGTGCAATATACGCATTAAAATAGTTTTACTTCAAGCACTTCAGTTTAGCATAAGTACATCGTTTAAATATCAAAACAATTTCATTTCAAGTAATTCAGTTTAGCATAAACACGCATTTTAGTTCTATTTGACCCTTAGATAGGAACCTATGTAGTGCTACTAATCTGGGCCCGAGTGAACCTGGGAGCGATGGCAATCAAGGGGCGCTCTGCATCCCCCAAAGACCCAGTATCACTGTAACTTCACCCTCAGAATGTTTAAAGTTATATCCGGACACTCATACACAGGTGGAGGTGTCTTACCCTTAAAAACAGTTCCATGGACACCGGTTCATTGGCCTTGTGGGTAGAGTGTTCGCCAATGGTCCGGGAGACCTGGGTTCAATCCCAGTTCGCGTCATACAAAAGACTTCAAAAATGCTACTTGATACCTTCTTGCTTAACATTCAGCAATATAAGGTACGTATCAAGGGTAAAGTGGAACAATTTAGGGAAAGGAGTAGCGCCCTTCCCTTCACCTTGGTGTCGTAGCTATTGAAAAGTGAGCCTTCAGGTCCCCCTCGACTACGGTCGCCAACTTTACTACGTATTAGAAATGATTTTTATTAAAAAGAATGTACAGGAAATGATTTTTACTTTAAAAATGCACAAGAAGTGATTTTTACTATAGAAGTGATTTCGAAAAGAGTTTTTAAAACTACAAAATGAATCAGAAAGGATTTTCCTATAAAAAAACATTAGGAATGATTTTTACTATAAAAATATATTGGTAATGGTTTTTACTATAAAAGTATATTTGCAATGGTTTTTACTATAAAAATGTATTAATAATGATTTTTACTGTAAAAAATGTATCGGGAATGAATTTTATTATAAAAATGTATTGGAAATGATTTTTACTATAAAAATAAAGAAAGCTAATTAATCAATTCTAAAGTCTTAAATGCATCAATACGATATATATAAGGCGCAATGGCTGTAGGAAGCTTGACAAACTTGTTTGCACTTCATTTCATGTTAATGACCTTCGCTAAGGCAGGAATCTTTATCTTCTTTACCAACCTATATATGAGTATATAGTGAAGTCTCAAAAAATGGAAAACTCTGAATCAGAAAGCACATTTTTTCAGTCAAGTCAAAACATGTTGCTTGGACAAATAGTATTAAGGAGAATCACTCATCATGGTTTGGTTGGTTTCGTTGTTTGGGTTTCATGGCGAATCAACATTTGTATATTATTTAATGCCAAATCCCTTTTTAAACAAATAATAAGTTCAATTTCAAATGTTGTATAGCCATTATACAACAATAAAAATATACGAATATGTGAAATGTTCAGATATATGGAAATCCCGAAAAACACTGACGACGTTCAGGTACGAAACGTTTATTAACTTTTTTTGACTTTTAGTTTTCGACACGAGGAGAGAGAGAGAAACAATTTTTACTATGCTGACTATTCCATCCGACCCAACAAACGCACGGCGCACCCCGTAGTCCCCAACTGGACTGGCGTCACCCAGGCTAAAAAATCACCTCACCTTACCCAGCTTCAAATCTCAATTAAGTGCTTTTTTCAAAAATCGCCAAAATTCCCAGCCCCTCGCTTCCAGGCATGACGTCTTTCACACCCCAGTCCCATTTTACTATCTGGGGTTTTTATTATGACATTTGTGATTGTCACATCCTCCGCGCACGAGCGTGAACTGCACTCAATGTGTGCACGTGCACGTGCACGTGCATTTAGCCGAATAGTTCTAAGCCTAACCAAACCGAATGATAAGATATAACCAACGAAAAATGATAATATAAAAAAAATTCCTTATGCACTTATATAACACAAACAGTTCAGTTTAACACGAGTACTCAGTTTAATTGTCGAAAACATTTCTATTTCAAGCTATTCAGTTAATTCAAACAGTTCTAGTTCAGCAAATTCAGTTGAGTATAAGTACAGATTTTGTTTTCACACAGTTAAATGTCAAAACAGTTCTATATTAGAAAATTCATTTTAGCGTAAGTACAATTTCAATGTTAAAAACAATTCCATTTAAAACAATTCCGTTTAGTATAAGTACGCTGTTTAAAAGTAAGTAAACAGTTTAATTGTCAAATGTATTTCTATTTCAAGCTATTCAGTTTACGGAAACAGCTCTTATTCAAACAATTCAGTTTAGTATAAGTATGCATTTTAGTTCTATTTAATCTATAGATTGGGCCCTATCAGGTGATACCACGCCGGGCTAGAGTGAACATGGGAGCAATGACGGGGTGCTACGCATTTCCCAAAGCCCCAGCATCACTGGAACCTCACCACCAGATTGTTTAGTGTCATATCCAAGACACTCGTTAGGGGGTGGTCTTACCCCTCTGCAGAGGTGCAGTCGGAGTATTCAACAGCCCCAGCTTAATACAACTCTTTATACAGAAACGTTTCGATTTAATATAAGTATAGTTTTTTGTTTACTCACAGTAAATGTCAAAACAGTTCTATTTCAAACAATTCAGTTTAGCGTAAGTACACAGTTTCAGAGTCAGAATCAGTTCTATTTCAACCATATCTGTTTAACATACCAAAACAGTTCTATTTCAAACAATTCAGTCAAGTATAAGTACACAGTTTCAATGTCAAAAACAATTGTCTTTCAAGCAATTCAGTTTAGCACAAGTAAACAGTTTCTATGTAAAATATCAAACCCATTTCAAACAATTCAATTTACCATAAATAAACAGTTTAGTTATTTTTGGCCCATAGGCAGGACACTATCAGGTGCTACCACTCCATGCCAGAGTGGACTTGGGGAATGTGCAGTAGCCCTTTATTGCCTACGCTCCCAGGTCCAATTTGGAGTGGTAGCGCCTGATGGTGTCCTATCTGTGGGTCAAATAGAACTAAACTGTTTACTCATGGTAAATTGATTTGTTTGAAATAGGACTGTTTTGTTATTGAAACTACGTACTTATGCTAAACTGAATTGCTTGAAATAGAGCTGTTCTGACACTGAAACCGTATACTCATACTTGACTGATTTGTTTGAAGTAGAACTGTTTTTGTATGCTAAACTAAATGGTTTGAAATATTTCCAAACTAAACATTCCAATCATTGGTGAATACATGAATGTTCACGTGGCAATGATGAAAATATTAAAATTTCTTAACGCAACTTTTCTAAATTGATTTTTCACTCGAGACAAAGCTAGCATGCATAAACATTAATTACAAAAAACGGAGAAAAGTCACTGGACATACACCAACTCAATTTCCTCTTAAGAGGTTGATAAATAGTGGTTTGAACTTTGTATATGTTATAAGAATCTATCTATCTATCTATCTATCTCATTCTGTTCATATCTATCTCAGTCTGTTTGTATCAATCTATATCAGTCTGTTCCTATCTATCTATCTATCTATCTATCTCAGTCCGTTCGTACCTAGCTCGGTCTGTTCGTATCAATCCATCTCAATCTGTTCGTATCAATGCATTCCAGTATCTATCTATCTATCTATCTATCCAGATAGATAGCTAGATAGATAGATAGATATGTGTGTATGTGTGTGTGTGTATGTGGTCTGGATATAACATCAAACTGCATCTGATGATGAGGCTCGAGTCTTGGAGGTTGGCGAATTTTGAGTACTCTTTCATTACAATTATTTTCGTGTCCACTTTGGTCCGGAATGGTAGTATTTGTTAGGGTCCCATCTTGGGGTCAAATATAACAGTTCTCTGTTCAATAATTTTCTGAGAATTATTGTTATTATTATTATTATTATTATTATTGTTTGAAGCTATTCAGCTTTATCTAAATTGTTCGTATTGGATGCTTGATGGATTAAATTAATAATTAATACGTGAGACCATTTAACTGTGTACAAGCAAATGATTCATTTCAAATAGAATTATTAGTGTTGAAAAACAATACTTGAAACCAGTTAAATTGTATGCAAACAAATTATTATATTGAAAATAATTATTAGAGCAAGTTAGCAATGCTAGAAACCATTTAACTGGGCACAAAAATGTGGTCTAATTCGTTTGAAAATATAGTTACCTGGAAACTATACGTTTACAAGTAACTCACATACACACATATAGACACACACAAACACTTTATATAAATATATTTATATATAGACATCATTTAGCATTAAATAAGTCAGACTGGTTGATATGCTATTAAAACAAATGAATAACCAACTGTGAACGTGCACGCGTGAGTGTGTGGGATTGAACCAGCTATACAAAAGAAATCATTATTGTCGATAGCGTGATTTTTTTCTCCAACTATCGACAACGATTGAGAACCATTAATAACGGCATTTTTTATTCATATAATCGCACATTAAATTAACGGCAAAAGAATCACAGCAAAGGGTTTTTTTTTTCTTTACTGAAAAAACAAAACAAACTCTCTCATAAATAAAACATGTATTGAATTATAACTTCGACTCTGTATGCTTAGAAACAGACGACAGACATCAGTGGGATTGGGCATGCGCAATGGTTTCATTGCTATCAATCGTGTATTCATATTCGATCCATTTGAACGGAAATCTCGCCTAATCGGGCATCCATAACAGGTTTGTAGGGGAAAAAACGGAATCGGTTAGGTGAGGCGTGGCCAATAACAGTGAAAATTAGTCCGAAAAACAGTATCGTGGTTAAAGGACAATTTCCGAGGCATTGCAGCGGCAGGGTAAAAAGAATGGCTTTAATTGACAAGGCCCATTAGGTACTCTCTATCACACACAGACACACACACATACATCTATATATTTCTCTCCTTAGAGATAATACTTCATAAATGTAACATATATTGTCCCCGTACAAACAGACACATAAATACATATTTTATTGATAATACATAAATATATATCATATGCGTATACCAACCACACACACACACACACATATATATATATATATATATATATATATGTATTTTCAGTGGAGTAATGGTTATTGTCTTTGGAAATGGACATAGTGACACGAGTTCAAATCCTTGACGAGGATGTTTGCATTTCTCATGGCACTAAACCTTCGGAAAGGAATCAGACTATTCTCCTTCCCTATATGGATAAATTGTAGGGCAGTCTGATCTCTTTAACCTTGGTATCGCAAACGATCAAGGAGAAGGAAAACTCTAAATTCCAACAGGTTAAACTCTGCTTAAAATTGACCTTGTGTCACACCTTGCTCATGAGAAGAGGTTTGTAAATGTGTGTCTTTCTCTCCTTATTATACGGGGCTCAGTTTGCTGAGGCTGCAGAATACATCGACTGCATCTTTGCTGAGTGGTATGACTCCTTAACGAGTATTCTGGAAATAACACTAAAAAATCTAATGGTTTGGTTTCAGTAATTCTGGAGCTTTACTGAATGTGAGGTACTCCTTTATTATCATCGTTCTTAGGTCAACTCGGACCCGGAGTGGTAACTCTTGATTGGGTCAGAGAGGACCAGGGTACTATTGCAATAAAGGGGTACTCCGCATTTCCCTAAACTCCAGTATTACTGGAACCTCACCATCAGATTGTTTCGTGACATATCTAGAACACTCTTTTGTGGGGTCTTACCCCTCTGCGAAAAAGCAGTCGGTGTATTCAACAGTCCCAGCCGACTGGGCAAACTTTTTAGGGGAATGCCGATAGAGCCTAAGCAATTTTTGAGCTGCTGAGCGTGTCTGAGCTATGCTTATTGCGCTTGACTTTAGTCGTTCAAAAAGCCTTGTGTCTTAGTGGGATGCTAAACAAATACTGTATTTAAACAGCATGACACTGCTCGGAGTTGAGCAATAAAGAGTGCACTGCGATTTACTCCGGCCTATTGTTGGTTGACGGAACCAACAATAGGCTGTCGTAAATCGCTAGAAGACTAAAGCCCTTGCCGCTGGCTTTGTCATCCAAAGTCCTGATCTTGACAATTCAACGAGAATTTTCTTGAAACTATTTAGAAGACTGACTTGAGGCTGAGTAGCCATATACATTATCGCCAGGCAACCTGACACCTTCAACAAAAGAACTATTTTGCTATGTATACATGATTTTAATCATCGTATTGTGAATAAAGTTGTTTTTTATTCAACAAGCGTTTCTGTATTATTGAAGGAGTTAATAGCACCGGTGAATTTGATCGTCTACAAGCCAGTCAGAATAAGTATAAGAGCAAACTCTTCCACGACTTTTCGTTGACTTTTACTGTATATCTAGCTATACAACGTGCGCGTGGAATGTTCGAACGAACAGGCTCACCGGAGACAGACGAACCCGCAAGTGACCTGCAGCGAAACACGTAAGTATAGGGTTACAATTGTTTATTCCTGCAACGGAACTATCTAATACAAATAATTTGCACATAACTGTTTTGTTTAAAATAACTAATTAGGATAATCCTTAGAAAATTATTGAACCGTTTAACCCATGAAAAGGACCCAAACAGATACTATTACTCCGCTATTGTGACCCGGAGTTGTAGTACCTGTAAGGGTACCATTTATGTGTTTTGACACAGAAATGGTACCCTAACAGAACTGTTACAAATATTGTTTGTATTGGATGAGACCGCAGGAAAATATGTAAATATCAACTCGTTTTCCTAACCTCTCGTCATAAAATAATCCACAAAGGTATTCATGCCATTAAAATCAATCAGTCATTTAAACGATCATATAAAACGATATAATACGATAAAAATGATGGCAATTTCAGTATATCGTAAATTAAATCATTTGCTAAGATTTAATACTCAGTGGTTTGTCTTAGGTTGATGGCATAGGAAATATTGTCAGTTATTTAATGCTAAATCCTCTTTAAACATTATATATTAAATATATATAATTTGGTTTGGTTGGGTTTTATGGCATATCAACCATTTTAGATAATTTAATACCAAATCCTCTTTATACATATATAATCATTAATTATATAGGACTTAGTTTTGTTACGTTTGATGGTACATAAACCCCTGAAGGTTATTTGATGCCATTTGGATGAGTTGGGTTTTATGGCATATCAACCATTGTAGGCTATTCATGTTACGCGGTGTATTCAATAAGTTTCCAGCCTTTTTTTGTACAGACATTTACAATTGTCGTAAACTCTTGAGAATTCAGTATGTTATTGCTATACATCTTATAAGATGACTGACCAATTTTTATGATTTCAGGTTTAAATGAACAGCTACAGCAGCAATTGGAATACACCCTACTAAAGCCTGGTTGTCACAGCTGGTGAATTTCAAAAATGCCATCTGGATGTGAGGACACTTTAGAAGAACGATATGCAATAAAATTATGTTTTAAACTTGGAAAAAATACCACAGAAACATATGGAATGCTTCAGACTGCTTTTTGACCATCTTGCATTAATCGAGCATCAGTTTTTGAGTGGCATAAGATATACAAGGAAGGCAGGGAGTCTGTGAGAAATGATGAGAGGGGTGGGAGGAGTAGGGAAGTCAACACACCAGAGTTGATTGGTCAAAGGTTTAGAGTTAGGGTTACTTTGTTGAGGTTTTA
Organism: Sepioteuthis lessoniana; assembly: GCA_963585895.1. Lineage (NCBI taxonomy): Eukaryota > Metazoa > Mollusca > Cephalopoda > Myopsida > Loliginidae > Sepioteuthis > Sepioteuthis lessoniana. The sequence continues at coordinate 56,578,472 of OY757944.1, read as the reverse complement.
AGGGAGTTCAGGAAGAGATTCCTAGGGAAGAGGCCAGCACTCTTCAAATCGTGTCAGTGGCATTTTCACCAGGACAATGCACTAGTCCACAACTCCATTCTTGTCACAGAGTATTTGACCAAGATGGGTATCAAGACAGTTCTTCACCCTCCCTATAGTCCAGACTTTTTCCCTGTGACTTTTGGTTATTCCCTAAGCTCAGAGGCTGTCATTATGAGACAATTGAGATGAAATAGGCTGTGACGAAGGCGATTTACACGCTCACACAAGAGGACCTCCATGGGGCCTTCCAGAAGTTGTTGGAAGAGTACAACAAGTGCATTGCAACCGGAGGAGATTACTTCGAAGGGGACTAGAGTTTAATGAGTGTACTATCAATAAAAGTGCACATACAAAAAAAAAAGTCTGGAAACTTATTTAATGATCCTCGTACATCTCTTTATACATATATATTAAATATGTATGATTTTATTTGGTTGGGTTTTATGGTATGTCAACCATTATAAGTAATCTAATGACAAATCATCTTTATACATATATTTTTGATATATGTATAATTTGTAAACACATTTTGTTGATGACCTTTTAAAACGGGCCTGAGCTCATTTTTCGCTCCTAGTTAAATGGTTTCAAGGTTTGGTTTGGTTTCTTTGTTTAATGGCATATCAACCTAAATTGTTTCAAGTATTGCAATCTAATACAAATAATTCTATTTACAATTCATAACTTGTTTGCACACTGGTAAATGGCTTCAAGTAGTGCTATGTCGCAGTAAGAATTTAACATCCGTCATTTTTTGCACACATTGAAATATATATGCATTATATGTCAGAGATTAGTTAGTCGGTAATTTCATTTTTAAATGAGTCAAAACTTATTTGTTTACACTCTTGTATCGCTTATGTTTCTACACAGTTAAATGGTTGGTAGGTTGGTAGGTTGGTTGATTTTATGGCATATCAACCTTTGTAGGTTATTTAATGCCAAATCCATTTTATGTAAATAATCAGTTCCATTTAAAACAATTCAGCTTAGCGTGTGTACACAGTTCAATAGGCAAAAACATTTCTATTTCAAACTATTCAAGGAGTTATATATAACAATTCAGTTTAGTGTAAGTACAGTTTCAATGTCAAAAAAACAGTTAAAATAATTCAGTTTAGTATAAGCACGCAGTTTAAATGTAAATATGGTTTAATTGTCAAAAACATTTCTATTTCAAGCGATTCAATTTAATCAAACAATTCAGTTTAGCATAAGTATGCCGTTAGTTCTATTCAACACATGGAGAGGGCTCTATCAGGTGCTACCAAGCCGGGTCAGAGTGGACCTGGGAGCAATGGCAATGAAGGGGTACTCCGTATTTCCCAAAGCCCCAGCATTACTGGGACCTCACCATCAGACTGTTTAGTGTCATATCCAGGACACTCATTGGGGGTGGTCTTACCACTCTAAAGAGGTGACAGTTAAATGGCTTCAATTATTGCTATCTTACATTTATAAATCTATTCCATGTTAATACCACAGAAACATATGGAATGCTTCAGTCTGCTTTTTGACCATCTTGCATTAATCGAGCATCAGTTTTTGAGTGGCATAAGATATACAAGGAAAGCAGGGAGTCTGTGAGGGATGATGAGAGGGGTGGGAGAGAAGTGAATACATGTATTGTTATTTAACACTAATAATTCTATCCAATATTACTCATTGCTTCATAAAGTTAAGTGGATCCAAGTATTGCTATGTATCTCTAACAATTCAATTAAGGGTGGGGTGTCCTCGTGGTGTAATGGTTAAAGCGATGGACTGCGGAATCGTAGTAGGGGAGTTCGTTCTTAAGTCGCGCTATTACGTTCACTTTCGGGCAAATACCCTTAGGGAAGGTATGAACCCCCTTATCCTCCCAGCTATGGGTTAAATAGTACCACTACTGTTCTTCTAGGAGAATAGCTTTGGCATTAAATAACCTACAAATGTTGATATGCCATTAAACAAAGAAACCAAACCAATTCAATTAAACATCCGTGATTTATTTACATACAGTTAAATGATCTGACCGATCTATTTCTAACAATTCACTTTAGCATAAGTCATTTGTTTGCACACAGTTAAATGCCAAACAGTTAACCCATCGATAGGATCTAGGCAGCTACTTCCACTTCGGGTGAGGTGGACCTGAGAGTAATGGCAATGAAGAGGTACTCCACATTTCACAAATCTCAAGCATTACATGAGCCTCACCATCAGATTGCCTTGTGTTATATCCAGGAGGATTAAGGGGTGGTCTTAATCCTCACCAGAAATGCAGTCGGTGAATTCTTCAGCTGAGTTTTTAGAAATCTCAGGTTTGTTATCACATGTGACGATATACAATATGATATGCAATATGGCGTTATGTTGTGTATATGTTATTTAAACGGTGATGTGATGTCGAAATTCTGTGTCAGATCTGAATTTAGGGATTCAAATTTTGTTAAGAAAAGAATATTTTCCTTTTGCAGCAAATGAAATGTTTTTTATTGTTATTGTTTTATTTTCCGTTTTCATGATTTTAAATAAAATGAAAAATGGAAAAGTCTCAATATATATATATATATATATATATATATATATATATATATATATATATATATATATATTTCTGTCTTTTAGTTTTTAATTTTTCTTCCTATCTTTCTTTCTTAAACCGTCAGTGTTGATTGCTTGTTTGTTTGTTTGTTTGTTTGTTTGTTTCTTTCTTTCTTAAACCTTCGTATTTCTATCTTTCTTTCTTTCTCAAACCTTCAGTTTGTTTGTTTGTTTCTTTCTTTCTCAAACCTTTAGTTTGTTTGGTTGGTTGTTTGGTTGCTTGTTTGTTTTCTTTCTTTCTTTCTTTCTTTCTTTCTTTCTTTCTTTCTCAAACCTTCAGTTTGTTTGTTTTTTTTTTCTTCCTTTCCTAAACCTTCTTTCTTTCTTTCTTCCTTTCTTAAACCTTCAGTTTTAGTTGTTTGTTTGTTTGTTTGTTTGTTTGTTTTTATCTTTCTTTCTTTTTGATTTTCTTTCTTTCTTTCTTTCTTTCTTTCTTTCTTTCTTTCTTTCTTTCTCAAACCTTCAGTTTGTTTGGTTGTTTTTTTTCCTTCCTTTCCTGAACCTTCTTTCTTTCTTTCTTTCTTTCTTTCTTAAACCTTCAGTTTTAGTTGTTTGTTTGTTTGTTTTTCTCTTTCTTTCTTTTTGATTTTCTTTCTTTCTTTCTTTCTTTCTTTCTTTCTTTCTTTCTTTCTTTCTTAAACCTTTCTTTCTTTTTAAATTCTGTATTTGGATTTGAATTTAGAAGCTCGAATTCACTTTTGGAGAGAACAAGTTATTTTTCGAAAAAGAAATCGCTTTTTTTCTTTGTATGTTTACTTTCTTCAATGTTGACTCGAACAATTTCCAGTTTAACATTAAAATAAATATTTCTTTATTTTGAACATGAGAAAATTTCCAGAACTCCATATACAATTGCATTTATTTAATCAATCTTACCAGTGACAACATAACGATAAAAGCACAAAGAAAAAAACCCACTCAGCCGAATTAACACCTTAAGTGTTTCTCGGGCTCAATGAGTTTATTCAGTGCATCCCGACATTTTCTTTTCCTATTTCCTTTAGCACCACTTGCCGTGCAACCATATAAACAAGCTATCAGGAGATGTTTTTACTTCCCAGATATAATTTACCGAATATTGAAACTGGAGATGGCAGTTTTCTAAATATCTTTAAATATATATAGGAATGTTTTTGCAAATATTTATCTGTCACTTGAGACATTTCAAAAACATGAAAGTTGTATTCTTTCAGAGAATCACACAGATATGCCACCAACTGCTCCACAGCGAGGCTCTCTAATCAATACATTAAACATGGCAGTTTGAGGTGTGTTTTTTTTACAAACATTTCTTTACCAAAACTAAACATACGTGCTAACACACACATGTCCTTAACTCCACCCTATCAGAAATACATACATACCTGCATACATACCTGCATACACACACATATATATATATATATACTCACACACAAATATTTACACACAGACATATATATATATATATTCACGGACATATAGAGAGTATGGGCCTAAAGCAGGAAAACAGTTGGCTGTATAAACAACGTCATCATATATTGTACACGTACCTTTCTCTAACTATATATATATATATATATATATATATATATATATATATATATATATACTGATAGTATTTGCTAAAAGTAAGCGAAAAGTCTGTTTTATAATCCTCATCCATCAATGCCCACCTATTTTTTGTATATATATATATATATGACGTAATTTGGGCAAATAGTTCCGACAGTATAAAGAAAAAAACCCCAAAGTACTCAAAAAAGTGATGAATTCAACATTAAAATGTTTCGATTATCATAAACGTTCATCAGGATGGTGAAAAATGTTTTTGAATAACGATGGATTTTTTAAAATTAAAATAACGGGAAAAAGAGAAAGAGTATACAAACGAAAAACTCATAATTGTTCAATCAACGTTCTTTTTTTGAAAATTATTTCGTGATTGGCACAGGCAATGAGGTTTAAAATGCATCGATTTTCTAAGAGATACAACGAATCGAAAGGTGATAAAAACATTAAGTGTCAGAATTTTTGAAAAAAAGTGAAAGAAAAAGAAGAAAAAAGCAAAGGAAAAGAAATAAAGGAGAAAAAGAAAAGAAAGGAAAGAAAAAACAACTGACATTTGTAATTAAATTGGGTATAAATCTTATCGATATCGAACGTATATATAATGTTAGATCGATTCATTATTTATAAAGTTGCACAATTATATATATATATATATATAATTGTGCAACTTGATGATGATTATGATGACATATCCTCATGAAACCTTGCAAGAAACTCCAGGAAACCCAATGTCACAGTCTATATTCCATGAATTAAATATATATATATATATATATTTAATTCATGGAATATAGACTGCGACCCTGGATTTCATGGAGTTTTTTGCAAGGTTTCATGAGGATATGTCATCATCATCATCATGTCATGCCGCTAGCACGGATATCCCTGACCCTCTCTTACCACTTCTCCCTATCGTTCATCGCCTCTGGCAGATCTTCAGGGCTACATCCCGTATCCTCACATAGCTGCTGTATGTATGTTCGAGCTGGTCGTCCTGCTTTTGCTTGGCCATATGCGGGGGTCCATAGGAGTACATCCCTTATGAGCTCGTCCTTGCTTCTCTAGCAGTGTCCTGCGTGTCTGGTTCGTGATATGTAAGAGGATAAAATTGGAATAAATTTAATTCATGGTGCTAAAGGAAGTGTAAATTTGATGGAAAAATGCTTAATGAAAGTTTGATATAATGTTAGTTCTTCCATCATAATAAAGTCAACAATTTTGAAAAAAAAATTTTATTCTAATTCTTAGTTAGTTATTTGGGTTTTATGAAACATCAACCTTAGTAGGTTATTTAACGCCTAATCCATTTTTATACAAATAATCAGTTCTATTTCAAACAATTTAGTTTAGTATGAGTTCATAGTTTAATTTTGAAAAACATTTCTATTTCAAGCTATTCAGTTTATTCAAACAGTTCTAATTCAGCTAATTCAGTTTAGTATAAATACACATTTTGTTTACCCACTGTTAAACGTCAAAACAGTTCTATATTAAACAATTCAGTTTAGTGTAAGTACACTATCAATGTCAAAAACAGTTCCATTTCAAATAATTCAGTTTTGCATAAGCACGCAGTTTCAATGTAAGTACACTTAAATTTTTAAAAACATTTCTATTTTAAGCAATTCAGTTTAGTCAAACAGTTCTAATTCAAACAATTTAGTTTAGCATAAGTATGCAGTCAGTTCTATCTAACCCATAGATAGGGCCCAATCAGGTGCTACCACTCCGGGCCAGAGTGGACCTGGGAGCAATGGCAATGAAGGGTGCTCTACATTCCCCAAAGCTCCCGCATCACTCGAACCTCACCATCAGTTTAATGTCGTATCCAGGGCTCTCATTGCGGGGAGTCTTATCACTCTGCATAGGTACAGTCAGTGTATTCTACTGGGCAATTTTATTTCTTAAAATATATATATATATATATATATATATATATATATATATATATAAAGCTTAAGTTGGTGACCTTAGTCGAGGGTGACCCGAAGGCTACATTTTCAATAGCTACTACACTGAAATGTAAGATAGGGCGCTACGCCTTTCCCTGGATTGCACCGCTTTACCCTTGATCCTTATAATACTGAGGTAGCATCAAGTACCATTTTTTGAGTCTTTGGTATGATTTGACCTTGGATTGAACCCCGATTTCCCAGACCATTGGTGAACACTCTTCTCATTAGGTCATTGGCCTGGTCCATATATATCGGGCCATTGGCCTATTGGGTAGAGTGTTCGCCAATGGTGTGGAAGACCGGAGTTCGATCCCAAGTCAAGTCATAATAAAGACTCAAAAAAGTATACTTGATACTTACATTCTCTTCTTTCATGTCTCAAAACGAAACCGACTTGTGACTTTGTCCATAGATGGGAAAAAAGACTTCTATTTTATAAGCCATTGCCTATTGAGATAGGCGTGCAGGGTTGCGGGTAGTGCGTTCCACATTATAAACTGTTTGATATTTTTCTTCAATTTTCGGTCTCAACTGACATTTAGGATCCAACTAAATCTTTCAAATCCTACGTTCCGGCCAACAGCCAATAAAAAATACCCACTCCAATTTTTAGTCTCCCAGGCTTTGCCATTTCAACTACTTTGACCTGATTCTTGTTAGTTATGCCTCCGGAGATGTTCAAGTCATTCTCTATCCCGTGTTTCGAAGGTGGGGGTTCTATTTTGACACAATAGTCTTAAACTTGAAAATTAACAAAAAGTTGGTAAAAAGTAGAATTATAGAAAATCTATAATTATTAGGATTAGTTAATGGTTTTACCGGCTCATTGGTCTAGTGGGTAGAGTGTTCACCAATGGTCCAGGATACCGGGGTTCAATCCCAGGTCGACTCATACCAAAGACTTAAAAAAATGGTACTTGATACCTTCTTGCTTAACACTATGCATTATAATTTACGTATCAAGGGTAATGTGGGGCAATCCAGGGAAAGGAGTAGCGCCCTCCCCTATACCTAGGTGTAGTAGCTATTGAAAAGGGAGCCTTCTGGTCGCCCTCGACTAAAGTCGCAAACTTTACTTTAGTTAAATGGTTTTAAAGCATGTTGGCATATGATAGTTTACGACGCGTACAACATGTGATCAAAACAACTCAAACCATGAAAGGTACGCGCTGTGGTTGCTAGTATAATAGTAGTTGGTGTGCTGACATGTTATGCATTGCTTAACTCGTGTGGTATTTGAAAACCACACAGATAACTAAAGAAAATTGTCTAATTTGGGAACTTACGGTTTACGAGTTTGAAATGAGCTATAACGGTGCGCTAGTACAGTAACTAGTTGGTTCGAGCTGTGGCTATGTAAATACTACTCTATGGATGCACCCTGAGATTGAAAAAATGTCGACAATCAGTCAAGGTCAAGTAGACTTAAAACAGTGAATTCCGAGGCCGCGCTCAAAGCCATATAGGCATATCTGGTGAGTGGCACTTGGAATCAGGTGAGCTCGGCATCTTACAGTCTAGTGCACTTCTTCACCTTCGTCGACAAAAGCATCCGAAAATTCTCAATTGTGCCTCACGTTACGAAATTATTGCAAAACTTTTGACTCGCCGAAGTTTTTTCATGGAAATCAATTATCCCCCCCCTATAACCATGAAGTGTTTTATAAAAGGAATTATCAGCTTCTGAACAATCGTCATTCAAATTTCTACTGCTTTATAACAAGTCAAAACTAATACCCACAATCCCAAATGCACTTGAGCCACGCCCAACTCGACGATGTACACTTTTAATCTACACATTTAAACATCAAACACATGTCGTCCCATGTTGAAGCATTTTTGTGTAGGTCTCTCTCTCTCTCTCTCTCTCTCTCTGTGTGTCTCTCTCTGTGTGTCTCTCTCTCTCTATTATCTGTGCGTACTTAGATCAAACATTGCTTTATTTGAGTAGGTCCTTCTAATCAGAGCTTCGTGTGACGACATTAAAAGCTTTAATATTTGTCACTCTTTATAATCAGTGTCCATTAAAATAAAAAGGACCCCACCTAAACAAAAAAAAAAAATCTTATATAATGCTCTTATCTAGAAAAAAAAATCAAATAAGAGACTATTTGTCCTTTGGGAAATCAGAGTGATTTTTTTTCTTTCTCAATTTGCTTTTTAAAATAGGTATGGTCAAGCCACGTTCAAAGCATCAGACAAACTAAGTAAGAGGTACGTATTTATCCAATCTCTCCCTCCAACAAGTGTCCTGGATATGACATTAAATAATCTGATGGTGAGGCTCCGGTAATGCAGCAGCTTTGGAGAAAGCGGAGTACCCCTTTATTGCCATCGCTCCTTAGTCTACTCTGGCGTGAAGTGGTAGCACCTGATAGGGTCCTATCTATGGGGGAAATAGAACTAAACTTTGTACTTATTCTAAACTGACACTAAGCAGAAACTCCGATAATCGCAGACAGCGCGCATAACCGACTATTTCTAGCTAATACACAAGCCAAAGTTGAATCCTTTAATGCATAACCTGTAGCAAACAGTTGAAAGCTTTAGCCTCAATGTGACCTCAAATAAAACTGAGCTCCTCTATTTTAAACAAGGGTCGAATAGAACTGCTTGACATTTAAATTGCTAATGACTAATGCAAAATTCAATTGTTAGGAATAGAACTGTTCGATCATTTACTTATTTGTAAACAAATGACTGATGTTTAATTGAATCATTAGTGATACACAGTAATACTTGGAACCATTTAACAGTGTGCAAAGGAATGAGTATAAGCTTGTTTAAAAACCTAATTAACAAAATATGTTTACAAATCTTATATATTTAATATATATATCTTAAGAGGATTTGGCATTAAATAACCCGCAATAGTTGATATGTCACAAAACCAAAGTAAACCAAACCAAGTCGAATATCACCATCCTCAAGTCACGCTGAAACTTTCTTGGCATTCGTCCCTATCATCCATCACTCCGTGCAGGTCTTCCAGACTGCATCCAGTATCCGCACAGAGCAGATTTAATTAAGTCTTTGCTGGACAACCAACACTGGCGTGTCCATGACTAAAAGTCTATCCGAGAACGTCACTTGTAAGTTCATCCTTACATATCCATTAGTTTTCCGCATGTCTTCTTTTAGTTTTGGTTTTAGAGATGGGAAGTAGGTGGTCGTACAGTTGCTGTTTTGTGAGGAAGTTTTTCAAAACAACACATAGCGTTCTTGTATAGTTACCATCTAGATTTTTCTCCATGCGTTTGGTTAGCGTCTATATGGTGCATCCATACAGTAATATTGACACAGCCACAGATTGAGAGAAATCTCGTTTTAATTCATTGAAGTGATCAGAAGTCCATATGATCGATAACCAGTCGATAGCTGTCTGAACCTTCGCGTAGTTGACTTTCAGCTGATGAGATATTGCTGCGGCGGTATGTTAACTTGTCAACTGATTTCAGAGGCCTGTAATGGCTCCTTTTTGTTTAAAACACTTGAGCTCTGTTTTATTTCCGTTCATATTGCGGCTAAAGCCTCCAGCTGCTTGTTACAGGTTATGCAGTAAAGATTCAATTTAGGCCGGTGTATATCAGATAAACAGTAGATCATTTGTGTTGTCTGCGTCTGTCATAGTTTCTGCATGATATCGTCTGCTTTTTACATTTTTCTTTTGTGTGAAACCATTTTCTTTTGTTAGATGTATTGACGTCGAATTATATCTCACGTTATCAAAATATGGCAAAACTTTTGACTCGCTCTTGTGTATTGAAAACTCTCACATGCATGTTCAATAAAACAGTGAACAAGTTTGTATGCATCAATTGTTGGAACAGCCAGCCCACTTTAGTCATTTTTAATCTCTATCCTGTCAGCAGGTCTAAGAATATAACAACGGTATCCACGACAGACGGATAAAAAATCTACTCCAAAATACTCGTCGTATGCCTAATGATATTTACCTAACCCCTCCGCTCGGGCAGGATATGACACAAGGTCGATTTTTTTAAGTGGAGTTTAACAGGTTTTAATTCAGAGTTTTCCTTCTCCTAGACTAGTTGCCTCACCAAGGCTGAAGAACCTAGTCTGCCCTACTATTTACCCATAGCTGGAGGGAGAATAATTGGATTCATACCTTTCCCAAGGGTATTAGTGCTATGTGAAATGCAATCAGTCTCGTCCAGGATTTGAACTCGTATCGCCAGGTCCAATTCCTACGACGATAACCATTACTCCACGGGCACCTCCACGGGCACCTCGTCGTATGCCTAATACTTTATTCCATTTGGTGTTGGGGCTCTTTTTTTGAGCTCTTTGATGTATGAGGTAAACCCTTAATTGTCATTACTCTGGGGTTAATTCTGACCTTGTGCTGTTATAAATTGGGGAGATGAAAATGATAAGTATTAGAAAAGAATACTCGGAAATTGTTAGAATTAGATTGGAATACTTGAAACATTATTAGTATTTTATAGGAATACTTGAAAATTTCAAGAATTAGATAGAAATACTTGAAAATTATTTGTATTACATAGAAATACTTGAAAATTATTTGTATTAGATAGAAATACTAGAAAATTATTTGTAGTAGATAGGAATACTGTTACGCCGCCATGTGCCAAGCGAGTTTGCAGGGTGCTGTTCGTTCCCGCCTAGTCCATCAGTTAACGCAGGGCACAAACGTTGGCTGTGGTCTGCTGAACGCTATTTAGTGTCACAGATATCACTACCTCCCAAGCGGAACCACATTTTAAAGCCACTGGGCGAGTTATAGGTGAAGAATTAAGAGTCAACACAGCTAACTGGCTAGCTTTCCCCCTGAAATATAAAGTCTTCAACAAATACAATTCTTCACAATAAAAAAGGGACTCTGAACTGCCGTGTTTGGGTTAACAAGATTAATAACAATATTCTTTTATTGAATAAAAGAAAAAAGAAAGAACAAAAAAAATCAAGATAAGTCAGGAGCAAGAAAGTTATTCTGCATCTCGGAGGAACCTCCACTAAAATATCGTATTCCGAACTAAGCCCCTCATAAAACATCTGTTAATGACAGAAGGTAGGAATGTATTTCAACAACGGTAGACCCGGTCCGCTTTCCTTCAGATCATGGGATTCAATGGCAGAGCTCGTTCTCCAAATCTCAAGTTTATCATTTAAGTATGAATGCCACAGGATGAAGTTGAATATACTTAAATTCTATGTTACTTACTTGGGATTCTGTTGAGTTTATTCTTTTCTCCTTTTCCCCTCGTTATTAGGTTTCCATAACACGTTGGTAGAAGGATACACGTCTTATTTCAGATAAGACCAAGATTAATAATTGTTCCTTTACTCGTGGGCAAGTCTTTTCTTTAGGTATTCGTTTAACGAGGCTTACCATACCTCGGAGTTTGAATTCATTCAAAGGGGAAGTTTTTTTCTTTCCCCTCATGGTTGTCTGCGCGGCTTTATTTTGGAATTTGGGTTTCTTCCATATCTCAAATTATGTTCTTGGTTTTTCAACGAACAAAGGTAACTCCTTATTTGTCTTCATCCTTTGAGGAAAAAACGGAAAGACATTATGTGTCCCCACCCTCAGAAGACTACATGGCGACTCTTTATGCGTCTCACCCGGTGATGAATGAACGGCAACTAACTCAGTTTCCATAGTTAGAAAATTCACCACGTGTTGATTTTTTTGGCGGGCTCTTCTTCGGTACCAATCATGGTCGAAGGTTTGCTTCTCCGCTGACACCTACATGGCTAATTGAGAGTGAGACTTTCCCACGCCCGTATCACCTTGTAATGATAGAGAGGGCGGGAAAGAGACGGCCTCTCTTTCCCTTAATACTATAGTCGCTGACGGTCAGAGAATCGCACCCCTTCACCCATAACTCAGCAAATGTATTAGGGTGTCATATTTCCTCGTCATGATACTTAAACATCACTAGAATTAGATAGGAATATATTAAAATTACTAGAACTAGATAGAAACACTTGAAAATTATTTGTATTAGATTAGTATACTTGAAGCTATAACTGAGAGTAAACAAATTGTTATGAATGAATAGAAAATTAAGTGCAATATAAAAATGATGGTGAGGCTCCATTAATGCTGGAGATTTAGGGAGTGTCGAGTACCTCTTCGTTGCCATCGCTCCCAGGCCTAGTCTGTCCAGGAGGAGTAGCGGCTTATTGGGTTCTATCTATGGGTCAAAAAGAACTGTTTGATATTTAACCTGAGTGCAAACAAATGACTCACGCTAAATTGAATTGTTTGAAATAGATTTGTTTGTTCATTTAACTGTGTATAAACAATGACTGATGCTTAATTGAATTGTTTGTAACGCATAACAATACTTGAAACCATTTAACAAATGAGTAATGTTGTATAGAATACTGAGTGTTAATTTGAAATCTTGTAACCACTTTCTTGTGTGCAAACAAATGGTTAATATTAAAAAGAATTATAAGTGGCGATCGGAGTCGAGGGCGACCAGAAGGCTCCTTTTTCAATAGCTACTACACCGAGGTGTAGGAGTGGGCGCTATTCCTTCCCCTGTATAGCTCCACTTTATCTTGATACGTACCTTATATTGCTGAGTGTTAAGCAAGGAGGTATCAAGTACCATTTTTTAAGTCTTTGGTATGACTCGATTTAGGATTGAACCCAGGTCTCCCAGACCATTGGTGAACATTCTACCCACTAGGCCAATGAGTGTTAGATAACAATAATTAAAACCATTTAACCATAGTAATACTCGAATGCAAACAAATAAATGAAATTACCAATAAATTATGAGTGCAAACAAATGACAGATTTTAAATTATTATGTAGCAATACTTGAAACCAATTAACTTTATACAAAGAAAAAGAGTTCAGGCTCATTTAAAAATGTTATCGACAAAATGTGTTGAAAATTCATATATATTTACTATATGTGTATAAAGAGAATTTGGCGTTAAATAACCTTCACTGGTTGATATGCCTTGGTTGGTTGGTTGGTTTGTTGGGTTTTATGGCATATCAACATTTGTGGGTTATTTAACGCCAAATCCATTTTTATATAAATAATCAGTTCTACTTCAAACAATTCAGTTTAGCATAAGTACACAGTTTAATTGTCAAAAACATTTCTATTTCAAACTATTCAAGCAGTTATATGTAACAATTCAGTTAGGTATAAATAAAGTTTTAAGGTCGAAAAACAGTTCTATTTCAAATAATTCAGTTAAGCATAAGAACGCAGTTTATATGTAAATATGGTTTAATTGTCAAAAACATTTCTATTTCCAGCTATTCAGTTTTCTCGAACATTTCAGTTTAGCATAAGTATGCTGTTAGTTCTATCTAACCCATGGAAAGGACCCTTATCAGGTGCTACCTCTCTGGGCCAGAGTGAACCTGGGAGCGATGGCAATGAAGGGGTACTCCGCATTCCCCAAAGCTCCAGCATTGCTGGAACCTCACCATCAGATTGTTTACTGTCATATCCAGGACACTTGTTGGGGGGGTCTTACCCCTCTGCAAAGAAGCAGTCGGTGTATTCTATAGCCCCAGCCGACTGGGCAATGATATGCCTTAAACCCAACCCAACCAAAATAAATCATATATATATATATATATATATATATATATATATATACATATATATGTGTGTGTGTGTGTGTGTTTTTAAAAAGGATTTAGCATCATATAACCGACAATGGTTGATATCCCTTAAACCCAACCAAACCAAATCATATCTATTTAATATATATGTATAAAGTAGATTAACTTAATCGCGAGTCGGAAATCTTCAACTAAAGTTTCACCTTATCGGATGATCAGGAAGTCTAACCCCGATATATATATATATATATATATATATATATATATATATATATATGTGTGTGTGTGTGTGTGTGTGTGTGTGTGTGTATTTAAAGAGGATTTAGCATTAAATAACCAACAATGGTTGAGATGCCATAAAAACCAACCAAACCAAATCATACATATTTAATATATATGTATAAAGACAATTTGGCATTAGATAACCTCCAATGGTTGATATGCCTTTAACCCAACCAAAATAAATCATATATATATATATATATATATACATGTGTGTGTATTTAAATAGGATTTAGCATTAAATAACCTACAATGGTTGACATGCAATAAAAACCAACCAAACAAAATCGTAAAAGAGGATTTTGCATTAAATAACCAATAATGGTTGATATGCCACTCAACAAGACCAAACAAATATCTATCATTTCGTTTGTTTGATCGGTTATTACCAATGAAACTTTTGGCTACTAAGCCAATCTCAAAGAAATTTCGCAAGTAAATTCCTTTCACCACCATGAAAATTTGTGACAGTATTTGTTGGGGCGGAGAGCTCGTCCCCAGTCCCGGAAGTGTCTTAAACATTTTATCTTAAGATTAAGGAAGAAGGTCTAAATTGTTAGGAAAACAAATAGAACTGGCATACAGACGAATGTCTCCACTGCAATGTGATGGTAGGGGAATTTTCGGAGGAAAATTACATAGAGGGAACTCATTGTACTAACAAACTCTGGGATTTAAAGGTCAATTTTAATTAAACTTAGCTTGGTAACTCCCTTAAACTCAATGAGTATTCGAAAACATGAGAATAAGGGAGGAATATGACAGGAGAGGCGTAGAGTATCCATTCCCAGCAAAAACTGCTTACCATGGTGAACGTTGTTTTAAAATTTTTTCTCATCCACTAACCACTTGAAGAATAAAGCAATTCCAGTTCAATTGACAAGTGTGTTATTCTTTTGTGGGCTTAGCATTAACGTTGAACGTAGTTTTTTAATCTTCCAAATTCTTGAGATAACGAAAAGTTGTATAAAATTCTAATTAGAATTCTTCATTCCTTCTTAAATAGAAATATGGATCGCTGATACCATTGGAACCCGACAAGTTGAAGGGTTGATAAGAAGATTTATAAAAGAAAAAAAAAAGAAGTCGATTAAAAATTTGCGATGAGGGTGGGCGTTCAAACAGGTGCTATTATACAGAGCCTCAAAACATCAATACTGAAACGATAATTAACTGCTAATAATTAAAGAAAATTAAAATTCAATTTCAAATTACGTGTAAACAGGTGCTCAAAAATGGCAGACACTATGAACATTATGGCCCGTTTATTAGAGTTCATATGTTCATATCTATCTATCTATCTATCTATCTATCTATCTATCAAGTTTTCCTTGTCTGTTCGCTTTTACAAAAAAAAATGTTGGGATATTTTAATCATTATACTGAGAAAGAATGAGATTATGTATAAAATAAATGATTATTGTCGCAAATCGACAAACAAATGACTGATATTACATTGTTATGCAGCAATACGTAAAACTAATTAACAGTGACAAAAATAAGAGCTCAGGCTCGTTTAAGAATGATATCTACAAAATGTGTTAACAAGTCATATATATTTACTCTCTCTCTCTCTCTCTATATATATATATATATATATATAAAGGATGTGGTATTAAATAACAAACAATGGTTGATATGCCATTAAACCCAACCAAACCAAATCATATATATTTAATATATATGTATAAAGAGGGTTTTGTATCAAATATCCAACAATGGTTGATATGCCATAAAACTCAACCAAACCAAATCATATATATCTAATATATATATATATATATATATATATATAAAGAGGATTTGGTATTAAATAACCTACATTGGTTGATATGCCATTAAACCCAACCATACCAAATCATATATATCTAATATATATATATAAAGAGGATTTGGTATTAAATAACCTAGAATGGTTGATCTGCCATAATACCCAACCAAACCAAATCATATATATTTAATATATATGTATAAAGAGGGTTTTGTATCAAATATCCAACAATGGTTGATATGCCATAAAACTCAACCAAACCAAATCATATATATCTAATATATATGTATAAAGAGGATTTGGTATTAAATAACCAACAATGGTTGATATGCCATAAAACTCAACCAAACCAAATCATGTATATCTAATATATATATATAAAGAGGATTTGGTATTAAATAACCTACAATGGTTGATCTGCCATAAAACTCAACCAAACGAAATCATGTATATCTAATATATATGTATAAAAGAGGGTGTAGCATTCATCCGAACTCTCTGTTACCAACAGACTGTAGCAGATGGTTGATTTTTAAATAGAGTACAGCTACTTTCACAATTTTATTAACTGACACCAGTTGCTTTATCAAGGCTAAAGAATTCAGTCTCCCCCAACCCATAATCAGGGCGATAAGTGGTTGATTCTATCTATCTATCTATCTATCTATCTATCTATCTATCTATCTACGTCAGTCTGCAGTTCAATCTATCCATCAACCTCGGGCAAAGATAATTGAATTAGCGCACTCAGAGGATTTCAGCTCTTTTTTTTGGGGGGGGGGTTTAGCTGTATATAAACTAATATGAGAAAAAACGAAAAAAAAACAGCAGATGTCGTCGAGTTGTAGGAAAACATTTAATGTTTTTAAAGTACTGAGTACATTTTTTGTTCGATCTCTTAGTTTAATGTCATTGTGGAAGTTGTATGTTATTTTGGTTATTTGAGTAGATGTGCATTCATACTTTACGGGTATTACTCTCTTAATTATTCCTACCACAAATACAACACAAAACTTTACAATCGCGTGAAAGAAATGGAATAGAACACAACGAACATTAAACAACAAACAATTTAATATGCATATAACAGAATATGAAAACAAACCAAATAAATGATGTGTAAATGGCCTTTTGGAAAATAAAGTTTGACAAGAAGAAAATAAATTTTTTTAAAGATGTGAGTATGTTCATGTTAACGGAGTCCGTAAATAAGTCGTTCTTACTTACATTAAGTTCATAGCGGGTTTTATGATTGTGGCGACAGCGTGTCGCGTTGATCTAAGAAAGTTTGTCGGGTTTTTCTTTTGAATGTGATTCTCGGCCATCTGAGGAGAGGTCATGAACTTTAGTTGAGGAAGGAAAGGAATTTGCCGGACACAGTATCGGCTACTGCTTTACTGGCTTAGTGGCTTGTGTTTTAGTCTGCGTGTAAGTCTGTGTGTTAGTCTGTGTGTAAGGCTCCCTAACTCTGTGTAATTTATATCCTACAGGTGGATCAAAGAATCGTCCTAAAATTTTGGCGCGTATATATTTATAGACCAATCAGATTTGTATTTTATTATTTTATTTTCGAGCCTAAATATTTTCTGTTAGTTCGCTTCCGATCCTATTTTTCTAGAATGTTCTATTCTATGTTTTTAGCTGATTGGTTGAAAAATATATAAATGTAATTTAAATGCTAATACGGTTTTGATCCTAACTTTCTAGAATGTTCTTAAGTATGTTTTTATTGCTTATTTTAAGACTAGAAAAAATGTGTATCACATATCATATCATAGGTTCTTCATGGTTTATCTGATGCCAAAGCCATTCTTTTAGAAGAACAGTATTTAACCCATAACTGGAAGTACATTTTTAGGTTTTGTTTAAAATTCTATGATCATTATTTTAAAACCTACATTCACTCGAATATAACTATGTGTGAGTGGGTTAAAAAATATAACGCAGATACACATACATTCAGAGAGAGAGAAAGTGAGAGAGAGAGAGAGACAGAGTGAAGGAGCTGATATAAAGATACTATTTACCAACCCCTCCTCTCGGGCAGGATATGACACAAGGTCAGTTTTTAAGCGGAGTTTAACAGGTTTGAATTCAGAGTTTTCCTTCTCCTAGACTAGTTGCCTAACCAAGGCTGAAGAACCTAGTCTGTCCTACTATTTACCCATAGCTGGAGGGAGAATAATTGGATTTATACCTTTCCCAAGGGTATTAGTGCTATGTGAAATGCAATCAGTATCGTCCAGGATTTGAACTCGTATCGCCGTGTTCATTTCCTACGGCGATAACGACTACACCACGGGCACCTCCATAAGAGCTGATATGAAGATAAAGAGATGGTTTGGTTTGGTTTCTTTGTTTAATGCCATATCAACTCTTTTTAGGTTATTTAATGCCAAAAGATAAAGAGAGCGACATCTGTAACGCCTATTTAACTATATCTCAATAGGTATTACTACCCCGAGAAAATTAAGGAATACGTTCTAATAGAAGATATACACTTAAAAAAGATATTTGTTTTCGGGTTATTTTTGTTTTGATGATCTCGCTATAATCAATCTTCGCACGGGTGAAATGGTTATCATCGTAGAAAATAAACACGGTGACTCGAGTTCAAATCCTAGACGAGAATGATTGCATTTCACATAGCACTAATACCCTTGGGAAAGGTATGAATCCAATAATTCTCCCTCCAGCTATGGGTAAATAGTAGGACAGACTGGGTTCTTCAGCCTTGGTGAGGCAACTAGTCTAGGAGAAGGAAAACTGTGAATTCAAAACCTGTTAAACTCCGCTTTAAAATTGACCTTGTGTCATATCCTGCCCGAGCGGAGGGGTTGGTAAATAGTACCAACCCCTCCTCTTTGGCAGGATATGACACAACGTCAATTTTTAAGCGGAGTTTAACAGGTTTTGAATTCACAGTTTTCCTTCTCCTAGACTAGTTGCCTCACCAAGGCTGAAGAAACCAGTCTGTCCTAAAATGTTTCGTGACTTATCTTTAATTAGTTTATTATATCTAATTAAAAAGACCCAAGTGAACATTCTCTAAGATTGATAATACCATTATTTTTGCCAGAGTGGGCAATTAGAAGAAGAAGAAGAGGAGGAGAAGAAAAAGAAAACAAAAATGGGAAGCAAAATCTCACACGAGAGAACTTGAACATGGCTGAGAAAGGGAAGCTTTAAAAGAAAAACTGAATCCCTTCTCATAGCAGCACAAAACAACGCCCTAGGGACAAACTATGTCAAACTGACCCTCAAAAGAAAGCAGCACAGAAGAACATTGTAAGAACTAACCATAATTACCAAACCCACCGCTCGGAAAGGATATGGTACAAGGTCAATTTTTAAGCGGAGTTTAACAGGCTTGAATTCAGAGTTTTCCTTCTCCTAGACTAGTTGCCTCACCAAGGCTGAAGAAATCAGTCTGTCCAACTATTTACCCATAGCTGGAGGGAGAATAATTGGATTCATACCTTTCTAAAGAGTAATTGTGCTATGTGAAATGCAGCCAGTCTCGTCCAGGATTTGAACTCGTGTCGCCGTGTCCATTTCCAATGACGATAACTAGTTGCCTCAACAGGGCTGTGGAACCTAGCCTGCCCTACAATTTACCCGTAGCAGGAGGGAGAATAATTGAATTCATACCTTTCCAAAGAGTATTAGTGCTATGTGAAATGCAACCAGTCTCGTCCAGGATTTGAACTCGTGTCGCCGTGTCCATTTCCTACGACGATAACTAGTTGCCTCACCAAGGCTGAAGAAATCAGTCTGTCCTACTATTTACCCATAGCTGGAGGGAGAATAATTGGATTCATACCTTTCTAAAGAGTAATTGTGCTATGTGAAATGCAACCAGTCTCGTCCTGGATTTGAACTCGTGTCGCCGTGTCCATTTCCAACGACGATAACTAGTTGCCTCACCAAGGCTGTAGAACCTCGTCTGCCCTACTATTTACCCGTAGCAGGAGGGAGAATAATTGGATTCATACCTTTCCAAAGAGTATTAGTGCTATGTGAAATGCAACCAGTCTCGTCCTGGATTTGAACTCGTGTCGCCGTGTCCATTTCCAACGACGATAACTCGTTGCCTCACCAAGGCTGTAGAACCTCGTCTGCCCTACTATTTACCCGTAGCAGGAGGGAGAATAATTGGATTCATACCTTTCAGACTTTTATATATATCATTTGTTCATTGGGTCAAAGTTAAGCTTTTTATACTATTCTTAATGATTCACTCTCCCAATCCAGTCGTGTCAAGCTTTAAACTCTTTTTGGCGCTCACTCACTGCATTTGCTTCTTATGTGATTGATCGTTTTTCATTATCACCACAAAACCTACATCTGCTATTTTGTATCTTGACTATTTTTGCTTTCATATCGTTAGTTCTTATAGGAGGTGCTCGTGGTGTAATGGTTATCGTCGTGGGAAATGGACGTGGGGAAACGTATTCAAATCCTAGACCAGGCTAATTGCTTTTCACATAGCACTAATACTCTTGGGAAAGGTATGAATCCAATTATTCTCCCTCCAGCTATGGGTAAATAGTAGGACAGACTGATTTCTTCAGCCTTGGTGAGACTAGTCTAGGAGAAGGAAACTCTAAATTCAAGCCTGTTAAACAGTTGCTTTACTTTCCCTTCTTCTTCTTCTTGCCCCCCCCCTGGCAGAAAAGTGTATTATCGATCTTAGAGAATGTTCTCTTGGGTCTTTTTACTTTAGAAGTAAATAAACTAATAACATATAAGTCACAAAACCTTTTCAATTTGAAAACAGAATAATACGGCTTCTTGAAATATTCTTTAAACAAACTAAATTAAATTATCTACATTAATGGTATAATTTGTTTTCGAGTCATCCATAGGAAAATATAGAATAAAGCAATGTCGAGAAGAAAATTATGAAATGATATTGTAATTTCTGTTCTTAAAGAAAAACTCAACAGAATCCAAGTTATAAATCGGTTTACTGTCAAAAGACAAATCTTTCAAGCAATTGGGGTAGCCTAATTGTAAGGAAGCATGGCTTCAACAAAAAAAAAGTCAGTTGAAAGGTTCGTGAAAATCATGTAAGAAGAGAATTAGCTGGAGTGTGTAGAGAAAAATTTTGGTTATTATCGGGCAGTTGAGTAGGAAATTTTTTTCTCAGGTTTTTTTCTTTCTTTCTTTCTTTCTTTCTTTCTTTTAGACAATTCTTTCTTTCCGTAAGTCATTTCTCATTCTTTCTTTCTTTCTTTCTTTCTTTCTTTTAGCCAATTTCTTTTAGCCAATTTCTTTCTTTCTTTCTTTCTTTCTTTCTTTTAGCAAATTTTCTTTCTTTCTTTCTTTCTTTTACACAATTCTTTCTTTCCGTAAGTCATTTCTCATTCTCTCTTTCTTTCTTTCTTTCCGTAAGTCATTTCTATCTTTCTTTCTTTCTTTTAACCAATTTTTCTTTCTTTCTTTTAGTCAATTCTTTCTTTCTTTCTTTCTTTCTTTCTTTCTTTCTTTCTTTCTTTCTTTCTTTCCGTCAGTCATTTCCTTCTTTCTTTCTTTCTTTCTTTCTTTCTTTCTTAAAGTCATTTCTCTTTTTTTCTTTCTTTCTTTCTTTCTTTCTTTTAGACAATTATTTTCTTACTTTCTTTCAGTCAATTCTTCCCTTCTTTCTTTCTTTCTTTCTTTCTTTCTTTCTTTCTTTCTTTCTTTCTTTCCGTTAGTCATTTCTTTCTTTCTTTCTTTCTTTCTTTCTTCAATAAGTCATTTCTTTCTTTCTTTCTTTCTTTCTTTCTTTCTTTCTGTAAGTCATTTCTTTCTTTCTTTCTTTCTTTCTTTCTTTCTTTCTTTCTTTCTTTCCGTTAAATCATTTCTTTCTTTCTTTCTTTCTTTCTTTCTTTCTTTCTTTCTCCAATTTTTCCTTCTTTCTTTCTTTATTTCCTTCTTTCTTTCTTTATTTCCTTCTTTCTTTGACTTTTCAAAACTGTTCGTTCTTTCTCCGAACTGTCGTATTCATTTCACAAGTCTTATCCCTGAAAACACCAGTTACCTAAAGCATATGGCATTAAAGTGAAAGCATATATAATCTTGTTCTTGGGAAGCAATACTCATTCGCAATCAAATACGTCACATCCGGCTCTTGTTGCTTTGGTGTCTTTGAGATTGTCTCTTCTGCGCTAAACTTCCGCTTAGGAACGAGATAAGAAAACTCACAGGTGTTTCTTCTGCCGTTCTACACACATATATATATATATATATATATATATATACGTTGATATTAATTTACGAAATAATTCAGTTGAGCCTGTCATTTTTCCGAATATCTTGAAATAAGCAAAAGAATTACAGCAAATATTTATCTGTCACCGGAGACATTTCAGATACAGGCAAATTTTATTCTTCATATACTCACACCAACTGTTCCACGGCGAGACAGCTTAGTCATTAATCGAAACATGTGATTCAGAGGTAGAATTTTTTCAGTATTGAAAAAAAGTAGATATATCCAGTAAACTGTAATTGAGGTATATTACGTGTCAAATAAAATTTAGATTCATAACCCAAATTTTTCTTCAACAAATATAGATTAGCTTTAAATTACCTACAAAATTTACTTTGCTTTTAAATTATAAAACCAAACTAAAACTCAACCCTTGTTCGTAATTATATGTTAAATCATGTTGAGACTTATATCAAATATGTACAAGTTGAATAAATTGTAGATAACAGTTGTCATACATTTTCAATTGGGTTTAGATCCGGACTACTTGTTGGCCATATGGATTATAAGGACCTTTACTGAATAACATCTTTTATTATCTTTCGTCAATGGCCGTCGCCCTAAAAATGGCTTCGTCATCACCGAACCGATTTTCTATTGATAGAATGAGAAAGTTCTTCAATGATTCGATGTACATATATGTACCGTTTCTTTTTAACAAATATTTGTTTCCTCTTGTCTTTTAAATAGCACAAAACCTCATTTAGTATGACTAAGAAATTTGAACAAATCTTTTTCCAGGTTAACGAAAACATAAAGTTTACATGCTCTAATTCCATAATTTTGGTCAAGACTAGTAGATAGATAGATAGATAGATAGATAGTTATATCAAAACAATTGTAAGCTTGCCTATCGCCCAACAAAAAGTGACCAAGTCGGCTGGGGCAGCAGAATACACTAACTGCATCTCTGCAGAGGGGTAAGACCCCCGATGAGTGTACTGGATATCACACTAATCAATCTGATGGTGGAATTCCAGTAATGCTGGAGCTTTGGGGAACGCGCAGTACCCTTTTATTGCCGTCGCTACCAGGTGCACTCTGACCCGGTGTGGTAGCATCGGATAGAGTCCTATCGATAGGTGAAAAAGAACTAAACTGTGTACTTATGCCAAACTGAATTGTTTGAAATAGAACTGTTTAAACTATCCAAATTAGACAAACCAGGCACGCAGGACACTGCTGGAGAAGCAGGGACGAGCTCATAAGTGATGGACCCCCACATATGGCCAAGCAAAAGCAGGATGACCAGCTAGAACATACATACAGCAGCTATGTGAGGATACAGGATGTAGCCCTGTAGACCTGCCAGAGGCGATGAACGATAGGGAAAGGGGCGAGAGAGGGTCAGGGATATCCGTGCTAGCGGCACGACATGATGATGATGATGATGATGATTTGTATAAAAACGGATTTGGCATTACATAACCTACAATAGTTATATGCCATAAAATCAAACCAAACTAGACCAAACCAAACCAAACTACACCAAATATAAGTTTAGAGAAGAAGCCTTTGGTTGGTTTATTGGGTTTTATGACATATCAAGCGTTGTAGGTTCTTTTATGCCAAACCCTGTTTATACAAATTGGCATTAAATATATTATTTGTAAACAAGTAGTTTGTAGATTACGAACGAGGGTATAAACTCGGTTAAATGGTTTTATGTATTGCCCTCTAACACTGACAATTATATTTCACATCAGTCATTCTCTTTCACACAGTTAGATAATTCAACGGTTCTATTTGACCTATAGATGGGACCCTATCTGGGACTACCCACTCTGAAGTAATGTCTATGAAGGTGTACTCCAGATTCCCCAAAGCTCCAGGACAGGAGCCTCACCATCATATTTAGTTTAGTGTTATACCTAGGACACTCATTCGGTTGGAGGTTTACCCCACTTTAGAGATGTAGTCGGCGTATTCTCCGGCAATGCATCGGCCCCACATGCAGAGAAATTATGACAGAAATCTGAATTATTTTTTTTAAGAATTGAATTTTATTTATTGCGGACTTTTTGTCCTTATCTTGGTAGTTTTTTGTTGTTTCTTCTTTCACTACGTTTCGGCCAAATTTCACCTCTGGCCTTCTTCAGCTGATTTACCGCGACCTCGGATAGGAATGCTGAGTCTTGTAACCGTATCCCCTGTAATTACTGCCTTCCATAGTTGTTGTCTATCGCATCACGTTTTTGACCATGTAAACCTCTGGCCGGCTTGGGT
This sequence comes from Sepioteuthis lessoniana, assembly GCA_963585895.1. Taxonomy (NCBI): domain Eukaryota; kingdom Metazoa; phylum Mollusca; class Cephalopoda; order Myopsida; family Loliginidae; genus Sepioteuthis; species Sepioteuthis lessoniana. The sequence continues at coordinate 56,554,215 of OY757944.1, read as the reverse complement.
AGGATTTGAAACCGCTATCTTCTGAAAATGCTAACCTGGAACCGTAGAGACTCAACGCCTCTATTCGCTGCGCCACGGGCCCTAAAAAACGATTCCAATTAAAACACTATTTTTTAAAAGTTTTATAAGGAGTGGTATTGAGATAATACCCTTCTTCCTGAGTGAATCTTATAACTTTTTGAAATCTTCGCATATGGGAGTTGAGCACTCTGAAGAAGGAATTTACGGCTGTCACTTGCATAATGCAAAACTCTTCGAACGAATTGATCACTCTGGTATCCGGTAAGGCATAATGTTAACAAACGAACATTACTACTAAATACATAATTCCCTAGCTGACGTGGTACGCTTGTTGGCTGTGCGGTATGATACTAAGTTTAAGGTAAAGTTGCACGGGTTTCGATCCCAGCTTCAATGGTTCTACGTGTCTAGCCACACTGAAGAGTTGTGATACAACGAAACAGTCTGTCTGTGGATGACAATATATATGTATATATATTGAATTAAAACAAATTCCTGGCATCTGCAATCAAAATTTGCACGATATCCCAAAATATTTTGATAATCTGGCTTCGACATCGGAGTGACTCATGGAAGAAACAAAACAAAACGAAAAAAAAAAAAAAAAGGAAAAAAGCAAACAGGCTCATAGACATTTACAAAAAATATCTAAATTGTTCTTTTTATTTAAGAAATATTTCTATTATTGAGTTTTAATTAGATATCAGAAATCTAACGTCAACCGTACCTTAGAGGATATTGATATGGACCACGAACACTTTTACTATATATAGAAAGAGACATTCATAGTGCGGTGGTTATAGTCGTAGGAAATGAACAAGGCAAACAGAGTTCAAATCCCGGATAAAGTAGTTTACATTTCACATAGGGAAAGGTGTGAATACAACAATTCTTCTCCAGCTATGGGTAAATAGTAGGGCAAACTAGGCTCTTAGATTTTGGTAGAGCCACTAGTCTAAGAGAAGGAATATTTATGACTTGAAACCTTCAACACTCCTCTTAAAATTGACCTTGTGTCACACCCTGCTCCTGGGGAGTGTTTGGTAAATATAAATAATATTTAGAGATAAAATATCCCAAACATGTTGGTTGCTATATGCTTACCGAATAAATCCTGAGCTGAGCTAAGCATAGCGCAAGGCCATAACTATTTAGAGCCCTGTAAAAACTCATTTTCAAGGAATAATCCCTGAAGCTGCCTTGCCAATTATTGTTTCTAGGATACACTGACTGTATCCTCTGCAGAGGAGGAAGCCTTCCTCAAAAAAGTGATCTCACATAATGCTTCCGGTGGTGAGGCTGGAATTCTGGGAAGTGTTGAGTACCACTTGCTATTACTCCGATGATCCCACTTACCTGGTATATTTAAATTGGTTGATCCCGTCAAGTAAATTCATTTGAAAATTATTAGTTTTTAATGAGAATACTTGAAACCATATAGCTGTTCATTGGCGCAGTGGGTTGAGTGTTCGCCAATGGTCCGTGAGACCGGGGTTCAATCCCAGGTCGAGTCATACCAAAGATTTTAAAATTGGCACTTGATACCTCCTTGCTTAACATTTAGCGATATAAGGTACGTATCAAGGGTAAAGTGGAGCAATCCAAGGAAAGGAGTAGCGCCCTCCCCTACACCTACATTCGGGTTGCCCTCGACAACAGTCACCAACTTTACTTTACTTTTATATAGCTGTGCGTAAATCATTTATATGTGATCGAAGTACTTGATGCCACGTGTATCTTTGTATAATTAGTATGGTTCCTCCTGGAGAGTTTTTCACAATAGCATTAGTTGATGGTCTTTCACTGGAGATTGAGTGATAAAAAATTTCCTCAAGACTCCAGGACTCTTCTCAGTATCCTTGCTGATCTTAATAATACTATGGTCTAGATAGTCTCAACTTGTCCTCTGATTTCTAAGTCTTCTAGTCCCTTAAGCAAACCTTTGGGGATCGTTCCGAGTGTACATATTATAATTGGTATCACTGTGTCCTTTATGTCCTAGAGATTCATTAGTATCATTTTACTCCTTGCGATTTTTCATACCACCTTTAGCTGATGGGATTTTCCACGAATCTGACAGCAGCAAGTCTCTTAACGTCAGCAGGACTCTTCTCAGTATGCTGGTCGATCTCAGCAATGCTGTAATCTGAATGGACTAGAATTTTCCTTCGATTTTCAACTGTTTCAATCCTCTTTCCAATTCTTTGGTGACCGTTCCAAGTACACCAACTACAATTGGTATCACCGTCTACCACACTTTTCACTTTTTTTGCCTTATAATTATAATTATTATCATTATTTTAGAGTTATTCCCGCCAGGGCTAACAGATGGTTTTTCACTGGAGATTGAGCTACAGCAAGTCTCTTCAAATCTCCAGGACTCTTCTCAGTATTCTGAACGATTTTAATAATGCAGTAGTTTGGATGGTCTCCACTCGTTCTTAATTTCCAAGTCCTCCAGTCCTTGTACCAATTGTTTGGTGACTGTACCGAGTGCATCAATTACAATTGGTATTATTGTCACTTTCCAGTTCCATAGATTTTTTATATTCCCAAGCAAGGTCCTGGTGCTTAGCTTTCTTTTCGCTATCTTTCAATTTTGCTCCGTGGTCAACTGGATCAGCAAAGTTCACAATTCAGCAAATTCACTTTTTTTACTGATTATTACCAGGTCTGGTCGTCTGGCCGAGATTAGGTGATCCGTTTGTATCTATAAGCATTAAATAAGCAGCAATGGTTGGTAAGCCATAAAATCAAACCAAACCAAAAAAGAAAAAAGAAAAAAAAAAAAAAACCGAAACAAAAAAAGAGACAATAACACAAAGTAAATGTATAATGAACAGGATTCCCTAACCTCTTGGCATAAGTTAACCCTCTTGTAAAGAAATGATATCTTGTTGATGATCATTATTTTCACGGATACAAAATTCGACTACTTTGAATAACTTTGCTCGAGATTTCTGCGGTTAATCCTCTTAAATCTGCACGAATATAATTCTTCAGCTCTTGCAAAGTGTTAGGCTTATTCACAAATTCATGCTCATTTAAATAAACCTATGAAAAGAAGTCGGGTAGACAATGCAGGTGAATGGGGAAGCCATTTGCATTCTCAATTACTTGAAATCACTCTGCTACTGAAAATTACTTTTTGTCGAGATTATAAACCTCTAAATGGAACAGTAAAATTCTGTTATTTCGATTTTTAATCTGCTCGGGTTACGTACAATATCAATAAATAAATAAATAAATGAAATAAACAATTAAATAAAAATTATGTAAAAATTAAATTAAAAAAAAAAGAAAATGTGAATTTTAAAAAATGTTTCAGTATTTTGTGGGCCACTCAATATAAGAAAAAAAAATTCTTTTTTTGGTCAGGCCGAGAATCTTTCAGCATCCCTACTTAGTAGTAGTTGTAGTAATAGTAAGAATATGTTACCTGAGGTTGTTAACCATTGTTCTACGATGAGGCGTAGCGCACAATTTGATTGTTTAAAAGTTGTTGAAACTTCATTTTAAACAAAACATGGCGTATCAGAAGCAGAAACAGCGAACGAAAAAAAAAAAATGAAAAGTTTGAAAGCAATGCTTGCTTCCATGATTAAACACTTTTGCCCGCAAATTTTAAGAGAAAAATTAAGAAAACTATGACGAAAGAAAAGAAAAAAAATATAGGGGGTGGGTATGCAGATATTCACTTCTAGTTAATCAGTAAGTCACGAGCAGTGCACACACACACACACACACACACACACACACACACACACACACACACACACACACATACGAAAGAAAATGAAATCTTAGAACACAAAAAAAAATTTTCCGAGTGACTGTTGAAAGCTATGTATAATTATATATAACAGATGAAGCAAGGGAAAACAAAGCAATTGATTTGGGTTTATATAAACGAATGGTGTTAATATGAGTGCAGAAGACCTCTCAGAATACATTTTTAGAAAAATACATCCACGTACCCGTCCAACCCTGTACTCATAAATGTGCATCAGGAAGGGTAATAAAAAATTCTTAAATCGTTGAGAAACACATAGGCAAAAAAAAAAATGGGTTGCGTTGGAAGAGAAAATGATTACTAATAATCAGCCGGAAGCCATGTTGCTGCTAATCAATGAATTATACATAATCTAAGAAATTAAGTATTTATCCAAGTAATGGTTGGTTGGTTGTTTGGGTTTTATGGCATATCAACCTCTGTAGGTTATTTAACGCCAAATCCATTTTTATGAAAATAGATCTATTTCAAACAATTCAGTTAAGTATAAGTGCGCAGTTTAAATGTAAGTACAGTTTAATCATGAAAAATATTTCTATTTCAAGCTACTCAGTTTACTCAAGCAGTTCCAATCCAGCTAATTCAGTTAAGTATAAGTACAGATTTTGTTTACACACAGTTAAATGTCAAAACAGTTTCATATTAAACCATTCAGTTTAGTGTAAGTACAGTTTCAATGTCGAAAAGCAGTTCTATTTCAAATAATTCAGTTAAGCATAACACACAGTTTAAATGTAAGTACGGTTTAATTGTCAAAAACATTTCTCTTTCAAGCAATTCAGTTTAGTCAAACAGTTCTAATTCAAACAATTCAGTTTAGCGTAAGTTTGCTGTTAGTTTTATTTAAGCCATAAATCGGGCCCTATCAGGTGCTACCATTCCGAGCCAGAGTGGATCTGGAAGCAATGGCAATGGAGGGGTACTCCGCATTCACCAAAGCTCCAGCATCACTGGAACCTCACCATCAGATTGTTTAGTGTCATGTCCAGGACACTCATTGGGAGGGAGTCTTACCCCTCTGCAGAGAAGCAGTCGGTATATTCCAAAGCCCCAGCCACTGGGCAATTATCCATGTAAGATAATTTGCTGGTAAGGAAACCAAGTCTGTACTGTTGCATCGTTTCACTACCTATGACTAACAAAACGCCTGAAGAAAAAGCTTGACGAGAACTACACAAGGATGATACGACCTGTTTCGAACAAATTGTGATAGCAGCACCCCACAATATGCAGCAGCACGGTCGCTCACCGCCCATCTTGCAAGCCATCCAAAAAAGACGAGTAAGATACACTGGGTAGAGATGGAGAATTAAGAAGCGACTCATAAGTATACATTCTCCTGTAGACTCATTCATCTGTGTTAGCTAACTAGAAAAATGTTCATAAGTCAGCTCGATGCGCACACTGGGTAACATTGCCAATAGGAACGGATTGTGAGTGAAGCTCAAGGGAATCCTTGCTGTCAGCAAGCATTGATGATTTTACTTATATAGACATGAAGTTGGAACAAATGCAATATTAGATTTTAGAGTATATATTATAAATGAAAAAAGTTATTCCGAAAGAAATATTTTTAATCATTAACATAACTTCCATTGCTTCCTAGAACCTAGCCCAGTCGATTGCATCTTTGTGGAGAAGTAAGACGACCCGAACGAGTGTACTTGATATGACACGAAACACTGATGATAGGATTGCAGTAATTCTAGAGTTTTAGGGAATGTGTAGTACTCTTCATTGCCATCGCTCCCAGGTCCACTCAGACCTGGATTGGTAGCACCCGATAGGGTTATATCTAGGGGTCAAATAGAACTAAACAGTGTACTTGTTTTTTGTTCTTGGAATAGTGTCCTCATTCTTATTGCTATATACACATCATTTCAGGAATCTTCTTGTTGAATTCGGGAACCTTCATGTCGAATTCAGGAAACTTCTTGTTGAATTCAGGAACCTTCATGTCGAACTTAGGCACCTTCTTGTTGAATTCGGGAGCCTTCATGTCAAATTCAGGAACCCTCAAAGAACTTCGAACCAAACCCTTTTTATTAATCCACAAAGTGGATTACATTGTTCTAAATCCGTTAGTCTTGACCGAATGCAAGTGTTCAGTTCTCTTAAGGATTCCTTGTTATTATCCCCTGTAGTCAGGATTGAACCCGCTTCCTCCAGTTGAAGTTACTGGTTCAATAGATTTTTTAAAAATAAGACAAATAACCCATTCCATGTTTTAATGAGCTTATCGATGCCATGGTTGTAAATTACTTTTTGATGCAAAATATGCGACTAACTCGTGTTAACCCCTTTCTTTTGATGTCATCATAAGACCGTTGAAATGATTTTGGAATCCCCTAAATACGTGATAATCAAAAGAAGAAACGGGGCAAAAATATGGAGGATGAAGCAATTTTTCCGAACCGAGACTCCTCAAAGAGATATTTAGCAATTTCATGAGAGAGAACGGTCATTATCTTGATGGAGGGTGACTCGTTTTAAGTCAACTAAGGAGTGAAGATTTTTTTACCCAAAGTTGGTGGAGGTGTCCTCGTGGTATAAAAGATGGTATATGATGGACTGCAGAATCGTAGTAAGCGAGTTCAGACTCCAGTAGTGCTATTTAGTTCACTTTCAGACAAATACCTCTTGGGGAGTTTATGAACCCCCTTATCGTCCAAGCTATGGGTTAAATAGTACCACTATTGTTCTAGAGGATAGCTCTGGCGTTAAATAACCTAAAAAGGTTGATATGGCATTAAATGAAGAAACCAACGAAAGAACGTAAATCTGTTTTCAAACGACGAAGTTAAGATTAGAGGTAATTGTTTGATCCTTGTTTAACAGTTCGTAATGGACAGTTTCTTGGATATCCCCCTCTACACTCAATATAAAGTCCCCCTCTCGGGTTTTGTGCAGATCTGCTTCTTTGAATGATCCATCATAATAAAGGATCCACTTCTCATCACCAGTCACAAGCTTGTCTAAAAAAACAACACCTGATGGTGACACGTAAGCGGTGACTCCGAACAAGTGATCACTTAATCCTTTGCACGGTCTAAATTTGATATCAAGAGAACAGGTTAAACATGAGTTGGTCTCATATCTTGCACCAGGTCTAAAGGATTCTACAAGCTTCTTAACAGATAGAATGAGGTTCTCTGAAGTAATTTACATAAGCTTCATGTAAATAATTAAACATATTTCTATAGGCATACTTGTTTTCATTTATTATATGTACTCTTAATCGGTCATTATATTCGTTGCAACCTGATATATACATATATATAGACGACTTATAATGCACCTCAACGGAGGTGCCCGTGGTGTAATGGTTATCGTCGTAGGAAATGGACACGGCGACAGGAGTTCAAATCCTGGACGAGACTGATTGCATTTCACATAGCACTAATACCCTTGGGAAAGGTATGAATCCAGTTATTCTCTCTCCAGCTATGGGTAAATAGTAGGGCACTCTAGGTTCTTCAGCCTTGTTGAGGCAACTAATCTAAGAGAAGGAAAACTGTGAAAGCTGACCTTGTGTCATATCCTGCCCGAGCGGAGGGGTTGGTAAATATGATAATGCACCTTATTGTTTCTAGCTCCATCTTAAAACCCATTCTATTCCTAAATCCCAGTTTCGAGAAATTCTAGTTGAAAACACCACTATAATGGCACACGAATTTGATAAGCTACGACAAGAAATCCTAGAAGACCTACACATATAAACAAAAAAAAAAAAACCCAACTAAAATTAATAGAATTGATTTTGAAAATAGTGACAATGTTTTGAAACGCCTTTTGAATTTTTTTTAATATTCCGTATTTCTTGATAATATTCTATCTCCGTTGATAGCGTTCTGTTTTTTAAATTCATCAGCAACTCAGTTTTATCCAACTCTGCGTCTGTATAGTTTTGTTATGTTATAAAGACAAAAAAAATAAAACTTTCAAAACTCATTAAAAAAATCTCTTTACTCATGCAAGTAACCCCTGATGATGGCCTATGAAGGGTCCGAAAGCGCTCGGGACAATTTTGGTAAATTCATCCATCAATTCCAACCTGAAACCAAGACATTTATCAGGATACTCGAAAGGATCATAATTAAACTATGCAAACAAAATGTGTCTTTACTATTTGATCAAACATGCTAAAATGAACGACTGCTGCCAAACGACACACACACACACACGGGGATGTGTATTAGTGAACTGCATTCTGCAGAAGAGAACTTCTCAATCTTTGAGGAATCAAATACTCCAATTAAGAAGAGTACATGGCAATATCTTTTTTCGTTCTGATCACCATTTGTTCAAATTACGTTCACCGTTTTCTCAATATCATTTCCGATCCTAAAAATTCTTCACGAATAAAGAAGAAGCAGAGAGATCCAATTATCTGTTGATGGAATCCATTTGGAGAAACTCTTAATGCAAAAAATGAATAAAAAGATAAAAGATTTTCTTGGAACTTGCGCTTTTTGTGAAAAAAAGGAAAGCCTTCTCGAAAGATATTGAAATCGTTCGAAACAGAGACAAATGTCACTGTATTATTATCGATAATAAGTAAATAAAACTGGCCGACCGTAGTCGAGGGTGACCAGAAGGCTCCCTTTTTAATAGCTACTACACCAAAGGTTTGCTTAAGGGACTAGAAGACTTAGAAATTAGAGGACAAGTAGAGACTATCCAGACCATAGTATTAAGATAAGCCAGGATACTGAAAAGAGTCCTGGAGACTTGAGGAGATTTCTTATCACTCAATCTCCAGTGAAAGACCATCAACTAACGCTATTGTTAAAAACTCTCCAGGAGGAACTATACTAATTATACACAGATACATGTGGTATCAAGTACTTCGATCACATATAAATGATTTACGCACAGCTATATAAAAGTAAAGTTGGCGACTGTTGTCGAGGGCAACCCGAATGCTCCCTTTTCAATAGCTACTCCACCGAGGTGTAGGGGAGAGCACTACTCTTTTCCCTGGATTGCTCCACTTTACCCAAGATACGTACCTTATAATGCTGAGTATTATGCAGGTATATTCAGGTACCATTTTTTCGGTCTTTGGTATGACTCGACCTGGGATTGAACTATAGTCTCCGGAACTATTAGCGAACACTCTAACCACTAAACTCGTTCTTTAAACTAATTCTGGCATAAAAATAATGGTTATCTTCAAGATGACACCCATCTTTCTGCCTAATTGGCTGGGACTGAAATATACTGACTGAACCTCTACAGAGAAGAAATACCCCACCCAAATAGGATTACCTGTTTGCAGTGGATGACAACCTGTTATGCTTGAGGACGGAAACCTGATGGCTGAGAGATCCGTGACCCGGGTATTAAGTTGTCACGAACCTTTAAACATTCCTTTTCGGCACTAACTGGGCGAAACGGGTGGCTGGAGAGGCCCGACCCGATCAATCAGGGAGTTGTGACAACTCCTAGCACCTATATCATTAAGTTCTGACCATTATCTGAAGGGTACAAGAAGGCGGTGGCTGATGATCAACCAAATCGTTTGGTTTGGTTTGGTTTGGTTTATAGTATACGACCATTGTAGACTATTACCAAGTCTATTTTTACGTACATAAACAGTTCTATTTTTAAAAAGATTCAGTTTAATATAAGTACAGCTTTTTCTTTACACACGGTTAAAATATCAAAACAGCTATTTCAATTTAGCGTAAGTCATTTGCTTGCTGACAAATTAAATCTCAAACAGTTCTATTTGACCCGTAGATAAGATCCTATCAGGTGCTACCACTCTAGGTCAGAGAGGACCTGGGTGTGATTATATTTACTGACCCCTCCGCTCGGGTATGATATGACACAAGGTCAGTTTTTAAGCGGAGTTGAACAGGTTTGAATTCAGAGTTTTCCTTCTCCTAGACTAGTTGCCTCACTAAGGCTGAAGAAACCAGTCTGTCCTACTATTTACCTATAACTGGAGGGAGAATAACTGGATTCATACCTTTCCCAAGGGTATTAGTGCTATGTGAAATGCAATTAGCCTGGTCTAGGATTTGAACTCGTGTCGCCATGAAGTGATACTCCGTATTCCTCAAAGCTCCAATATTATTGGAACCTCGCGATCAGATTGTTTAGTATTCTTGTTTAACTTTTTGCATGTATTCGAAATATACATTATAGAATATGGTTACAGAATAAATGAAAATGAAGGCGATTAGGATCCCGATATTTAAATAAAACAATGTTTTATCTATTGTAACAAAAAGTACACAAAAATTAATAAAATGCCAATAACAAAAACGGCTTCGTCCTCGTGGTGTAATGGTTAAAGCGATGGACTTCGGAATCGTAGTAAGCGAGTTCGTACTCCAGTAGCGCTATTACGTTCACTTTCGAGCAAATACCCGTGGGAAAGGTATGAACCCCCTTATCCTCCCAACTATGGGTTAAATAGTACCACTACTGTTCTTCTAGAAGAATGGCATTAAATAACCTGCAAAGGTTGATATGCCATTAAACAAAGAAACCAAATCAAACGTCTTCTTACAAAAGAAAAGCCCCGGCCAATCTCGAGAAACATGTCTGAGTGTATTTTAAGTGAAAAATAAATTAGGAAGGTCTGAGTGCTGGTGTGAAATTAAATCACAATAGGAAAGAGGAAATGTGTCTTTATCTTGCGACAGTAAATGGAAAAATTATTTAAAAAAAAATTATTTCTAATTTTGTGCGTGGAACGCGAATAAACAGCAGTTTGATTCTAAATATTTTGATTGGCTAAGCTGTGGAATATTGTATTGACGTAAAGTGTTATTATTTTCTGTTTGCGGATAATTCTGGTTGCTATAGGATCATATCCAGAAAAGTAAATGGGGGAGTCTTACTCCTTTGTAGAGAAGCAGTCGGTGAATTCTGTAGCCCCAGCCTACTGAGCCATCAAGTTCATATCTCATTATCAGGAAAAATACTGAATATGTATTTATATTGTAATTGTATTTCGTTGAATTTCTTTAGTAAAATCATATACTATTTCATTCTAGAGTAAAATTATTTGCAGTGCCTTTCTGTAGCGGAAGAATATCCATTAGCATTGCAGGAAGTTTTTATCTGAAGTCACTTTTTTTTCACCTGGGCTCCATCACTGGTACGGAAACAATTGATTGGGTAAAGACTTAAATAATTCCTTCTGATCTGTACACGGGCATATTAAATTGTATCAGATAGATACGCCAGTCAGACTGGCAAGACTAGAAACCACTCAACCAAACGAAACAAAAAAAAAAAAAAAGGAAAAGAAAGAAAAATGCGAATATCCTTTGGTGTTATTAACACGCTCAAAAGAAAATTAAAGAGGAGAAAAAGCAAAGAAGAAACAAAGAAATTGGTTAATTGTATAAGGAAACGTCAGAAATGAAATATTAATGCAAATGGTACCATCCCCATCTGTCAAGTTAATCACTTAAAATGGACGACGAGGTTATTAACTGTTCTGACCGGAAAAGGAATCAATATTTCTGAGAGTTATTGAATATGGCGCGAAAATGGACTTGTCTATTATAATTTTTATTTCAGTCGAGTCTTTCACTCCAGTTTTAACTGGCGGGTTTTCACTCAAGTCTGAGTGACAGCAAATTTCCTCATGTTTCCAGGACTTTTTTTTATATTTTAATTGATTTTAACAGTGCTGTGGTCTTGTTGGTCAGAATGATCTCGATTATTTCTCTGATTTTCAAGTATATTTTCAAGGCTTTACATGACCCTTCTACCACTCAAACTACAACTGGTATTACCGTCACTTTCACGTTCCACAGATTGTTCAGCTCTTATTTTTTTGTTTGTTTTGCTTTATTTCATTAAAAAAACAAACAGACAAAAAACTCTTTGGGATTGTTTTCCCGCTAGTAACAACTAGTGGTTTTCACAGAAGTCTAATTGACATTAAGATTTCTAAGGGAGGAACTTGCTGGACTGCGATACCTTGATAAGTGAGTTCGAACTCAAGTCCCGCAAATACGTTCTCTTTCGGACTAATACCCTGGAGAAAATGGACACGGCTACACGAGTTCAAATCCTGGACTGCAGGACCTAAAGCTCATGCCTTAATCGTACTCAAGTAAGTAGTAAAGTAAGGTTGGTGACCGTTGTCGAGGGCGACCAGAAGGCTCCCTTTTCAATAGCTACTACACCAAGGTGTAGGGGAGGGCGCTACTCATTTCTCTGGATTGCTCCACTTTACCCTTGATTCATATCTTACATTGATAAATATTAAGCAAGGAGGTATCAAGTACCATTTTTAAAGTCTTTGGTATGATGCAACCTGGGATTGAACCCAGGTCCCCCGGACCGTTGGCGAACACTTTACCAATTGGTAGAGTGTTCGCCAATGAGCCCGTAAAACAGAAACATAGAGCCAAGTAAGTAAATTTGGTGACTGTAGTCAGGGGTGACCCAAAAGCTCCCTTTTCCATAGCTACTACATGTAGGGGAGGGTTCTTCTCCTTTCCCTGGATTGTTCCACTTTACCCTTGATACGTATCATAATGCTGAATGTTAAGATATCAAGTATCATTTTTTGAGTCTTTGGCATGACTCGACTTAGGATTGAACCCCAGTCTCCTGGTCTATTGGCGAATACATCAATTTATTAATTAGATATATTTTCTAATATTTTCAAATATTCTTGCGGGGTGTCCTCATGGACTAATAGATAAAGCGATGGACTGCGGAATCGTAGTAAGCGAGTTCGTACTCCAGTCACGCTAATACGTTCACTTTCAGGCAAATACCCTTGGGAAAGGTATGAACCCCCTTATCCTCCTAGCTAGGGGTTAAATAGTACCACTACTGTTCTAGGAGAATAGCTTTGGCATTAAATAACCTACAAATGTTGATATGCCATTGTGACGGCAAATTGACTAAAATCCCAAAACGGGACTTTATTTCGCACGTGTGAAGACGGGGCAGGTTGGCACTTGATCCCCTATAGAATAAGTCCTCGTTCAGAGTTTTTCTCTCAGGCATATAAGACCTGGCATATTACGTGAGGGATTAATTTAGGGCCAGACCGACCGCCGCTGGCAAGGGGTTCCAAATTTCACACTATCCACCCACCCACCAAGGCCACTAAACTTCCTCCCATCGACAACAGAAGATATGGACCTATAGGTTTTAGTCGTAATAATATTATATTGTAGTAGTCGGCAACTCCGGTTTCCCGTGTGATATTTTAAGGAATTAATAGGACAATTCTAAGCAAGATAACATAATGCGAATAGAAGCTGAAAAGGAAGCATGAAGTTACAAATTCGTAGCAGAACGGCAAAGAACAACTTAGACCACGTGGTAACATAAAAATACATGAATCCTTTACTATACAAAGAGATACACTTTCAAAGTGTCAAATAAATATAATGAATTGAACAGTCCATGGACATAAATGTCTTTCTTCTTTTCTGTTCTTTCGTTTCTTCAAATTGAGTGAGAGAGAGAGAGAGAGAGAGAGAGAGAGAGAGAGAGAGAGAGTGGTATATAAAATTTGGGTATAAAGGAGAAATAGCCCCAAAGTTACTTATCTTATTTTTCAACGGGGTTCCACTGGAGAATCTTTCTTCTTTCACGGGCTAATAGACTTTAAGCTATTTTTAATACTGGCTTGAAGAACTCGGGTCCCTCGTGTCTCAGATATTCTTTTGTCTTCTTCACCCGGAGTAATTGACTTTTGGTTCTGCCTCCTACGAACCCTGCCCAAACAACTAACATTTCTTCTCGTTTTTTTCGCCAACGGGGAGAAGGGTGCCACTTCCGTTTTAGGGCCTCAGCCAATCATTTGGCTTCTACCTTCCCCTCCCCCCTGGTCAGGCGATTTTGTTAGGGCTACTAGATGTCACCCAAGTCAGGTTACTGTTAATTCAAACAGCAGTCATCCCACTTCCATCGTCTCAGTGGGATGTCACGTGACACCATTACCGGAACCAAACCAATCATTCTTCACTTTTAAAGTGGACAAAAAGAAAACTCTTAAAAACAACTACTCAATGCCAGTGCTGGGAGAACTAGAAAAAAGGTAGACGTATAGTCAAGCCACACTGAAAGCATCATTTTCTGTTAGAGCACCAAAGTTAAACAGTAATTCAGTGCTTTATTTAAACAACAGCAGGTACTGTTAGCAATCTGAGGCTTGTGAGTTATATCAAACGAAAATTTAAAAAATCTGGAGAGTTGACAAAAAAAAGATCGTCAAACGTTTGTTTGTATATCTTTGTGTGAGTTATGGCGTCACATTGTTCTATGCTTAGATGGGTGACTATTTAAACAACAGCAGGGACTGTTAGTAATCTGAGGCCTGTGAGTTATATCAAACGAAAACTCAGAAAATCTAGAGAGTTAACAAAAAAAAAAAAAAGAAAAGATCGTCAAAAATATGTGCTTGTAAATTATTTGTGTGGGTTATGGCGCCACATTTTGAATTGGTCCGATAGATTCCAGCGGCTTGTAACGTATCGCAGAAATATAGGAGGTACCCGTAGTGTTTAGGAGGTGCTCGTGGTGTAATGGTTATCGTCATAGGAAATGGACACGGTGACACGAGTTCAAATCCTGGACGAGACTGATTGCATTTCACATAGCACTAATACCCTTGGGAAAGGTATGAATCCAATAATTCTCCCTCCAGCTATGGGTAAATAGTAGGGCAGACTAGCTTCTTCTGCCTTGGTGAGGCAACTAGTCTAGGAGAAGGAAAACTCTGAATTCCAACCTGTTAAACCCCGCTTACAAACTGACCTTGTGTCATATCCTGCTCGGGCGGAGGGGTTGGGTAAATATGGTAACACAGTTCAAAATAATATATATATGCACTTGTTCAATGCTTAGATGGGTGACAATTAAAACAATGGCAGGTATTGTTAACAATCTGAGGCCTGTCAGCTATATCAAACGAAAGTTTAGAAAATGTTGAGAGTTAATTAAAAAAAAATCAAATTCGGGGAATAAATTAATGTTAACCCTTTATTCTGAGTAGATGATTTAGAAATTTTACCCGGCTGATTGTATTTCATGTTACTACCAATAAACTTGAGAAAGGTATGAATCCATTTATTCTCTCCCTTGTTATGGGTAAATAGTAGGGCAGATTGGTTTCTTCAACCTTGCTTGGGCAACCATTGAAGGCGAAGGAAAACCGATTAAACTCACCTTAAAACTTGATATTGTGTCCCATCCTGTTCTTGTGGAGGGGTTGGCAGATAGACACTCTTGAGAAAAGTATGAACACTTTTAAAGGTAAGATGTTTATTTACTCGTCGACTCATTGGTTTGGTTAAGTTTTATGGCATATCAACCTTTGTAGGTTATTTAATACCAAATCCATTCTTATACACAATAAACAATTCAATTTCAAACAATTCAATTTAGCATATGTATAGTTTTTTTTTTCGTTTATACACAGTTAAATGTAAAAAGAGTTCCATTTTAAACAATTCTGTTTAGCCGATGTACGTAGTTTAAATGTAAAACAGTTCAATTTCAAACAATTCAATTTCAAACAATTCAATTAAGCATAAATACACAATTTAGTTTTATTGGACCCTTAGATAGAAACCTATCAGGTGCTCCAACTCCGGGGCTGAGTGGACCCTAGGAGCGATGGCAATGAAGGAGTACAATGCATTCCCCGAAACTCCAGCATTATTGGAACCTCACCATCTGATTGCTTTGTGTGATATCCAGGATACTCGTTGTGGGTGGGGTGGGGTATTGAGTCTATGCATAAACACAGTTGGTGTATTTTGTGGCTCCAGCCGGCTGGTTCATCTTCAGCTTTTTTTTTATTTGGACATGCTAGGGACAAGCATATAATGGTATAACAGACCTTTTCATCATTCGAAACCTGGTCCGTCGGTTTAGTTTTTGTAATTTATAAATGTTACGTCTCCTTCTACTGAAGTTAAATTGTCTGTGTGTGATGTCGACATTTTACAAGATCCATTTTAAAAAAAGTTTGTGAAAAGATATATATATATATATATATATATATATATATTGCTTTAAGTATCTCAGCTTAGAAAAATAATTAAATAAATAGATAAATCAATGTAAGGAGAAAAAATTAGAAAAATAAAAATAAAACAATTCCGACCAGTGTCCTACGACGAATAGTAAGGTTGACTGGATCTGTCAAAAAAGCTGTCTAACCGAACAAATAGTTTTCTCTTGTCATGTGTAATGTTCATTTCAACCCGTACCGATTCATTGTCATTTCCAATTCGATTTTACTGTACGATCTCTTGTCGGCTGAAACGAGAGGATTCATTAAATTTCATTAAATAAATGTTTCATTCTACAAGTGTCCGCGTCTAATATATATATATATATATATATATATATATATATATATATATGTGTGTGTGTGTGTGTGTGTGTGTATGTATATCGAAGAATGGGTTGTACGTGGAGTAATCGAATTTTAGCTTGTGCATTTGTTGGCTTTTATTACGATAAAAGGCATTGAACCGCTGAAAGATTTGAAATTTCTCGAGGGGAAAAAAGCTTTTGTTTTCCTCGGAAAAGTAGAAAGATAGAAAAATAAAATATATTCATTCTGAAAGAATATAAACGAATCAGGTTTTCATTCATTGTTCTATCTCTCACTGATTCTGATCTATCCATCTATCTCTAGTTCTATCTATCTATCTATCTATCTATCTATCTAATTATATATATATATATATATCTATATACATATATATATATATATATATATATATATATATATATATATATATGTATATCCGTCTTACGCAATTTGCAGTCTGTTAAGTATGTCATCTCTCTACCCTCACTCTATCTCTGTTTCTCCAAGTCCACTTTCTCATAAGGAACAATTTTTAATTCTTCAAGAGATATTCATTTTTTAACATAATCTCCTCCTTTAACTTGGTATTCTATAATGTTTTTTTTTTAATCTGATAGATACAACAAATTATAAAATTTGCAATCAATATTTTTCTAGCTTTTTTATTTAAAAGTGTATGTATTAATCCCTTCTTTTTGTGTGTGTGTTCTTCTGGAGTATTCAATCCCTTGGAAGAATACCAGGTCACCAAATGTGGCAGGAACACAGATAAGGATCAATCAACCTCATTTATAACAGTGGCGTTTATTGATGAGAAAAGAAAAGATAATTACCATCATATATATATATATATATATATATATATATGTATATATATATATATATATATATAGAGGGAGAGAGAGCACTGAGTTCTTTCACAAAGAATCATGATAACTTTCCTCTCTCACTCTGTATATATATATATATATAATGATAATAAAAATATATATATATATATATATATATATATATATATATGTGTGTGTGTGTGTGTGTGTGTGTGTGTGTGTTTAATTCATGGAAAATAGCTCTATCTCTGATATTCAGCACTCTCCATATTATATTGCACATGGTTCGACACTTACCCACAAAGTGATTTAGAGACAACCAACACTCTTATAATATATAGATCATCATCATCACGTCATGCTGCAGGCACAGATATCCCTTACCCTCTCTCGCCACTTTTCCCTATCATTCATCACCTCTGGCAGGTCTTCTGGAGTTCATCCCGTATCTTCACATAGCTGCTCTATGTATGTTCGAGATGGTCGTCCTGCTTTTGATTGAACATAAGTGGGGGTCCATAGGAGTAGATCACTTATGAGCTCGTCACTGCTCCTCCAGCAGTATCCTGCGTGCCTGGTTCGTCTAATTTGGATAATTTTCGTGATGGGAGGCAGGTGACCGTATAGTTGGTGCTTTGTGGGGTGTTGCCGCCAGGACTTGTTCAATATTGCTCGCAACATCCTTATATAGTTGCCGTTTAGCTTCTTTAAGAGCCGTTTACTTAGCGTCCAGTTGGTGCATCCATACAGCAGTATCGACACGACCACTGCTTGGAAGAAACTGCGTTTCATTTCATCGGTCAGGTCTGATTTCCATATGACCGATAGCTTATCGATAGCTGTCCATGCCTTCGTTCAGCTATAGGTTAAATACTCATTGCTGTTCTTCCACAGGGTAGGTTTTATCTGTCTAAATTTCTTATATGAAATTTGATCCTATTTACCCAACCCCTCCGCTCGGGCAGGATATGACACAAGGTCAATTTTTTTAAGCGGAGTTTTAAGAGGTTTGAATTCAGAGTTTTCCTTCTCCTAGACTAGTTGCCTCACCAAGGCTGAAGACCTAGTCTGCCCTACTATTTATCCATAGCTGGAGGGAGAATAATTGGATTCATACCTTTCCCAAGGGTATTAGTGCTATGTGAAATGCTATCAGTCTTGTCCAGGAATTGAACTTGTATCGCCGTGTCCATATCCTGTGACGATAACCATTACACCACGGGCATCTTATGAAGCTTGATAATTTTTATTTTTAGAGTATTCGGACTATTGTCTCCATCCTTATTTTCATAGTCGCTACATTTCAGCCGATGCGTGTTTCGGCCTACTTCAGGTGTTTCTTGTCGACACGGAATTTTGCACTGGTTGATTGTTCTAATTCCTTAAATCATAACTGGGTACAAGTGTTAAAATATATTAAGTATTCCTTATTATTTTTACTTGTAGTCAGGATTGAACTTGTAACCTCCTGAATCACTTTAACCAATTACCTATATTCGATACACTATGAGTCCTGTAGGTATATAGGCGTTTCGGCATTTAATAATCCACGAAGGTTGAACTGCCATTTAATAAAGAAACAATTCTAAGCAATTCAATGTTTCTCCAATTCTTATCCTTTAATATTATCTCTGGGTTCTTTCTTTGTTTCTTTTTTCCTTCTTCCTTTCTTTCTTTCTTCAGGTTTTCTTTCTTTCTTTCTTTCTTTCTTTCTTTCTTTCTTTCTCCAAGTTTTCTTTCTTTCTTTCTTTCTTCAGGTTTTCTTTCTTTCTTTCTTTCTGTCTTTCTTTCTCCAGGTTTTCTTTTTTTCTATTCTGCTTTTTCGTTTACTTTTGGTTTGGTTTGTTTGGTCTAATGGCACATCAACCGTTGTAAGTTTTTTAATGCCAAATTCATTTTTATTCATATAAACAGTTCTATTTCAAACAAGTCAATATAGTATAAGTATATATATATTTTTTTGTTTACAGTCAGTTAAAAGTCAAAAAAGTTCTATTTCAAAGAATTCAGTTTAGCAAAGTACGCAATTTAAATTTCAAAACAGTTCTATTTCAAACTATTCAGTTTAGCGTAAATACACAGTTTAGTATTATTTGACCCATAGATAGGACCCTATCAGGTGCTACCACTTCTGACCAGAGTGGGCCTGGGAGCCATGGCAATAAGGGGGCACTCTACATTCCCCAAAGCTCCAGCATTACTGAATCGTCACCATCAGATTGTTTAGTGTTCTATCTAAGACACTCTTTGGGGAGGGGGAGTCTTACCCCTCTGTAGAGATGCAATCATAGTATTCTATAGCCCCCACCTAGCGTTCACTTTTGATTTTCTTTCCTTTCTTCCATCCTTTCATTCTTTCTTTTGTTCATCCGGGTTTTTTTTCAAGACATTTTCCTTCCTTCCTTCATCTCTCTTTTCTTCTTTCTTCCCTTTCCCTTTCCTTAAATCACATCCTCCTTTCCTTCCTTCCTTTCTTCCGTCGATTTACCTAGCATTCATTCCTTCGTTTTTCTCTTATTCTATTTGGTTTCGTTTCTTTTGTTCTATGGCATATCAACATTTGTGGGTTATTTAATACCAAGGCGATCCTTTTAGAAAAACTTTTATAATAGTATTTAACCCATCGCTGAGAGGATGAAGGAATTCATTTTTTTTTAAAAAGATATTAGCCCAAAAGTGAACGTTATAGCCCAACTTGAGTTCGAACTCACTTACTACGATGACTAATAATTGAATGTTAGCCACTACACCACATGGACTAGCCCCTCCTTTTATTTACCCGATATTCATTTTAACCCATTTCTGCCTCCGTTTCTACCTTGCTCTTTCTTTATCCACTTCATCTTTCTATCCATCCTTTCCTTCATCTTTTTAAAATTTTTCCTCCTTTTCTTTCTCTATTTTGTCTCTTTGTATTTAAACGTTTCATCCTCCCTTAAATCATTACTCCCTACCTTTTCTCCTCTTATATTCCCTACCTTTTTCTCCCTCTTTCTCTTTTCATTTTAACCCTTTATTTCCCTTCCTATATATCTCTTCTCTCTTTCTGTTGTTTTTCTCTCTCCGTACATAGTTAGTTTGCCATTGTATGATTTATGTTAATATCGAACGCGAAAAGAAAGCAAAGCAAAAAGGCCATTAAATTTCCATAAATTGTAAGATTTTATGAACAGAAATGACTTATGTGTTTTATTTGATGTAGCCTTAATATCCACTCCCGACGCTCATCAGGAAAACATTTTCATATAAAACGACGTTATTATGGTTATCATGCTAAAAATGATATCTTCAACGCATATAGAAAAAGGTGGGGTCATTTAGATCAATTGAATCTTCACAATTATTTACTCCGGTATTCTTAAGTTAAGATACAATCTTCCTCTTGAAAATCCCAAATTACACCTGATGTTTTCAGTAATAAATGTACAATAACTGCTTGTACATCCTCAAACATCACTGTACATATTCCAAACCTTGTAAAAAGGATGTATATACAGAAGCCCTGCATATTGGTTGTGGGTGTAGAATATGCCGACAGAACCTCTGCTGAGGATTGCCCAGTCGGTCGAGGCTGTAGAATACACCGACTGCACCTCCGCTGAGGGCAAAGACCCCCCTCCCATGAGTGTCTTGAAAACAATCTGATGGTGAGGTTCCAGTAATGGTTGAACTTTGGGGAATGCAGAGTACTCCTTCATTGCCATTGCTCCCGGGTGCACTCTGACCCAGAATAGTAGCACTTGATGGACCCTATCTATGGGTTAAATAGAACTAACTGCATATTAAGGCTAAACTGAATTGTTTGAATAAGAACTGCTTGACTAAACTTAATAGCTTAAATAGGAATGTTTTTGACAATTAAAATGTACTTACATTCAAACTGAATTGTTTAATATAGAACTGTTTTTGACATTTAATAATTTGTTAACAAAATCTGTACTTATACTAAACTGAATAAGCTGAATTAGAACTCTTTTACTAAACTGAATAGCTTGAAATAGAAATGGTTTTGACATATAAGCTGTGGACTCATGCTAAAATGAATTATTTGAAATAGAACTGAGTATTTGCATGAAAATAGATTTGGCGTTAAATAACCTACAAAAGTTGATATGTCATAAAACCCAAACAAACCATCTGCTGAGGAGTAAGACCCACCCCACAAACGAGTATCCTTGGTCTGATACTAAACTATCCGGCAAGTGAGACTCCTGTTCTGGAACTTTAATGAATATAAAGTACTTCTTCATTGTCATTGCTCCCAGGTTCAGTCTGACCTTGTGAGGTAGAATCTGTAAAAGAGTCCCATTTGAAGGTCAAACAGAACTCCGGTTTGTATCTTAATATTCCTGGGAATTTTGTGCGTCTTATTTTCAAGAACGGTTTCTGTTTTATATATGTACCATTTGATCGTATGGTCATTTAAAATTTTTGCACAATTCCCAGTGGATTACCTTCCCCATCCAGTAGTGTCTAGTCTTTTACCCTTTTTGCGTTAGTTTGCTAAATTCACTTATTATGTGATTAATGGTTTCGTCTCTATCACCACATATTCAACACTTGCTATCTGGTTCCATCTTATATATTTTCGCCTTAACATTAGTCCTTATAGCATTGCTTTGTACTGCTATTAAAAGAGATAACGTTTTTCTCACAAGATTTCCCTTTCTTAGCCATGCCCAGGTCTTCTCCTTTGAGATTTTGCCAGTTTATCGCTCGCAATATCCATATACGAGGATCATTAAATAAATTTCCAGATTTTTTTCGTATGTAAGTTTGAGTGACAGCAGGTCTCTTTAAGTCCCTAGGACTCTTCTCAGTATACTGGCTGATCTCAATATTGTAGTTGTTTGGATGGTCTCCATTCTTCCTCTTATTTTCAAGTCCTCCAATCCCTTTAATAATTCTTTGGTGACTTTACCAAGAGCATCAACCACAATTGGTATAAACGTTACTATCATGTTCCATAGTTTATCAAATTCCCTAGCAAGGTCGAGGTACTTATCCCTCTTTTCACTTTCTTTCAATTTTAGTCTGTGGTCAGCCGGGACAGCAGTCCACAATTTTGCAAGTTCATTTTTTGTTGTTGATTATAATAAGATCTGGTCGTCTGGCCGAGATTAAGTGATCCGTGTGTATGTTAAATCCCATAGGAGTTCATGTGTCTCATTATCGAGGACAGCTGCTGGGTTGTGCACGTACCATTTGTTCGTATGGTCAAATTTAAATTTCTTGTACAATTTCCAGTGGGAGAGTTTTTCACAGTAGGATTAGCTGTTGGTCAATCACTGAAGTTTGAGTGACACTAAGTCTCCTCAAGTCTCCAGGACTCTTCTCAGTATTCTTGCTGTAGTTTGAATGGTCTTCACTTGTCCTTTTATTTCCAAGTATTCTAGCCCCTTAACCAACTTATTACAATTGGTATCTCAGTCATCTTCTTGTTCAACGGTTTTTTTAGTTCTCTAGCAAGGTTTTGATAATTATCTCTTTTCGCTTTTTTGAAATATTATTGTATGGTCTGCCGGGACGGGAAAGCCCACTATTTGGCTGCTTCTATTTTTTTGTTGACGATGACATCATTGAGATAGATGGAAATCCTTTGTATTAGATAGAAATACTTGATAAAATGCACTTTTGGTTTTGATGTTAACTTCTAGAATTGTTGCCTTCACCATGGCTACGTCATCAGAGTGAAGCCCCCCCCATATATATATATATATATATATATATATATATATATTCCTGCAAATTTTCTGAAAGTGAAATACCAATGAACCATATCATAATGTATTCAGAAAATACTAGAAGATTCCAATTCATTAACATGTAGTCTAATCAGTGTATTATTATGCTATCATCGACACACACAACCACTCACACATAGGCACATACCCACACCAACACACATGGACACACATCGATACACAGACACACACCTACACAGACAGAGAAACACACCCAGACAGAGAGAAAGAGACAGACAGACAGACAGACACACTCATACGCACACTCGGCATTAGCTGGACCGTCTGGAGGTGCCCGTGGTGTAATGGTTATCGTCGTTGGAAATGGACACGGCGACACGAGTTCAAATCCTGGACGAGACTGATTGCATTTCACATAGCACTAATACCCTAGGGAAAGGTATAAATCCAATAATTCTCCCTCCAGCTATGAGTAGATAGTAGGGCAGACTAGCTTCTTCAGCCTTGGTGAGGCAACTAGTCTAGGAGAAGGAAAACTCTAAATTCAAACCTGTTAAACTCCGCTTAAAAATTGCCCTTGTGTCATATCCTGCCCGAGCGGAAGGGTTGGTAAATATGATTAGCTGGGCCGTCTGGCATTCATGCCGGACGGGGTATCGAAACCAATGGCAGACTCGAGGCCGAATGGCTCCCGATTTCGGCTGGGCCACCTTAGGATGGGCGAGCTGAAACATTGACACTCTTGTATAGCACTGGGCCTTGCTGTCCAGTTCAAGCTATTATCAAGCATACGTATCTCGACCCAGATTTGGGTTCTAGTCTAGCTGGGCTCATCTGGCCTACATTGCACTAAGTGGGCATGGTCTAGCAGGGCCCGAGCCTCGGCTAGTGTCTGACTTTCCCCTCCCCTAAATCCCCACTATAATCGACCTTTGGATCATTGACCTTGTGTCAAGTCCGTTCTGATGGGAGGCAGAGACAAATAAAACACACTTATAGACATAGAAACACACACACACACACACACACACATACACACACTCTCATTCCACGGACACACACACAGCCATAGACGAACACCCACAGCAATATCCACACACTGTATGCACTTACACCCCACATATACAAGCACACACACACATACAGACACATACACTCAAAGAAAAAACTCAGCCCCACTCACAGACAGCCCAAACTCATCCCAACAACCACAAATAAAGACACAACCACACAGACACCCTCGCCCTCATGCACACACCCACACATAAAAACACACCTACACAGAGATACAAAAACAGACACACAGACACACACACGCACTCCCACACAACCACACAGACACACTCATGGACAAAGACGCACACCCACCAACACACACTCAGACGGCCCCGTATTCATCCCAACAACCCCAAATACAGACACCCAGACACCCCCACAGACACTCACACACCAATACTCCGACACACACAAAGAGACACACACAAACACAGAAACACACACCCACACCCACACACACCCACAGACACAGTCGCACGCCTAACACCACATACTCACGCACAGATACACACATACAAACACACACACACATACAGAGGCACACACTCCCGCAGACACACCCAAACTCTCACACCCACCCACAGAGCACCCCCCCGGTACTACCAACAAGACTTTCATCAGATGATGACTGTAGATGAATCATAAGTCTTGGTTCTAGCATTATTATCGTTAACGCTGAACACCTCAGTGGATTCAAACACTACCTCTGGATTTTATTGATTTTCCCTCACGTTTTCTGATCAAAATGTATTTAAAAATTCAAATTTTAAAATTTCTTTACTGTTTTTACGAATTCCTCGTAAAAAACCGTTCATTCATTAATGGATGACAAGTCAATATACTGAACGAGAAATGGAAAATTCAGGTGCTAAGTCAGTGTAAACAATCTCAGTTATGAATTGTTAATTCAATGATGCTAATTTGATTTATGTGACCAGAGGATAACGGCATAGATGAGATGACAACGTTCAACATAAAGGAACTTGGAACGATTAATTTTTAGACGGGTAATCTATACCCTCAAAGAAAGGAACCTCATATAACGTGAGGAATGAGATTTTCGCCGACCATACAGATAACCATTTTAATTGAGAAGATTCTGCACGGTTCATATCTATCTATCTATCTATCTATCTATCTATCTATCTATCTATCTATCTATCTATCATACAGGTGATCAATTTCATTGACAAGACTAAACATTTTCAGACATGTTATTTTATTCTATCTATCAATCTATCTATCTAGGGGAGAGTTTACTGATCATATTAATAATGATAATAAGAATAATATATATATATATATATATATAGCCATGAAATAGGATATTGAATGATCTTTAACGAGCTCAAAAACTACGATATGAAAATGAAAGAAAGATGGCCTGAAAATATTTTTAGAATGCGCAAGCTATTAAGCGTATTGAAAGTCATTATTATATTCAGATACTTTTAGCTCTCTCTCTCTCTCTCTCTCTCTCTATATATATATATATATATATATATATATATATATATATATATATATTTAAAATTAGAGAGAGATGGAGTGGGAGAGAAAGGGAATGAGAGAGAAAGAAAGAGAAGGAGAGAGAAAGACGGAAAGAGAAAAACAGATACATCATATGTAGTTGTATATATTCCTCTAAATATAGTTTTCATGAAAGTCCTTGTCGTAAGTGTTCCTTTTTCAGATATCAAATCATTTTAATATTTTATCATTGGAATATTTGAATATTCGCTCAGCACTTTCGTTGGGCACATTCCATTTATGTATATGTATACTTGGACGTGTGGAAGACACCGGAAAAAATGCATTATGGCAAAAATTTTATTCGAGCGACACAATTAGAATTTTACCAAGATAAATCAGCTCATTTCATTTCGTTTCATATCTATCTATCTATCTATCTATCATACAGATGGCCAATTTTATTGAGATGGCTATGCTTCGTTTTGCCTCGTGATTATGTATTAATTCCAGTAGTTTTGGGACCACTCTCAAAAAGCTATCAAACAAGTATTTAAGCTTCTTATGGCATTGTCTTTTCGAACTGGCTCTTTTAATATCTCGAAATTCCCTTTTTTGGTGATGCGAAGAAATTTCTTTAAAATTGTCTCAATACTCCGTTGATGGCTGCTTTTTTCATTCTCCTCCAACAAAAAAAAACAAAAAACAAGTTATTAACTTTTCATCATTAAGGTTTTTGGGACAATTGTCTTCATCTTTATTGTTATTTCCACAACGTTTCGGCCGATATGTCCTCTGGCCTTCTTCAGGTGTTTGTCGAACTCGGGAACCTTCACAGAACTTCGAACTACGTCCTTTATCGAAACCACGGGTACAAGTGTTAAATATTCCTGTATATTACTCGTCTGCAGTGAGGATTGAACCTGCAACCTTCAGAGGATTGTCTCAGGGAACCAACGCCTATAACCGTTACGCCATGTATCCTGCTGGACAATTCAAAGTGAATTTTTGGGTATTATAAACTTAATGTTCTTACTTCAGCTAGAATTACTGCTTGAAAAGTCGGGTATGGCGGACCATATATGGAAGAAAAATGGAAATCATCTCCCCTTATGGGACAAAGTTGAAATAATTGATAGGGCTGAACATTGGAGGATTAGATGCCTTAAGGAATCAGCACATATGTTGGGCTACAATGACCTGCTGAGTAGACCAAGTATAGAGTTGAATACAATATGGGAACCGATAATCAAGAACGTTAGATAAAAAAAATAAATCTGAATATGAGCACAGGTAAAAAATCATACATAATAGTAGTAATTCTTACTGGCGTAACGGTTATAGGCGTTGGTTCCCTGAACTTCTAAGGAGACAATCATCTGAAGGTTGCAGGTTCAATCCTCACTACAGGCGAGTAATATACAGGAATACTTAACACTAGTACCTTTGTTTATGGCTAACGGAATCAGAACTGGCGACCCCCGTGGTTTCAGTAAAGGACGTAGTGAAGGTCCCTGAGTTCGATAAACACCCGAAGAAGGCCGGAGGACATATCGGCCGAAACGTCATGGAAATAGCAATAAAGATGAAGACAATTGTCGGAAAAACCTTAAGGAGAAAATCAACTAGCTTCGTCTCAGAAATTTAGACAACTCAGTTATTAACTTGTCTTCTATGCATAATCACAGGACATCTGTCAACCAACTAATGCCTTATATATATATATATAACCTTTTCACTCAGTCTCTCACCCAGGAAAGATTAGCCATGACTCCCAACGTAAATCCCACTTTTCGCAGCTGTTGACTTCAGATTTCAAATGTTCAACAATTGTGGTGATAATAAGTTATATTGATTATTTTATTGACGATTAATTGTATCTTAGTTTGGTTGAGGGTCCTAAACTGTTCAGGGTTCTTTTAGTTTAATTGTACTCTGCGCCGCGAGCGCCCGTGGGAAGTTATGAAACTAACACCTGTCATATTGCACCGGAAATCCACACGAAAATAAAATACATGGGCGTCGAGTCATAGAGTGTGATTGGGGTGATATAGAAATATAATGAAAGTAGAGACTCGTTGGGGTGCTGATGTTATGGTGCAATATATTTTCGAAAAATAGAAAAATAGATTTTGAATCTAAGTAGTTGAATTTTGAAATCCTTAGGGAGAAGGTGATTTTCGGACGGCAAGCAAGATACATCGGGTGTGTTGCGGCGGGGTAACAATAAGCAAGATTCACTCTAGAATCCTTCGATATCTTTCCCACTTTTCGTGACTGTAATATAATGTTGGGTCCGAATAAAACAGCTTTGTATCTAAATATCGTGAGTCACCAATTAGTTTTTAAATTTCAAATATTTAACATAGTATATAGTGTTAGACAAATCTGTTTCTGAATCCTAGATTCAGTTGTTCATATAGGTTATCTCAATATAAATGACCGCTAATAATTCTACTAGTAATAATGTGTTTTTTTTGTTTCAGATTTAAAAATAGTATACTATAACAACTATAAATCCTCGTTCACAATGCCTTGGACAAGAGAGCAAAAAAAAAAAAAATTGTGTCACAACTTTTTTGTAGATAAAATCTTTCAAAACTGTCTCAATATAGATGCATCCCATTAATATAATAATGGTTTATTACTAAGGGTGTCTCAATATATATGGGACCCATATGACTGCTAATAGCTCTACTAATAAAAATGTTTTTTTTTGTTTTAGATTTGAAAATAACATACTATAACAACTATTAATCCTCGATCACAATGCTTTGGAAAAGAGAGGAAAAATATTTTGCCCTACTACTTATGTGGAGACCAAATAAATCAAAACTGTACAAGCAAAATTTCGTAGGAAGTTTAATTTTAACAATTATCCCCAGAAAAGACAAATATACCGTTGGGTACACACATTTCAAGTCACAGGGTCAGTAACCAACCTCAACTAGAAACCAGAAAATCCCAGATTCTCTGGCTAGAAGTTGACTGCAAGATGTCCAGACAATGTGGATGCGGTGAGAGATTCTGGTGGAAAGAATCAGAAAAAGTCGTTCCCATGAATTTGGTCTTTCACGTTGCAAAGAATCTTCAAGAAGTATCTTTAACTGCACCCAAATAGAATCCAGATCAAGCATAAACTCACATCAGCTGATATTGATGATTTGGTTTCGGTTTCTTTGTTTAATGGCATATCAACCTTCGTTGGATATTAAATGCCAAAGTCACTCTTCTAGAAGGACAGTAGTGGTACTATTTAACCCATAGCAAGGAGGATTAGGGGGTTCATACCTTTCCCAAGGGTATTTGTCCGAAAGTGAACGTAATAGCGTGACTGGAGTACGAACTCGCTTATTACGATTCTGCAGTCCATCACTTTAATCATTACACCACGAGGACACCCCCAGCTGATATTGAGTTTCTTGTCTCGGTAATAAATCATTAACATCTTAATGCATCTATTTTGAGACACCCTTCGTGACATACTTCTTGGTTCCTTTTAAATCCATATCTTTCAAGCTATGAATTTTATTTAGATTATTATTTAACTCGTTTGCTTGCATTTTGCGCCGGTTTTAACGTGTTGTTTTCTACTGAAGTCTGAGTGGCAACAATTTTCCTTATGCCTCTAGGACTCTTCTAAGTATCCAAGCTAAGCTTTTAAAAACTGAGGACTGGATTCTTTCTTAAATCTCCTACCGTGTAGACTTTTTTCTAGGTTTGGAGATTTTTCCAAGAACACCAACAACAATTTTTCCTAAATTTTCCAGTTCTCCGGCAAGATCCAGGTATTTGTCTTTATTTTTCACTTTTCCTTTTTTTCACTCTGTGGAACGTTGGAACGGCAAATACACTGAATAACAGGTTCCTTTGCCTTTGTCAAATATCATTAGGTTTGGTCTTTTGGCCAGGATTCGGTAGTATGTTTGGGCTTTAAAATCCATGAGGATTTCTTGTGTCTCATTTTCTATGACAGGTTTGTGCATATACCATTTGTTAACGTTGCCAGACTTTAGTTTCACACAGGATTCCCAGAAAATAACCTTTCTAATTAACTTACCTGTGCACTTCTAGTCTTTTTGTGCCAATTTTTTGGCATTCTTTTATTATCTCATTATTTTCTCTTTCCCCACTTTTTCCTCTATGACGGCTTAAATTCAACGGCTTAAATTGGTTTCTTTGTTTAATGGCATATCAATCTTCGTGGGTTATTTAATGCCAAAGCCAATTTTGAAGAAGGATACTCGTGGTACTTTGCCTCGGCTGTAGAATGCACCAGCTGTCTCTCTGCAGAGGGGTAAGACTCCCACAACGAGTGTCCTGATATGACACTAAAAAATCTGATGATGAAGTTTCAGTAATGCTGGAGCTTTGAGGAATAAGGTGTACCAGTTCATTGCCATCGCTCCCGAGTCCTGTAGATTTTTTGCCCGTACGCCTTCAATGATTCTACGGATAGTCAATATTTGTAAGGTTGGGGATCTATTTCTTCGGAAGCCATGATGTCAATTTTGGGTTCTATGCGGTTTCGTAGTAGGGCATTGTATATTTTAGCTGCTATGGATGTAAGTGTTATACCTCGGTAGTTCTTGGCCAATCCTAGGTCACTCTTTTTAGGGAAAGGGAGGATGCATCCTTTCATCCATCTGTCTATCGGATTTTGATTATAGACTGCGTTATAATGTCGGAGCAGTATGTCGTCGAATTGTCTGGTCTTCCATACTTCTGGGAGAATTTCATCAAACTCAGCAGCTTTCCTATTTTTAATTTTTCTAAGTACTGAGTCGAGTTCTTCTTGAGAAAACGGTCCTTGTTGAATGTCTAATTGCTTACTAATAATTCTGGTGATAGGTTAATGTGTAACTTTCGGTGGGTTTCATAGTAGATTCTCGAAATTCTGTTTCCACAGTTTAATTCTTTCTTATTGGTTTGTAGCTTTCAATTTAGCTTTGACTGTGCTCTTCCTTCTACTTACTTCGTTTATCGTTTGCCAGACTATCCTAGGTTGCCTATCTTTCACTGAGTCTCTAATCTTATCTATCTGATCTTGTATGTATTCTGTCTGTTATTTTATATATATGCTTGCTAATTCATTTTGTGGCTTTTTTAGTTTCAGGGCATTTGTGTTCATTGAGTTCTTCCTATTGCATCTGGAGGCAGTTTCCACATCTACACGTTTTTCTCTAACAGCTAATGTTTCTCATGGGACTCTAGATTTAGTTCTAGGTTTTGTTGGAATGCATTTCGCTGCTGCCTCGAGGTGTGCGTTGACGAAATTCTCATATTCGTCATTTGGGGTACGTTTTTCTGTCTTCTCCTGTAGTGCATGGAATCTTTTTCTCAATTCTAACATATATTTATCTCTAATATCCCTGTTGTGAAGAAGGGCCCAGTCATAGTGTTTGGTGGTCGCTGTTCGTGTGTCGTTCTTTCGTAGGCTTAGTACTAATTTTGCCATAACTATTTGGTGATCAGAGGACACACCCTTGAAATCCTACTAGCATATGGCATACCAAAAGAGACCATCGCAGCAATAACGATTCTCTATAGAAACACCATAGTGAAAGTACGTTCTTCGGATGGAGACACAGACTACTTCGACATTGTAGCAGGAATACAGCAAGGGGACACTCTAGCCCCATAAATCTTTATCATCTGTCTAGACTACGTGCTCAGAATATCGATTGATAGAATCAAAGAAAATGGTTACGAGCTGACAAAGAAAAGAAGCAGAAGGTACCCTGCAACAACAATTACCGACGCCGACTACGCCGATGACATAGCAATTCTAGCAAATACACCCATCCAAGCCGAAACACTACAGCATACTCTGGAACGAGCCACCGCAGGCATTGGCCTCCATGTCAATGCACACAAAACGGAATACATGTGCTTTAATTAAAAAGACGACATTTCCACACTAGGCGGAACCTCTCTGAAACTAGTTGACAAGTTCAGGACACTGCTGGAGAAGCAGGGACGAGCTCATAAGTGATGTACTCCTATAGACCCCCGCATATGGCCGAGAAAAAGCAGGACTACTAGCTTGAACCTAAATACAGCAGCTCTGTGAGGATACTGGATGCAGCCCAGAAGACTAGCCAGAAGAGATGAACGATAGGGAGGAGTGGCGAGAGAGGGTCAGGGATATTTGAGCTGGCAGCATGACATGATGATGATGATGTATTGTTTGAAATAGAACTGTTTTGACATTATACTGTGTGTAAACAAAATAAACTATATTTATACTTAACTGAATTGTTTGAAACTTTTATCAAAATGACATCATTCAACGTTAAATAACCCGAAAATGGTTGATACGCCGTAAAACAAAACAACCAACAAGTGGTACCATTAAGCCATGGCTGAGGTGGGGGATGAAAGAATTTATAGTTTTCTTAAAGATATCAGTCCGAAAAAGAACTTAATGACACGACTGGAGTTCGAACTCGATTTACTTTGCTGTCGTAGTTTAGCTTCATAGCATTTACGCCACCCTCCAAACCACAAGAAGAATGGATAAAAATATTGGCAAGGAACATAAAATAATATACTTTTAATGGTCTGTAAGATACACAGCAATTCAAAAAATAATTATTTGCTCGTCAAACTAAAGTGAGCAGAAGATAAGCCGGGTGGTTTGCTAATGCTAAATTCCGAAGACTTTCGCTTCTGGGAATCTTTAATTTCAATGAGACGTCTTCTATGTAATGTAAAAACGGTATCTGCGTTTCATCCAAGTATCGGCATTGCCCGAAAAACAATCTTAATAGACATATAGGAGTGTCTTTCTCTAGACAGACTTTTAACATCTAAATCTGTTAACATAAAACACGATGCAGTTGGACTGCAAAAAAATTCATTGTAATACATTACTGCAACGGAGAAAAATCGCAAGAAAATTTTCCATGTACATCATAAAATACTCAGAAGCAC
Source organism: Sepioteuthis lessoniana (assembly GCA_963585895.1). NCBI lineage: Eukaryota > Metazoa > Mollusca > Cephalopoda > Myopsida > Loliginidae > Sepioteuthis > Sepioteuthis lessoniana. Next base: position 56,522,079 of record OY757944.1, on the reverse strand, counting down.
TAAAACAGTAGCAAAAAAAAAAAAAAGTCTGTACTTTGGGAAACACAATGCAATTTACAAGACAATTCCATGATTATTCCTCAACAAGGGATTATAAGATATTTTTTTTCTTTTTTCTTTCATTGTTTTCTTATTTTCTATTCGTTTTCCCTCTTCTTTTTCTCATATTGTCTTTTCTTTCTTTTGCAAATATTACCTTGTTTTTTTTTTTCATTTAGTTCCTTTGTTTATTTCCTATCTATTGCCTTTCCTTCTTTTTCCAATTGCTTTTCCTTTTCTTTCTTCTATTGTCTTTCTTCTCCTTTCTCTTATATTGTCCTTTCTTTCTTTTTCTATTTTTACTCTTCGCTTTCCTTCTCATGTTAGTCCAGTCGGTAGGGGTTGTAGAATACACCGACTGTTTTTCTGCAGATGGGTACCCCCCCTAACGAGTGTCCTAGATATGGCACAAAACTACCTGATGGTGAGGCTCCTGTATTGCTGGACCTTTGGGGAATGCGGTATACCCCATCATTGCCATCGCTCCCTGGTCCATTCTGGCCCGGTGTGAAAGCACCTGATAGGGTCCTATCTATGGGTCAAATATAACTGAAATTTAAACTGAGTGCAAACAAACCACTGACGTCTAATTGGATTCTTTTAAGTAGAACAGTTTGATCATTTAACTGCGTGTATCTACAAAATGTGTTTACATATCATATATTTGAATTTGTAAAAACAGGCTATGGCATTAAATAACCAACAATAGTTGATATGCCATAAAAACAAGCCAAAACTTCCATTACCTTTCCCTCTTTTTCTTCGATTGCATTTTCTTCTGACATTTTAATCTAATCAGCAAATCAAGAAAATCATTGTGTCACTAAATTTACACTTCCAAGTAGAAATTAAAAAAGAAGAGGATTATGAATTCACAATGACCCCCCAAAATATGAGATAAACCAATGCTTACGAGAGTCGTTCAAAAAGTTGTAAGCCTCTCCTAGATTTGTCTCCATCTCTCTATTCTTTTTAACTGCATTCGCCTGATATGGGTAAAGCCAGTTCCAGACTTGTATTTACGTGGATAGTCTCTTGGGGATCGGTGTTTAAATGTTGTCCCCAACAACATTCATATTTGAATTTGGAGTTTTCTTCACCTTCGACTGGTTGCTATCCTGAAGAAAAAGAACCAGTCTCCTCTACTATTTACCAAAGGCTTGGAGAATCATATGGATTCATATGGATTCGCCATTTCATGAGGGCATTAGCTCAATAGTGAAACGCAGATAGCCTCAGCCGTGATTTGAGCTCGTCTCGCTGATTTCATTTCCTACGACGATAACTTTTGCCAAAAGCCTCTATTTTAGATAATGCGCTTCCATCTCTATCTAAGACCACTCATCTCAATCTCCGTTTTAGACAACGCACCTCTATCACATTCTTTGACAACGTGCCCCCATCTCCATCTTACACCACACGCATCTATCACCATCTTGGACGACTCGCCTCCATCTCCATTTTAGACGATGCACCTCCATCTCCATCTTAGACCAGGTGCTCCCATCTCTATCTTACACCACATGCCTCCATCTCCATCTTAGACCACTCGCTCTATCTCCATCTTGGACCACACGCCTCCATCCCACATCTTGAAACATGTGCCTCCATATCCCTTTAGACGACGTGCTTCCCTCTCCATCTTAAACCACACAAATCCAATTTCCATCTTAGAGCACACGCCTCCATCACCATATTGAACCACGTGCTCCTATCTCCATCTTAGACCACTCGCTCCCATCTCCATATTTCTTACACCATCTGAAAGCACACGCCTCCATTTCCATCTTAGACCATGCGCCTCTATCTTCATCTTAAGACAGATATCTGAATTAATTTTTCCAGTTTTATAAGAAGTTGGTAAGGTGTTAACATCACAAAAATATTCAACCACATTCCTTCTTTCTTGGGGAGGCTTTGAACTTTCTGAACGACTCGCAGGGAAATAACAAATAGCAGAACTTAAGAAAAGCCTGAAGTTTTGAAATCAGTTTTTTCCTTATCCTAAACCCGTTCCCCAACAAAAGCTTGCTACTATTTTACTCATTCAAGTAGCCCAGGCGGATGAGACTGTTGAATATACCGATTACATCTATGTAGAGGGGTAAGACCCGTCCCCCAACCAGTGTCCTTGATATGACACTAAACAATCGGATGGAGAGGCGCTACTGTTGGAGCTCTGGTGAATGTGGAGTACCTATTCATTGTCATTGTTACCAGGTCTACTCTGACTCGGAGTGGTAGTACCTGATAGGGTTTCATCTATTGGTCACATAGAACTAAAAAACAATTCAACTGTGAGCAAGCAAATAACTGATGTTAGATTAGCCATTTCACATTGTTCGCAAAACGTATGAATTATGTTGAATAGAACGATTACTACAAAACAGCCATACTTGAAACCATTTAACTGTGTGCAAATAGAGGATTGATTGTATTACATAGCAATAATTAGAGTCATTTAATATTGTGCAAAGAATGAATGGAGTAGAATAAAATTATTAGTGTTAAATGACAACACTTGAAACCATTTAATTGTATGTAAATACAGGATTAATTGTATTTCATGATGAGACTGGGAGTCATTTAGGTTTGGTTTGGTTTCTTTGTTTAATGGCATATCAACATTTGTTGGTTATTTAATGCTAAAGCCATTCTCCTAGAAGAACAGTAGGGGTACTTTTAACCCATAGCTGGGAGGATAAGAGGGTTCATACCTTTCCCAAGGGTATTTGCCCGAAAGTGAACGTAATAGCGCGACTGGAGTACGAACTCGCTTACTACGATTCCGCAGTCCATCGCTTTAACCATTACACCACGAGGACAACCCCCGAGAGTCATTTAACATTGTGCAAAGAATGAATGGAATAGAATAAAATTATTAGTATTAAATGACAATACTTGAAACCATTTTACTGTGTGCAAATAAATTAGCACTAACTTTTTAAAAATTGAATTACCAAGAAAAAATTTACTTCCAAATCCTTTGTAAAATCATTTAACTGTGAGCAAACAAATGAGTGATGTTAAATCATATTGTGGATGTTGCAAATTAATATTTCAAACCATTTATCTGCGTGGTTACAAATGATTGATACTGAATAGAATCATACGGGTTCCAGAGGAATACAACGCCCAGTTGGCTGCGAGGTTGTAAAACTGCCTCTCTGCAGAGGGGTAGGACTCCCCCAATGAGTGCGGCCCAATCGGCTGGAGTGGCAGGATACACCGACTACTCCTCTGCAGAGGGGTAAGACTCTCCCAACGAGTATACTGGATATCACACTAAGCAATCTGATGGTGAGGTTTCAGTAATGATTGTACTTAGGGGAATGCAGAGTACCCCTTTACAGCCATCTCTCCCAGGTCTGCTCTGGTCCGGAGTGGTTGCAACTGATAGGGTCCTATATATGGGTTAAACAGAACTAAACAGTGTACTTATGCTAAACTGAATTGTTTGAAATAGAACTATTTTCGACATTTAAAGCGTGTACCTATGCCAAACTGAACTGTTTGGAAATGAACTGTTTAAATATATATATATATATATATATATATATATATATATATATGGTGAATTCAATAAGTTTCCAGACTTTTTTTGCACAGGCATGTCGTAGACTCTTGAGAATTCAGTAGGTTATTGCTATATGAGATGACTGACCAATTTTAATGATTTCAGGTTCAAAGGAACAGCTACAGCAGGAATTGGAATACACCCTACTAAAACCTAATTGTCATTGCTGGTGAATTTCAAAAATGCAATCTGGACGTGATGACACTTTAGAAGAATGATATGCAATAAAATTCTATTTTAAACTTGGAAAAATGTCACAGAAACGTATGGAATGCTTCAGACTGCTTTTCGACCATCTTGCATGAATCGATCATCAGTTTTTGAGTGGCATAAGAGATTAAAGGAAGGCAGGGATTCTGTGAGGGATGATGAGAGGTGTGGGAGGAGTAAGGAAGTCAATACACCAGAGTTGATAGGCCAAAGGGTTAGGTTAGGGTTAGGGTTAATATGTTGAGGTTTTAAGGATGTTCAGAAAAAGTCTAGAAACGTATTTAATGATCCTCGTATATACCATCTTTCTCCATTAATTCACATACCCTTCTCCATACGTCTCCACAATATGCTAAATTTATATTTTTATGAACCTTAAGAATAGGCTTCAACACTCTATATTCATCTTATCTACTTCGTATGCTCTGTCATTTACTACAATAGCGTATAAGCCATAAAACGTTAACACAAAACAGATAACTATTAAAAATAACCATCACAACCCCGCCAAATATTACTCATACCTCCCAAACCCACCATCTATTTCCTTAATTTTATAATGACAACACTTTGCTCTACAGTTATAATCATCATCATACATAAAAATACTAACTATTATTGTAACCCCTTCATTATTTTCATTATGTACGTACAATCATAGATAACTATTGTATATATAATATATACGAAACATTTCATCAAATTATCATGGTATTCTTGCCCAAATCCCTTTGTAATATATTAACATGACCTGCGGTGTGAATACGGCGGATGTTGTTGACAGATAGATTGATAAGACCGGTGTGATCACCGAAATGTCATCATGTCCACAGGTGCTGTGTATCAGAGGATGTTGACAGGATTATATCCGCTCCAGGATAATATCAACAAGGTGATTGCCGAAATGTCACCATGCCCACAGTTGTTATATTGAAAACAGGTGCATCCGGTCGAAGATATCGGAAAATCATCGTCGTTGAATTCGGGGATAGTGGCAGATGCGTACGCCCACAGAACCGGGCTTGGGCAAGTAGCCAATGGGAAGCAGACAACATAACCAATGAAAAGCAAAGAAGCAAGATGTGGGCATAACCATGGTTAACGAAAAAGAGGAATTGCTGCAGGTCAAGTGAGAGTTGTAGACTATGTAAGTTCCCGAATTTCGGTTAAAGTCAGTTGTTCACTGGCTCGTCCGTCTCCCGACAGCTCCTCCGTGTGCGTGAACTCTCTGCGATTGCTTTCTGCTCCACACAAGTATCATCACCGAAAATAAAAATATAATCTTCTATTTTTATATACATACGTGTTCCTAGTTGTTAATAACGACGCAGTGTACTATACAACACATTCCCTACATATAATACCAATGTTGTACAATATTCAATAGTATATTGCAATACACTATATCCCGACCCCACGATATCCATTGTGATTCTGGTCTACCAAACTACACTCGCTTAAATACGCTTTCAAATCAAATCTTTGTTTATTGCCCTCAACATGCAATGATGAGGTTTTGTCCCTTAGCTATAATCACCTACGCATATAGAAATAGATTAAGAATCTTTCTCGACAATACTGTAGCAAAAACAGATACATTGCCGCCTAGCTTCCGGTTAAAACTACGCGCAGAGCATCTACATTCACATACACCTGCACTATATACCACTTGGACATACGCACACAATAATACGCAAGTATAACCAACACACACACACACAAACACACACACACACACACACACACACACACACACACACAAACGTAAAGATTCCTACATAATCGCAACGGTTTTTGACTGTATTTTTCGATTTTCGATTCATTTCATTTTGTTATCTGCCTGATGATTGTTGTTTTGTAAAAATTTCATGAAACCCAGGTGTCGCAGACAAATTTCCATGTCATTAATTATATATATATATATATATGTATATATATATAAATCCCGCCTAAAAAATGTACATAATTTACATTAAAATAACAGCAAAAATTTACTAATATTATTTCAAATTTGGATTTATACATCATGTTAATCATTTATCATTTATTTATTCCATTATTTTTCAAAATGGAGGCACAAAAATGAATTTATACTGGTTTAGGAATCAAAATTTGATTTAATTGGGTTAGGTTTATGTAGGCGAAAAAAGCATTTTTTTGTTTTTGTTTTTTTGTGAAAGTTTTTTTTTTAATTTGTTTAGTCTGGTTGTGAATGAGGAAAGAGTTATTTTAGTCCATTTTCTTGTTTGATCTAAAGAAGTCCTGTTAATTTTTTAGAGCATTGATTAATATTAACGTTTTTTAACAAAATGGAAATAAATTTATCATCTTAATATGACCGATTATTTTTATTTTCAATATATATATATATATATATATATATATATATATATATATTATAATAATGTTGGTTGTCTTTTTTTAAAGCTATGTTGTTCTTGTTGGGTATAATTTTTAAGACAGTAACTACCTGATGATGGCTGTTTTGTAAAAAAATCCATGAAAACCACGGGTCACAGTCTAAATTCAATGAATTATATATATATATATATATATATATATATATATATATAAAATATATCTAATTATTATTATTATTATCATTTACTCAGAGTTTTTCACATCAGCGTTAGCTGATGGTTTTTCACTGGAGTCTGAGTGACAGCAAGTCTCCTCAAGTTTCCAGGACTCTTCTCAGTATTCTTGCCGTTCTCAATAATGTATTAGTTTGGATGGTCTCCACTTGTCCGCCAACTTTCAAGTCTTCCAGTCTCTTTAGTAATCCTTAAGTTACGGTTCCAAACGCACCAGTTACAATTGGTATAACTGTCACCTGCATGTTTCATTTTTTTTTTCAATTCCATAGCAAGGTCGAGGTACTTATCCTTCTTTTCACATTCTTTCAGTTTTATTCAGTGGTTAGCCGGGCAGCAAAAACGGCAATTTTGCAAGTTCTCTTCTTTGTGCTGATTACACTGGTTTACAAAGAAATTGAGGTAAGCATAAAATTACACGTTTTTACCTAATTTCAGGGTGCTGAATTCAAATCTGAAATCCGTTTTTACTCATCACCTCTAGTTTTTTAGATATGCATAGTGTGCATATACAGTACATAAAGGCATATATGAATTCAGGGTTAATTCTAATATTGTGAGACTTATGGCTTATTTTTTAGTTATTATGCACTAAATGTAAGTGATAGCATTACATTATATATATATATATATATAGTTATATATCAAGACGGATTTTGACAGTTAAGACAGCAGGTCTCAATCTACACTCTCGCAGTCATTGGAAGAGGTTGTCTCGCAGGCGGCCCAGGAGGTTGGTGTCCCTCAACTATCGTGTTACACATCTTTTGGGTTACTAAATATTAGTATTACATTTTCAAATGCACATTTAGTTTTACTTTGTTATATTTTCAGATTCTCCAATGGCTTCAAGCACGTCAAAATGTCGAGGATGCCTCAACAAGGCCAATTCTTTCTGCTACGTATGTGGGGACTTCACAACAGTTGCACAGCGTCGAACTATCACTTCCCTCCTCAGAACCGCCTACTTTCACGATTTTGACTGTAAAATTAGTGATCAGGACAAGTCTTGGGCTCCACACATCTGTTGTAAATCCTGCTACAATGGACTAACTGCATGGTTTAATGGCAAGAAAGCGGCTTTCAACTTTGCAGTCACGATGGTTTGGAGAGAGCCGCGAAACCACGCAGATGATTGTTATTTTTGCTTAATTAATATAACTGGTTTCAATGCATCTTCTAGGAAAAAGATCAAATATCCCAATCTTCGATTCGCAATGAGACCCGGTCCCCATTCAGATGATCTTCCTGTACCCACACCTCCAGTAAATAAGGATCTTCTTTCCGCATCAGATGAAGAAATGCCTTCAAGTGAGGATTCTGCCGAGTCAATATCTTTGGAAGATATTGAGTCTAAATATTCAGGAACAAGTGGCCATGAACCACACCGGAAGACACACCCAAGAAGACTTGAATGATCTTGCCCGTGATTTGTATCTGTCAAAACACCAGTCAGAGCTCTTGGCTCTTAAACAGTGGAACCTAGTCCAGGAAGATGTAAGGATCACCAGTTTCAGGAATCGGAACAAATAAGGTCATTGGTCTTCTTATGGGTATGCAAGCGGGCTTCACAAAGTACTGTTGTTTTCTCTGTCTCTGGGATAGTCGAGCTGTATCCCAACATTACAAGCAGAAAGACTGGGGGTCTAGAAGCACTTTTGTTCCTGGCGAACACAGCCTCAAGGAGAATCCTCTGGTGGACATGAATAAGGTGCTTCTTCCTCCTCTTCATATCAAGCTTGGTTTAATGAAGAATTTCGTGAAGGCGTTGCACAAAAATAGTGCTGCCTTCCAACACTTGTCTACAGTGTTCCCAGGTCTTAGTGCTGCTAAGCCCAAAGAGGGCATCTTTGTCGGATCTCAGATCCGAGAAGTGCTGAAGGATACTGATATTGAGGAGCTTCTTAACATAAAGGAACTGAGAGCATGGGAAGCATTCAAGTCAGTCTGTAGTGGCTTCCTTGGTAACACACGCGTACCAGATTACCAAGCCTGTATTGAGAAGTTGCTAAAGTCTTACGAGGATATGGGGTGCTGAATGTCATTCAAGATTCATTTTCTCCATTCCCACCTCAAATTCTTCCCGCCAAACCTTTGAGCAGTGAGTGATGAGCATGGAGAAATATTCTACCAAGACATTACGAAGATGGAGAGCAACTATCAAGGCATTGGAACCCTGGTATGATGGGGGACTTCTGCTGGATTCCCTTGCGTGACATCCCGGAGGACAAATACACCAGATCTTCTAAGAAAACACGCTTTTGACTGTCTGTGGTACTATAAATTGTGTAATTGCGTCATTCAAGTATATTGATTCAATCAGTGTTCTTTATCTATTCTATTTTATCTGTTATAAGCTGCTGCAACTCTTGAAATATGCTCATATATTCTCTGTTTATACTAAAATGAGACTATTTAAAAGCCAGACGACTAGAGATGATAGAGCAAAACTATTTATAAATTTGAATTCAGCACACCCAAATTAACAAATAACACCTATCCCCATTCTTGCCTCAGACCAAAACTTTATTTTTGTAAACCAGAGTTATTATAAGATCTGGTCTTCTGGCCGAGGTTAGGTGATCCGTATGTATGTCAAAGTCCCATAGGAGTTTATGTGTGTTATTTTCTAGGAAAGATGCTGGGTTGTGCATATACCATTTGTTTATATGGTCAAAATTAAATTTCTTGCATATATCCCAGTGGATCACCTTGCCGACCCAGTCGTGTCTAGTCTTATACTTCTGCGCTAATTTGCTGTATTCGCTTATTATGTGATTGAAGGTTTCATCTCTGTCAACGTATAGTCTACATTTCCTATTTTGTTGCGTCTTATCTATTCTCCCTTTGATATTATTATTATTATTATTATTATAAAAACTTGGGGAATCATATATATTTAGCTCTCATGATTTCCGCCAAGTTCCCCAAATAAACAATGGATGTCAAATTGTTTTTTCTGCCAGCATAAGGTAGAGCACTATAGCCTGATAGTTATAGCATCAAAGATAGCTAGATGTTTCTAATCTGACTCTAATATATATATATATATATATATATACGAGAATCATTAAATAAGTTCTCCAGACTTTATTCGTATGGGCACTTTTATTCATAGTATACACATGAAACTCTAGTCCCCTCCGAAACAATCTCCTCCGGCTGCAATGCACTTGTTATACCGTTTCAACAACTTCTTCAAGGCCCCATAGAAGTCCTCTTTTGTGATGGTGTCAATGACGTTCGTCACAGCCTCTTTCATCTCAATTGTCTCATAACAATAGCCTCTGAGCTTAGGGAATAAGCAAAAGTCACAAGGAGCAAGGTCTAGACTATAGGGAGGCTGAGGAACTGTCTTGATGTCCATCTTGGTCAAATAGTGAGTGACTTGGAGTGAGTTGTGGACTGGAGCATTGTCCAGGTGGAAATGCCACTGACCCGATTTGAAGAGTACTGGCCTCTTCTGACGGAATCTCTTCCTGAACTCCCTTAAAACCTCAACATAGTAACAAAATTACTCCCAACTCCGGTTTAACTGTACTGAATAATACACACACATATATATATATATATATATATATATATATATATATATATATATATATATATATTAGTCTTTATATCTATTCTATGTGACAAAAAACATATTGCACAATTTGCAAATTCTACAAACTGATATCTGTTAAAAATATGGAAAAAAAAGAAACGACGAAAAACACTTGAAAATAATCGAGTCAAATATGTCGAGTCAAAAGAAAAAAACACCGACAGAATTACCTAAGCGAAAACGTAATAAAGTGCTCAATACATGAGATTGAACTAATATTATAAAAATAATTTCGACGTGGCCAAGAGCGAGTCTACCTAGGTTTCACCAAACGGCATTCAGAAGAGCCATTTGGTGAAACATAGGTTGACTCACACTTGGCCATATAGAAATTATTTTCATTATATATATATATATATATATATATGCACATGTTTTACTACACTCAGACTCACACACACACACATGTATATATATATATATATATATATATATATATATATATGTGACACGTGTCCGTATTTATGTTAAATAATTATCTGCAACATTGAATTTGAAATCTAAATTACTTTTTTTTCTCGCTTTTATGCGAAAAACCTTCAAACGAGAGAAAATATAAATGTCACCTTGAATTCCGTTTCAAATATTGATTCTGCTCAACATAAGTTTTACGACAAAATGAGCTCAAACCTAATATCAAATTTGAATGAAGACTCACATCTCACACTAAATGTTACTCTATTTTTTAATTCGCTTTTCTTAACAGCATCTACAATTGAATTATCACGTCCGCAAAGTGCACCTAAATTAAAAGAAACGCCTTTTGTTTTTCATTTTTATTTCTATTTTTTATTCTGTTGGCTTAATATAAGACTTGAACAATTCATAATTTGATTTTTATTTCGCTCAGTGGCAACGAAAAGGGGTACAGTGTCCCCGAGGTAAGATGTTATGCTTAAAAGTGTATGCCGTGTTTTTCAGATCTGATAACGGCTTTGAGTGTCATTCGGTGCTTACGCTGTTTTGAAAAGGCATGTTCCCGAAAATATGTAAACACTTTCTTTTAAATGGGAGCACGATGAAGAGATTTATCTTCAAGGATCAAAGGTATACCTAAATAACATAATCACTATCATCATCATGTCATGCCGCTAACTCTCTATCGCCAATCGTGCCTATCTCCCATTGCTTCCGGCAGGTCTTCTAGACTACATCCTGTGTCCGTGCAGAGCTGTTGTTGATAAGTTCTATCTGGTTGTCCAACACTTGCTCTTCTGTGTGAAGGGATCCATGAGAGAACGTAGCTAATGAGTTCATCCTTATTTCTTCAACAGTGTCCGGTGTACCTTGTTCGTCTAATTTGGGTGGTTTTTGAGATGGGAGGTAGGTGGCTGTAGTGCTATTTTTAGGGGGGGTCTTGCTTCCAGGATTTGTTTCATATAGCTCGTATCATTCTTATGCAATTGCCGTCAAGCTTTTTTCTATAGGTTTATCAGCGTCCATGTGTTGCTTCCATATAGTAGTATGGGCACAACCACTGCTTGGAAAAAAATGCGTATGGAAGGGACAGCCCGTGGTGTAATGGTTATTGTCGTAGGAAATAGACACGACGACACGAGTTCAAATCCTGGACGAGACTGATTGCATTTCACATAGCACTAATACCGTTGGGAAATATAGGAATCCAATTATTCTCCCTCCAGCTATGGGTAAATAGTAAGGCAGACTTGGTTCTTCAGCGTTGGTGAGGCAACTAGTCTAGGAGAAAGAAAACTCTGAATTCAAACCTGTTATCCTCCCAGCTATGGGTTAAATAGCACCACTACCATTCTTCTAGGAAAATGGCTTTGTGTTAAATAACCTACAAAGGTTGATATGCCATTATACAAAGAAACTAAACCAAACTAAACTAATCCACTTCGAAGTTATCTCCTCCGGCTGCAATGCACTTGTTGCACCATTCCAACAACTTCTTCAAGGCCCCATGGAAGTCCTCTTGTGTGAGCGTGTCAATGATCTTCGTCACAGCTTCTTTCATCTCCTCAATTGTCCCATAACGATAGCCTCTAAGGTTTTTCCTTGAGCTTAGGGAATACCCAAAAGTCACAGGGAGCATGGTCTGGACTATAGGGACGGTAAGAAACTGTGTTGATGCCCATCTTGGTCAAATAGTCTGTCACAAGGATGGAGTTGTTGACTGGTGCATTGTCCTGGGGGAAATGCCACTGACCCGATTTGAAGAGTGCTGGCGTCTTCCGACGGAATCTCTTCCTGAACTCCCTTAAAACCTCAACATAGTATTCCTTGTTGACTGTCTGTTCAGTGGGAATCGAGTGCATGTAAATCATGCCAGTGCTGTAAAAAAAAAAGGGGATCATCAAAAGTTTTTGGGTGGATTTGCTCTGTCTGGCCTTCTTGCGTCTGGGAGAGTCAGCATGCTTCCAATGGGAACTCTGTCTCTTGGTTTCTGTGTCATGGCAGTAGATCAAGCTTTCATCGCAGGTCACCAGAGCATCAAGAACTGCGGGATCTGAATTGATCAGCTCGACCATCTCCCTGCTGTCATTACAACATTTTTCTTTTTGATCTTCACCCTTGGGACAAACTTCGCGCAAATCTTCCGCATATTCAGTTCCTCGCGAATAAATCAAACTGTGCACTTATTGTCTCTATAGACACACAACGGTCCTTATCCATGAAATTCTTTATTTGGCGTTTCTGTGGCATTTTTCCCATGTTTTAAAAAGAATTTTATTGCATATCGTTCTTCTAGAGTGTCCTCACGTCCAGATTGCATTTTTGAAATTCACCAGCTGTGACAATCAGGCTTTAGTAGGGTAGGAGTGTTCGCCAATGGCCTAGGAGACCTGGGTTCAATCCCAGGTCGAGTCATAAGAAAGACTCAAAAAATGGTACTTGATGCTACCTTGCTTAAAACTCAGCATTATAAGGTAAGGATCAAGGGTAAAGTAAAGCAATACAGTGAAAGGAGTAGTACCCTCCCCTACGCTTTGGTGTAGTAGCTATCGAAAAGGGAGCCTTCGGATTATCCTCGACTAAGGTAAACAACTTTACTAAATGGAAAGAGGGTCGATTTTTGTGAATCTGACCAGATGATAAAAATCAGTGGAAAAGTGGATAAATCAAACACGGGTTTAGTAGTAATATTTCGTTCTTTATTCAAGAAAGAATAGTGTGAAGAAGTTCTTTCTTGAATAAAGAAGAAAATATTACAATCAAACCCGTTATGAGTGTTTGATTTATCCACTTTTCCACTTATTTCTATTATATATATATATATATATATATATATATATATATATATATATATATATATATATATATAGTGAATAACATCGCTTATTGCTTTCATTAAAACCTCTTTATTTCTCAGTAATTTATATAATGCTATTCTAAGAATTATATTACCGAACCAACTTCATTTTATTGCAATCAAAAAAGATATACATTTGAAACGAAAATAGAAACACAGAAAAATTATGTAGAAGCAAAAATAAACATCTTCTGTGTATTTAAGTTTTAATGAGTTGGATTTTTCAGTTCGTAGAATTCACCATTTTTTTGTTTTTTGTTTTTTTTTTTTTTGTTTATTATCACCATGTTCATATGATTTGCAAAATGGAGGGAAAAACTGAGAAACTATAATAGAGAAGGCGGGAAAATAATTGGAGAGCGCAAGGAGAGGTGGTGGAGAGAATTAGGCTGGTAAGGAGAAATTAAATAATGGATAAAAAGGGGAAGAAGAAAAAAAAAGGAGTTGAAAAAAGAAGCAAAAAGGAAGGAATGAAGAAAATAAAGAAAGAAAACAATGAAGAATATACATTTTAATTAAAAATTAATAGAAAAAAGAAAGAAAGAAAGAAGAAGAAGAAGAAGAAGAAGAAGAAGTGGTTTAACAAATGGAAAAAAGAAAAAGAAAAAACGAAAAAGTTAAATGAATGGCAATAAAAGAAAGAAAGAAAGAAAGAAAGAAAGAAAGAAAGAAAGAAAGAAAGAAAGAAAGAAAGAAAGAAAAACAAAAATGGATTGCAGATAGAAAAAGAGATAATAGCTGAAGAAGAAAAGGAAAGAATCTATGGAAGAATGAAAAAAAAAAGAAAAAAGAAAGAAGGAAAGAAAAAAGAAAAAGTAAGAAGGAAAGAAAAAAGAAAAAAGAAAGAAAGAAAGAAAAAAGAAAAACAAAAAAGGATTGAAGATAGAAAAAGAGATAATAGCTGAAGAAGAAAAGGAAAGAATCTAAGGAAGAATAGAAAAAAAAAAGAAAAAAGAAAGAAGGAAAGAAAAAAGAAAAAAGAAAGAAAGAAAGAAAAACAAAAAAGGATTGAAGATAGAAAAAGAGATAATAGCTGAAGAAGAAAAGGAAAGAATCTAAGGAAGAATAGAAAAAAAAAGAAAAAAGAACTGAAGTTGTAGTAAAAGAAAATGATTAAAAAAGGATAGTATAGAATTTAAGAAAAGAAAGAAAGAAAGAAAGAAAGGAAGAAAGAAAGAAAGAAAGAAGGAATAAATTGAAGATAGAAAAAGAGAAAATGATTGAAGAAGAAAAAGAAAAAGAACTGAAGATGTAGTAAAAGAAAATGATTAAAAAAGGATAGTATAGAATTTAAGAAAAGAAGAATATTGCGAAAGAAAGGAAGAAAGAAAGAAAGAAGGAATAAATTGAAGACAGAAAAAGAGAAAATGATTGAAGAAGAAAAAGAAAAAAGTCTAAGAAAGGAGGAGAATTGAACTGAAGATAGAAACAAACAAACAAACAAAGAAAAAAAACAAACAAACAAACAAACAAACAAGTCAAGAAGGAATTAAAAATGGGACGAGTAGAAGAATGGAATAGAAATGAAGAAAAGAGAAGAATAGAACTGCAGAAAAAAAGAAGGAAAGAATAAAAGAAAAAAAAAGAAAGAAAGAAAGTAGGAACGAAAAAAGAAAGAAAGTAAGAAAGAAAGAGAGAAGGAAAGAAAAAAGAAAAAAGAAAGATGGAAAGAAAAAAGAAAGAAAGAGGGAAAGAAAAAAGAAAGAAGGAAAGAAAAATAAAAGAAGGAAAGAAAAAAGAAAGAAAGAAAAAAGAAAGAAGGAAAGAAAAAAGAAAAAGTAAGAAGGAAAGAAAAAAGAAAAAAGAAAGAAAGATAGAAAAAAGAAAAAACAAAGAAAGAAAGAAGGAAAGAAAAACGAAAGAAAGAAAAAAGAAAGAAGGAAAGAAAAAAGAAAGAAAGAAAAAAGAAAGAAGGAAAGAAAAAAGAAAGAAAGAAAAAAGAAAGAAGGAAAGAAAAAAGAAAAAGTAAGAAGGAAAGAAAAAAGAAAAAAGAAAGAAAGATAGAAAAAAGAAAAAACAAAGAAAGAAAGAAGGAAAGAAAAACGAAAGAAAGAAAAAAGAAGGAAAGAAAAAAGAAGAAAAGAAAAAAGAAGGAAAGAAAAAAGAAAGAAGGAAAGAAAAAAGAAGAAAGAAAGAAAGATAGGAAAAAGAAAAAAGAAAAAAGAAAGAAAGAAAGAAAAAAGAAAAAAGAAAGAAAGATAGAAAAAAGAAAAAAGAAAAAAGAAGGAACGAAAAAGAAAGAAAGAAAGAAAGAAAAAAGAAAAAAGGAAAGAAAAAAGAAAGAAAGAAGTAGAGAAAAAATAAAAACATTGCCAAACTAAAAAGTTTTGAATGAATAGATAAATAAATAAATGAATAAAAAATAGAAGCGAAGCGAAAAGGAATTAAAACAAAAAATTGAGAAAGAAATGGGAGAAAAAAAAAAAAAAAGAAGAAAGAAAGAATAAAAAAAGTTATTAAGTTGAAACGGAAAGAAGATTCGAATAAGGAAATCGAAAGCATTAAAAAAAAAAAAAAAAGAAAGAGAGAAAGAAAGAAAGAAAGAAAAATAATTAAATTGAAAGAAAAATAATTAAATTGAAAAGGAAAGTAGATTTGAATAAGGAAATCGAAATTATTGAAAAAACAAAAAAAAGAAATTAAAAAAGAAAGTAAAAAGAAAGAAAGAAGGAAAGATAGAAAGAAAGAAAAAAAGAAATAGAAAAAAAATGAATTCAAAGAGGAAAGAGAAAAAAAAGGAAGAAGCGAAGAATGAATAATTGAAACATTAGGAAGAAAAAAAGTGAAACGAGAAAAAATACAAAAGATTAAAAGAAAGAAACAAAAAAAAAAATAAAAGAAATAAATTGAAGAAAAGATTTTTAAAAAATATTGAAGGAAGAAGAAATAAAACAATTTCTATAAAGACTACAAAACGTTTTAACTTGGCGTACATTTCACACATTTCCTTTTAAAGCTATGACCTTGATTTCTTTTCTTTTCATTATACAATACCATAAGCGGACCTGTTGAAAATAAACGCCAGTGAGAGATATTTTCAAGTTACTGGTTGCTTACAACACAAGATTCCTTTGTTGGCATCATTTTCATATTGATTTTTTAGAGTGTTTGTTTATAATTTAATATTTTTAAGTTGTTCCGAACTATCTATTAGAAGTTCGTTCTTCTTGCAGGGAAAAATATAAAGTCGTTTGCAGTCAATGATCTCAGATTTCTTTGTGAAAGTGTTTAGAAGTGCAATTGCTTGATAAAATAACATGTGCAAAACTGTAAATAAAAAGGAAACTTTTTTTATTCATAAAAATAAATCCAGGAAAGAAAAAAAAAATCTTGAAAAAGAGAAAGATAAATTCATATAACAAATGTTATCATCACCATACAGGTTACATTGTGTCTCTTGACTCTCTCTCTCACCATCCGTCCCTATCGTTCATCACTCCCGACAGGTCCTTTAGACTGCATCAGATATCCGCATAGAACTGCTGTACATAAGTCTTTGCTGGTCCCCCAGTGGTGTTGTTTAGGAGCTCGTACTCTCCAGCATTACACCGTATGTCGTATTCGTCTTGTGAGATGGGAGGTGAGTGGCAGTACAGCTGCATTTTGTTGGGTACAGCTTCTCACCTAGCATTCTTATGTATTTGCCTTCTAGTTTCTTTTCCGTGTATTTTGATTGAGTCTGTGTGGTGCATTCATACAGTAGTACCGATACGTCCACAGCTTGGAAGAATTCTTATTCTATTTTATCAGCGAGATAATATCTCTATATGATCGACAACCTGTCAATAGAAGCCCACGGCTTCCCACTGTACTTGTACGCAAAGGTTTTAGTAGATAAGATATTGCTACCGAGGTATATGAACTTGTCTACTAAATCAGAAGCTTGCCACTTCAAGTGTAAATGGCACCACCTTGTTTAAAATACACAAAGAAAGGAAATTAATATAAATAGATTTAAGAAAAAAAAGGGAGGGTGTCCTCGTAGTCTAATGGTTAAAGCGCTTGACTGCGGAATCGTAGTGAGTTCGAACTCCAGTCTCGTTATTATGTTCACTTTTGGACAAGTACCCTTAGGAAAAGCACGAGCCCTCTTATCTTCCAAGCTATGGGTTAAATAGCATTGCTGTCGTTCTTCTAGAAGGATGGCTTTGTCATTAAATGACCCACAAAGGTTGATATGCCATTAAACAAAGAAACCAAGAAAGAAAGAACACCCCCGCAAAAAAAGAATGATATTCAGGGGGAATATATATAAAAAAGAGAAAACTGAAAGATGAAACGAAGAAAGAGTGGGGTAATGTGAATGAAGTTGATAAAGAATGAGCTGCAAAAAGGTTAAAAGGAAAAAAAAAGAAGGAAAATAAACGGAAAAAGAAACGAAGAAAGAGTGGGGTAATGTGAATGAAGTTGATAAAGAATGAGCTGCAAAAAGGTTAAAATGAAAAAAGAAAGAAAATAAACGGAAAAAGAAAAAACGGAAAATAAAGAAGAAAAATGAAGAAAAGAAGGAATTTGAAAAATAAATAAACACCAAAACCACATTTTCCTCTGGAATTTGGTTCGCTTTTCTGCTGTACGTTAATTAGTATGGAGTGATGTACAAAAACATTCATCATTATCATGTCGTGCGGCCAGCACGGATATCCCTGACCCTCTCTCTCCACGTCTCCCTATCATTAATCGCTTCTGGCAGGTCTTCATGGTTGCATCCCGTATCATCACATAGCTGCTGTATGTATGTTCGAGCTGGTCATCCTGCTTTTGATTGGCCATATGCGGGGGTCCACAGGAGTACATCACTTACGAGCTCGTCCTTGCTTCTTCAGCAGTGTCCGCCATGTCTCGTTCGTCTAGCTTGGATAGTTTTCGTGATAGGTGGTAGGTGACTGTATAGTTGGAGCCTTGTGGGGTGTTGCTGCCAGGACATGTTCAATATTGCTCTTAACATTCTTGTATAATTGCCGTCTAGCTTCTCCAGCCGTTTAGTCAGCGTCCAAAACATTACTTCATGCTAATTAGCGTAAATCAGAAAAGCTAACTAAATTTTTCCCCGTGGTTTTTTCTTCTACCTATTGAGCAGAATTTTTTCTTGTATATGGTAGCTTAATCTTATTAGAATAAAAATATCATATTGTTATCAAAGATTTGTTTCGTTCTTAGAGTAGCAAACGTCCTTGGCAACTCATTCCTACTAACATCCCGACTCGTCACAAGAAGCTCCAACCCAGTTTCGTCAATCCCCGCCCCGCTGATCTTTAAAAACCCAGCGTGAGCATGGAAAGCATTGACAATGTAACCAGTTGGAAGACATTGGTGGTCATCTCAGTGATAGAAAGTTAATTGGACTGACTGGGCTCTTCGACCATGATAAGGCAACCTGGACGAGGAGAATGAAAATTCTGAATTGAAATCAGCTTTAATCTCTGATTAAGCTTAATTTTTATCGTTTAGTGTATTCGGATTATTGTCTTTATCTTTATTGTTATATTCAGCCGATTCATTCTCCGGCTTTCTTCAGGTGGTTGTTGTCCATGTCTGAAGAATACATGGCACTTCGAACCCCTTTTTTAATACGCGGGGTCAGATTGTAAGTATTCTTTGTTATTTTAATCTGCAGTCAGGATTGAACCTCCAACCTTCAGATGATTTCACTGAGATGTTCATTAACCAAACACCTATATCTGTTGAGCCACGTGTCTTACTGGACAATTCAGGGTTAATTTTTCAGTGTTTATAAACCTTATGTTTTTATCAACGATATGAATTACGATTTATTATAATTATTTACAATTCTTTTTCTTTAGCTCCTATTGTAATAAGATAAACATTTCGGTCTCAAGTTCCGTCGAAGGTCCTGAATTCAACAAGATATACCTGAATCGGCCGTAAGATGAATCGAGCAAAGGATGAATCGACCAAAACGTTGTCAATATAACAATAAAGATGAAGAAAAAAGTCTGAATACTCTTAATGATAAAAATAGCTTTACGCTGCTTAAAAATTGATCTTGTGTCACATCCAGCTCGTGAAGGAGAGGATTCGGTAAATATGTAAATTTTGAACTCATTCACATATTCCTATGATGTGAATTCTTTTAAATAAAAAAAAAATGACAGCCAATCAACTGATTAGTATTGCACATCTGGAAATCTTTCTTTTGTCCGACTTTTAGCCAGCAGTGTCTCTTCTCCACGACGTAATTGCGTTCTTGCAACAAAGGCCCATCCATGCGGCTTGTGTTTCAACATTCAAAAGTTTGTCTGAGCTTTTTTATATTCACTATTAAAAAAAAACACCATTACAAGTAAAAGGGTAACTCATTGATATTCAGTGTGCTAAAGATTTTTGAAGTCTAACTTTCTTGCTTGGTGTTGGTTATCACGTACCTTTTCAGCATAATGAGCTGTTCCATCTGCCATATATGGCAGTAGCGGAAATCAGTCTGGGAAGAATAAGCCTACAAGTCAGACCAGAAGAGCCGTTCCTATTGTTGAAGTATATCCTTACTCTATCACTAATCCTATGTTCTTATTACTAACAGTCTCTCTCTTGTAAATACACTTTCCTGTAAACATAACTATTTCCCTCACATATCGTGGTTTGTCTTATTATTACTACTACTTGTGTTCACTAACCAGAACACAACACTTTGTACATTCTCGAATCACATAATAACCACGTGATTTCTAACACCAAGTGGTAAAGCACTACCTATCGCCAGGACAGTTAGCTGGGACTGTAGAATAGACAGACTGCATCTCGGCAGAGAGCTAAGACCCCTACACTCCAACGATTGTCCTGAATAGGAAATTAAACAATCTGATGACGAGTCTCCAGAAATGCTGAAGCTTTAGGGAATGCGGAGTACCCTTCTTAACTATTTGGTATTTAGATTGAATGCAAACAAATGACTTATGCAAAATTGAATTGTTGGAAATAGAACTAGTTGATCATTTAACTGAGAGAGAGGAAATGACTGATGTTTAATTGAATTGTTGAATTGAATGTATTGAAATACTTGAAACCATTTAACAGTATTCAAACGAATGAGTAATGTTGAATAGAAGAATTAATGCTAAATAGTAAAACTGTGGCAAACAAACGACTGAGATTGGATAGAATTATTAGCCTTAGGTATCAAGAATTGAGACCATTTAACTAAGTAGAAACAATAGCAATACTTGAGTGCAAATCAATTAGTTCTAACTCATTTAGAAATGAAATTACTAACAAACTAATCACTTACGTATGATTTAGATCTATTTAAATATGAAACAAATGACTAATGTTCAATTATGCCAATTATATAGCAAAAATTGACACCGTTTAAATGCTTGCGAAAAATTAGTTCAGGATCATTTTAAAACGTTATCAACAAAACCTGTTAACAAATCCTATATATCTAATACATATGTATAAAGAGGATTTGGCATTAAATAACCTACAATGGTTGATATGCCATAAAACCCAACCAAACCAAATCATATATATTTAATATATATGTATAAAGAGGATTTGGCATTAAATAACCTACAATGGTTGATATATCATAAAACCCAACCAAACCAAATCATATATATTTAATATATATGTATAAAGAGGATTTGGCATTAAATAACCTACAATGGTTGATATGCCATAAAACCCAACCAAACCAAATCATATATATCTAATATATATGTATAAAGAGGATTTGGCATTAAATAACCTACAATGGTTGATATGCCATAAAACCCAACCAAACCAAATCATATATATTTAATACATATGTATAAAGAGGATTTGGCATTAAATAACCTACAATGGTTGATATGTCATAAAACCCAACAAAACCAAATCATATATATCTAATATATATGTATGAATATGATTTGGCATTAAATAACCTACAATGGATGATATGCCATTAAAGCAAATCAAACTACATAGCGCTGTAAATAGTTGTTCTGTAAAATAAAACTTGGTCAAAGTACGCTATAGTCGCATTTGTCAAATCGTCACATGTTTGATATGTTTCTTCTATCAACCTATACCTTTAAACTACATATGGATGTTGCCGTCGTGGTGTAATGGTTCAAGCGATGGACTGCGGAATCGTTGTAAGCAAGTTCGAACTCCATTCACCCAACTACATTTACTTTCGGACAAATACCCTTGCGAAAGGTATGAACCCCTACTGTTCTTCTAGAAGGGCGGCTTTGACATTAAATAATGAAGCTTGATAAGAAACCAAACCTAACCTGGATATATATCTTTTTTTTATTGCAAACAACTTTAGATTTTTTATCAATGGATTATGATTGTTACTTTGTGAATCTAGCAGTTTTTCTGTCCTTTTTAAGGTGGCAGTTCCGGACTCTCTGCGGGTAAGCTTTGTGACCCACGTGCTAATGAGTTTGTGTTATATAATTAACGTAATGATTAATTATATCAATAAATTTTTGTTAATGATATTTTATTATTTAGTTTGGTAAGGCTTTGAACTACTCAGTGTCTCTTGGTTAATGTGTCCTAGTCAGATGTGGCACACGCACGCCCGCGTGGAAAGGATATCATCTGTAATAATACCCCCACCCAGACAGGAAATGGACTGGACGGCTGCTGGAGTGAGTTGAGTGGGTGGATGAGGTCATGCCCTGAAGAGATGTTCCTGTGAATTTTAGGATTTTGAAAAGACATGGAGTTGATGTTCGACCTTTGAAGCGCACAGTTGAGTTTTTCGGATCTGATCAGAGCAGATCAGTTTGGGTCTTGACTAGCAGAGATGAGTTAAGACCTTAGACACCACAAGATGTGTCGTGCGTAGGGGGGGATGGGTTTAAACATAGTATGGTTAGCATAGGCTTTTAGGATTTGTATCTCCCTCCTCGGGTCGTCAAGGATGGAGCTCTTTGCATTGGCATAATAGTCGTCGGTGACAATGTCATTCTAACGACATGGGAGAGTGGTTACTTTGATTAAAAGCCTTCCTTACCGAGCAGATCTTGCTTTCGTTTCTGTATCTCATGAAGGACGGATAATACCTGCTGAATGGAGCCGACAAAAATTCATGGCATTTTTATAAAAGATAAAATTGAAGTAACCCCAATCTGATTCCTGTCGGAATCATGGGAGTAGATTTCTTCGCTTGAGTGGTTCGTGTTGATAGTGAGCCCTGATTCAGTACGGAAGTACCGATGCTTAGGGAAATGATCAAGTCATTTTTGACGGGCATTATGCTAATATATCAAAGAAAGCATTACTTTAAGGCAATTTTCTATTGATTGTTAAAGGAACCATCAGCTAAGTTGCAGCTTTTAAAAAGTCGATAAAAACTAATAATGGCTTTGAATAATTTGTTTAAAGTCAAAAAATATTTCTGGGTTTAAAAAAAAACCAACTTCAAGACACATCCCAACCAATGGAGCTCGAAACCTCCCCAATCCTTCCCACAAGTTTCCGTCATATTCCGTTTGTCGATTCTTCTCGAATGAAATTGAAGAGGATGCCTAGGGAGGTGAAGTTGAAAGGGTTGCTATGATGAGGCAAATAATCATAATGTGAAGTCTAAAATGGTTGACGGTAGCAGCTTGTAAAAAGACGTTGATTATGAATGATGGGGTTAGGCAGATGGAACGGGGAAGAGGAAATTATCCTGACAGGGCCGGGAAAATCCGAAATGGAAATTAGGAACGCGGGAAAAAGTAGTAACGAAAATATAGGCTGAAAATTAACTATAGCGTTCAGGCTAAAAATAACAAGATAAAAGAAAAGAAGGATACGAATTGCCCAGTTGACTGGGGCTGTAAAATACACCGACTGTTTCTCTGCAGAGGGGTAAGATTGACCCCCCGCCACATGCGTGTCCTGGATATGGCACTAAGCAATCTGATGGTGAAGCTCCAATAATCTTTGAGGTTTGGGGGATGTGGAGTACCCCTTTATGGCCATCGCTCCCAGATAGGGTTCGATCTATGGGTCAAATAGAACTAAACAGTGTACTTATGCTAAACTGAATTGTTTGAAATAGAACTGTTGTTGTATGCTAAACTGAATTGTTTGAAAGAAAACGTTTTTTTAACATTGAAACTGTGTACTTATGCTAAATTGAATTGTTTGAAATAGAACTGTTTTTGTATACTAAACTGAATCGTTTGAAACAGATCTGTTTATATGTATGAAAGTGAATTTTGCATTTATAACCTACAATGGTTGATAGGACATAAAACCAAACCAAACCAAACCATATTGAGATGCGAAGTCCGTAAATTCAGTATGTATTTATCTTCCCAACTTCTTCGCGAGGATGTGGCAGAAGATCAGTTTTTGAGCAGCAAAAGTTTATTCAAATTCAGCGTTTCATTCTTCTATACCGATTGACCAGCCACACAGAAGCTTAATTGAAAGACATCAACTTGTTTAGTGGGGTTCTTAGAACCACGAATCCCTGCTTCCGACTATGTAGGTGATAAGTCTGACCCGTCCTTTAACTACTTAGATGATTGATGGAGTCTAAGTATTTAGGTAAATCTTGTTAATTACTGTTTTCATGTTGGAGTGTCAAATAAAGAACAATTTATTGCAGTTTGCCATGCAGTTTAGAAATCTATGTCAGTCAACTCGTCTCTTCCAGCTGCTGGTTTTTAAAAATAGTTTATTTATTACCATCCGGTAAGTATAATAACTTTAACAAAAAAAAAAATTAAGGCAATTTGTAATAAAATATTTCCTTCAAGCTGAAGACGTAATTCGAAAATAGTTATTTTAATGGGAGCGACGTCATTCAAAAACGGTGATTGTAGCGACTGACGTTACTCAAAAACGGTGATTTTTGTGAGTGACGTTACTCACTTACCTCACGAAAGTCGAAAATAGTGACTGTAGTCAATGACGTAACACGAAAACAGTTATTTTCCGAGACTGACGTAATTCAGAAACGGTGATTGCTGCGACCGACGTTACTCAAAAACGGTGATTTTTTGTGAGCGACACAATTCACTACATAACTCACTTACAAAAGCTGAAAATGGTGAATGTAGTCAGTGACGTAATTCGAAAACGTTGATTTTTCGGGAGCGTTTTTAAAACTGTGATTGTATCAAGAGACGTTACTTGATAACAGTGATTGTAGCCTGCGAAGTAACTAAAAAATGGTGAGTGTAGTCAGTGACGTAATTCGAAAACTTTGACTTTTCGGGAGCGTTTTTAAAACTGTGATTGTATCAAGAGACGTTACTTGATAACAGTGATTGTAGCCTGCGAAGTAACTAAAAATGGTGAGTGATGTGAGTGACGTAATTTGAAAACAGTGATATTTTCGGGAGCGATGTATCTTGAAAACAATGATAGTAGCAAGTGACGTAACTCGAAAACGGTAATTGTAGCAAGTGTCATAACTCAAAATTGTTATGAAAGCGATGTTTTTTTTTTCTCAAGACGACATATCTCAACAACGGTGATTGTAGCGAGTTACGTAAGTCGAAAACGATGATTGCAAAGAGAGACGTAACTCGAAAAGAGGAATAAGCTTTTTACTAACGTCACCTCCACAAGAATCTTAATATCAGATCTTTATTTAAAGAAAATTAGTATATTCATTCATCTGTATAAGGAAATGTTTTTGTAAATAAATTGAACCCAGGTCTCCTGGACCATTGACTAACACACTACCCACTAGGCCAATGGCTATAATATAGCAGTACTTTGGATTATTTGACTCTGAGCAAATGAAAAATAGTGTTCAATAAAATAATTAATGTTAAATAGCAATATTTGTAACCCCTTTATCGTGTGCAAACAAATAATCAATATTGGATAGAATTAAAAGTCTTAGATAGCAATAATTGAAACCATTTAACTGTGTACAAACAATAGCAATACTTGTGAGAAAATAAAGTTGTTTTGTTTTATAGGATTTACACTCCTATATTTATAAAATGGCAGTGATACAAGAAAATTCAAGAAAATACTGACTCACTTGTTCCCAAAACAAAGATGGTGGACGTCGGTGAACTTATTATTTTCGAAAACCTATTGGTCAAGAAAGTCACGTGATTTATGCTCCCAACCACGTCAGCACCTTTAATTAGAAAACACGTCTTCCTAGAATACATTTATAGTCTACAGGTCACTTTTAATATTTAGTCTTTCACCATAATATTCGTGTTAGTTACCCCCCAACACACACACACATAGAAATATTTAACCAACTCGTATATTTGAATATTGGTAATGTTTTGTAATGTTTCATTTTATGTACTTGTTGATATATAATTTTATTTTTGTTTGTATTGCTTTCTTTTGAATGTTCTTTTGTCAGCGTCGTTTACATCGTTTGCTTTTCAATAATGAGACAATATAAATTGTGGGAGAAAAATATCCAGCAAACGACCTCACAGTTTTAAAACAAAGTCTGTTAAATTGTTACTGTTATAATAGCAATATTTTAAACTATTTCAATGTATGCAAAAAATAAGTTCATGCTCGTATAAAAATGTTATCAACAAAATCTGTTTACAAACCAAACATATTATATATATATATATATATATATATATATATACATATATATATATATATATATATATATTTCATCTTACAACGTGTGAAAGCACGTGCGATACCCTGCCCTCATCAGCCGCCAACCAGGGTGATAACACAGTTTCGGTAGCTCAAGGCGGCACTGCCACTCCTGTTGCTACCTATCAGCTTTTGCTACCGGACAGTGTATTTAAAAGAAATATATATATATATATATATATATATATATATATACGCCACATCAACTAAAAGCAGATATTACATTGGACGTTCATTCATCCTCATTTTAGTGCCATTTGTGATTTTAAAACGCGTTTAATTTCGGCCGTTGATGTCATTACAACCGTTTCTTGGTGTTGCGTAATCACACGGGAATGGTGGTTCCGCATGCATTTCATTCATGTTGAAATCCCTTCTATATCCGTCGTCTATTCGGTTCGTTTTCCTCCAGTTTTATCTTTATATATATATATATATATATATATATATATATATATATATAAGTAAAGTTGGTGACCGTAGTCGAGGGCGACCAGAAGGCTCCATTTTCTATAGCTACTACACCGAGGTGTAGGGGAGGGCGCTACTCTTTTCCCTGGATTGCTCCACTTTAACCTCGATACATACCTTATATTGTTGAGAGTTAAGCAAGGAGGTACCAAGTATCATTTTTATAATCTTTGGTATGACGCAACCTGGGATTGAACCCAAGTCTCCCGGACAATTGGCGAACACTCTACCCACGATAGAATATTTGGTATAAAATAACCTACAATGGTTGATATGTCATAAAACCGAAACAACCAACCATTTCGGTAGAAGTTTCGTATTTCTGGAGATGTGAAGTTTTCTGTTTTTGCCAAAATAATATATAGAAATTAGAAGGAACGCCTGAGAATACTTGAAACGATTTGTATTATTATTAAACCAAACATAAATAAAGCAGCATTGAATGCTGGTACTAATATATCAAATATCTTGAACAATTACAATATTAACCAAATCACCCTGACTGATAATAAGCTCTTCCAAGAAAATAAATAACAAGCTATTTAAATAAATAAAAGAATAAACGCTTCCAAGAAAACAAATCACGAACTCTTCCAAGAAAACTAATTATGAACTCTTCAAAGAAAATAAATGATAAACTCTTCCAAGAAAAATAAACTCTTCCAAGAAAACAAATAATGAATTTTTCCAAGAAAATATATCGTAAACCCTCCCAAGAAAACAAATGATAAACTCTTCCAAGAAAACAAATAATGAACTTTTCCAAGAAAATATACATCGCACCCAAACTAAACAAAAACAATATCATCAAAAACTCCTCATGAACACAATCAGTCACTCTGAATGTGCTTTAGGGTAGAACCTTGGGCAAATTCTCAATCAATTTGATACTGATACGAAGAAACAAGAGAGAAATAATCAAATTTGTAAAACACACACACACACACACACACACACACATATATATATATATATATACACCTATATAAAATGTTTGATTTACCTTTGCGTGAAATTCGAATCACATTTTCCTCTTATATGAAGGGACCGGGTTCAATATTTGATGAACACCACGAGTTCCAATACCTATTTTTCCCGACTCCTCACTCCATTCAAAACAATTCCATTATCTTACTGGGCCTTGTACCATACAAGGCTAAGTAAAGTAAATATCAGCAAAGCTAATTAGAATTTGAAAAACAACTTCTCTTGTTTTACAACTCAAAAATAAACCCAAGGTCACATTCTCGAATTTATTCTAAAATTTATAGCCTCATTTTTTTGTAGTTTTTTTTTAAGTTGATATTCATTATTTTTTACGTTTGAAAACAGTTAGCGATCTATTTGAGAGCGAAAGAAAAAAAGTTCCAAAAAAAAGAAAAATAGAAATCGTTTTTTTTTGGAAATGATGCATGGAAGTCAGATAACCCGTAATCTTTGCTCGTTAGCAGAGAAGCGCGAAAATGAGCCGATCCGGAAAGAGGCAGGGTCAGCTTAAAAATAGCAACCCACTAAAAGGAAAATCATTGGAATTTGTGTATCTCAGACAGATAGATAGATTGATAGATATGGAGTGATTGAGATAGATATTGGCTGATAGATAAATCGATAGATAGATTTGAGTATATATATATATATATATAGGTGAGTTTGTGTGTGTGTAAGTAAATATAATACACACGCATACTAGCACTCACACACACATATATATGTGTATATACTGGGTTGAATCCAAAATAATTTTCGTTTTTTAAAAGTAAGTTGTAATTACGCGTTCCAAACTTCCGCAACCGGTAATTACCTGATTAAAGAGTACTTTCGACGGTCATTCTTATTTCAGTAGTAAAACACTGCGCATCGAAAGTTAATCTATGATCTCACGCCCCGAAAATGGGGGAACTGAAAGTGTACATTCGATGCGTAATATTTGAAAGTTTAAGAATTATATAAATACTATTGAAGCGGCTAATGGCCAACTTGTCATTAGTGACCGCCATGTTTAAAACTGATTTTCAAAGTTTCGTTCTGGTGATATGCCATTGAGAGAAGAACCCAGACCAGTACGCACGTCAGATCTCGATCAAAATGCTTGAAGATAATTGGGGGAATCCAGTCTGTTCAAAAGTTGATAAATTCTTGACCAAAACGGACTCTAATCGATAATCTCTTATATGAAGATAAGAAAAGTGAGCATGAAAATCTTTTAAGAAAACATGCCGTACTCGTTAATAAGAGAAACGTTGTGCTTCTCAATAAAACGCCAGGCCGCATTCAGCAAGAACTAGAAAACCTTCATTAATTTATTGAAAATCCATCATAGTTCTAGCAACACTTTTTTTTTTCGCCATCTTAAAGTTCTGATGACGGTTTTCTAAAACCAAAACGTTTAAATGTTGACTTTCCATTATAATAAATTCATCACTCTTGGAATCCTTCTTGTTCTATTTTCTTCATACTGTTCGATGCATGTCATTTTTTTACTTCAATATATATATATATATATATATATATATATCTTTAATATATATATATCTTTAATATATATATATATATATATATATATATATATATATAAGCAGATTTAGATACATAGATATGGACGAATTGACATACATATATATTTATAAATCTGTCCATATCTATCTTTAATGTATATATATATATATATATATATATATATATTAAAGATAGATATGGACAGATTTATAAATATATATATGTCAATCCGTCCATATCTATGTATCTAAATTTCCCCATATATATATATATATATATATATAGAGAGAGAGAGAGAGAGAGATTTTATAAATGTATTTACAAATAATCTGGATCAGAAATCGGGGCAAGGCAGATTTTCCTCTACAGTGTATATATCTTGGTTAAATTTTGGGTCTTTATTTCGTGTATGTGTGCCTGTGGTGTAATGGTTATCGTAGTAGGAAATGGACACGACGATACGAGTTCAAATCCTTGACGAGACATTGCATTTCACATTCACTAATACCCTGGGGAAATATATGAATCCAATCATTCTCCCTCCAGCTATGGGTAAATAGTAGGGCAGACTGATTTCTTAATCCTTGGTGAGGCAAGGAGAAGGAAAACTCTGAATTTAAACTTGTTAAACTACGCTTAAAAATTGACCTTGTGTCATATCCTGCTCGAGCGGAGGGGTTGGTAAATATGTATTTCATGTATATAATATTTATCTTTTTTTTATATTACCTTTGATCTTTTCTGTATTTGTCTTGTCTCTCTCTCTCTCTCTCTATATATATATATATATATACATATATATATATATATTTCCTCTATGTTGTAGATATCTCTCCTCGGTATATTAACTTCCTGTATGTCATATTTATATTTTGTGTACATTGTATTACCTTTTATCTTTTCTATATATATCTCTGTCTGTCTGTCTGTCTGTCTCTCTCTCTTTCTTTCTCTCTCTCTCTCTCTCTCTCTATATATATATATATATATATATAGATAGATAGATTCCTCTATATTGCGAATATCTTTCCAATATATTCTTTATATATTTCCACTCCATTGTATCTATCTTTCCTACATACAGAGATGTTTTTCTTGTCTGTTGCATATATATTTCGAATATATTTTATAATTTTTTCCTCTTTATTGCTATATGTAGAGACAACAAATTGAACAAGTTGATTTCGTCCATCTTAAAATAATAATCAGAATTCTGCATCTTGTCTTGTTTCTCATTTTGAATTTCTGGTAATAAATCCGTTTTTTTTTGTTTTTTTTTGGTTATTTTCATCTGAATTTTTTAAAAATTTAGTTTCACATGTCGGATAAACATTCAATTCATTTTCTCACATTTTTATTCAATCTATGTTTCTCACTGCTCATCTTTTCTTTGCCTCTCTCTTTCTCTCTCTCTCTCTTTCTCTCTTTCTCTCACTGAAACTTTCACGCTTTCTCTTCCACTTACCCTGATACATTCTCTCATTCACAGAACTCACTACCCATTCATATCAGTCTATTCCGATCTCTCTCTCTCTCTCTCTCTATATATATATATATATATATATATATATATATATATATATATACCATACTTCTCTTTTACACGCTTAACTGCTCACACCTATGCGAACTCTACACGCTAGCTCTATTTATTGTCCCATTAATCGTTAGGCCACCACACCTCAATCAATCACATCTCAAACATTTCTATGCCATATACTTGGGGGATGTCACTGGGTGTTGGTCATTTCATGCTTTCACCTGAGGGAATTCAAGAAAACAATGGATATTGAACTGACAGGCGGAGACAATAAGTGATATAATGTTCTGAACAACCCAGTTGCCTGCACTTCTGCAGAGGGGTAAGACCCCACCCCAACGGATGTCCTAGATATGACACTAAAATATCACCGATGGTGAGGCTCCAGTCTCTGGTCCTCTCTAACCCGGAGTGGTAGTAGCTGTTAGTGTCTTATTTGTGGGTCAAAAAGAACCTTTTAATCTTTTACTATAATTCAACACTAGCAAATATGAAATCTTTTTAACTCTGGCAAATAGAACTATTAGTGTTAGACAGCAATACTTAAAACCATTTAACTGTGTGCAAACAATAAATAGCTATACTTGAAACCATTTAACTGTGTGCAAACAAATGATTAGCATTAAATTAGACACGAATATCTGATAAACAGAATTGAAACCATTCACCTGTGTGCAAATAGAAGTATTAGTGTTAGACAACAATACTTGAAACCATTTAACTGTGTGCAAACAAAAAATAGCAATACTTGAAACCATTTAACTGTGTGCAAACAAATGATTAGCATTAAGTTAGACACGGATATCTGATAAAATAGAATTACTTGAAACTATTCACCTGTGTGCAAATAGAAGTATTAGTGTTAGGCAGAAATACTTGAAACCATTTAACTGTGTGAAAATAAATTATTAATCATTAATAGAATCATTCGTGTTTGATAGGAGTGTTTGAATGCATATTAGAATCCATTTAGCTGTTTGCAAATAAATTAGCTCTGGCTTGATTAAAATGTTACCAACAAACTATTCGGATTTGGCATTGAATAGCGAACAAGGTCATAAAAAAACAACCAACTTTATAACTTGGGAAATTAAGAAGTAATAATGTGTTTCTTAAGTGATATATCATCTGACGATGAACGGCTTTTGACTATTGAACATTATGGAATACAAAATATAAAGAGCTATGAACATCTTTTAAGGATTACCATGAGAGTGGGTTAGAACTGTGAGACGGTCGATTATTATAGTGCCGGAGGACACTAATATGGAGATAATGAAAAACGAATTCCATCAAAGCATGGATAAAATAGAACCAACTAGTTGGATTTAAAACTTTAACGATTCCAAAACGGTTGGTCGCAATCAAGCTAAAAATTTGGGAGTCTCGCTAGACGGACAATTGGTGAATTATAATAAGAATATAATTAGGAATGATGTAAATGTTGGCTACTGGACAGAGTACAGGGTACGAATTAAGGTAAATTTATTCCAATTTTACTCATTTGTGGAAAAAGACGAAAGACAGAATATCAAGAAGAAAATAAGAATAAAATCTTAATTGTCTGATAAAAATATTCCGTTTTCAAATGAACTTTGTTTTTATTCCTTCGTTCTGTATTCGTCAAACAGCAAAGTGAATCGTAAAAATGTGGACAAAAATCAATCGGGTGGACAGGATACGTTTTCGCAAAATACAAAATGATTCATAGATAGATAGATAGAGAGAGAGAGAGAGAGAGGAGTGGGAGGAGAGAGAATATCAATATACGAAGAGATATACACATACGTCTCCGTATATATACGTTTTTAGATTTTATTTGATTTAATGGTATATCAACCATGATAGGCTATTTAATTCCAAATCCATTTTTATACATATAAACAGTTCTATTTCAAACAATTCCGTTTATCTTAAGTAAACAGTTTAAATGTCAAAAACATTTCTATTTCAAGCTATTCAGCTTAGTCAACAAAGTTAAATGGTTTCAAGTATTGCTATGTATCACTAACAACTCAAATAAACATCAGTCATTTATTTACACACAGTTAAATGTAAAAACTGTTCTATCTCAAACAACTCAGTTTAGTATAACTACGCAGTTTACTTCTATTTTGACCCATAGATAGGACCCTATCAGGCGCTACTGCTCTGAACCAGAGTTAACCTGGGAGCAGTGGCAGTAAAAGGTACTCCGTATTCCCCAAAGCTCCAGCATTAATGAAGCCTCACCATCAGATTGTTTAGTGTCATATAATTGGAGGAGTCTTAGCTCACTGCTGAGATGTAGCCGGTGTATTCTACAGCCCCAGCCGACTTGGCCATGTACGTTTTTTGAAAGATAATTAATTTAGAGAATGCTTTTTAAGTGTTACGATGAAGAAGATTTGACATAGGAAGAATATGCACAAAGAGATATACGTATGTTTTTGTATATGGAAGCGCAATCAGTTGATAGATATATTGATACATACAAACTGATAGATTGATAGATAGATAGATAGCAAAGAAGACACCGAGCAATATATATATATATATATATATATATATAAGGATAGGTAGGTTTACGAAGAGATTTGTATTTTTTTAAATTTATTTATTTTGTTCTGACATACGTGTTATAAATGTGTATGTTTCCAGCTTGTTGCTTTCGTCAGAGAACATATGTGGTACAAGGCCTTGTTAATAGGGTACTCAATGAGACTTGAACTCACTCTTTTTGCAGTTTGAATGATTTTCAATTGGTTCTGGCGGGTTTTATATAGAAGTTATTCTCCCTTTTTCTAAGAGTGTGTTTACTTTAGTCTGCTTTACTCCTCTTTGATATTTGATATGTTTATCGTTGTGTGTGTCAGTGTGTGTGTGCGCGCACGTCCATTGGAGTAGTTTTGGGTTTCACTTAGTTATTTTTCTTCTGTGTGTGTGTGTGTGTGTGTGTGTGTGAGTGTGTGTTTCTTGGGTATTTTTTGTTTGTGGAGCTGAGTGGTTTTAAATTAACTGGTGGCTCCTTTTTTGTATATGTATACACGTCTGTGTGTGTTTGTGCGTGTGTGTGTGTGTGTTTCTAGCTAGTTGCTTTCGTCAGAGAACATGTCTGGCATAAGGCCTTGTTAATGGGTATTCAATGAGATTTTAATTTACTCGTGTTTGTCGTTTGAATAGTTTTTCAATTACTTATGTTTTCTGTATATCATCATCATCATCATCATGTCGTGCCGTAGGCACGGATATCCCTGATCCTCTCTCGCCTCTTCTCTGAACGTCTCTGATAGATCTTCGGGGCTACATCCCGTATCCTCACATGGCTGCTGAATGTATGTTCGAGCTGGTCGTCCTGCTTTTGCCCGGCCATATGTGGAGATCCATAGGAGTACATCACTAATGAGCTCATCCCTGCTTCTCCAGCAGTGTCCTGCATGTCTGGTTCGTCTAACTTGGATAGTTTTCGTGATGGGAGGCAGATATATATATTTCCGTTTCTGTGTGTTTTATTTAACTTAGGTTTAAATTTATCTACAAAATTTCTTTCCTTTATTTGAAGTAGTCGTTGGTTTGATTAATTGGAATTATTTTGATTATATGTATATATTGGGTATCTAAATGATTGATTATAACACCACTCTATGAATATAATGATTTTATTTCCTTAAGTTCAGTAAAAAGTTAATTGTAAAACAAAAGTTACTTAATCTTTTCTTGTAAAAAAAGATAGTCACAGTGTTAATATTTACCTATATAAACATTTCAAGAAAGGAGGGTTCGTTCATCCAGTGTAGCATTTGCATTTTGTAAATCTATTTTCTGTATGTAAAACATGTTTTTGTGAGTAAGTCAATATGTGGAAGAGAAGGTGCATCTATGCGATAATATGTAAGTGGATTCAGCAAAACGTTTCTTCAGTAAAGAAGGGAAGAGAT
Organism: Sepioteuthis lessoniana; assembly: GCA_963585895.1. Classification (NCBI taxonomy): domain Eukaryota; kingdom Metazoa; phylum Mollusca; class Cephalopoda; order Myopsida; family Loliginidae; genus Sepioteuthis; species Sepioteuthis lessoniana. Next base: position 56,487,796 of record OY757944.1, on the reverse strand, counting down.
TTCTTAAGTTATTTTGGGTTTTGGACCTTCAAATTTGTCAATAAATGCCAAAAAAAAAAAAACATATATAAAAATTACAGCTTCTCGAACCTATTTTGGTAAAAAAAAATTACACATACTTTAAGGATGGAAATCCGGTGATGTTCCATATATATATATATATATATATATATATATATAAAGATATTTTGGAAGGTACAGAATTTAAATATTGCTATAAAAAGCGTTTTAAAATCATAAAAAAAAACGAATTGAAATCCTTGAAAAGAAGGGCCCCTTCTTTCCGTCACTTCTCCTCCGAGAATTGTCATTGGCAATCAATTTCTTTGTAGAGAAAGTGAACATAAGTTTGTAACCATAGAAAAACCCAGTAGGTGTAAAGAAAAATAACATTGAATATATATTTGTATATATATTTCAGCGTGCATGTGTGCGTGTGTGTGTGTTTAGGCTGCAGATTCCTTTTCTGGCATATTGAAAATAACAGAAATGGGTATTTTTATTCTGATTTTTTATTTCACTTTCCTTGATGGCTATTGGGATGTCACCACTGTAAGAGTTTAAAAATTGTCCCAAGTCTCTCTCTCAGTTTAGTCTGAGTAGGAATACTTCCGACTATTTTTGATCAGTGACAAGGACGATCGTACTTCTGTGTTGCAGAGCCCCGGGTTTAATTACAAAAGGAATCTTTTTTAAGAGGGCGTTTTCTTAACGTGCATGTGATGTCAGTGTTAAAAGTGTAGACCACTCGTGCTGGTTTGAATGCAATGTAATTTACTAAGCTTTTTGTTTAGATATGGCGCAAAACCGTATGAATGAGGCAGCCAATGATACTCGAACTCACTCGTGAAAGTTTGTTAGTCTAGCTTGATAATGTTATATTTTGACCTTTTGACCTGGTCTAAAATGCCATTCCAAGGTGATGCACCGGAAGGAGGTGACACATTCTAATGACTGTTATGAGAGGAAATCGCGTGGGCGGAAATTGGCTGATGAAATGGGACGAGCTAAAAAAATACCCCCAGTACACCCATAGACTGATGCACCGGAAGAGAGTGACATCTGAACTGCATGACAATTATTTCCGCTTGATGACGATTAAACATTCGATTTCAAAGATCGAGTGGACGTCGAATGATTATATAATTCAATTGAGTTCGACGAGCCAGTAGAGTTCCAGACAGTTGGAGAGGAGTTGTGGTAGGGAAAGCCACACCCGACCGAGGGGGCCCTCGGGAACCCCGATGGAATTTGGGGTCCAGAGAAGATGCTGATAAGATGCAGTAAAGAAAGCCAGCATCCAGCAGAGTGGGCCCTAGTTCCTCCAGTTGAGCAGCCCTAGAGAACAAGAAAGACACAACGTGACGGTCATAACAGTGGGGTCAAAATATTATAGTTTATGTTCGGTCACCAGCTCCCTCTCACAGTAAAAGCCCACACAACCTTTTCGAACGTTTGAAATAAAGTGAGAGGTAATATTTTGTTAACGAAGTCTTCCTGCGTCTTCCTGCGTGCGTCTGTCTTTGTTACTGCGTCTTAATTATCGTGTCGTTGTGATGCTGTTGATGAGTATATAACAATAATCAATTCATCACCCGAGGTGCCCAGTGATTTACTTAGCTTTTTGTTTAGTTGTGGCACAAGGCCGTATGAATGGGTCACTCAGTGAGACTTGAACTCATTCGTGGAGTTTTGTTAGTTTAGCTCACTAACCGATACAACTCGTAGGACGCCACTGTTTTGAATATATATAAATATATATATGTATATATTCAAAACACTGGCGCCCTACGTGCTGTATCGGTTATATATATATATATATATATATATATTTTTGTCGACCATTGTCGAGGGTAACATTTAAATGAATTGTATGTTCTTACACACACACACACACACACACACATATATATATATATATATATACATATCTGCAATTAAAAGGTAACTCAAACTTGGTTAAATTGTCATTATAAATTTATTTCACCGGAGAATATTATACTTTCCGTCTCGTCAGGTGACTTTTTACATGTTACAATCGAGGTTGCAAAACAGCAAATGTGGATTACAGTCTATATGTCTATGAAAAAAAAAAGGAGAGAAGACCTACATAAATTTTAAATTCTCAGGTTAGGGCAAACGGGGTCAGAACAAGAAGGTGTTAGAAACATTAATAAACAAGAAAAAGATATGTAACAATAACCATACATCGAGCACTCACATAGATTTATATGATATACCTCTTATATTCTATACACGAATAATCCACACCCATCGTCTTCGGACGCTGACTAGATATATAGTAAGTAAAGTTGACGACTGTCGTCGAGGGTGACCCGAAGGCTTCCTTTTCAATAGCTACTACACCGAGGTGTAGGGGAGGGAACTACTCCTTTCTCTGCAGAGTGTTAAGCAAGGAGGTATCAAGTACCATTTTTTAAAAGTCTTTGGCATGACTCGATCTGGGATTGAACCCTGGTCTCCAGGACCACTGGCGAACACTCTACCGACTAGACTATATATATATAATGAAAACGACTCTCACGAAAGAGAAATGAGAAACCAAATTGTTCTAGTAACATGAGACATCATTACTTGATAATCGTTTGTATTTTCTTAATAACTGCCTCAATTGTCGATTAATTTTGCTTTTGAAATTTAATTAGTAACGAGAAGAAACCTTCTGTAATATAATGGCCGAGGAATTTCGGTTTATGCCTTTGGGTTTAGTTAGCCTGAGAATCTTTCTGCTCAGTGTATGGGTTACTTAGGCGCGTGCGCAGAGTGGAAGTGTCATTCAGAGATGTCACGATAGCCCGAGATGGGAAACAGGGTTACGGAGTGCGGGTGACGTCACGCACCGGAAGTGCGCAGAGGATTTGGGGAATTTGAAGAAAGTTAGTTGAGTTGAGATGAGACCTGCCTCGAGGAAAGACGGTTGGTTTTCGCTTGCTAGCGGAGACTTTTGTGGCGGGTGCCATACGTGTTGTTGGTGGTGGTGGGGGAGATAAAAAGCCAGAATAGAAAGATTGTGCCTCTCTCTCCTTATGTCGAAGAACCTTTAAACTCAAAGGTAATAAAAAGTATCGTACCTGAACAAAGAAGTCGTCAAGTGTTTTTCGTGTTTCGAGATTCCTATGTTCTATCTTTATAGACATTCGATGTACGTTTCACACATTGCCATATCATGGCTATGGTACTCTTCTTCCAATATAGATTTTGCTGAGAAATACGCCCGAATAAGAATAAATAAAAAGTGATAATTAGTTTAATACATTGATTGAAAAATGTTAAAATGTTGAATATTTTTGTTTATTTTTCAGGTAGAATTCTCCGTGATGATCAAAATGCTACCAAAGCTAGTTGACAATTCGAAGAATTTACGGAGAAATTAAACTTTCGAAATATCCATGGCAAAACTACTTCATAGAGTTCGTTTTTCTAAAAAAAAAAAAAATAAAAAAAAATAAAGCGCTCATTTTATTATCATTTCTGAAAGAACAGGATCTGTATTTTACAATCATACCAAAAAAATTCAGCAAAGTCGGTTAGGGCTGTTAAATACACCGACTGCATCTCTGCAGAGTGGTAAGACCGCCTCCACAAACGAGTGTCCTGGATAGGACATTAAACAAGGGTGTGGCTCTTGTCTTGGAGCTTTGGCGAACATTGAGTACCCCTTAACTGCCATTGCTTCCTGGTCAACTCTGACCAGGAGTGGTAGCACCTGATAGGGTCTTATCTATGAGTTAAATTAAACTGTTTGACATTTAAACGATGTAAAAAAAAAATGACTCACGGTAAATCGAATTAAAAGAAATTGTTTTATATTCAACTGTGTGTAAACAAATGACCATTTAATTGAATTTTTAGTAATACATAGAAATACTTAAAACCCTTTAACTGTGCGCCTGAATTGAAATATAGTATCTGTTGTGCCTCGGAAATTGCGTGTCGAGCTACGTGATTTCCCGGTACTAAGTCCCCAAGGTTTGCTCTATTTATTCAGTTGTCTCATTTGCATACCTTGCAACACTTCCTTTAACCTGCGAGGTTTGACGCCTCCTTCTGACTACTAAAGGTATGCACGACTTACCCCTCTTACTGTAACGTTGCAGTAAGTGGGGTAAGCTGAGCATACCTTAGTTTATATTTTTTGGCCGGTTTAGAATAAAATAAGAAACCAGAGATTGAATGACATCTATGGCGGAAGAGATGCCCCCTAAAGTAAAACCATTGACTGGGATGAATAAATAATTTTTGAACGCTCGTCCGCGGACAAAATTTATTTTCACAGCTCAGGTTTATTTATAGATTTTTATTATATTCATATATATATTTATATTATTATCAATATTATTATTACTATTAGTAGTATTGTTATATAATTGCGGAATGATTTTTTTATATTATCATTTTTCGTAGATTATATCTTATCATTCGGTTTAGTTAGGGTTGGGACTATTCGGCTTAGTGCACGTGCAGGTGCACACATTGAGTGCAGTTCACGCTCGTGCGCGGATGATGTGACAATCACAAATGTCATAATAAAAAACCCAGATACGAAATGGGACTGGGGTGTTAATGACGTCATGCCCGGAAGCGAGGGGCTGGGGATTTTAGTGATTTTTGAAAAAGCAGGTAGTTGAGACTTGAAGCTGGGCGAGGCGAGTCCAGCTGGGGTCTACGGGATGCGCTGCGCGTTTGTTGCGTTAGTTAGTTGAGATCTGACGCCGGACGGATCGAGTTGAGATTTGTCTCTGGACGAGCCTGGTTGATTTTTGCGCCGGGGCGAAACCAGACCAGTTGGGACTACGGGATGTGTTAATCAGGTCAGATGGATCGGTCAGCATAGTAAAAATTGTGTCTCTCTCTCCTCGTGTCGAAAGACTGAATCAAGAAATTAATAAACGTTTCGTACCTGAACAAAGAGAGTCGTCAGTGTGTTTTGCCTATTTCGGGATTCCTATGCATATGAACATTTCACATATCCGTACATTTCCCATAGTTGTATCATGGATATGTTACAGTATTATTATTAGTATTATTTGTAGTATACATTCATGATGCAATATAAAAATAAGAAAGATTGTATTGAGTTTAATGAGTTTTTATTTAAATACCTTTGAAACTTTGACTGTGATACAGAAATTTCTAAGCGCGGACTCGTGTTATACACTACCGTTTAAAAACATATCGGATAACATTACTGAATCTTGTAGGGAACAAATAAATAAATTTAAAAAAATTAAATTTAAAAAAATAAAAAGAATAGACAAAAAGAAAACTATTAAATTTGAAGAAACTCCCAAAAGTCTCTAACGGAAAAGGAGATGACGCATGCGTAAAAGAAAAAAGGATTTTCCTCTTGAAAAAGGAAACGATATCATCTTTCATTTTCAGGTAGTATCCGTCGAACCAACAGCACCATTTTACTGTCTGGTGTTTTGGGCACCATGCTGCGTCACAAGACGTAGCGTCGGTTAGTCCCTTCACCAAGTAAATAAAGGAAAGTATGGAAGAAATGTTTTCGTCTCTTATCTGTTTCTATCTTTTCTTTTTGTATATTTTATATATATATGGGACTTTCTTTGGGTAAGGCATTGCGCCGGCTAGTCAACGTGGAATGAAACAGTGCAACCAAAATATGGAGTCAGATATATTATGGCAACACAGCCTTGCCCTTAACCCCTGACCTTCAAAATTCCACGATCTTTATAGCAGTATAAGAGTTTATCGTCTATTAAGTGTCCTTTGTATTCCCTTTCTTTTAATATTACAAATTCGTTTAGATTGATGTTTTTTTGTTTTTGTTTTTTTTAGATGGTGGGGTATGGTACTATTTACCAACCCCTCCGCTCGGGCAGGATATGACACAAGGTCAATTTTTAAGCGGAGTTTAACAGGTTTGAATTCAGAGTTTTCCTTCTCCTAGACTAGTTGCCTCACCAAGGCTGAAGAACCTAGTCCGTCCTACTATTTACCCATAGCTGGAGGGAGAATAAGGGGGTTCATACCTTTCCCAAGGGTATTTGCCCGAAAGTGAATGTAATAGCGCGACTGGAGTACGAACTCGCGTACTACGATTCCGCAGTGCATCGCTTTAACCATTACACCACGAGGGGTATGGTAGATGTCTTCCACGTCGCTTATAGCAGTAATTTCGTCTGCCTGGTATTGGAGGTTGCTGTTAGGGCTTAATTGTGCGCTGGGACTTAGGTAGGTGGTTGGTGTGTTGTTTGGTGTAGTGTATTTTGTTTCGGTGTCTGTTTTTGGCTCGTATCCTTCTGGTTGGAAAATCCAACATCTATGTGCTTTTTACATGTGTGATGTACAATATTGTATGTCTGTATTCGGATCGATCCTGCATCCTGGGAAATTACTGATTTCTTCCTCACAGTCCCTTTCTTTTAATATTACGAATTCGTTTAGATTGGTGTTAGTTTTTTTTTTGTTTGTTTTTTAGGTGGTGGTGTATGGTATATGTCTTCCTAGTCGCTTATAGCAATTAATTTCGACTGCTGGGTATTGGAGGACACTGTTAGGGCTTAATTGTGACCTGGGACTCAGGTAGGTGGTTGGTGTGTTGTTTGGTGTAGTGTATTTTGTTTCGGTGTCTGTTTTTGGCTCGTATCCTTCTGGTTGGAAAATCCAACATCTATGTGCTTTTTACATGTGTGATGTACAATATTGTATGTCTGTATTCGGATCGATCCTTCATCCTGGTGAATTACTGGTTTCTTCCTCACAGTTTAGTGCTTCTTCAAGTCGTTTTCATACTGTGTTGTGTTGTAATTTCTTAACTGGCGAGTAACAGTCGGAAATTAATTCTCTGAAAGATTTTGATTCTTTTGGCATCATGTTGCTTTCTATGTTTTCAGTTGAGTTGTATTAAGGTAATTGTCAATGTGTTTTCTCCAAATTGTCAACCACGTGAGTAGATTTAGTTCAATTTTTTTCCCATTCTAGTAGTTTTGACATTGGTCTTGATGTTGTATAGAGGTAGATTCTGTTCCGTAGAGATTCTTTTTCACCTGGTACGTGTCTCCATGGGTCGTCGTTTGACGTTGATAATGATGGTGTTCTTTTCAGTAATCTCTCGCTTTCGTGTTTCACGATCACATAAGTTTCCGTACCTTCCAAGATACATTTTCCTTCCTCTACATTTTGTGGTGTGAGCCACATTTCGTCTGTGTAGATTAAAGTTTTATCAACGCAAGATCCGAAAGTGACAATTATACCTATTTACCCAACCCCTCCGCTCGGGCAGGGTATGACACAAGGTCAATTTTTAAGCGGAGTTTAACTGGTTTGAATCCAGAGTTTTCCTTCTCCTAGACTAGTTGCCTCACCAAGGCTGAAAAACTCAGTCTGCCCTGCTATTTACCCATAGCTGGAGGGAGAAGAATTGGATTCATACCTTTCCCAATGGCATTACTGCTATGTCAACTGCAATCAGTCTCGTCCAGGATTTGAACTCGTGTCACCGTGTCCCTTTTCTAGGACGATAACCATTACACCACGAGCACCTGCTTTTAACAGGTTTGAATTCAGTTTTCCTTCTCCTAGACTAGTTGCCTCGCCAAGGCTGAAGAACTCAGTCTGCCCTACTATTTAGCCATAGGTAGAGGGAGAATAATTGGATTCATACCTTTCCCAAGGGTATAAGTGCTATGTGAAATGCAATCAGCCTCGTCCAGGATTTGAACTCGTGTCGCCGTGTCCCTTTCCTAGGACGATAACCATTACACCACGGGCAGTTATCTGATGTTTGACATCTTATTCTTCCACAGTTCTTAAGTGATGCTTCTTAATATGAACGACTTCCAACTGTTTGACACACCAGTTATATGCAGCCCGTTAATTTTCGGTCTTATACCCTGCTGAATCATTTTTTTTAGCTTTGACACTACAATAGATGAAACGTGTGTGAGTAATTGACTATGATGGTAGTTCTCTTTCAAGTGATCTTATTTCTTGTTCCATAGAATTAACTAATTCCTATGTGCCAACATTTGATACATAGCAGTCCATGGTCTTTAGTACATGCCACGACTGTAATAGGTATAATCTCAAAGCGATTCTTAGTGTCAAATGTACATTCGAAAGTGCCTAATGTTTTGATTATGGTACTATCAAATTGTTTTAGTTGCAAGGATGACTTTTTCAGCCTCGGTTTTCCTAAATCCTGCCAAAAGTTCACAGGAAGAAGTTTTATGTCAGAGCCAGAATCTACTTGCATGTGGAAATATTTTCTATTTATTTTAACATTTTCTCTAGTTTTTGTTGGTGTGTTTAGCGTGAAAATTTCAGCCCCACCTCTATACGCTTTGCGTATCTTAAAGTTCCTCAACATTTCTTGTATCTGCACACCTTCGAGGCGTGAATTTCTTTCTTTTGCAAATGGAGCATGTCTTACCGAAAGCTATGCAGTTATTTTTTCACCGACATGTCATTAGCCAGGGTATTTGCATAGAATTTCATATTTCTTTTTGCTCTATGCTTCTCCTTCATCCGGTTGTTGGTTATACTTTTTTAAAAATTAATTCCAGTTGCAGCACGAAGTCTGTACATGCTTCTACTGTTAAATAAACACTTTGAAACGTTTCCAATAACTTATGTTTAAAAAACCAGCTCATGCATACCTTCCATCAAGCGTAGCGTGATCAATTCCTCTGAGGTCATTTTACCGGAACCAAGACCTTCAAATTTGCAATATCAAGCTCTTTCTTTCAATCCGTATACGAATTGTTTAATAGACTTTTCGGAGAGCTGTCTTGTTTCCAGAAACTTTGTTCTTTCCACGATGACTAACGTTTCTTTTTTTTTTGTCTGATATTCATTTTTATTACCTCACCAATCTCTTCGAAGGTCAACTCTTCTAGATTTCATGAGAAGGCCATTGTTGAAACTCTCTGGATTGGTTCACACCCAGCTGTTGCGAGGAACATGTTAGTAATTTCATTTTGTTCTCCTTCGCTACGTCTGTCTCTTAGTTTCTTTACTCTGGCCAGCGCCTATATATGTTTCCACAAACTCATGATAATCGAGTGTGGTCAGATATCCTTATCGGTAACGCCGTTAGTGTGCCTTGGAAATCCCGTGGCAAGCCTCGTGATTTCTTGGTTTTATTTCCAAAATAGTAAAAATTACAATTTTGGAAAGCACAAAGCTCCAAGCTTTTTGTGGGAGACAAGAAAAAAAATAGAACCAAAGAAAACCCTGTTTGGTTACCCTCCCATCCCCTCATCTAAAATCCAGAGGGTAAATGTTTTCTGGTATCTGAGGGGACCTATAACAAGCCGGACCTTCCGTAGTGGGGGGGACTTGGCTAATGGGATAAAAGAAACGCAGGGTAAGGCACGGTGCGGGAAATTTATATGGGTTTACAGAGAGTAGATCAAGGGTTAAGGGACAATAAAGAATGGGGGCAGGGAAGATCTGGGAGACTAACAACTAGATGACGGGGAAAAAGACTCAAAACATAATGCTAATTATGGGAAAAGGAGTGGAGCAATCCAACTGAACGGGGGGGGGCAAAGGACCTGTTCTGTAGTCGCCATGCACAGGAAGAGGAGGAAAGAATGATTCCAACATTACCCACTTTCGTACGACCAGGCTCACTGCATGTACCCACCTTCTGTTGAATGTTATACGATCCAAGCGTTTTCTATCGCATCTAGTTTTGACCCTAAGCTGATGCCTAAAGAAGAAAATAAAATCACTATGAGAAAAGTTGGCACCGTCAGACAATCCCTTCTTTCTCGTTGTCCAAATCATCATTCTAGCTACAGCTAGTATCGCGAGAAACACCACACGGTTTTCACCTTGAAATTGAGGTAAAACGTTGTCTATGACGTAACCAACGTTGAGCAGCACGAGCTGCTTGGGTTCGTTGCGGCTCATCCACTCTACAACACGATTCCAAAACTGGCGAACTCGCTCGCAGTAGTAGAAAGCGAGTTCAGACGTTTTTTTTAAACGCCTGCCTCAGCGAGGACAAACGAGCATGTCTGCCAGGCCTGCTTTGTAATTTAGACCGAAAAGGAGCGACGCATTCCATACAAGCCGCCAGGTGAGCGAGTACTTGGAATTGTTCACGAAGCTAGAACCTGGCGCCCAATTTCAATACGTGCGAACCTCTTCCATCGACAAACCGAGCCGATCCACGAGAAGATCCGAAGTGGATTACACCACTAGTTCCCGATACAGTTCTTTTCGAGGCCGAGAAAGGTCACTGAATCCAGAAAGTTATGAAGGGTCTTACTGCATTCACAGACAAACGATGCCTCGGAAGTAACGAATTTCCAGTAGCCGGCTTGATCATGCCCATCAGCTAGCCTCAAACTGACCCTTACAAGCCTACGGTCAGTCTGTGCTACATAGTAGAACATTGAACACGTAACAAAATCAGTGTCAGCTCTTCTAACACTCTGTCAAAATAAAATCTAGCACGGACAGAGGGCGAATTATCTACCCACTTCCATGTATCCCTTCCTGGTTAATCCGGACGAAACCTGTCAACCAAGTCATGATGGGCCATTAAGTCGATCAGGCTGCCTTTACACCTTCCGGACACTCTAGCTCCCCTCCTCATCCTATATTTCTTGGTATCAAGGATCGAATTCCAATCACCCTACTAAACCTTTCAGTTTCGGACCGTCGAGGAACGGCGTTAACTGTCGAAAAAAGAAAACCTTCTCTGCAGCGATATTAAGCGCATTAACAACGGTTAACCGGAACTTGAAACTCTTAACGGCAACATCAGCTACAACCAACCGGTCCTTGTCATCTGAAAGAACAAGATTTGCATCAGCATTAAGGCTGCGTCCAATCAGCAAAGAGACCCAAACGCACGCTGAAAGGGCGACATAGCCCTCCTCGAGCACCCGACAGTCTGCAGCGCAAGTGAAGTGAGTGTCTTGCACTGCAGAGACATTCAAACTGAGGTTCGAGAGTTCACCAAGCAAGCGCACACACTTAATTGGATATCTTAGCCCCCTTTCAATCAACATGTTATGGTTTAGTGCCCTCAAACCCACTTACCTTACTCACAGTCGACTACGGCAAGGAAATCTTCGTGGCTGAGGAGGCCAACAGCCTGTCTCAGGAATCAAATGCCTAGCTCAGTTGTGACTTGGCCTTCTCTAGATACGCCTCCGACGTCTAGGGGTACTTCAACTTTAGGGACCTGCAATGATTGGTGAACATAAACAGGGACCTGCCCTGCTTTTTTGAGTGGTGGTGTGATCGATTTCCGCCAACCTTATGTCGACCCGACTGGCCTTCTCAATAAGATGCTACACATCTTTGTGCAACAGCTCACCGCCGAACGAACAAAGGTGGTGACCATAGGTATACCCCTGAAAAAATATGTACTTGAAATGTTCTTTTTTCCTCTTTGTTGAAGTCTAGGAGTAGCACAACCGGCCTTTTGGCTGGGCCGTCTGGCATTCGTGCCGGATGGGTAATAAATCAATAGCAGATTCGAAGCCGAAAGGCCCCTGGCTTCGGCTGGGACACCTTCGGATTGGCGAGCTGCATTTTTGACCCCTATTCATCCCTCGTATAGCACTAGACCTCGGGGTCTACTTCAAGCTATATTCTGGCATACGTGCCCGGATCTAGATTTGGGTCCGTGATACTACTTGACTCATTTGGCCCACATTGCACTTAGTGGGTCAATGACCAGCTGGGTTCGAGTCTCGGCTCGTTTCCGACCTCCCCTTCCTCTTTATCCCCACTTTAATCGGCCCTCGGGCTTTTGACATTGTGTCAAGTCCTGTCTGGTGGAAGGCAGCGACAAATATAGCTTCTTTTTCCTGCCTTGTTGAAAGTCTGCTGGTAGCTCCCCAGCCTCCGCAGAACGACTTCTAAAAGTTCTTCGGAGTCTTCTTTGATGAGACCGATCTTGTCCTGTGACGATTTTTGAGGTATGAGGGGTCTAGGGATAGCCTATTGAAGGATCGTGATCGGGCGAACAGCCTGGGCGTGGAAAGAGAGGTGAGGGTTAACGAGAAAGGAATTTTGTGATGAGGTTGTTGTTGCAGTGGTGATTGTTGAGGAGGAGATTCTTGAGGATGTTTTGGTAGAGATTGATCAGGTGACTGTTTTTCTGGAGGGTGCTTGTACCGGGGACTGTTGTGAAGTGGCTTTTGGGGGTGACTGGGTACGAATTTTTTCTATGATGCAACCTTTTTTTGCCTCTGTGCCTTTTAAGGAGTTTCCATTACCTAAGGCTGTTATCCCTCTGTGTTCTTTTTAGCTTTTTTTGTTCGCTTTTTGCTGGGTGAAAGAGCTGGTTGTGGAGCTGTTTGTACTGCTCTTGTTTCTGTTGCTGGTTTCACAATTGGTTTTTCTGTTGTTTTGACAGCTTCTACTTGTGGTGTTGGTTGTGTTGTTGATTCTGTTGTTTTCTTATTATTTGTTTTCTTCTTCTTGGTAAACTGGGAAAATCCTTCTTCCGGAGTGTTTGGATCGTTCCCAGGTTCCATGGCATTGCCGGCCTTTTCCTTGTTGCTGTTGTTGTTGTTGGTGGTGGTGGTGTTGTTGGCTGCTGCCCTTCGTGGGAACCTTCTTGCCACGTGTCCTAATTGTTTACAAGACCAGCAGAGTTCCTTCTTTCCCTCGACTACAACCATCATCTGCTGGTCTTTGTAAACAATGATGTGTGGGATCGCCAGAAAACCCTCTTTATCCAGGCTTACATTGAGAATGTAGTTACCGTGTGCCGTCTCGTCGATCGCCCTCAATGGTATGATTTCCTCCACGCTACCATTCTTACTGAGGTAGGCAGCGAGGACATCCCCATTAAGCTGTACTGGGACGTTGCACACGGTGACTCTTATTCGTCTCTTTCCCTGGTATTCCGTTTGTAGCTGGAAGTATTTTGTCAAAACGTTACTCCCGGCCAATTTAAATGCTAGCTCCTCAGAGGGAAGCAGGACATCCCAGGTAGCGAAGCTTCACCGGCCTGGGATTCGCACTCTTGAGGAGCTCTTCATAGCTTTCTTTTTTAAGCCCGTCCAGTCTCCGAGTCCTTAAGTCTGTCACAATGAATTACTGGGTCTTAGGTTCCGTCTCTGCCACGAGCTCTGGAATGGGCAGTATGATATTATCCTCAAAGTAGGGGGGTATTTGTCTACCCAGTCCTTCTCATGGTCTTCCGGTGTTTATTGATTGTTGCCCAGGAGACCATATTTACCAACCCCTCCGCTCGGGCAGGATATGACACAAGGTCAATTTTTAAGCGGAGTTTAACAGGTTTGAATTCACAGTTTTTCTTCTCCTTGACGTCGTGTTGCCATGTCCATTTCCTACGACGATAACAATTACACCACAGGCACCTGCCCAGGAGACTGACACTGTCTGGATAGCAGGTGTTTTTAGACCCTGAGAGATAGACCTGGTTGGGAGCGAGGTTTCCTTATTCCTTAGTATAGCCGGTAGCGTAGGTAATTCAGATGTGGAGGGTCCTGCTATCGACTCTTCTGGCTTCATTGAGAGGGTTTCCAGGTCTTTTTGAAAGAGATCCAAGGTGATGATTCCTTCATCCATAGCTGCTTGAGGTAACTAGTAGGGCAGAGATAATGAGTTGTTAGAAGAGGTTGTTGTTGCTGTAATTACTGGTGGTGGCTGTGTAGGATGTTGTTAAGTCGGACTGTGGATGAACAGTTAAATAATGTTAGAAAAGAAAGAAGAATATGGTCAGGCTAGCGTGTGGACTTTGTAGGAATTGAACTTTGGCAAAAGAATGACAAACAAAACCTACTAAGGGGGCAAGCGTGCATTGTTGACTCTTACTCCTTCGTGATTTCCTTGTACTAAGTGCCTGAGATTTGATCTATTTATCATATTTACCAACCCCTCCGCTCGGGACGGATATGACACAAGGTCAATTTTTAAGCGGAATTTAACAGGTTTGAACTCGGAGTTTTCCTTCTCCTAGACTAGTTGCCTCGTCAAGGCTGAAGAAACCAGTCTGCCCTTCTATTTACCCATAACTGGAGGGAGAATAATTGGATTCATACCTTTCCCAAGGGTATTAGTACTATGTGAAATGCAATCAGTCTCGTCCAGGATTTGAACTCGTGTCGCCGTGTCCATTTCCTCCTACGATAACCATTACACCACGGCTGATCTATTTGTTCAGATGTCTCATTTACATTCCATGATATATTATCACATAGTGGACTGATTTTAATCAGTTGAATCCAGTTAATGGGACATACTTCGGCCAGTTGTGATGTCTGTGGCACATCTGGTCGGGTGTGTCTCGTCACTGGACTTATCTACAGCCTCAGGGGCCCGTCACCCTAGGCTTTAATCCTTCTTGGAGGGGTTAGGTTTATCGCTTGTCGCCTAAAGCGCCCCTTTTTAAAGGAATGCTGACGGAACCCGAGTCAATTTTTGGAGCCGCCGGGCACGTCTGGGGTACAGCCCTGCGTAAGGACCCAACTTGGCATTAAATAACCTACAAAGTTGATATGCCATTAAACAAAGAAACCAAACCAAAGCAAACCAAACAAAACCAAACCATCAAATTTTTTCTTTTCCTATGAACTTGTCATCTCTGTATCTGTGTCTCCAGCAACTTTTAACGAGACCCAACAATGCAACACTGGATAAAAATTTAGCATTTTGAATGCTGATTTTAAAAATCAGAATTCAAAATCCTAAAAACCTATCTTCAAAATCTTAAAAACCTTCTATCTTTATTCCCCCTCATGTTGCCCTTTTGCCATCTGAGTTTACTAAATCTTAAAAAATCTTAAAAACCTTCTAACTTTATTCCCCCTCATGTTGCCCTTGTGCCATCTGAGTTTACTAAATCTCAAGAATGGCCTTATTTTTGAAATATTCTTTCAGGGAAACAGAATCATAAATTTACTGTTATTTTCTTTAATAATCTTTTTTCTTTTTATTTACAAAACTGTGTTCTTTTATGAGAGGAGAAAAGTACCCTTTTTTCAATTACCTTGTCAGTTAGTTTCTATTTTTTGCAAGCTTGGGTGTGTGTGGGAAAGGCTAGTGTGAAGTTGCAGTTATTATTGTAGGAAATGTATTTAGTGTCACAAGATCAAATACTGGATAAGACTGTGTTTCATTTCATGGTAATGGCATTGTAAAAGGCATGAAAACCTAATCAATGCTTAGTAAATTCTATGTAATAGCAAGTTAGACTGGCCTTGGCTAAGATGGGAGGAATCTCTGTGGTTTTGAGGGGAAGTCCTCATGGCATTGTGGAGAGAGTTCCTGAGGTTTGTGCTACTCTCGTCCGGATGGTGGGACGGTCGACAAATTCCGCTACAGTATCACATAGCAATAGTCGGAATTATTTGACTGTGTGTAAATGAATCATGTTCAATAGAATAATTAGTATTAAATAGCAAAACATGTAAATACTTCACTGTGTGCAAACCAACGATTAATATGGAATAGAATTGTAAGTGTTATATAGCAATAATTGAAAGCATTTAACAATAGAAACAATGGCAATACTAGTGTGCAAACAAATTATTTCTAACTCATTTAAGAATGAAATAACCAACAAATTATTCTATTACAAATCACAATTGAATGTGTGCAAATAAATATGTCTTATATTACATTGTTACCGTTACAGAGCAATACGGGAAAACATTTAACTTGACTAGTAGTTTATGGGATTATTCGTATTCATATTTACCCAACCCCTCCGCTCGGGACGGATATGACACAAGGTCAATTTTTTAAAGCGGGGTTTAACAGGTTTGAATTCAGAGTTTTCCTTCTCCTTGACTAGTTGCCTCACCAAAGCTGAAGAACACAAGTCTGCCCTTCTATTTACCCATAGCTGGAGGGAGAAAAATTGGATTCATACCTTTCCCAAGGGTATTAGTGCTTTGTGAAATGCAATCAGTCTCGTCTAGGATTTGAACTCGTATCGCCGTGTCCAATTCCTACGACAATAACCATTACCCCACAGGCACCTCCCAGGCATTGTTCGTATTAGATAGAAATACTCTAAACCATTTAGCTGTGTATAAAAAGTGGGTGTCCGCGTGGTGTAATGGTTAAAGCGATGGACTGCGGAATCATATGAAGCGAGTTCGAACTCAACTCTTGGTATTATGTTCACTTACAGACAAATACCCTTGGGAAAATAGTGAACCATCTTATCTTCCCAGCTATGAGTTAAATAGTACCACTATTGATCTTTTAGTATTTGGCGTTTAATACCCAACAAACGTTGATATGCCATTAAACAAAAGACCTGAAACCCGTGTGCAAAAAAAGAACTCAGACTTGTCAAAAAAATGTTACAAACAAAATTTGTTTACATATAAATTTGATATATGTATAAAGAGGATTAGGTATTAAATAACCTACAATGGTTGATATGCCATGAAACCCAACCTAACCAAATCCTATATATGTAATATATATGTATAAAGAGGATTTGGCATTAAAAAGCCTACAATGGTCGATATGCCATAAAACCAGACCAAACTAAATCCTATATATCTAATATATATGTATAAAGAGGATTTGGCATTAAAAAGCCTACAATGGTTGATATGCCATAAAACCAGACCAAATCAAATGCTACATATTTTATATATATGTATAAAGAGGATTTGGCATTAAATAACCTACAATGGTTGATATGCAATAAAACCCAACCAAACCAAGTCCTATATATCTAATATATATGTATACAAGTCTTATATATCTAATATATATGTATAAAGAGGATTTGGCATTAAAAAGCCTACAATGGTTGATATGCCATAAAAGCCAACAAAACCAAATCCTATATATCTAATATATATAAAGAGGATTTGGCATTAAATAAACTACAATGGTTGATATGACATAAAACCAAATCCTACATATTCAATATATATGTACAAAGAGGATTTGGCATTAAATAACCTAGAATGGTTGATAGATTCTAAAACTAAACCAAAACAAATAAATTGGTCAATTCAAAGAATTGATGCTTTAAACATGATAGACATTATTAAATATACAAGACAAATTTTTTCTACAAAATTTGAAATGTTGATTATATTGTCGTTTCTCTATTATGTTAACAAACAGATTCCCCTAATTCGAAGAAATGATGGAGAATTATGGCTTTAGAATATCCCAGACATACTACTAAAACCATATTAAAAATAGTTTATGTTTTATCCGCCTCCATACATACTTATACACACCGGCCTATTGGCTTAGTGGGTAGAGTGTTTGCAAAGGGCCCGTGAGACCGAGGTTCAATCTCAGGTCAGTCATACCAAAGAACCAAAAAATGGTACTTGATATCTCTTTGCTCAACACTCAGCTTTATAAGGTGTGTATCGAGGGTGAAGTGGAGCAACCCAGGGAAAGTAGTAGGGCTCTCCCCTACACTTCGGTGTAGTCGTTATCGAAAAGAAATCGTTCGGGTCGCCCTCAACTACGGTCGCCGACTTTACTTTTTAATTTATTTGAGCAAGAATTAGAGAGAGAGAGAGAGAGAGAGAGAGAGAGAGAGAGCTGATTTTTGAAGATGCCTCATAGCGTTATGGTTAACGAGCTATGGTAACAGGTCTC
The DNA here is from genome assembly GCA_963585895.1 of Sepioteuthis lessoniana. Lineage (NCBI taxonomy): Eukaryota > Metazoa > Mollusca > Cephalopoda > Myopsida > Loliginidae > Sepioteuthis > Sepioteuthis lessoniana. The sequence goes on along the minus strand of OY757944.1, from coordinate 56,470,219 downwards.
TGGGAGTGAGTTTCATTCTCCCAAGAATACTCCACGCTTCTAACCTTGTACCAAACTATGGGAATATTTGTAAATTCTAATTATACCAAAGAAAAGTTTCTCAGTAAAGTAGCAGGTAACAAAACTATTGGTAGCGAATTTGTTCCTCACTAAGCGCACTTAATGCCTGGTCTTGTACCAGATGAAGCTATTCGTAACGAGTTCGGTTTTCAGTGAGTGTACTTCATTTCTGACTTTGTACTCAACTAAAATGAGCTTAGTTACTTGTTCTTATACCAAGGAAAGTATTTTCAGTAAAAAAAAAGTTGACCCTACTGTTGCTAGCGATTACTAGTGAGTTCGGTTCTCATCGGGTGTACTTTACGTCTTGCATTGTACCAGACAAGTCTCACGGTTAATGAACAGGTAAGAAACCTAGTCGTAACGATTTCGGTTTTCACTGGATGAACTTTACACTTGGCCATGTGTCAAACGAAGGAAAGCTTGATAAGTTTAACAGTCAGAAAATTGGCAAGCAGACCATTCATAGTGGGTTCGATTCTCAGTTAGATCTGTTCTTGTTTCAAGGTAAACTAACTTCTTGCGAATGATTCATTGATTGATTTTAATGACATGTTAACCCATCTTGGGTTACTTTATGCCTGTTGGTTAGGGAATCACGTTCATTAAACATTCATATTTACATTTTTGTATCGCTGTCTCTTGAGAGATTTTTTTGCACACGGTCTTATAGAATCATAAAATTCGGACAATTTCTTGCTCACGGTTCTATCCAATACGAACAATTTTTGCACAGTTTTATTGAATATGAATTTTTTTTTTTTTGCACACGATCCGTGGGCCAAAAAATTTCTTATCCAATACGAACAATTTTTTGCACACGGGCTTATCGAATACAAATAATTTTTGGCACATGGTCCTATTCAATACGTACAATTTTTTGCAGACGGTCTTATTGAATATGAACATTTTCTTGCACACGATCCAATCCAATACGAATAATTTTTCTGCACACGGTCTTATCTAATATGAACATTTTTTTGCACTAGGTTTTATTGAATAAGAAAATTTTTTTTACATGGTCCTATCCCATAAGAATAATTTTTTGCACACGGTTTTATCGAATATAATATTTTTTTTTACACACGGCCCTACCCAATACGAACTATCTTTTGCACACGGGCCCGTGGTGTAGTCGTTTTTGGAGGTGCCCGTGGTGTAGTCGTTATCGCCGTAGGAAATGGACACGGCGACACGAGTTCAAATCCTGGACGAGACTGATTGCATTTCACATAGCACTAATACACTTGGGGAAGGTATGAATCCAATTATTCTCCCTCCAGCTATGGGTAAATAGTAGGACAGACTAGGTTCTTCAGCCTTGGTTAGGATACTTGTCTAGGAGAAGGAAAACTCTGAATTCAAACCTGTTAAACACCGCTTAAAAATTGACCTTGTGTCATATCCTACCCGAGCGGAGGGGTTGGTAAATAGTATCTTTTGCACACGGTCTTATCGATTACGAACAATTTTTTGCACGAGGTTTCATCGAATACGAAAAATCTTTTGCACACGGACGAAAAAATTTAAATTGATCTATTTGATCCATAGACGGCGCCCAAATAGGTACAAACACATCATGTCAGAGTGGATCTGGGAGTAATAACAATGAACAGGTGACTCTAAATTCTGCAGATCTCGAGGATTGAAGGCTCACCATCACATGTAGGTCAGTTTTATACTTAGAACATCATTTTTTTAGTGTAAGGGATACAGCAAACATATAGACAGGGTGGATTCAGGGAAAAATTTTACTCCCTCCACTAAAAAAATATTCATAAGACATGGAATAACAACAAATGGGATTTAAATCCTCTTGGGGATCTTTTCTTAGCATTAATTTTCCCTTGAAACTTTAAAGTTCTAAATATATCACCAGCGCCATTTTTTAATAATTACCAGCAACATTTTTTTTCAGACTGACCGACATTATAATTCAAATCCTTTCGCAGTAATGTCCTTTTTACTCCCTTTGTATATTTTTTTATTATCGTCCTTTTCAATCAAACACAATTCATCCAAACACATTTGCATACTTTAATGTGCTTTTATTATAAAACATTTTTTTTTCTTTCGTGATGAAATTCGTGATTAATATCGGAGTTCCTATCAAAGTAATAATGAAAAAATGCAAAAATAAAAACAAAGGAATTAAAAAAAGAAACAACGTGAAAAAAAAGCCCTCTCCCCGCTAAAAAAAACAACAAAAAAACAACCAAAAACCAAAAAATAAAAAAACAAAAAAAAAAAAACCCAAAAACGGCACCCCCATAAAAAAAGAAAAACAAATAAAAACGTAAAAATATAAAAATCATTTTGGAGACAAAAATCAAAATGAAAAATTTTTAAAAAAGAAAAAAAAAAGTTTTGAACAAAAATTAAGGTAAAATTATTTGTAAAAGTAAAAATATTAAAAATTGATAAACCTAAAAAAAAAAAATCTGAATATGTGAATAGGTAAAAAAAAAAACTGAACACGAGCACAACTAAAAAAAAAACAGTTCTTCCATAAAAGAAAGAAAAACAATTTAAAAACGTAAAAATATAAAAATTATTTTGAATACAAAAATGAAAATGAAAAATTTTTAAAAAAGGAAAAAAAATGTCTGGTAAAAGTATTTTTAAAAAAGAAAAATATCACGATTTAATAAACGTTACTAAAACTAGAAAAAAAAGAAAACAGAAAATTTGCCAAAAATTTTGCCAAAAATGAAAATTAAATAAATAAATAAAAAAAAATTACAAAAAAGCAAAAATAAACAAACAAAAAAGAAAAGGTTAACAAAAGAAAAAGGAAACAGAAACAGACCAACAAAAACAAACAAACAAACAAACAAAAACGTTAACAAAAGAAAAAACTAACAAACAAAGAAACAAATTAAGTAGAAAATACAAAAGAAGAAAACAGTTCTGCTAAAAGAAAAAAAAATTAAGAGTAAAATAAAACAAAACCCCAAAAAATAACAAATTAACAAATGAGAATTCGGCAAAACCAAAAATAAGGGGTTAAAAGTTAAAAAAAAAAACCCCACTAAGAATGAACAAAAAACAACAATAAGTTTTCTCGAGTTGTCCAACACTGGTGTATCCATAGGTTGAAGTTCATAAGAGAACCTCGCTTACAAGTTTTTCCTTACGTCTCTAGCAGTATGGTATGTGCTATTTTGGAAAATCCGAGAAACAACACCTCACAAAACTGCAGCTCTCCGGCAACTTACCTCCCATCTAAGATACAAGTGAAAACGAACGGGCGATATGTTTGCTGAAATTTCGAAGGGTGTTTCACTTTGACCTAGTTCTAGACACGCGCTGTGTTCAATAAATCTTGAAGGCAACATCTAAAAAACAGCAGCTGTGCGGCCACTTACCTCCCATCGCACATACCATCCAAGAGAGACAAACCAGCTATATATTTGGTAGAGTTTCCAAGTGGTTTTTCACTGTGAGCTTGTTCCAAACTCGTGCTGTTTTGAACAAATCTTGGTAGTTACATCTCACAAAACAACGGTGGTCCAACCATTTACCTTCCATCGGTAATATATTTGCTGAAATTTCGAGGTGCGTGAAGAGCTGCTTCACTCCGCTGACAATCTAGATATTGAAACATGAAATGAACACTTTTCAGGTGTGGTGGGAATTTACTAAGCACAAGGCCATATGAAAGGGGCACCCAACGAGACTCGAACTCACTCGTGTAGGTTTGCTAGTCGAGCTTCCTAACAATTTCACCACCAGAGGCGTGGTGTAATATTTAGCAAGATAGACTAGCAAGCCTGCTAGAGTGAGTTCGATTCTCATTGGATGCCCCATTCATGCGGCCTTGTGCAACATCTAAGCAAAAAGCTTTTCAGTTGGTGTAATCGTTAAAGCGATGGTCTGCGAAATCGTAGCACGCGAGTTCGAACTCCAGTCACGCTATTACGTCCACTTTCGAACAAATACCCTTAGGAAAGGTATGAACCCCCTTATCTTCCCAGCTATGGGTTAAATAGCACCACCACTGTTCTTCTACACGGATGACCTTGGCATTAAATAAGCCACGAAGGTTGATATGCCATTAAACAAAGAAACCAAACCGTTTAAATATGTGAAAACGGATGATTGATATTAAATTGTTAGAGTTACGTAGCATTTCTTGAAACCATTTATCTGTATGCTTGCTAATGATTAATAGTAAATAGAACAACTCGTGTTCGATAAAAAAAAAATACTTGAAAACTGCCAAAAGTGAGGCTTATATAAAATTATTATGAACAAAATGGAAACCAAATCGAACCAATTTACTTGCTTACGAATCATCTATACTTACATTCTTCAAAACAGGATTTGGAGTTAAATAGCATTCCAAGTATTGTATAGCCATGAACAATTATACATACACATATGTGTGTAGAAATGTATTCAACACAATAAACACAAGCGAACACAGTTCTTTAGAAAAATATACCTCTCACTTTATTCGTAATGGTTACAAAAGGTTATGTGTGAGAGGTGAGTTGGAGACTGAACAAAGACTGCAACATATTGACCCTCCGGCCATAGCAATGCGTCTTTTCGTTCTCCTGGGCTGCTCAATTGGGGGCCTCGGGGCCGAGCCTCATTGCTGAGAGCTGGTTCCCACCGCTCGATCTGGAACACTGACTTCGAGCTCTGAACCCCAACTGTCTGACTTCCTGTCTCACCCGGGTTATATCATTGTTTTTACGCCCACTCAATTCAACCCGTCGACAGACAAGGTTATCCCCTGATCTCTTCGACCGGATGCACCTGTTATTTACACAGGTGCATTTCTCATTTGACAGCTTGGCCGGGTCGGAGGTCAATATTCAACGCAAGGTTGATATACTATAAAACACAACAAGGTAAAAAAAAAAAACAACCAGTTTAACCCAGAAAAATATCAAGAGATAGGATCGTGTTTGATAGCAATATTTGAAACCATTTAACTATGCGCAAAAATTGAATTTTTGGTATTACATAGCGATATTTAAGAACTGCTTAACCACTTACCGGGCCATTGGCCTGACGAGTAGAGTGTTCAATCCCAGATTGAGTCATACCAAAGACTCAAAAAATGGTACTTGATTCCGCCTCGCTTAACATTCTGCATTATCAGATAGGGATCAAGGGGAAGGTAAAGCAATCCAGGGAATTTAGTATCACCCTCCCCTACAGCTCAGTGTGGTAGCTATTGAAAAGGAGCCTTTGGGTCACCCTCGACTAGGGTTGCCAACTTTACTTACTTATTTTTCTTAACAAGTTGAATGTGTGAAAATAAATGGTTTGATTTGGTTTGGTTTAGTTTTATGGCATATCAGGTTGTAGGGTATTTAATGCTAAATCCATTTTATACAAAAAACAGTTCTATTTCTAACACATTAGTTTAGTATAAGTACACAGTTTAGTTCTATTTAACCTATAGGTAGGACCCTATTTAGTGCTACCACTCCGGGTATTGCAATGGCAATAATGGGGTACACCGTATTCTGAACAGCCCCAGCAATACTTGAACCTCTGCAACATATTGTTTAGAGTCACATAATAGAACATTTGTTGGCGGGGGTGAATCTTACCTCTCCGCAGAGATGTAGTCGGTGTTTTTTGCAGTAAACAATTTGATGTTAAATGAAATTGTGAATGTTTCATAGCAAAAGTTTAAACGATTTATTTATTTGCAAATTGGATTCGTTTAAAAATATTAATGGCAATCTATTTGTTTAGCAATCATATTTGATGTATATCAATTTTTATGTACTCATAAAATATGGCTATGAATAACCTACAAGCGTTGATATTCCATAAAACTCAACTATCCAACCAAACATTTAACTATGTGCAAGCAAATGTCTGATGTTAAATTACATTGACAATGTTACATAGCAATACTTAAAACGATTCAACTGTAGGAAAAAAAGATTAACAGTATAAAGAATCACACACACATACACACACACACACACACACACATATATATATATATATATATTCCATCTTCTTAACTGCCTGATGTTTGATTGTTGTTTTGCAAAAACTCCATGAAACCCAGGGTCGCAATCTATATTCTATGAATCAAATATATATATATATATATATATATATATATATATATATATATATATAACAATTAAGCATCCGAAGACAGTGGGTGTGGATTGCTTAAATTCAGAAGATTCCACCTGCTTTGGAAGATCTGGCATGTCCTCAAATTGGGATGGGTCAATTTGCAGGAACACCGTGTTCTGGTTTCTTAACATTTCTAACACCTTATTGCTCTGACTCCCTTTGCCCTCGCCTGAGAATGTAGAATTTATGTAGGTCTTCCCCACTTTGATTTTTTTCTCTCTCTTTCATACACATATAGACTGTAATCCACATTTACTGTTTTGCAACATCAAGTCAAACATATAAATTCATTTGACGAGGCACAGAGTATAATAATATTCTCCGGCGAAATAAATTTATAACGACAATTTAACTAGGTTTGAGTTTCCTTCTAATTGCACTATATATATATATATATATATATATATATATATATATATATATATAAGTGATATTTTGTCAACATCCGATTCCCATTTGCTACAAAAAACATAGCATATATTTAAAATGGGTCAATTTACTAGAACACCCTTTTTCTGGTTTCTTAATTCTAATACTCTATTGTTTTAACCCCTTTTCCTTTTCGCCTGGAAATCTATACTTATATATATATATATATATATATATATATATATATATATATATATATAAACGTCACCTTTTAAAGTCCTGATGATGGTATATTAATAATACCGAAACGTTACAGCGTCGACTTTCTTGCTTAATAAATTCATCACTTTTCGACTTCTCTGTTGGTACACACACACACACACACACACACACACACACACACACACACACATATATATATATATATATATATATATATATATATATATTACCTACAAGCGTTGATATGCCATTATATATATATATATATATATATATATATATATATATATATAAATAACAGAAGCTATATAAACTTTAAACAAAGCATACCCAAATTAGATTTTAATAAAATAGTCACTTTTTACTTTGCATGGTAGTTTGCCTCTATAAAAAGAAAACGGTATTTTTTCTTTGATTATTATGGAAGAATCATTTGATTATTTATTTATCTCATATTCACTCTCCGCTGTTCAATCAATGAGAAAACTCTTTTCAAATCACATATATTATTATTCAAATTAATTATCAAAGAAGCAATCAAAGGCTTATGATTCAGTCTTGGCAACCCATGAATATTCATGAGGAAAATACTTCTTTTCCGTTTATTAATTTGAAAGGACGCTTTTTTTATTCTATTTAAAAGAAAACGTTATCTGTTTATTAATTTCAAAATCTTCATATCAATTTCACTTTTGTCCTTCCATATTTCATCGACATTTGTTTCTTCAATATCTATCTATCTATCTATCTATCTAATTTTTAAAATTATCTATCTATCTGTCTATCTATCTAAATTTTCAACTCGATTAGGTCTTTTGGTGCCAGAAGATGAGAGCAACCGAAGTTTTAACAGAAAAATAAAACAAAATATCCCAGAAGAACTAGTATTTAGCCAACTTTTCCACTTAGGATTTGACACGAGGTCATTTTATAGTGGGGGACACACACGAATCGAGACATGCACAGCCGTCACAAAATTGCTTGATCGCGTCAGTATTTTCCATATTGAGGCACCTCAGGCGCAAAGCAATGAACTCATCCTTGCTAAGCAGGTATTGCTTGAAGAAAAAGGTCTCCCAGAAGCCATGTGATCAGCATCATAATACCCATCTGACGCTAACACCAGGAGGATCCAGAAAAACCAGGGAAGGGATGAAACCATGCTTTTCAAGATAAGCTGCTTTCTATTCAAACAAAGAAAGTCTCGCGATTCTCATTCGTTTTCACGTATTTGTACGGCCTCAGTAACTAAACAAAGAGACTTTCCTATATATGATTGGTTTGGTTTAGTTTCGTTTTATGGCATATCAACAATTGTAGGTTATTTAATGCCAAATCCTGTTTTTATTAAATATATATATGTGTGGGGGGATGTCTCTGTGTGTGTGTGTGTGTGTGTGTGTGTGTGTGTGTGTATTTTGGCAGCATTTCTTCATTGATACATATTTGACTGAACATAATAGACATTTCTTGTCAATATATTTTTGGTAATCCTTTCGAATTGCCGTATTGATCTTATATTTGGAGGGAATTGGTTTATAAACCTCCCATAATTAGTTATTTTCCATAGCACTTTAAAAAACATTCATGTCCAACAACAGAATTACGGAATATTCTTATCGAAAACACAACAATATTAGAACATCAAAATAACAAGCAAAAACTACAGATTCTCGAGGCACTACATATTAAAAATATACAACCCAAACTTAATAGAATTAATTTTGAAACCAGTGCTAACGTACTTAAATGGCATTTAGCTACTGACGCTATTTATAGAAACAAATTCGAAAAGTAAACGCTACAACATACAATTATACAAACGCTCATTCTTCCAAAGTAGTAACATCACTTTTGTAATACATCCTTCCTTAATGATGGCCCAAAGTTGGGCATGAAGTACTTGGGGAAATAACAAATTATGTAAGATTTATCAACCAATTCCCGCCGAATATCATAAGATCAATACGGCAATTCGAAAGGATTACCAAAAAATATGTAGACAAAAAATGTCTACTATGTTCAATCACACACCCACCCACCCACACACACGTATTATCCGTTTTTTTTTCGCTTAAATACATTACCACATAAATAATTAATCTTAATTAACTCAAGTCATTATGTTTTCCGAGGACACCTGTAATTTGTCACCCAGCAATCGACGACATCGGGGTCATTTCAAGACCATTGCATGACACATCCAATTTTATCTGTGTATGGTTACATTGAGTTACTCTGTAACAGTATTATAATTATTGGTCCATCTATATTTTTAGGTCATCAATGTAACCTGTTGTCAGTAAAAAATCAAAACTATTTTAATTACTCACAGAAAAAATCGCTTCTCCAACCATTAAGCCAAATTCGCTTTAGTTCACCAAATTGAAAGTAGGTTAGTGTGTTCAGTCATGTCAAATCGGTAAATAATGTTTGCAATTTCAACAGGACAACGAAAAATACGCCGTTGAAATGAGGAGAGAGAATAATACAAATATTTCATTGATTATTAAATATTTAAAAGAAGCATTTATTATAAATGAATATCGCCAAGAAATTGTGGCACAAAATTGTGACAGAAAAAAGAAAAGATTTCACGTTTGTTTGTTTGATTGTATTGAAAAGAATCTGTCAGAAAAAGTTGTTGAGAGTTTCGATGCAAAGAAAATAAAATGTTTAAAAGTTTCGATTATTGGGCGAGGAAACAATTTTTTTTTTTTTGGTTTAAGAACACAATATAACATTCTTTATTTTCTTTTTAAATAAGAATCTAATTGAAATGATATAGCTTTGTTCTTTGTAAATCGATTAATGTACTTTCGTTATTTAATTGGAGAAGGATTTTTTTTTATATTATCATTTTCCATTGGTTATATCTTATCTTTCGGTTTAGATAGGTTTAGAAATATTCAGCTTAGTGCTCATGCAGGTGCACACATTGAGTGCAGTTTACGCTCGTGCGCGGAGGATGTGACAATCAAAAATGTCATAATAAAAACCCCAGATAGTAAATGGGCCTAGGGTGTGAATGACGTCATACCCGGAAGCGATTGGCTGGGAATTTTGGTGATTTTTGAATAAAGCAGTTAGTTGAGATTTAACGCTGGACGAGGCTCGTTGATTTTTGAGCCTGGGCGAGGCTAGTCCAGTTGGTGCCTACAGGATGCGCCGCGCGTTTGTGGGGCCAGATGGAACGGTTAGCATAGTAAAAAGTGTGTCTCTCTCTTTCTCTCCTCGTGTCGAAGACTAAACTCAAGAAGTCAATAAACGTTTCGTACCTGAACTAAAGAAAGTCGTCAGTGTTTCGGGATTTCAATGTATCTGAACATTTTACATATTGATATTTTGTATAGCTGCATCTGACTGTACTACACTTTCTAGATGTTTGGTTGAATTTGGTTTCTTTGTTCAGTGGCATGTCAATCTCCGTGGGTTATTTGATGCCGAATGGCCCAGTCAGCTGGGGCTGCAGAATACACCGACTGCCTCTCTGCAGAGGGGTAAGACTCCCCCAATGAGTGTCCTGTATATAAAACTAAACAATCTGATGGTGAAGTTTTAGTAATGCTGGAGCCTTGAGGAATGCAGAGCACCCCTTAATTACCATCGCACCCGGTTCCACTCATGCCCAGAGTGGTAGCACCTGATAGGGTCCTATCTATGGGTCAAATAATACTAAACTGTATACTTATGCTAAACTGAATTGTTTGAAATAGAACTGCTTATCTGTATAAAAATAGATTTGGCATTAAATAACCCACATCGGTTGATGTACCATTAACCAAACCAAACCAAACCAAACTACTTTGATACCAAAGTAGTCATTTTAGAAGATTTTGGTCTCTTTCTTTTATGGCATATCAACCTTTCTAGGTTATTTAATGCCAAAACAATACTTGTGGAGGAATAGTAGTCGTGCTATTGAACTCAAAGCTGGTATTGGAGAAGAGGTTTCATGTCTTTCCCAATGATATTAGCCTGAAAATAAGCGTAATCATATTTACCAACCCCTCCGCTCGGGCAGGATATGACACAAGGTCAGTTTTTAAGCGGAGTTTAACAGGTTTGAATTCAGAGTTTTCCTTCTCCTAGACTAGTTGCTTCGCCAAGGCTGAAGAACCTAGTCTGCCCTACTATTTACCCATAGCTGGAGGGAGAATAATTGGATTCATACCTTTCCCAAAGGGTATTAGTGCTATGTTAAATGCAATCAGTCTCGTCCAGGATTTGAACTCGTGTCGCCGTGTCCATTTCCTACGACGTTAACCATTACACCACGTGCACTGTAAACATTGAAAATAAACGTAATAGCATGACTGGAGTTCGAACTCGCTTACTCCAGGTTTGCATTTCAGCACTTTAGCTATTATGCCATGGGAACTTCCTCCCTTGTAGACAAGTAGTGGAGGTACTATTTAATCTATAGCTGGAAAGGTAATAAAATTCATGCCTTTTCCAAGGGTATTGATACAATAGTGAACATAAGAGCGTGGTTGGAGTTCGAACACGTTCACCACATTGTCGCAGTCTCGAACCCCAAAGAAATTCCCCCTTCTGAACCTTCAATATAAAGATGCCAGCACGTGTCAAAGAAGATAGAGGCAAAATACCCAGACGACGAAATTACGAAAAGGATTCTCTTACCACTTAATGCTGGGAGAAAAATACCTTCTTAAAAACTGGTATTGATATTTTGATTCAACCTTAGCTTATCATATTTAACAACCCCCTCCGCTCGGGCAGGATATGACAGAAGGTCAATTTTTAAGCGGAGTTTAACAGTTTTGAATCCAGAGTTTTCCTTCTCCTTGACTAGTTGCCTCGCTAAGCCTGAAGAAACCAGTCTGCCCTACTATTTACCCATTCTCTGGATGGAGAATAATTGGATTCATACCTTTTTCAAGAGTATTAGTGCTATGTGGAATGCAATCAGTCTCGTCCAGGGTTTGAACTCGTGTTGCCGTGTCCATTTACTACGACGATAACCATTACACCATAGCCACCTCCTCCCAACGAGTGTCCTTGATATGATACAAAACAATCTGATGATGGGGCTCCAGAAATGCCAGAACTTTGTGGAATGTAGAGTACCTCTTTATTACCATCGCTCCCAAATCTATTTTGGCCTGGATGGGTAGCACCTGATAGTGTCCTATCGATGCTTATATACCGTACGCCCGTATGTAGTTGTAGAATCTCAAAGTGGGAAATATATATTGTGATTTTTAGGAGAAAAAACTATTACTTTGAGATTTTGAATTGATTTCTATTCAAGCAACAGCTGACCAATTTATTGGTCTGGGTTGGTTTAATGGCATATCAACCATTGTAGTTTATTTAATGCCAAATCTTTTTTATTCATATATATTAAACATATATGATTTAATTTGGCTGGGTGTTATGGCATATCAACCATTGTAGGTTATTTAATGCCAAATTCTTTTTTATACATATATATTAAATGTATATGATTTGGTTTGGTTGGGTTTTATGGCATATCAATCATTGTCGGTTATTTAATGCCAAATCCATTTCATCCATATATATCAAATATATATGATTTAGTTTGGTTAGGTGTTATGGCATATCAACCATTGTAGGTTATTTAATGCCAAATTTATTTTATACATATTTATTAAATATATATGATTTGTTTTAGTTGGGTTTTATGGCATATCAACAATTGTAGGTTATTTAATACCCAACCCAGTTAATACATATATATTAAAAATATATTAGTAAAAACATTTTGTTGATAACGTTTTTAAACGAGCCTAAGATCATTCTTATCCACATAGTTAAATGGTTCCAACCATTGTGATGGATCACTCACAATTCAATTGAACATCAATCATTTGTTTACACACAGTTTATTTGCTTGGTTAGATTTTATGGCATATCAACCATTGTAAGTTATTTAATGCCAAATCTTTTTTATTCATATATATTAGATATATGATTGTTGTATTTTGACCTTCGACTCGGCCAAATATGCCATGCCAAGGTGATGCACCGGAAGGAAGTGACACATTCCGATGGCACTTATGAGGAAAAATCGCGTAGGTGGACCTGGCTAACAAAATGGGACAAGGAAAAAGTCCCATGATACACTCATAGACTGATTCACCGGAAGAGAGTGACCTCTAAACTGCATGACTGTTATTTCCGCTTGATGACTATCAAACATGCCATTCCAAGGATTGAGTGGGCGATTGAGTGGACGTTGAACTATTATATAACTCAGTCAAGACAAGAAGTTAGATCAGTTGGAGTTATAGACGAGATGTGGTAGGGAAAGCCACATCAGGCCGAAGGGGCCCTTGGGGCCCTGATGAGTTGGGGTCCAGAGAAGTTGCTGATAAGATGCAGTAAAGAAAGCCATCATTCAGCAGAGAGCTGGGCCCCTGGGCCTCCGTTTGAGCAGCCCTGGAGAATGAGAAAGACACAACGCGGACGGCCATAAGAGTGGGGGTCAATATATTGCAGTTCTGTTCGGTCTCCAACTCCCTCTCACAGTAAAATCTCCAGTAACCCTTTTCGAACCTTCAAATAAAAGAGAGGTATATATATTTTTTCTCAAGAAGTCTTTGCTCGTCTGTTTAATTATTGTGTCGTTATGATTCTGCATGTATGTAGATGTATATGCGTATGACAATATAACATGATTTCTAAACACATTTTTTAACGAGACTGCGTTCAGTTTTTTCACATAGTTAAATGTTTTCACTTATTTCAATCAGATAAAAATAATTCTATTTACAATTAATCATTTGTTTATATACCGGTTAATGTTTTCAATCATTGCTATGTATAATTAAGAATTCAATTAAACATCAGTCATTTGTTTACGCATAGTTATATGATCAAACAATTCAGTTTAGCATAAGGACACAGTTTAGATATGAAACAGTTCTATTTGACGCATAGATAGCACTTTATCAGGTGCTACCTATCCAAGCCAGAGGAGACTTGGGAGCGATGGTAATAAAGAGGTACTCCACATTCCACAAAGTTCTAGCATTTCCGGACCGCCATCATCAGATTGTTTTGTGTCATATACAGGACACTCGTTAGGAGGAGGTGGCCGTGGTGTAATAGTTATCGTCGTAGGAAATGGACACCTGATAGGATCTTATCTATGCTTATATACCATACGCCCGTATGTAGCTGTAGAATCTCAAAGTGGGGAATATATATTGTGATTTTTAGGAGAAAAACTCTTACTTTGAGATTTTGAATTGATTTCTATTCAAGCAACAACTGACCAATTTATTTGTTTGGTTTGTTTTAATGGCATATCAAGTTTAATGGCATATCAAGTTTAATGGCATAGCAAGTTATTTAATGCCAATTTCTTTTTATTCATATATATTAAATATATATGATTTCTATACACATTTTGTTGATAACATCTTTAAACGAGACTGCGCTCAGTTTTTTCACACAATTAAATGGTTTCACTTGTTTCTATCAAATACGAATAATTCTATTTACAATTAATCATTTGTTTATAAACAGTTTAATGTTTTCAAGCATTGCAATGTATAATTAACAATTCAATTAAACACATAGTTATATGATCAAACAAATCAGTTTAGCATAAGGACACCGTTAAGATTAGCTCAGTCAGCTGCGGCTGTAGAATACGCCGACTGCTTCACTACAGAGGGGTAAAACCCCACCCCGCCAACGAGTGTCCTAGATATGACACTAAACAATCTGATGTTGAGGTTCCAGCCATGCTGGAGCTTTGGGGGGATGTGGAGTACCCCTTCATTGCCATCGCTCCCAGGTCCACTCTGGCCCGGAGTGGTAGCACCTGATAGGGCCCTATCTATGGGTAAAATAGAACTAACAGCATACTTATGCTAAACTGAATTGTTTGAGTAAACTGAATAGCTTGAAATAAAAATGTTTTTGAAAATTAAACCGTACGTACATTTAAACTGCGTGCTTATGCATAACTGAATTATTTGGAAAAGAATATTAAAACTGTATTTACACTTAAGTGAATTGAATAGTTTAACTGCTTGAATAGTTTGAAATGGAAATGTTTTTGACAAACTGTGTACGTATACTAAACTGAATTGTTTTAAATAGAACAGATTATTTACATAAAAATGAATTTCGCGTTAATTACCTACAAGGTTGATATGCCATAAACCCAACAAACCAAACCAAACAGTTTAGATGTCAAACAGTTCTATTTGACGCATATATATCCCTCTATTTGGTGCTACCTATCCAAGCCAGGGGAGACTTGGGAGCGATGGCAATAAAGAGGTACTCCACATTCCACAAAGTTCTAGCATTTCTGGAGCCCCATCATCTGATTGTTTAGTGTTATATCCAGGACACTCGTTAGGGGAGTCTTACCTCTTTGCAGAGATGCAATCAGTATATTCTGCAGTCTCAGCCGACTGGGACACTGACCAATTGAACATTCATCTACAAACAAGTTACCAAATCTTCGTTTTTATGTGTAAATTTTGGAGGTGTCTGTGATTATCGTCGTAGGAAATAGACTCGGTAATCCGTGTTCAAATCCAGGACGAGGCTGATTGCATTTCACATTGGATTTAAATCTTTGGAACGTTATTCTCCATCCAGCTATGGGTAAGTAGGGGGGCAACTAAGATTCTTTAGCTTTCGACGTGCAACTTGTCTTGGAGAATGAAAAATCCGCTTTATAATTGAGGAGGGGTTGGTAAATATATACATGCTGTGAAAATATTTAAATTGTAAATTTATTGTAAATATATACATGTAATATATACATTTATTGTAATATATATACATATATTTAATATTGTAATATATATACATATATTTAATATATATTGTAATATATATACATATATTGTAATATATATACATATATTTAAATTTATTGTAATATATATACATATATTTAAATTGTAAATATATACATGCTGTGAAAATATTTAAATTGTAAATTTATTGTAAATATATACATGTAATATATACATTTATTGTAATATATATACATATATTTAATATTGTAATATATATACATATATTTAATATATATTGTAATATATATACATATATTGTAATATATATACATATATTTAAATTTATTGTAATATATATACATATATTTAAATTGTAAATATATACATGCTGTGAAAATATTTAAATTGTAATTGTGTTTCGCGTCGGAGTTATTTCCTTCAGAAAGGCATGAATCCATCTATTCTCAATCCAGATATGAGTAAACAGTATGGCAGATTGGGCTCTTTAATTTTGGAAAGATAACCCGTCTAAAAGAATGAAAATTCCGATTTCAAAATATCCTTCTCTGCTTTAGAATAGACCTTGTGTCCCATCTTGCATTCATCCAAAACCTCCAGCCCGTTGCAGCGGGCTTTGGTAAATGCGCACTGTTATACAGGAAAACTTTATATCGGAACGTAGTTATTAGTAGATTTGGTTTTATCCCATTTCTGCATTTGTGGGTTATTTAATGTCAAATCCTACTTATGAATATATATTAAATATTTAGGATTTATAAATGCATATTTTGTAAATACCGTTTGCAAACGATCCATTACTCATTTGTTTGAGAACAGTTACAAGAACATCTCATTGGAAATGATTTTTGATATAAAAATTCATTAGAAATGATTTTTACAATAAAAAGGCATTAAAAATTATTTTTACAACAAAAATGAATTGGAAATTATTTTTACTATAAAAATGCATTAGAAATGATTTTTACTATGAAAATACACTGAGAGCGATGTTTACAATAAAAATGCATTAAAAATGATTTTTACTATGAAAATGCATTGGAAATTATTTTTACAATAAAAAGGCAATAGAAATGATTTTTACTACAAAAATGCATTGGGAATGATTTTTACAATAAAAATGTATTTGAAATGATTTTTACAACGAAAATGCATTGAAAATGATTTTTACAATAAAAATGCATTAGAAATGATTTTTACAATAAAAATGCATTAGAAATGATTTTTACTATAAAAATGCATTGGAAATGATTTTTACTATGAAAATGCATTGGAAATGATTCTTACAATAAAAATGCATTAGAAATGATTTTTACAATAAAAATGTATTAGAAATGATTTTTGCAATAAAAATGCATTAGAAATGATTTTTACTATGAAAATGCATTGGAAATGATTTTTACAATAAAAATGCATTAGAAATGATTTTTGCAATAAAAATGCATTAGAAATGATTTTTACTATAAAAATGCATTGGAAATGATTTTTACTATGAAAATGCATTGGAAATGATTCTTACAATAAAAATGCATTAGAAATGATTTTCACAATAAAGAGGCATTAGAAATGATTTTTACAATAAAGAGCATATTTCTAATGCTCTTTATTGTAAAAATCATTTACAATTATTTACAATAAAAATGCATCAGAAATGATGTTTACTACAAAAATGCATTAGAAATGATTTTTACTATGAAAATGCAATGGAAATGAATTTAACTATAAAACTGCGTTGGAAATGATTTTTTCAATAAAAATGCATTAGAAATGATTTTTACTACAAAAATGCATTAGAAATAATTTTTACAATAAAAATGCATTAAAAATAATTTTCACAATAAAAAGTCATTAGAAATGAATTTCACAATAAAATGCATTAGAAATGATTTTTACAACAAAAATGCATTAGAAATGATATTTACTATGAAAATGCATTGGAAATGATTTTTACACTAAAAATAAATTAGAAATGATTTTTACTATAAAAATCCATTGGAAAGGATTTTACAATAAATATGGATTAGAAATGATTTTTACTAAAAAAAATGCATTGGAAATGAATTTTACAATAAAAATGCATTAGGAATGATTGTTACTACGGAAATGCATTAGAAATAATTTTTACAACAAAAATGCATTAGAAATGATATTTACTATGAAAATGCATTAGAAATAATTATTACAATAAAAATGCATTAGAAATGATTTTTACGATAAAAATGCATTAGGAATGATTGTTACTACGGAAATGCATTAGAAATGATTTTTACAATGAAAATGCCTTAGAAATGATTTTTACAATAAAAAGGCATTCGAAATGATTTTTACAAAATCTTTCATTAGAAATTATTTTATAACGAAAATGCATTAAAAATGATTTTTACAATAAAAAGGTATCAGAAATGATTTTTACTATGAAAATGCATTGGAAATGATTTTTACTATGAAAATGCATTGGAAATGATTTCCTCAATAAAAATGTGTTAGAAATGATTTTTACAATAAAAATGCATTAGAAATGATTTTTACTATGAAAATGCATTAGAAATCATTTTTACAATAAAAAAGCATTAGAAATGATTTTTACAAAAAAAATGCATTAGAAATGATTTTTACAAGAAAAAGGCATTAGAGATGATTTTTACAATAAAAAGGCATTAGAAATGATTTTTACAATAAAAATACATTAAAAATGATTTTTACAAGAAAAAGCATTAAAAATGATTAATACAAGAAAAAGGCATTAGAAATGATTTTTACAAAAAAATTTCATTAGAAATGATTTTTATTACGAAAATGCATCAGAAATGATTTTTACAATAAAAATGCAATAGAAATGATTTTTACTATGAAAAGGCATTGGAAATGATTTTTACAATAAAAATTCATTAGAAATGATTTCTACTATGAAAAGGCATTGGAAATTGTTTTTACAATAAGAATGAATTAGAAATGATTTTTACTAAAAAAATGCATTGGAAAGGATTTTACAATAAAAATGCATAAGAAATGATTTTTACTATAAAAATGCATTAGAATTGATTTTTGTAATAAAAAAGCGTTAGAATAGATTTTTACTTAAAAATGGCATTAGAAATGATTTTTCCAATAAAAATGCATCAGGAATGATTTTCACTACAAAAATGCAATGGAAATGAATTTAACTATAAAAATGCATTAGAAATGATTTTTACTACAAAAATGCATTAGAAATGATTTTTACAACAAAAATGCATTAGAAATGATTTTTACAATAAAAAGGAATTAGAAATGATTTTTACCAAAAACTTTCATTAGATGTGATTTTTTTTACGAGAATGCATTAGAAATGATTTTTACAATAAAAATGCATTAGAAATGATTTTTACTACGAAAATTTATTAGAAATGATTTTTACAAGAAAAAGGCATCAGAAATGATTTTTACAAAAAAATTTCAGTAGAAATGATTTTTACTACAAAAATGCAGTAGAAATGATTTTTACAATAAATAAGTATTAGAAATGATTTTTTACAATAAAATGCATTAGAAATGATTTTCACAATAAAAAGTCATTAGAAATAATTTTTACAATAAAAATGCATTAGAAATGATTGTTACTGTGAAATTGCATTGAAAATGATTTTACAATAAAAATGCATTGGAAATGATTTTACAATAAAAATTCATTAGAAATGATTTTTATTGCAAAAATGCATTGGAAAGGATTTTACAATGAAAATGCATCAAAAATGATTTTTACTACAAAAATGCATTAGAAATGATTTTTACTATGAAAATGCATTCGAATTGATTTTTACAATACAAATGCATTCGAAATGATTTCTACTATGAAAATGCATTGGAAATATTTTTTACAATAAAAATGAATTAGAAATGATTTTTACTATAAAAATGCATTGGAAATGATTTTACAATAAAAATGCATTAAAAATGACTTTTTACTATGAAAATGCATTAGAAATGATTTTTAAAATAAAAAAGCATTAGAATTGATTTTTACTGTAAAAAGACATTAGGGATGTTTTTTCCAATAAAAATGCATTAGGAATGATTTTTACTACAAAAATGCAATGGAAATAAATTTAACTATAAAAATGCATGAGGAAGGATTTTTACAATAAAAATGCATTAGAAATGATTTTTATTATGAAAATGCATTGGAAATGATTTTTACTATAAAAATGCATTAGAAATGATTTTTACAATAAAAAGGCATTGGAAAGGATTTTACAATAAAAATGCATTAGGAATGATTTTTACTACAAAAATGCAATGGAAATGAATATGACTATAAAAATGCATTAGAAATGATTTTTACTACAAAAATGCATTAGAAATGATTTTTACAATAAAAATGCATTAGAAATGATTTTTACAATAAAAATGCATTAGAAACGATTTTTACAAGAAAAAGGCATTAGAAACGTTTTTTACTACGGAAATGCATTAAAAATGACTTTTACAATAAAATGCATTAGAAATGATTTTTACAATAAAAATAAATTAGAAATGATTTTTACTATGAAAATGCATTGGAAATGATTTTTACAATACAAATGCATCCGAAATGATTTCTACTATGATAATGCATTCGAAATATTTTTTACAATAAAAATGAATTAGAAATGATTTTTCTACAAAAATGCAATGGAAATGAATTTAACTATAAAAATGCATTAGAAAGGATTTTTACAATAAAAATGCATTAGAAATGATTTTTACAATAAAAAGGCATAAGAAAGGATTTTTACAATAAAAATGCATAAGAAATGATTTTTACAAGAAAAAGGCATCAGAAATGATTTTTACAAAAAAATTTCAGTAGAAATGATTTTTACTACAAAAATGCAGTAGAAATGATTTTTACAATAAATAGGTATTAGAAATGATTTTTTCCAATAAAATACATTAGAAATGATTTTCACAATGAAAAGTCATTAGAAATGATTTTTACAATAAAAATGCATTAGAAATAATTTTACAATAAGAATTCATTATAAATGATTTTTATTACAAAAATGCATTGGAAAGGATTTTATAATAAAAATGCATTAGATATGATTTTTACTACGAAAATTCATTGGAAATGATTTTTACAATAAAATTGCATTGGAAATGCTTTTTACAATGAAAATGCATTGGAAATGATTTTTACAATAAAAATAAATTAGAAATGATTTTTACTATACAAATGCATTGGAAAGGATTTTACAATAAAAATGCATTAGAAATAATTTTTACTATGAATATGCATTAGAAATGATTTGCAATAAAAAGGTATTAAAAATGATTTTTACAATGAAAATGCATTAGAAATGATTTTTACAATAAGAAGGCATTCGAATTGATTTTTACAAAAAAATTTCATTAGAAATGATTTTTACTACAAAATGCATAAGAAATGATTTTTACAATAAAAAGGTATTAGAAATGAATTTTACAAAGAAAATGCATAGGAAATAATTTTTACTGTGAAAATGCATGGGAAATGATTTATACAATAAAAAGGAATTAGAAATGATTTTTATTATGAAAATGCATTGGAAATGATTTTTACTATAAAAATGCATTAGAAATGATTTTTACTATGAAAATGCATTGGAAATGATTTTACTATGAAAATGAATTGGAAATTATTTTTACAATAAGAATGAATTAAAAATTATTTTTACAATAAAAATGCATGGGAAAATTTTACAATAAAAATGCATTAGAAATGATTTTTACCATGAAAATGCATTAGAAATGATTTTTACAATAAAAAGCATTAGAAATGATTTTTACAATATAAAGGCATTAGAAATGATTTTTACAATAAAAAGATATTAGAAATGATTTAACAATAAAATGGCATTAGAAAAGATTTTCACAATAAAAAGTCATTAGAAATGATTTTTACAATAAAAATGCATTAGAAATGATTTTTACTACGAAAATTCACTGAAAATGATTTTTACAATAAAATTGCATTAGAAATGATTTTTACAATGAAAATGCATTGGAAATGATTTTTACAATAAAATTGCATTGGAAATGCTTTTTACAATGAAAATGCATTGGAAATGATTTTTACAATAAAAATAAATTAGAAATGATTTTTACTATACAAATGCATTGGAAAGGATTTTACAATAAAAATGCATTAGAAATGATTTTTACTATGAATATGCATTAGAAATGATTTGCAATAAAAAGGTATTAAAAATGATTTTTACAATGAAAATGCATTAGAAATGATTTTTACAATAAGAAGGCATTCGAATTGATTTTTACAAAAAACTTTCATTAGAAATGATTTTTACTACAAAAATGCATTAGAAATGATTTTTACAATAAAAAATTATTAGAAATGAATTTTACAAAGAAAATGCATAGGAAATAATTTTTACTGTGAAAATGCATGGGAAATGATTTTTACAATAAAAATGAATTAGAAATGATTTTTATTATGAAAATGCATTGGAAATGATTTTTACTATAAAAATGCATTAGAAATGATTTTTACTATGAAAATGCATTGGAAATGATTTTTACTATAAAAATTGCATTAGAAATGATTTTTACTATAAAAATGCATGAGAAATGATTTTTACTATGAAAATGCATTGGAAATGATTTTACTATGAAAATGCATTGGACATTATTTTTACAATAAGAATGAATTAGAAATTATTTTTACAATAAAAATGCATGGGAAAATTTTACAATAAAAATGCATTAGAAATGATTTTTACCATGAAAATGCATTAGAAATGATTTTTACAATAAAAAAGCATTAGAAATGATTTTTACAATAAAAAGGCATTAGAAATGATTTTTACAATAAAAATGCATTAGAAATGATTTTTACTACAAAAATGCAATGGAAATGAATATGACTATAAAAATGCATTAGAAATGATTTTTATTACAAAAATGCATTAGAAATGATTTTTACTACAAAAATGCATTAGAAATGATTTTTACAATAAAAATGAATTAGAAATGATTGTTACAATAAAAATGCATTAGAAACGATGTTTACAAGAAAAAGGCATTAGAAATGATTTTTACTACGGAAATGCATTAAAAATGACTTTTACAATAAAATGCATTAGAAATGATTTTTACAATGAAAATAAATTAGAAATGATTTTTACTACGGAAATGCATTAGAAATGATTTCTACAAGAAAAAGTCATTAGAAATGATTTTTCTTAAAAATTTCATTAGAAATGATTTTACTACGAAAAAGGATTAGAAATGATTTTTACCATAAAAAGGTATTAGAAATGATTTTTCCGAAAATGATTTTTACTACGAAAATGCGTTAGAAATGATTTTTACATTAAAAAGGCATTAGAAATGATTTTTACAAGAAAAAGGCATTAGAAATGATTTAAAAAAAAAATTTCATTAGAAATGATTTTTACTACGAAAATGCAGTAGAAATGATTATTACAATAAAAAGGTATTAGAAATGATTTTTACAATAAAAAGGCATTTGGAATGATTTTTACAAAAAAATGCATAAGAAATGATTTTTTACACGAAAAAGGCTTTAGAAATGATTTTTACAAAATAATTTCATTTGAAATGATTTTTACTACGAAAATGCAGTTAAAATGATTTTTACAATAAAAAGGTATTAGAAATGATTTTTACAATAAAAATGCATTAGAAATGATTTTTACAATAAAAATGCATTAGAAATGATTTTTACTATGAAAATGCATTGGAAATGATTTTTACAATAAAAATGAATTAGAAATGATTTTTACTATAAAAATGCATTGGAAAGGATTTTACGATAAAAATGCATTAAAAATGATTTTTACTATGAAAATGCATTAGAAATGATTTTTACAATAAAAAAGATTTAGAATTGATTTTTACTGTAAAAAGACATTAGAAATGTTTTTTCCAATAAAAATGCATTAGGAATGATTTTTACTACAAAAATGCAATGGAAATAAATTTAACTATAAAAATGCATGAGGAAGGATTTTTACAATAAAAATGCATTAGAAATGATTTTTATAAGGAAAATGCATTGGAAATGATTTTTACTATAAAAATGCATTAGAAATGATTTTTACAATAAAAATGCATTGGAAATGATTTTACTATGAAAATGCATTGGAAATTATTTTTACAATAAGAATGAATTAGAAATTATTTTTACAATAAAAATGCATGGGAAAATTTTACAATAAAAATGCATTAGAAATGATTTTTACCATGAAAATGCATTAGAAATGATTTTTACAATAAAAAGGCATTAAAAATGATTTTTACAATAAAAATGCATTAGATATGATTTTTACCACGGAACTGCATTAGAAATAATTTTTACAATAAAAATACATTAGAAATGATTTTTACAAAAAAATTTCATCAGAAAGGATTTTTACAAAAAAATTTCATTAGAAGTGATTTTTACTACAAAAATGCATTAGAAATGATTTTTACAATAAAAAGGTATTAGAAATGATTTTCACAATAAAAAGTCATTAGAAATGATTTTTACAATAAAAATGCATTAGAAATGATTTTTACTACGAAAATTCATTGGAAATGATTTTTACAATAAAACTGCATTAGAAATGATTTTTACAATGAAAATGCATTGGAAATGATTTTTACACTAAAAATAAATTAGAAATGATTTTTACTATACAAATGCATTGGAAAGGATTTTACAATAAAAATGCATTAGAAATGATTTTTACTATGAATATGCATTAGAAATGATTTGCAATAAAAAGGTATTAGAAATGATTTTTACAATAAAAATGCATTAGAAATGATTTTTACAATAAGAAGGCATTCGAATTGATTTTTACAAAAAACTTTCATTATAAATGATTTTTACTACAAAAATGCATTAGAAATGATTTTTACAATAAAAAGGTATTTGAAATGAATTTTACAAAGAAAATGCATCGGAAATAATTTTTACTGTGAAAATGCATGGGAAATGATTTTTACAATAAAAATGAATTAGAAATGATTTTTATTATGAAAATGCATTGGAAATGATTTTTACTATAAAAATGCATTAGAAATGATTTTTACTATGAAAATGCATTGGAAATGATTTTACTATGAAAATGCATTGGAAATTATTTTTACAATAAGAATGAATTAGAAATTATTTTTACAATAAAAATGCATGGGAAAATTTTACAATAAAAATGCATTAGAAATGATTTTTACTACGGAAATGCATTAAAAATGACTTTTACAATAAAATGCATTAGAAATGATTTTTACAATAAAAATGCATTAGAAATGGTTTTTACTACGGAAATGCATTAGAAATGATTTTTACAAGAAAAAGTCATTAGAAATGATTTTTACTAAAAAATTTCATTAGAAATGATTTTACTACGAAAAAGGATTAGAAATGATTTTTACCATAAAAAGGTATTAGAAATGATTTTTCCGAAAATGATTTTTACTACGAAAATGCGTTAGAAATGATTTTTACATTAAAAAGGCATTAGAAATGATTTTTACAAGAAAAAGGCATTAGAAATGATTTTTACAAAAAAATTTCATTAGAAATGATTTTTACTACGAAAATGCAGTTAAAATGATTTTTACAATAAAAAGGTATTAGAAATGATTTTTACAATAAAAAGGCATTTGAAATGATTTTTACAAAAAAATGCATTAGAAATGATTTTTTACACGAAAAAGGCATTAGAAATGATTTTTACAAAAAAATTTCATTTGAAATGATTTTTACTACGAAAATGCAGTAGAAATGATTTTTACAATAAAAAGGTATTAGAAATGATTTTTTACAATAACATGCATTAGAAATGATTTTTACAATAAAAATGCATTAGAAATGATTTTTACTACGCAAATGCATTAGAAAGGATTTTTACAATAAAAATACATTAGAAATGATTTTTACAAAAAAATTTCATTAGAAATGATTTTTACTACGAAAATGCATTAGAAATGATTTTTACAATAAAAAGGTGTTAGAAATGATTTTTTACAATAAAATGCATTAAAAATGATTTTCACAATGAAAAGTCATTAGAAATGATTTTTACAATAAAGATGCATTAGAAATGATTTTTAGTGTGAAAATGCATTGGAAATGATTTTTACAATAAAAATGCATTAGAAATGATTTTTATTACAAAAACGCATTGGAAAGGATTTTACAATAAAAATGCATTAGAAATGATTTTTACAATAAAAATGCATTAGAAATGATTTTTACGATAAAAATACATTAGAAAAGGTTTTTCCAAAAAAAATGCATTTGAAATGATTTTTACAATAGAAAGGCAATAGAAATGATTTTTACTATAAATATGCATTGGATATTTTTTTTACTATAAAAATGCATTGGAATTGACTTTCTTCTATGAAAATACATTTTAATTTTTTCTTCTTTTTTGCTTAAGTGGAACGAAAAAAAAAAGAAAAATTCTATTCATAAAATTCAAAGTCTTGGTCGGTCATCCTCATATTTACATCATTGACTCTTAATCTGGAAATGGGAAGTTCCGAGAAATTTTCTATAAACAGGTAAATCATTTCTGAATATTAAATCAACAAAAGGATAAAGATGTTCCTCTGGAATCCGTGTTAGGATTTTTTTTCTTTTTAATATTCAGAAATAATTTACCCATTTATAGAAAATCAGATATAAAACTATTAACTGATGATGTCAAAGTATTTTTTAGATTGTTATTAAAAGAAATAACACAGGTGAATCTAAAAATACATTTTGATAATTTCCATTTGTTTTATTCTATTATTGATATTAATATATCTAATTTGATATATCTAATAGATATCTAATCTTTGAAAAACTATGATAAAAAATCTGATACAAAATGGGATTTTTACAAAAATATTTAAAAAAATGCCATGTGTATTGGCCCACATTCTCTTTCCCTAGATCAACAGAAGCTAAATTTTGTGAGTATTACGTATTATAATCTTCCGCCCCATTCACAATAACATTTAATATTAATCATTAGTTTCAAGTGTTGCTATGTAAGCAAGTAAAGTTGGCGACAGTAGTCGAGGGCGACCAAAAGGCTCCCTTTTCAATAGCTACAACACCGAGGTGTAGGGGAGGACGTTACTCCTCTCCCTGGATTGCTCCACTTTACCCTCGATACATACCTGGTATTTCTGGGTGCAAAGCAAGGAGGTATCAAGTATAATTTTTAAAGTCTTTGGTATGACACAACCTGGGATTGAACCTAGGTCTCCCAGACCATTGGCCAACACTCTACCCACTAGATCCATAAGGAAGAGTTTGTAGGTATTTTTTTTTAAAAAAGAGTTGGAACTAATTTTTTTGCACCAACGTATTGCTATTGTTTGTACACAGTTAAATGGTTTCAAGTATTTCTATCCAACACTGATAATTCTATTCAGTATTAATCATTTGTTTGCACACCTTAAAGGCTTCATGAACTGCTATCTAACACTAATAATTCTATCTAATACCAGTCATTTGTTTGCACACGGCTAAGTGGTTAAGCCGTTCCTTTTACTCCATAGATGGGACCCTAATAGGTAGTACCACTCTGGGTCAGAGTGGAACTGGGAGTTATGAGAGTGAAGAGATACTCTACATTCTCCAAAGTGTCATTATTATTGGAGCCTCCAGACAAGATTGTTTTATGCCATATCCTGGACACCAGTTGGTGGAGGTGTTATTCCTCTGCAAAGATGCAGGCAGTGTATTTTACAGCTCCAGCCGACTCGGATGTCAGAAGTTGGTTTTAACGATTCTCAAAACATTAGGCTATGGAGATGAAAGTTCTATATTTATACCTAATATACGAAACATTTCGTTTGCCGTAAAACTTTTCCGCGGATGATTTTCGATGATACACACTTTTCTTTACCCTATTACTTAACGACTTCAAGCAATTTCTCTAGATTAAATAATGCTACTAGGATGACTAGAACGATTAACTATATTTTCGTCTAGTATGCGCTATGTCACCAGCGTAGTCCACGTCCGTATGGGGTATCATCTGTTTTTTGCTTTTCCAGTGTAAAGCAATTTTCTTTCATTAAATATATCGACGTTCGAAGTACGTAGTCTAGGCAGATTATGAACAGATATGGCGTTAGTGTTTCTTCTTGCGACAATATCTTTTCCTTAGAAAAAATATATATTTGTGTGTGTGTGTGTGTGTATATATGTGAGAGAGAGAGAATTTAGGCATTATTTCTTCGTTAACGCATAATTAATTAAACAATGTAAACATTTTTTGTCTACATATTTTTGCATTTCGTCTCGTATGTTCGATTTGCCCAGTCAGCTGGGGCTGTAGAATACACCGACTGCTTCTCTGCAGAGGGGTGAGACCCCCCCCCAACGAATGTCCTGGATAAGACACTAAACAATCTGATGGTGAGGTTCCAGCAATGCTGGAGTTTTGGGGAATGTGGAGTACCCCTTCATTGCCATCGCTCCCAGGTCCACTCTGGCCCGGAGTGGTAGCACCTGATAGGGCCCTATCTATGGGTTGAATAGAACTAACAGCATACTTATGCTAAACTGAATTGAGTAAACTGAATAGCTTGAAATAGAAACGTTTTTGACAATTAAACCGTACTTACACTTAAACTGCGTGCTTATGCTTAACTGAATTATTTGAAATAGAACTGTTTTTCGACATTAAAACTGTATTTACACTTAACTGAATTATTACATATAACTGCTTGAATAGTTTGAAATGGAAATTTTTTGACAATTAAACTGAACTGTTTTCTTTAGAACAGATTATTTACATAAAAATGGATTTGGCGTTAAATAACCTACAAAGGTTGATATGCCATAAAACCAACCAAACCAAACCAAATCGTATGTTCGAATTTCATTCTTTCCTAGCTGGCACGTGCCTTGGCCTTGTCTCTTTTTAAGACAGGTGCCAATTAAACTGTTCTCTTTGTTCCTTCTCTTTGTTCCTTCACATTTCGTGACAATATGAGAAAAGGGGAAATGATGAATTCATATTCGTCATGTACCATACCCATAAATGAATACGTGAAAGGTACACAATGTTCATAACTCATATATAGATAACATAGGAATCCCTAAACACACAAAAAATAACTGACGACTTCTTAGTTCAGGTACGAAACTTTTTATTACCTTTGATTTAAAAACGTTTTTCGACATAAGGAGAGAGAGAGACACATTCTTTCTATGCTGACTTTTCCATCTCCACCCCCCACCACCACCACCACCACGTGCGACACCCGCCTCAAGGCCTCGGCGAGCTCCGAAAGTCAACATTCTTCTTCCGAGGCAAAAACTCGACTGACTTTTTTTTATTCCCCAAAATCCTCCGCGCACGCTTCCGGTGCATGACGTCATTCACATCCCGCGGTCAGGTTTTCTATCTAGGGTTTCTATTGTGACATCTCTGAATGACACGTCCGCTCCGCGCGCGCGTGAACACCTGCGCTCATGTTTGCATCTAACTAACCCATGCGCTAAGCGAAAGGTTCTCAGCCTAACTAAACCGAAAGGCAAGATATATAAAACGAAATCACTCGGCCATTATATTACAGTAACAGTAACAATAAAAAAAAGTGGGTATAAATTTATCGTCGAGTTGAATGATACACAGAGAAGAATGAGTGCTTTATATATTTATTCAGCACCAGTATCCGGTGCTAATGGATACATACAAAAAAGACACGGTACAATTAGTTACAAACAATTAACAAAAGAATTTATGAGAATTAGAAGAGGTTCAAAATGATGCAGACCCAAATCAACTTATTAAAACAACGGTATTTGTCGCACGCCCCACCTAACGGGCGAGTGTAACACAAGGTCTTTTTATGGTATGTCTAGGGGCAGGTCCGTAGCCCAGATACACCCGGCATTCTCAAAAATGCCTCGGGCCCCGTCAGCATTCCCTTTAAAAAGCGGCGCTAAAACTAGACCCTTCGAGCAAGGTTAGAGACTGGGGGGACGGCCCCCTGAGGCTCGAGGTATGTTAGTCTTAGATGCATGACGCGAATGCTAGGCCTCCCTGTCCCTCGCGCCAGGCAGCCTAGGCGGACAACCGTTTCCAGAGACGTGACACCCTCGATTAGATCTGTGCTGTTACCACAGCCGGGCGAAAAGTGCTCCAACTACTGGATCCAGCTTATTAAATCAAACCTCAAAGTCTTCAATCGTTCTCAAGTCCATCTGGTGGAGCACTGAGCGGGCGTTTAGCCACTCTACAACTATGTAATCTACTAATGCTGGCTCACTTTCTGACTTAGACTCTTTCCGAGGGTGGGAGGAAGAGTCATCTTGACGGAGTGACTACCAAGCTGGACTGTATTTACGCCAGTTCAATTTCGTTTACCGTACAACTCTTCAGTTACAAATAGATTCCAGCTGCTAAGATGCCTTTCAAAGCCGCACTGCTGGATAACTTTCCAAGCCAAGCGCTTATTATAGAGTTGTATATTGACCTACGACCGGCTGGGCTGTCAAAATAGGAACTGCACCTGTGTAAATAACAGGTGCATCCGATCGAGGAATAGCAGAGTGTAACCTTGACCGTGGATGGGTTGAATGAGTGCAATTTGTGACGCCCACAAGAAGAAGGTACTATTTACCAACCCCTCCGCTCAGGCAGGATATGACACAAGGTCAATTTTTAAGCGGAGTTTAACAGGTTTGAATTCAGAGTTTTCCTTCTCCTAGACTAGATGCCTAACCAAGGCTGAAGAACCTAGTCTATCCTACTATTTACCCATAGCTGGAGGGAGAATAATTGGATTCATACCTTTCCCAAGGGTATTAGTGCTATGTGAAATGCAATCAGTTTCGTCCAGGATTTGAACTCGTATCGCCGTGTTCATTTCCTACGGCGATAACGACTACACCACGGGCACAAGAAGAAGGTGGATGTTGAACTATTATATAACGCAGTGCACAGGAAATTCAATCAGTTGGAGACAAGATGCACTAGAAAGCCAGCACCCAGCAGAGGGAGCCCTCCGGCTCCCGATTAATTGGGGATCAGACGAGTTGGAGGTAAGATGCAGTAGAGAAAACTAGCACCTAGAGAGGCTGGGCCCCCAAGCCCCCGGTTGTGCAGCCCAGGAGAACGGGAAGGAAAGAAAAGCCGTTATGGCCAATAGAGTGGGGGTCAATATGTTGCAGTTCTGTTCGGTCTCCAACTCCCTCTCAGATACAACCCTTTCAAATAAAGTGAGAGGTATATTTTTCTAAGAACTGTGTCGCTCGTCTTTATTGTGTCGTCGTTATGATTTTGCATGCATCTGCAAATATGTAGATGTATATGTATTGTGTGGCTATACAACAATAGCATCGGCCGAATTTCTTAACAAAAGAAAATCGGGTCAGAAAATAAAGATTAACGACCTGCAACAACAGCAACAATAATCCGGAGACAAGATAAATGAAGTCTAATAAGATAAGCCTCCAGGTCTTTATTTAATAAATGGATGACGTCTGTCTGGCAGTACACAGGCAGCTGAAAATATGAATCTGAAAATAAAGCAAACGCTAGAAGATGGACGCACAACTAGAGAGTCTAAAAGAAAACGTGGCAAGGAAAAAGGGTAGAAAAAATCATCTACAATTTCAGGAATACATGACAAAGCAGGAAGACTTACCCGGGTATTAGATTCACTTTTTTTTAAATAGAGGTGTCTTTTCTGTCCCTCACCTGAACCAGACCCGTCGTAAGCCTCCGAAAACGTGCGTTTTTCGGTGTTTCCAGGTGAATAATTCACTTTTCTTTTTAAGAAATGTGTCAATTAAACTGTTCTGTCTCTTCCTTCGGTAAAGCATTTCGTGACAATATGAAAGAAGGGAAAATGAAGATCTCATATTTGCAACAGTAACAAGAAAGTACGTAAAAAGTAAAGTTGGCTACCTTAGTCAAAGGGTGACCCGAAGGCTCCCTTTTCAATAGCTACTACACCAAGGTGTGTGGGAGGGCGCTACCCCTTCCCTTGATTGCTCCAGTTTATCTTCGATGCTTACCTTATAATGCTGAGTGTTAAGCAAGGCGGCATCAAGTACCATTTTTGAGTCTTTGGTATGACTCGACTTAGGATTAAACCCCAGTCTCCCGGACCATTGGCGAACACTCTACTCATTTGGCCCATAAAACGTGTGTATAAATATAATATACTAATGGTATTATAGTAGTTGATCTATTTACCAATCTGTATAGATCATTGTTAAACCATGTTGCTGTTAAAGAAAATAAAAAATATTTTGTTACCTACAAAACAGCCTGTTTTTTGTATCATGGAGCCAAACCTACTTTAGTTCACCGAGTGTTCTGGATATGACACTAAACGATCTGAAGGTGAAGTTCCAGTGATACTGGAGCTTTGGGGGAATGCAGAGTACCCCTTCATTGCCCTCGCTCCCAGGTCCACTCTGGCAAGGAGTGGTAGCATCTTATAAGGCCCAATCTATGGGTCAAATAGAACTAAACTGTGTACTAATGCTAAACTGAATTGTTTGAAAGAGAACTGTTTTGACATTCAAACTGCGTACTAATGCCAACCTGAATTGTTTGAAATGGAACTTCTTTTGTATGCTAAACTAAATTGTTTGAAATAGAACTGTTTTTACATTTAACTGTTTGTAAACAAAAAACTATACTCATGCTAAAGTGAATCGTTTGAAATATAACTGTTCATAAACATAAAATGGATTTGGCATTAAATAACTTGCAATGGTTGATATGCCATAAAGCCAAACCAAATCAAACCAAACTTCGCCATATTGAAATCTGTGTAGATCATTATTGCACCATGTTACTGGTAAAAAACAAATAAAAAATATTTTATTACTCACAAAATAACCCGCTTCTAGAACCACGAAGCCAAACCCACTTTAGTTCGTCATATTGAAAGTAGGTTAGTCTGTTTACTCATGTCAAGTCGGTAAATCATGTTTGTTACTCAAAAAGCATCAAAAAGCTTCAAGCAGAAACGATCGTCTACTGCCCGTAAATTTATGACTATTTTATATTTCCTGATCAGAAAAAACATGTCGGAAATTGCCGCCATGTTTGTTGTACAGAAAGACATTAAACGACTCAATCCACAGCATACGAAAATGGTGAAACGAGGAATACAATTCAATTAGTAGCAGCACATATTTGAATTCTGAGAAGTAATTTCTTTGAAAGTCTGCCTTGTGTTTTGCACAGAGCAATGCCAGCGAAATCCAGCATGCCTCTCTCCCCAATACTTAGCAATATTACCCATAAATGACCACACCCATATAGATGCGCGTTTACAGGAACAGTTATCGTCTTAGGAGTCTCCGTAACGTTGTGGCTTACGTGTTGAACTGTATTTATGCCGGTTCGATTTTATTTATTCTACATTCCTGTTACTCTCACCGGATCTTCATCTATGTCTTGGAGCAAGACCTTAGAATCCATTCTTTTTTCGGCCTACCTGATTTTGCTTGATCGTCGACATTCTTATAACTCGAGTGAAATTTCTTCAAACATTTATTTACTGTACCGTAATCAGCTGATCCTTCACCTTCCGCCCAACAAATGTCTTCGGTTGCTTTTGCGGCGTTATGGCACAGTTCATTTATTTATACGACTTTCAGTCCCCACACGAAGAGAAATAAAGCAAGACGTGTCAACGCACCAACTATCACGAATTCATGAAACACAGTGAGTACCTACCACGACAAGAAATGCTCTAGTCCTTTGTTATACACACCGCAAACTAAAGCATACTACAAAAAATGCAAAACTTTTAACTCTGTCTACTTTTATTATTATTGTAAATACATTAATTCTTATATATACGAGGAGCATTCAATAAGTTTCCAGACATTTTTTGTACAGGCATTTAAAATTGTCGTAGACTCTTGAAAATTCAGTATGTTATTGCTATACACCTTATGAGATGACTGATTAATCTTTATGATTTCAGGTTCAAATAAACAGCTACAGCGGGAATTCGAATACACCCTACTAAACCCTGATTGTCATAGCTGGTGAATTTCAAAAATGCTATCTGAACTTTAGAAGAACGATATGCAATAAAATTCTGTTTTAAATTTGGAAAAAATGCCATGCGATGAAAGCTGGATCTACTGTTATGACCCAGAGACCGAGAGACATTGTTCCCAGTGGAAGCGTGTTGGCTCTCCCCGACCCATGAAGGCCAGACTGAACAAATCTACCCACAAGCTTTTGATAATCCCTTTTTTGGACAGCACTGGCATGATCTACATGCACTGGATTCCCACTGGACAGATAGTCAAAAAGGAATACTATGTTGAGGTTTTAAGGGAGTTCAGGAAGAGATTCCGTCGGAAGAGGCCAGCAGTCTTCAAATCGGGTCAGTGGCATTTCCACCGGGACATCTTCCTTGTCAAAGACTATTTGACCAAGATGGGCATCAAGACAGTTCCTCACCGTCCCTATAGTCCAGACCTTGCCCCCTGTGACTTTTGCTTATTCCCAAAGCTCAGAAACTGTCGTTATGAGACAATTGAGGACATCGCCCATCTAGCTGGAGACCGAATACTACCACCACGTCTGTAATTTCTGACAATAAATTGCCATCCTTGTTGTATTTGTTACCTTGCCTCTTTGTCCCCTTCATTGTCTTTGGTTGTCACTACTCGCACGTATTAAATTTAAATTCATTTGCGGGGTCGACTCGCTTATCGGCTCCGCAACAACTGCTAATAACTCAACTAACTATTTTGTCCTTTTTTGTCTTAGATATGAAAATAGTATATACTAACAACTATCAATCCTCCATTATAATGCCTTGGACAAGAGAGGAAAAATATTTTGCGTTACTACTTATTTGGAGATAAAATCGTTGAAAACTGTCTCTGAATAGATGCAACCCATTAATATGATAATGATTTATTACTGAAACAAGAGTCTAAAAAAGAGATTGCATGTCCTGGAAGCTGATATAATAATCTAAAAAAACAACATTCTTAAAGTAAGAATATTTTTACTGAGAGAGAGAGAGAGAGAGAGAGAGAGAGAGAGAGAGAGAGAGAGCAGTCATATATGGCGGTCATTTGGAACACGTCCCGTAAAAAATCCATCCTTTGAGTTAGAGACATCAAATCAATATTTTTTTAAATTATTATATCAGCTTCCAGGACTTGCAATCTTTTTTTGAGTTTCTTATTTCAGTAATAAATCAATGTCATATTAATAGGTTGCATTTAAGACAATTTACAATGATTTTGACGCAAAATAATTTTCTTCTCTTCTTATATAGGTCTCATATACACTGAGACACACTATATATATATATATATATATACGAGGTCATTCAAAAAGCACTATGATTCAACCAGAAAGGTTGCATCTATTTCGAGTCACCTGTAAGTTATTACTTACGAAAAATAGAAATTTTCCATTTCTGCTTAAACAGCTATAACGACTTAAATACCACAAAAAAACAAAAAACAAAAAAAAACTTTCAATTTAAAACAAGAAAGTATCCGCTGCAACTAGACGAACTAAATTTCAACTTGATAAAACAACATAAAACTCCAAAACCTTGACTCATTCAAACGGACCTCATTTAAAACTTTGACTCATTCAAACCTAATTCAAGCCTCATTCAAAACCTTGACTCATTCAAATAAACCGCATTTCAACCTCATTCAAACAAACCGCATTCAGACCTCACTCAAAACCTTGACACTGTCAAACAAACCTCATTCAAAACCCAGACTCATTCAAACAAACCTCATTCAAACCTCATTCAAAACTTTGAATCATTCGAACAAAACTCATTCAAAACCTTGACTCATTCAATCCTCATTTAAACCTCATTCAAAACCTTGACTCATTCAAACAAACCTCATTTAAAACCTTGACTCATTCAATCCTCATTTAAAACTCATTCAAAATCTTGACTCATTCAAACAAACCTCTTTTAAAACCTTGACTCATTCAATCCTCATTTAAACCTCATTCAAAACCTTGACTCATTCAAACAAACCTTATTCAAACCTCATTTAAAACCTTGACTCACTCAAACAAACCTTATTCAAACCTCATTTAAAACCTTGACTCATTCAATCCTCATTTAATACTCATTCAAAACCTTGACTCATTCAA
This sequence comes from Sepioteuthis lessoniana, assembly GCA_963585895.1. NCBI lineage: Eukaryota > Metazoa > Mollusca > Cephalopoda > Myopsida > Loliginidae > Sepioteuthis > Sepioteuthis lessoniana. Next base: position 56,434,557 of record OY757944.1, on the reverse strand, counting down.
ACAACCTCATTCAAAACATTGTCTCACTCAAACAAACCTTGATCAAAACCTTGACTCATTCAAACAAACCTCATTCAAATCCTTGACTTATTCAAACAAACCTTCTTTAAATCCTTGACTCATACAAACCTCGTTTAAACCTCATTCAAAACCTTGACTCACTCAAACAAACTCATTCAAACAAACGTACACATAAGATTTTTAAAAAAATCCCCTTACTTCTTTATTCCAACCGACGAGACAAGGAATATGTACGTACTAAAATCAAAACAACACAATAAATTATTTTGAGAAATCATTGGCAAAACACACAGAAAACCTCCAAACAACACAGAACTAAACATCGAAGAGAAATAGCAAGCAAATTAAACATCAATAACCGCATAAACCGCTTAGCAAAACAACAAACGTTCGTAACAATCTAAACCCATGAATTAAACTCAGGAAATAACCCAACACACAGACTAATAAATTAAACAAAAAATAAATGCATGAACGTAAAATAAATCTAATTTAGTAGAATTTAACACAGAACAAAGGGAAATAAAATGAATTAAGTTACGGAAAATCACTAGATTAACAATAGACTGGTTCTGCAACATAAAACGAAAACAAAACTCCACATTAATAATGCTAGATCAGTCAATCACAAAAAATTATATAAGAAAAGGTCTCAAGTTTAAATAATAATAATAATAATAATAATGATATAGTATTAGCTGGTAGTTTCTCATTAGAGTTTGCGTGGCAGCAAGTCTCCTCATGTCCCCCTGACTCTCTTCAGTATCCTGGATAGCCTCTGTTTATATAAGAAGAAAACCAGAGGCCATCCAGACTACACCATTATTAACTTCGGCCAGAATACTGAAGAGAGTCAGGGGGACATGAGGAGACTTGCTGTCACGCAAACTCTAATGAGAAATTACTAGCTAATACTAGTGTGAAAAACTCTCAAATGAGTAAATAATAATAATAATAATAATAATAATAATAATAATAATAATAATAATAGATCACCTAATCCCAGCCAGAAGACCAGACCTCATAATAATCAACAAAAAAAAAAAACAAGAAAATTTGTAAAATTGTCGACTTTGCTGTCCCGGCGGACCACAGAATAAATCTGAAGGAAAGTGAAAAGAAAGATAAGTACCTCGACCTTGCTAGAGAATTGAAAAAGCTGTGAAACAAGAAAGTAACGATTGTGCCAATTGTGATTGGTGCGTTAGGCACAATAACTAAAGGATTATTAAAAAGCCTGGAAGACTTGGAAATTGGCGGACGGACAGAGACTATCCAAACGACAGCATTGCTAAGAACGGCCAGAAACGTGAGACGAGTCCTGGAGACTTGAGGAGACTTGCTGTCACTCAAACTCCAGTGAAAAATCATCAGTTAACACTGATGTGAAAAACTCTAAAGGAGTAAATAATAGTAATAAAACTGAAAGAAAGTGAAAAGAAAGATAAGTACCTCGACCTTGCTAAGGAATTGAAAAAACTGTGGAACCTGAAGGTGACGATTATACCAATCGTGACTGGTGCTTTCGGTACAGGAACAAAAGGATTATAAAAGGGCTGGAGGACTTGGAAGTTAGAGAAGTGGAGACTATTCAAACTACAGCATTGTTGAGAACGGCCAGAATACTGAGAAGAGTCCTGGAGACTTCAGGAGACTTGGTGTCACTCAAACTCCAGGGAAATACCATCTGCTAACGATGATGTGAGAAAACTCTAATGAGTAAATAATAATGCTAATAATAATAATAATAATAAGAAAAAAAGCGCAGATAAAGAATGATTACAGAAACAGTACTGACGACACGAGGATCAGCAGAAAGGAAATAACCAGAAAACAAAAATGGGTTGAAAAACAACTCTACGGACGTTTTAAGCGACTAACAAGCGACATTTCATACAAGAAAACGTGGATATGGCTAAGAAAAGGAAACCTTAAAAGAAAAACTGAATACCTTCTAATAGCAGCATAAAACAATGCCATAAGAACCAATCATACCAAAGTGAGAATAGATAAGACGCAACAAAACTGCAGATATAGGCCATGTGGTGATAGAGACGAAACGATCAATCACATAATAAGCGAAGGCAGCAAATTAGCACAGAAAGAGTATAAGACTTGATACGACTGGGTGGGAAAATTGATACATTAGGAACTGTGCAAGAAACTGAAATCTGACCATAAGAACAAATGGTATATGCACAACCCAGAATTCGTCCGGGAGACTGAGACGCAACAAAACAGCAAATGTAGGATACATGGTGATAGAGACGAAACGATCAATCACATAACAAGCAAAGGCAGCAAATTAGCACAAAAAGAGTATAAGACTTGACACGACTGGGTGGGCAAGGTGATACACTGGGAACTATGCAAGAAACTGAAATTTGACCATACGAACAAAAGGAGAAAGAGATGCACAAACTCCTCTGAGATTTTGAAATAAAAACGGATCACGTAATCTCGACCCGAAGACCAAACTTTGTAATAATCAACAAAAGAGAGAACTTGCAGAATTGTGGACTTTGCTGTCCCGGCTGACCACCGAGTAAAACTGAAAGAAAAATACAAGAAGGATAAGTTAATCAACCCAGATAGGGAATTTATAAAACTATGGAACGTAAAAGAGACGGTTATACCATTTGTAATTGGTGTTGTTGGTTCAATCACCAAACGATTGGTAAACGAGGACTTGGAAAAAAGAGGACGAGTGGAGACCTTCCAAACTACAGCATTGCTGAGATTGGCCAGAATACTGAGAAGAGTCCTGGAGACTTGAGGAGACTTGTTGTCATTCAGGTTCCAGTGAAAGACCATCAGCCTTAGCTGATGTGAAAAGCTCTCAATAAATATTGTCGATTTCAGTTAAAGTCGTAATTTGCGCTCGTAATCCAACACTTTCGCTAGCTGAGTTGATTTTAGTTGTAACTCGTACTCCAACGTTCTCGCTCATCAAATAAAAAATAATGCCCACCTATGAGTACTCACCTAGGGGGTGTCCTTGTGGTGTAATGGTTAAAGCGATGAACTGCGGAATCGTAGTACGCGAGTTCATACTCCAGTCGCGCTATTACGTTCACTTTCGGGCAAATACCCTTGGGAAAGGTATGAACCCCCTTATTCTCCCTCCAGCTATGGGTAAATAGTAGGACGGACTAGGTTCTTCAGCCTTGGTGGGGCAACTAGTCTAGGAGAAGGAAAACTCTGAATTCAAACCTGTTAAAACTCCGCTTAAAAATTGACCTTGTGTCATATCCTGCCCGAGCGGAGGGGTTGGTAAATAGTACCTATGAGTACTCACCTGCTTTTTAAAAGCGCACGTTTGGCCTCTCATGCAAATGAGCCCGCTGTTTGAAATAGGCAGTTTCGCGGACGTGAATAGCGACTGGACAAACGAGACTGCGCCTACGTTTGGCATTCGGTAAGTCACCATTACGTCCGTTACAAATACATAAAATAACAAACAACCAATTAAGAATAATCAAAAACTGCCAAAAATTCCCTACGATTTGGCAACAAAAAAAGAATTGATAGAGAAAGTAATATAAGGCACATTCGATATCACAATGGTTAGCAAAAATTCATTGAAACCATTAAACTCATCATGTCGCGCCGCCAGCACGGATTTCCCTGACCCTTTCTCGCCATCCTTCTCTATCGTCCATCACTCCCGGCAGGTCTTCAAGGCCATTGTCTTTCATTTTATCAATAGACGTTCTAAGCACGTAGTCTAGACAAATGATGAAGAGGTATGGGGCTAATGTGTCTCCTTGCAGCACACCTGCTCGATGTCGAAGTAGTCTCTGTCTTCATCCGGGGAGCAGACTTTTACTTTCGTGTTTTTATATAGCATCATTGTGACTGCAACGGTTTCTTTGGGTAGGCGAGTAGTATTTGCTCCATCTTTCCTCTGTCTATAGAGTCAAAGGCGTTGGCGAAATCAACAAATAATATTGTTGCCTCTAGGTTTTTTTTTGCACGCACACCAACAAGAACTCGACGGATAGTCAAAATTTGTGACGTCGAAGATCGATTTCTCCGAAAGCCACATGGTTTCTTCCTAAGTATGTTCTCAATTTTGTATTCTATGCAGTTGCGAAGTAGAGCATTGTAGATCTTGGTCGCTATAGGTGTAATGGTTATACATCGGTAGTTCTTGGCTAATCTGAAGGCAGGATGCATCTCTTTGTCCATCAGTCTATTGGGTTTTGATTATATACGGCATTTCAGTGTCGGAGCAGTATGTCGTCGAATTCCCTGGTCTTCCATACTTCTGAGGATATTTCATGAAGCCCTGCTGCTTTTCTGTTTTTAATTTTTCTTAGTATTGAGTCGAGTTTTTCTTGCTTAAACTGTCCTAGTTTGATGTCTAATTGTTTACTAATAATTCTCGTGATTGGTTCAAGTTTAACTTTCGGAGGATTTCCGGGTAAATTCTCGAAATGTTGTTTCCATAGTTATATTCGTTCTTCTTGGCTGGTAGTTTTCAGTTTAGCTTTCACAGTGCTTCTGCTCACATCGTTTACCATTGAACTAATAGAACTATAGTTGTAACAGCAGCAACTGGGGCCAAAAATCAAAGACACGAGTCCCGAACTGATTAAGTGTATATCTTTATTTGCGCACGTGTTCATCGTAAAGCAAGCATACATTCCCCAACGCGAAAACTGAAACAAACAAATGCACTCATAAATGTTCCAAAAAAGGAAACATACCACGAAAGTGATGATTTAGATCGAATCTATCAGGAGAATCCACGTGCTTACCTCTTTTTGCCTTGCTAGTAACCTACAAAGAAAAACGTCAGTCTCGCATGCCGGTCAATTTGAAAAAGACTGAATTCGCGCCAGTCGGTGTTCATGCCGGAAATTCCTCTCACACGTTCCACCTGGAAGCGACCGGTGCGGGAGGCAAAGTTCAATCTAAAAAACTATACCGGTTGAAACGCAAACTCCTACATTCACAATAGTTATTAAGAAACTATAAACAAAAACGACACAGGCCTGTATGGAGACTACGGAGAAACTGCATCGAGCCTTAAGCAAATAAAGTTCTGAAACTTGTCATGAAAGATTAAAAAAAATAGGATTCTATATAAATGTAAAAACCATTTTAAATGATGTAGACCTTTCTGATGTAACATTTAACATAAAAAGTGGAACGTACTAACCATTCAGAAAACAAAATGACACCCTGTTTTGCGTAGAAAACTCCTCTAACCATCCATTCATTATAATAAAACAAATCCCATAACGCATCAGTCCCAGACTATGGTTAACTCAATTTCAACAAAGCTAAAAAGGGGGAAAAAAAACAGCACTAAGAAAATGAGTTTTTGCAGAAAAACTGATGCACCCCTCCCCCACGCAGAATGAAGTAAAAAAATCGAAGAAGATACCAAACTATTATTTGGTTCAACCGACCATGTCATAAAAAATGTAAGAACAAACGAAAGAAAATATTCACACAACCAATAAACAAATACTTCCCCACATCAAACTAAATAAAAATATTACATAGGAATACACACCACTTACTGTTCTTCTAGAACGATGGATCTGGCATTAAATAACCCAAGAAGGTTGATATGCCATTAAAACAAACAAACACCAGTCAATAGGAATACACTAAAACTTTGCTCCAGTTGCACTGAAAATGTACTTCAAATAATGAAAAAAAAGTAGAATATTAAAATCTATAAGTAAAAAAAGTAAAGTTGTCTCCCTTTAATCGTGGGAGACCAGAAGGCTCCCTTTTCGATAGTTCCAACACCGAAGTGTAGGGGAAGGAGCTACCACTTTCCCTGGATTAATCAACTTTACCCTTGATACGTACCTTATATTGCTGAGTGTTAGGTAAGGTGTATCAAGTACCATTTTAAAAGTCTTTGGTATGACACAACCTGGGATTGAATCCAGGTCTCCCGGACCATTGGCGAACATTCAACCCACTTGGCCAATGAGCCGGTAATACACTGTAACACTACAAAATTCCCACCAGTAACAGCAAAATTAAACACTATTGTCTCTTAAACGGAAATTGCCAACAAACGTCGTATATCAAACCACCGTAAGTTCTGAGGAAAACGTAGAAAAAAATGCGTAAAAATGCAACAGAAAGCCCCAGGAAATAGAGAAGTTATATGCACAAAAAAGAAATCATTTAACAATATGAAATATGAACACAGCACAATAATTTAAGCCTGAACTCGCCAGAATTTACCAGGAAATAATAACAGTTTACAAAAGTTTAATAACAGTTTACCAGGAAATAATAACAATTTACCAGGAAAAAATAACAGTTTACAACAATACTTCAAAATATTGGAAGCTTTGTTTAGAAGAAAAGGACCATAATAAATATCCCAGAACAAATAAACAAAGCAATAAATAAATGAATAAATAAATAACTTAAAACGCAACAAAAAAAAAACAAAAAAACAAACAAAATAAAACAAAACGAAAAACTCCAAAGCGATCAAAATTCATTTCCAAAATGCAGACCTGAAAATAGACTTCTACCAAGTCACCTGGAAACTCATGACTTCAAAAACTAAAATATGAAATTTAAAAAATAAATAGAAATAAAGAGGATAAAATCAAAAAAGCAACTAAACAAATAGCTTAATATAATATAATATAATATAATATAATATAATAAATCAATAAATTTTTTAAAAGGTAAAATAATTGAATGAATCAATAAAATGAATAAGAGTGAAAAATGAGTAGATGATTACATACAATCTATATCATCATCATCATCATCATTTTGTTGTGCCCCCAGCACGGATATCCCTGACCCTCTTTCGCCACTCCTCTCTATCGTTCATCGCTTCAGGCAGGTCCTCAGGCGACATCCCGTATCCTCAGTGAGCTGCTGTATGTAGGTTCGAGCTAGTACAATCTATATAAAAAAGAAAAGAAAAACAAAACAAAATAAAAAGAAACAAACAAAACCAGAAATATAGGCAATAAATAGATCAATGTTGGAACAAGACATGCGGATATATGCTAAATTGAAAAAACGAGGAAAATAGACAAATGTTAACAAATTATAATAATCGCAAGGATAACTGTATTTGTAAGATGATAAAAACCGGAAAGCTGTAAATCAAACACAGTAAAGTAGATGAATTAACAATACAAAAGGGTAACATGCTATCCCTGAAGAGATTAACAAGTGTTACGCGCAATGGCACCCAAACTAGACCAGATACCCAACTCCCAATAGTAATACCTTTCATAGGCAGTAGTTCAAAAGAAGACGCAAACAACCTCACACAGGATTTGAACTCTGATCGCCGATCCCACTTTCCAAAACCATAACCTTTCTTTGAATTAAAAAGTACTTCCTCAATGTACAAATTAAGAAAATCTTAATATATATATATATATATATATATATATATATATATATCAAATTCATTATAGATAGACTACATATCTACTTTGGATCAGACTGGTTTGGTTTGGTTTTATGGGATATTAACCATTGTTAGTTATTTAATGCCAAACCCTGTTTTTACATATTTATTAAGTGTACGATTTTAAACCCATTTTTCAGACACAGTTAAATGATCAAACAGTTCTATTTCTAAAAATTCAATTCAGCATAAATCAACAAAATCAAATGTTTCCAAGTATGGCTATCTATCTCTAACAATTCAATAAAACATTAGTCATTTGTTTACACACAGTTAAATGAACAGAAAGTTCAATTTCTAAAGATTCAATTTCTGACAATTTAATTTCTGACAATTCAATTTTTGTTAGCGCCCATTTTAAACGTCAAACTGTTCTATTTGACCCCCAGATAAGACTCTATCAGGTGCTACCACCACGGGCTTCAGTGATCCTGGCAGCGATGGTGATTCCGGGATACTCAACGTTTACAAAGCTCCAGCATTACTGAAGCCTCACCATCAGATTGACTTGTGTCATATCAAAGACAATCGTTGGAGGATTCTTACTCTTCTCTAGAGATGCAGTCGGTGTATTCTACTGTCCCAGTCGACTGTGCAATTAGGATTAGCATGGTGTATCTGAAATCATTAAAAAAAAAACGATTAAGAATGAGAAAAACCTAATGTATAACTATATAAATTAAATTTATTATAGATTATACATCGGTTTAGGATCAAAGCGGCGTATCTATACTCAGTTATTTAAAAAAAATCAAAAAGTGTGATTATTTGTTTTTAATATGCAGGTAGGTGTATTTATTCAACCCTTCCACGATGAGCAGGTGATGACACAAGATCATTTTTTTAAAGTATAGTACAGCTGTTTCGAAATTGAAGTTTTTTTTCAAGACTGGTTGCCATACCAAGGCTCAAAAACCCAGTCTGTCCTTGATGTTTTGTTTCTTTTGTTTATAAATATGAGAAGTAATTTAGACTAGTACATCGCGTTTGTTTGGAGAAGGAGGAAGAGCTGGATTCAGGCCTTTCTCAAGGACATTGGTACAAAATAAAACGCAAACAACCTCATACAGCATTTGAACTCTGGCCACCAATTTTATTTCTAACAACGCTAACCGTATTTTGCGTCTCAAAATACAATTCAGAAAAAAAAAATCTTAATTCTTCTTATAGCATAAACCCAAATCGGCACCTCGCATGGTGTAGTTAGTGAGACTAATTCACAAGTATGTAGAGTGTCCCATACACCTGGCCTTGTACCACAATTAAGCTTAGTTTACTGATAGATGAAGACAGAAAGAAATAGTTAAGTCTATTCATTAAAGATATAAATAAACGGTTGAATTTACCTTGCAACAATCAACTCATGTCTTGAAGGGGGGGGGGCTTAGTTGTTTAATTGAATCCGAAAAAAACTAACATTAATATATTCTTTGGGATACTAATATTAAAGGTTAAAAAACAATTCATCATTTGAGATGTACAGTGTTTCAGAAAAATTGATATCATTTTATAACCTAATAACTTGACTGATTCTGGTTCAAATTATCTCAAATTTTAACAGCATGTGTAGAAACAACTCAAAATTACGTTTAATTTTTAACGCTGGTGAATGGCATTAACAAAGACTTTTTTTTAGTTGTTTTAAAACATGTTCTTAAAATTTGAGATTTGAAGGAGAATTTGTCAAATTATTAGATTACCAAGAAATATCAACTTTTTTTTTTTTTTTTAAACATTGTATTTTATTTTTAGGGATCATTTACACAAATCACTTCTTTCTTCATTCTCCACTTATAATTTACTTCAATAATTATATGTTGAGGACTATCAAGAAAAAGGTCAACATTAGTTACACAGGGAGAAAAGCTGGAGATATGAAATGTATATTTAGTATATCAAAGAGAAATAAGACATGAAAACCAATTAGATGAAATGTTTATATATTTCTTATAACTTTTTATTATCAGATAATGATTTGAAAACATTGTTAAAATCTAGGGAAAAAAAACTAAGGGGGCATTAAAACTGGGGAAAGGCGAAGAAGTTGTCATGGCAATGCAATTAGGAAGGCCGGGAGAGCGAAACATAATATAAACATTCTACCAAAATAATTTACACGTCTTATTTCTCTTTCGGGTATTTTATTAATATATTAATTAAAAAGCTGAACATCTGAAATTATATATAATACTTAGAATGTCAAAGCCTGTGTGCAACTGAGTTAAAACTTTCTAAGAAGGATATCAAGTCAGACGGTAAACTCGAATGTGAAGAGTTCAAAAGATTTGGTTTGGTTTCTTTGTTTAATGGCATATCAACCTTTGTGGATTATCTAATGCCAAAGCCATCCTTCTAGAAGAACAACAGTGATACTATTTCATCCATAGCTGGAAGGATAAGAGGGTTCATGCTTTTTCCAAAGGAATTTGTCGGAAAAGTGAACGTAATAGCACGACTCACTTCGTAAGATTCCGCGGTTCAGCACTTTAACCATTACACCACGAAGACACACACACACACACACACACACACACACACACACACACACACACACACACTTCAAAAGGTCTGCAGTATTTGTAAACATCAGAATATTACATTGAAAACCTTCAACTAGTTTTCAATTTCAAACCAAAAACCCAATACAACTCACGGAAATTTCGTTAATTTTTCGACTGTATGTTCTACAATCTATTAGTTGTCTAATCTATAACTCGTATCTATACAGGAGGTGTCCTCGTGGTGTAATCGTTAAAGCGATGAACAGCGGAATCGTAGTAAGCGAGTTCGTACTCCAGTCGCGCTATTATGTTCACTTTCGGGCAAATACACTTGGGAAAGGTATGAACCCCCTTATCCTCCCAGCTATGGGTTAAATACTACCACTACTGTTCTTCTAGGAGAATAGCTTTGGCATTAAATAACCTACAAAGGTTGATATGCCATTAAACAAACAAACCAAACCATCGTATCTATAAACAGAAAATATTTGTTAATATTAAATAAGGTTTTTAAGTTTTTATCAAGTAGAAAGAGTTACTAATTGTTATGGAACTCAGGTTTATAATTTTAAAAATTTACATTAATTTCATTGAAACAGATTCGTA
>OY757944.1:56389006-56421506 GCA_963585895.1 Sepioteuthis lessoniana | reverse complement strand
CAGATACAAAATGTATAAATGCGTCGCCACGCATAAGGCTCCACGCATCCATCCGGTTAAAATCAGAAAAAAAGAAAAATAATAAAATGTAAAGTAGCCAATGAGAAGCGGTCGCGTAGCGAATTTGGAGCCGGTGAAGAGACATAAATACTCAGGTTTTCTGTGAACCGACCTCTTTTCGGGTAGTGACGTCGAACCGACAACACCGTTTTTACTATCTGGTTTTTGGGCACCACGCTGTGTCTTGGGACATAGCGTTGGTTAGTCCATTCACCAAGTAAATAAAGGAAAGTATGAAAGAAATGTTTTCGTCTTTTATCTGTCTCTATCTTTCTTTGTATATTTCTTTTGGACCTTCTTTGGGCAAGGCATTGCACCGGCCAAGTCAACGTGGGGTAAAACTAAATAACCAAAATATGGAGTCAGACATCTTACGGCAACACAGCCTTGCCCTTAGCCACCGACAACCATAAAACCCCTTCAAACCCCGCATTGGTAACCTCGACGCGAAAAAATACCTTTAAACACCACATTGGTAACCCCGACGCAAAAAAAAAAATACCTTTAAACACCACAGATTTATTCATCGCTTCTTTTAAAATGATAGTTTATTTCTCATCTGCTGTTTTATCAATCTATCTATCTATCTATCTATCAACATAGTAGCTATATGGTTACTTCCCTGCTATCTCACAAACTATCTAAGACAGTGGTTTTCAAACTTTTTTTTGCCACCACCCTCTTCACCGACGGACCAAAATGCCAGCGCCCCACCTCTTCCAACGAACGCCAGAACGACGGTAATGTTAAATGTCATAAAAATTGGTTGATTTTTCAATTACAAACAGTTTGAAGAGTATAAAAAACAGAGCTTAAGGCAACCCGAAAAAGAAATTAAGGGAAGAAGATATGAGAAATAAAAGTAACGGAGTTAAAAGGGGGCAAGAAGTTTAACGTCACAGCGAGAAACAGGAAGTAAACAAAGGATAAAGCGGTGACCCGGGGAAAATTGTCCCTTACGAAGAGAGTTCTTGATATGGACGTGACACATACGTCTAGTTGCAGCGACTGGGGGACGCTTAATTAAATCGCCCCGTTTTTCCGGCCTTTCTACCAACACCAACGTCACATTTTACTGTAATTGCTTCAACACCCCCTTCACAATTTCAACGCCCCCATCCGACTGTTTACTCGCCTGCGCCCCTCTGATAGTTCACATCGCCCCCGTAGACGATACCGCATACTTTGAAAACCACTGATCTTAGATGAACAAGACATGCTGGCCATTGATGGATTGCTGCCGGAAGCAAGGACGAAGTCATAAGCGACGATCACTTACGAGTTAGTTGACCAGTAGGGACTTACATACATCATCTCTGTCCGGTCACTGAGCAATGTCAAGCTGAGCTGTCAGGCACGATGCACTATAAGGACAGGTGGCGATAGACAGTCAGGGGAATCTGTGTTCTTTGCAAGACGTGATACTAATGATGATATAGAATGCAGGTTACATCAATCTTGGATTAATCCCACAGCTCAAATACGAACCAGCAGTGAGATATTAAAACTAATATCGACGCGGCCTAGTCAGCTGGGACTGTAGAATACGCTGACTGCATCTTTGCAGTGTGGTAAGCTTCCCCCATCAGTGTCCTAGATATGACATTAAGCATCTGATGGCAAGTTTCAAGCTCGGGGGAATGTGGAGAACCTGTTGATTTCCATTACTCCCAGGTCAACTCTGCCTGCAGTGGTAGAACCTAATATCATTCAATCTCTAGGTTAAACAGAACTGTGTGCAATCAAATGAAAGGCGTTGATTTGAATTGTTAGTATTTCATAGAAACTGCTTAACTGTGTGCAAACGAAAGAGTAATGTTGAATAGCAATTTTTGAATCCATTTAACTGTGTGTAAACAATAACAATACTTGACTGTATACAAAAAAGTTAGTTCTACTTTATTTAAAAAGAAATTTACCTAAAAACTATACCGTTAAAAATCATGTTTTATCATTAAACTTTGCAAAGAAATGAGCTCGGGGCTGTTTAAAAATATTACCTACAATTTATCTTTAATCATATATATTTAATAAATTCATGAACAAATTTAGCATTCAACAGTCCACTATTGTAACATAGGACCAACGTATTGTGCTTTAAAGAAAGAAGTCCACAGAAAAAGAAATACTTAAACTCGAAGATAAGGGAAGAAAATATAGCAGTCGTTTATTATTCACTTAGGGCTATGATCGTTGCAACTTGAAAAGTTCATTTTAGTTACGTTCTTCTTCTCCCTTCCTCTTGGTGGTGACGGACGTGTGGGTGAGAGCTGGCTGTTGACACACACCCGACAGATAGGTCGTAGCAGACTGGGTAGCACGGGTCGGTGCCTCGGGACCTTTGACGCACCTGTTTTGAAAGCTGCCTTCAACTCTCCCAAAATCTCATGACTTGTTTTCTTATATAGAGATTTTGGAGAACAAATCGAAGATCCCCAAATGTTCGATGTCACCAGTGAAACTGTCGTGAAACACGTAATAATTCATCTGTGATTATTTTAAAATCACGTCTAACTTTGCAGGTCATTCTGTCCGCAGGCGCCAGTCTCGTGACATCTTCACTGATTGACGACAGCACCCGTCCGTAATATTACACTATGGTTGATATGCCATAAAACCCCACCCAACAAAATTATATATGTCTAATATGTATGTATAAAAAGAATTTGGCTTTAAATAACCGACAATGGTTGATATGCCATAAAACTAAATCAAACCAAATCATATATATTTAATCTATATGTATAAAGATGATTTGGCATCAAATAACCTTCAATGGTTGATATGCGATAAAACCCGACTAAAACCAAATCATATATATTTAATATATATGTATAAAGAGAATTTAGCTTTAAATAACCGACAATGGTTGATATGCCATAAAACCAAATCAAACCAAATCACATATATTTAATGTATATGTATAAAGAGGATTTGGCATTAAATAACCTTCAATGGTTGATATGCCATAAAACCCAACCAAACCAAATCATACATATTTAATATATATGTATAAAGAGGAATTGCATTAAATAACCTACAATGATTGATATGACATAAGACCTCACACCCCTAAAATGGACAAATCAAATAATAGAAACATTTATATGGAATTTCTTTCCCCAAAATGAACCATTTTACATTTATACTTTCTATTTTAAAGAATTCATTTAGTATTTGATATGAAATAAACCTAAAAACGTGAGATTTAAATAGTTTTTAATTCTGATTGTGCTTTGTTGGCCGGCATTCAAATTATCCAACTTTTTTAACGCATATTTTTCTCATCTGTATATCATCATCATGATCATGTCGTGCCGCTAGCACGGATATCCCTGACCTTCTCTCATCACTTCTCCCTATCAGTCATCGCCTCCGGCAGGTCCTCAAGACTACATCCCCTATTCTCACAGAGCTGCTGTATATATATCCGAGCTGGTCGTCCTGCTTTTGCTTGGCCATATGCGGGGGTCCATAGGAGTACATCACTTATGAGCTTCTTCTGCAGCCGTTTAGTTAGCGTCCAAGTAGTGCATCCATACCGCAGTATCGATACTACCGCTGCCTGGAAGAAACTGCGTTTCATTTTATCGGTCAGGTCTGATTTCCATATGATCGCAAGCCTATCGATAGCTATATATATATATATATATATAAAGTTAGTTGGCCGACCATAGTAAAGGTTGACCCGAAGGCTCACTTTTCAATAGCTTCTACAGCGAGGTGTACGGGGGTGCTACTATTTTTCCCTGGATTGATCCACTTGCCCTCGATCCGTATTTTAAAATGCTGAGTGTTAACAAGGAGGTATCAAGTACAATTTTTTATTCTTTGGTAACCTTCGGCCTTGTATAGAGCCCAAGTCCTCCGGGCCATTGGCGAATTCTCTAATTAATGTGTCAATGGGTCGGTTGATATAAAGTATAGAATAATATCTGAAAGTGGATAAACCCCGTGATTCACAATTTCACGCTTTCGATCGAATAGGTAGGAGAAATTTTTTTTTTCATCTGGTTGTAAATGTTTAAAATTTATTCTCTTTCCATTTCGTATTTCATCAGATGAATTCCTGTAAAAAATTTTTAGATCATTGATTTATATTAATACTTTTAACAGAATGGAAATAAATTTATTATCCTAATATAACCGATTGTGGGTTTTTTTTTTTGCTTTTTTTGAAAAAAATTATTTGGCCTGTGGATCTTATTTACATTGAATTCTTTACCAGTAATATTTGAATTTAATATTCTAATTTTGAATATTTTTTTTATTTGTTCTGATTGGAATTATTCTCTATACCGGATTTACTGGATTGAATAATACACACACACACATATATATATATATATATATATATATTGATACAAGTCAGTCCGAGTGGAAGGAGAGATTCATTGAGAAGTAAAGTCGACACTATAACGTTTCGGTTCTACTGAACCATCATCTGGAACATGAGGGGTGATATTAACGATGTTAAGTTAACGATGGATGTTTAAAAACGTAAAATAGAAAAACCTAGGGAAGATTTACTATTACAAGAAAAAGTTCGGTGTTTAATTAGTGAATCAGCGTTTGTTGTTTTAAATTACGTCATTTGATTTATTAGGAATATTGTATAGAATTTAAGTTCCGTTTGTTTATCGAGAAAGATTTCAAGTCAAAAGGGAGAAAAAGAAAGAAAGAAAAGCAAAAAGAAAAATAGAAAACATAAAAATCATAATGTATGTGGAAAATATTAACAAAAGATGGAATATATTGTAGCTATTTAGAATTGATTTGCTCAAGTAAGGAGAAATATTATAAAAGCCAAGACGAATATTTAGGGAATTAAAGAGTGAAATAGCAGCGGCTTCGACAATTCGTCTTAGACTTTTATTATGGATGAAAATGAGCTAAGATGCTAAAATAATAATAAAAGTCTAAATACTTTTCAATAAATCTCTCCTTCTACTTGGATTCCCTTATTATCAATTTTTTTCCACATATTGTCGGATTACAATCCATTATTTACTTCCATATATATATATATATATATAAGTACATGTTATTTAGGATTGCCGAAGCACAGCGTTAACGACGTTCAGTGACTATATTTTTCACAAGTCAATCTTCAGTCCAATATTGGCGAGCAATTGAGAGTTACCAAGTTTCAATTCTACATTTAGTTTGTTCTCCGGAATCTTCTTTTAAAATATAGCAAGCTACATTATATATATATATATATATATATGGAGTCGCACGTAATTTAACGGTTATCATCTGAGGAAACGAACACGGCTTGAATCCTTGACAGGGTTGTTTGCCTTTTACATTATGCTAATACCTTTGGTGAAGGCATACCTCTAACTATGCTCAATCAAGCTATGGGTAAATAGTAGGGCAAACTAACTCTTTAACCTAGGTACGGCAACCAGTTTAGAAGAAGGAAAACTCTGAACTTAAAGCTGTTAAACTCCTTTTAAAACCTAATCTTTTGTCACATCCGGTTCGTGCGGAGGGGTAGGTAAACTCACACATACACATTTGCACTAACACACCCATCAAAACACACATTGCCCAGTCGGCTAGGGGTGTAGAATACACCGAATGCACCTCTGCAGAGGGGTAAGACCCTTCCCCAACAAATGTCCTACATATGACACTAAACAGTCTAATGGTGAGGTTCGAGTAAGGCTGTAGGTTTGGGGAATGGGGAGTACTCCTTCAATGCCATCACTCCCCGGTCCACTCTGGTCTAGAGTGGTAGCACCTGAAAGGGCCCTATCTATGGGTCAAATAGAACTAAACTGCGTACTTATGCTAAACTGAATTGTTTGAATTAGAACTGTTTATGACATTGAAACTGAATTGTTTAGTATAGAAATGTTTTGAGATTTAACTGTGTGTAAACAAAATCTATCATTATAGTAAACTGAATTGTTTGAATTAGAACTGTTTGACTAAACTAAATAGCTTGTAATAGAAATGTTTTTGACAACTAAACTGTCTTCTCATGTTAAACTGAAGTGCTTTAAATCGAACTGATTATTTGTATAAAAATGGATTTAGCATTAAATAACATACAAAGATTGATATGCCATAAAACCCAGTCACTCAACCGACCAACAAACCCTCCACACACAAATACATCCATCCATATATATATATATATATATAAGATGCAAAAAAAAAGAGTGGAGACGGAATTGGTAGATAGCGAAATACTACTGGGGCCTAAAAAATCAGGTGCTATCCCCAAAAATTAAGTGGAAAATATTAAGGCACACATCTGCCGACAACAGCTTCAACGGTAGATGTAACCTATGCTTAGACGAAAAAATTAGCATAATTAATTTCAAGAATAGAAACATTTTATTGAACAAGAGAAATGATCTTGTCTATAAGTGTAGACACAGAGGAAAATTTAAATTATCTTGAATAATAAAGAAACTTTAGTAAATAATAGAGATCAACCCAACAGCAGATATCACCGAGACAAGGAAAAACAAAGGTAGATAAGGGCCAGATGAACAAGGAATATTAATCCAAAAATAAGGCCTGGGATTCTAGAGTGGTTAATTCCCCTTGACCATTTTTAGGGTAAATTTAAAAAAATACACTTGACGACTATAATGAATGTCCCCACCTTATCTGGTTTAAGTATCTCGATCCTAATTGAAACTAGAGGAACACCTAAGATGGCAACAGCTGGGTTAATTAACAGACATATCAGAAATAAATATAAATCATATATGAGATAGCCATTAGTTAAACGATATGAGTCTGTTTAGAATAGCACACCTGCCAAGTAGAAGAACCCACAAACGGAACACAAAATTAAAAGGGACTGACCAGTAGATTAATTCCACTCCTGTTTCTTAATCGTTCTAACATATAATATGTTCACACCCTCTGCTCAAGCCTATGAACGAATGAGTTCCACTTTATGTTTTTTTATTTTTTTTATTTTTATGTTTTTTTATTTTTATTTTATTTTTATTTCTATCTTTGTTTTCTGATTTTTAATTTATTTTTAATTTCTTTAATTTTCCTATTTATCTTCTGAATACGAACTGTAACTCCTCATTCGCATCACATCTCTCGGACGACACAGAGCATGTAAAAAGAGTCATCCGACGAGACGGAGAATATACCAACAATATTCTCCGCCGAAATAAATTTATTATGACGGCTTAACCGAGTTTGAGTCTCCATTTAATTGCACTATATACGCTCTGAATGTGAATTTTGTTATACCCTAGAGAATAAATAGGGAACTAACAATAGCCATACATTGAGCACTCTCATAGATTTATATGATTACCCTCATATATTCTATGTAAAACGATAATCCACACCTACCGTCCTTGGACACTAACTGGATAATTTATATATATATATATAAATATATATATATATATATATATTTCATCATCTTATTTCTGTCGTGCTAACACCCACTTATAATCTCTCAATCCAGTTTGAGAAAGTTTTTTCAAGTGGAGGTAAAATCCTAGGAACCATTCTGTTGCCGAAGGACTTATTTACAAGAAAATTCCCATTTGATTCATTGTTCATTCCTATCTAGGTAAATACAGATTCAGTCTCGATACTTTTTGAACACAACTCATATTTTGAGGAAAATTAACGTTTCATTCATTTTTCATTTTTGTCTTGGTAAATGCAGCGTCAGTCTCGATACTTTATGAACCCAGCTCATATTGTGAAGAAAATTAAGTTTTCATTCATTATTCATTCCTATCTGGGTAAATACAGCTTTAGTCTCGATACTTTTCGAAGACAACTCATATTGTGAAGAAAATTAACGTTTCATTCATTGTTCATTTTTGTCTTGGTAAATACAGCTTCAGTCTCGATACTTTTTGAACACAACTCGTATTTTGATGAAAATTAACGTTTCCTTCATTGTGCATTCTTATCAAGGTAAATACAGATTCAGTTTCGATACTTTTTGAACACACCTCGTAAATAGAGCCTAGATAATACGACCGAAGCAAAAACAAGGAACAAGAGACATTAGAAAAAAAAACTGTTTACGGTAGCCTCAGTTTCCTTTTTGTTCAGCTAAGTAGCTTAGAGTATAGAAGGGAAAAAATGAATTAATACAATTATAGCTTGAAGTAAAAATCCCTTTGATGTTTCGAACAAAGACAACAAATTCTCTGAGTAAAAAAAATACCCCCAAATGATTTAAAAAACAAAACGATTGGGAAAGATATTTTGCCACATGGGTATCGCAGAGTTTGGAAACTAGAGATTAGCAGGAAAGCTGAAGGTCACATCTATCAAGGCCCTTGACTTTTGTTTTTCGGCATACCAAACCTTGTGGATTATTTCAACCCAAATGATATATATATATATATATATATATTTCTTTAAGAAAAAACAAAACCGGTCACAAAAGGATTATAAATTTATTTCCGACCTGTTATGTGTTTTTGATAAAATCAAAAAACACGAAAAAAATTAACAGGTCTTCTTCAGATTTAATGGTTAAATTAAATCAGAGTAGACACAGGAAAGAAGGGTGGGAAGGGGATAAAAGAGGGGTGAAGAGTTATCTGCTCATTTTATCCACTTCCGTTTTTTTTTTTAAATTTTTATTGCCAGTTGGAATTATAGTAAATTAATTTTTAAAAAAATATGTCCTGTTAATTTTTTTCGTGTTTTTTGATTTTATCAAAAACACATAACAGGATGGAAATAAATTTATAATCCTTATGTGACTGGTTTTGTTTTTTCTTAAAGAAATTATTGCTCTGTAATGTCAGTTACATTGAGCTCTTTACCAGGAAAATTTAAATGTTCACTGTTGAATGTTTTTTGTCCCGATGGAATTCCTCCTAACTCCGGTTTAACTGGACCGAATAATACACACACACACACACACACACACACACACACACACACATATATATATATATATATATATATATATATATATATATATAAAGAAAAATTGATAACAAGGTAATCCAAGTAGGAGAGATTTATTGAGAAGCAGAGTAGACATTATAGCGTTTCGGTTCTAATAAACCATCATCAGGACAATGAGGGATGATATTAATGATGTTAAATCGGCAATAGATGTTTAAAAGTGCAAAAAACAAAAACCTAGGGGAAAATTTGTATAACAAGAAAAGGTTGGGTGTTTAATTAGTGAATCAGCGTTTGCTGTTTTATATTACGTCATTTGACTTATTAGAAATATTGTGTAGAATTTATATACCGTTTGTTGATCGAGAAAGATTTCGAATCAAAAGGAGGAAGAAAAAGAAGAAAGACAAAAAGAAAAAGAGGAAGCATAAAATTATGATATATGTGGAATATATTAACAAAAGATGGAATATATTGTAGCTATTTAGAACGGATTTGCACTAGTAAGAAGAAATATCATAAAAGCCAGGACGAGTATATATATATATATATATCATCATCATCATCATCATATCGTGCTGGTAGCACGGATATTCCTGACCCTCTCTCGCCACTTTTCCCTATCGTTCATCGCCCTAGGCAGGTCCTCAGGACAGCATCCCGTATCCTCACACAGCTGCTGAATGTATGTTCGTGCTTGTCGTCCTGCTTTTGCACGGCCATGTGTGGGGGTCCATAAGAGTACATCTCTTATGAGTTCGTCCCTGCTTCTCCAGCAGTGTCCTGCATGTCTGGTTCGTCTAACTTGAATAGTTTTCGTGATAGGAGGCAGGTGGCCGTACAGTTGGTGTCTTGTGGAGTGTTGTCGCCAGGACTTGTTCAAGATTGCACGCAGCATTCTTGTGTAATTGCCGTCTAGCTTCTTCTCTAGCCGTTTTGTTAGCGTCCATGTAGTGCACCCGTATAGCAGTATCGATGTGACCGCTGCCTGGAAGATACTGCGTTTCATTTTATCAGTTAGGTCTGATTTCCATATAATCGATAGCCTATTGATAGCTGTCCATGCTTTTGTTAACCTCGTGTCGATGTCCTTTTCGGTTGATTCGACGCTGCTTCCTCGGTAAGTGAATTTGTCTACTAGTTTAAGAGGGGCTCAGTTAAACCGGAGTCGGGAATAATTCCGTCAGGACAAAAAAATCATTCAACTATGAACATTTAAATTTTCCTGTTAAAGAGCTCATACATATATGATTTGCGAGCGAATTAGTTGTCATAATTTACTAAGCTTGTTGCTTAGATGTGGTCCAAGGCCATATGAATGGGGCACCGAGTGAGACTCGAACTCAAACGTGAAGTATTGGTAGTCTAGCTAGCTGAAGTTTACACCACCTGAGGCGACCTGAGAAATTAGTTGTTGGTAATTTTATTTTTAAACGAATTCTTCAAGTTCATTTGTTTGCAAACACTTAAATGGTTTCAAGTATAACTATTTATTGCTTGCACACAGTTAAATGGTTTCAGTTAGGCCTATTTTACCCTAATAATTTGATTTAATGTAAATAATTTGATTTAATGTAAATAATTTGTTTGCATATAAATACCTTCAGGTATTACAAATAATTCAACTATGTGCAAATTATTTATATTAGATGGAAATACTTGATACCATATAACTGTATACAAATTATCTGTATTTGATAGGAATACTTGATATCGTTTGCAAATCATTTGTATCAGATAGGACTACTTGATATCATATAACTGTGTGCAAATTATTTGTATTAGATAAGAATACTTGAAAGCATATAAATGTGTACAAATTATTTGTATTAGTTAGGAATACTTACAACCATATAACTGTATGCAAGTTATTTGTATTTGATTGGAATATTTGATACCATGCAACTGTGTGCAAATTATTTGTATTTGATTGGAATAATTGATACCATATGACCGTGTGCAAATTATTTGTATTTGGTAGGAATACTTGAAACCAAATAACTATATGCAAATTATTTGTATTAGATAGGAATACTTGATACCATATAACTGTATACAAGTTATCTGTATTTGATAGTAGTACTTGATATCGTATAACTGATTGCAAATTATTTGTATCAGATAGGAATACTTGATATCGTATAACTGTGTGCAAATTATTTGTATCAGATAAGAATACTTGAAAGCATATAAACGTGTACAAATTATTTGTATTAGTTAGGAATACTTACAACCATGTAACTGTATGCAAAGTATTTGTATTTGACAGGAATACTTGATACTATGCAACTGTGTGCAAATTATTTGTATTTGATTGGAATAACTGATACCATATAACCGTGTGCAAATTATTTGTATTTGGTAGGAATACATGAAACCAAATAACTATATGCAAATTATTTGTATTAGATAGGAATACTTGATATCATATAACTGTCTGCAAATCATTTGTATTTGATAGGAATATTCGATACCACGCAACTTTGTGCAAATTATTTGTATTATATCGGAATACTTGAAACCATATAACTGTCTGCAGATTATTTTTATTAGATAGGAATACTTAATATTATATAACTGTGTGCAAATTATTTGTATTAGATAGGAATAGTTGATATCATATAAATATATGTAAATTATTTGTATTAGATAGGAATACGTATTCCATATAACTGTGCAAATTATTTCTTGTTATAGTTACTTGAAAACATACTTGTTTTCAAAGGATTATTATCAGACTCTCGAAAACATACCTGCTTTTAAATTGTTTCAGTACGAGAGGAATACTTGGTGTCATATAAATTTGTGCAATTACTGATGAAGCAAAGGTGATAACGAAGACCTTGTAGATTATCTAATGCTAAATACATCTTAGAGAAGTACAGTAGTGGAACTATTTAATCCTTAACGATGTGGATAGAGATGCTTATGCCTTTTTCGAGGGTATTTGCCCAAAAGTGAACGGAATTGATTGGCTGGAAATCCAACTCGCTTGCTATGAAGACCAACACTTTAGCCACTGCAACACTGGAACTCTCTCCCCAAGAAGGAGAAGAAAAATCAGAGGAAGGTGAAGGAGGAGGAACTGTTAAAGGAAGGGTAAGAAAATTGAAATTAATTTTTTAAAATTTGAACGAAAGATTTTGAGAAAAGTGAGAAGAAAAAAAGAAAAAAGAGTAAAGACTGAAGCAAGAAAACATTTGGGAACAATTTAAAAGAAGAAGAAAAAGAAGAAGAAGAAGAAGAAGAAGAAGAAGAAGAAGAAGAAATTTATAACAAATTAAAAGAACTCTCAAAGAAGAAGAAGAAGAAGAATCGAAAGAGAAGAAGAAGAAGAAGAAGAAGAAGAAGAATCGAAAGAGAAGAAGAAGAAGAAAAGAAGAAGAAGAAGAAGAAGCATCGAAATGAGGAAGAAGAAGAAGAAGAAGAAGAAGAAGAAGAAGAAGAAGAAGAAGCATCGAAAGTGAAGAAGAAGAAGAAGAAGAAGAAGAAGAATCGAAAGTGAAGAAGAAGAAGAAGAAGAAGAAGAAGAATCGAAAGGGAAGAAGGAGAAGAATAATAAGAAGAAGCATCGAGAGAGAAGAAGAAGAAGAAGAAGAAGAAATTTATAACAAATTAAAAGAACTCTCAAAGAAGAAGAAGAAGAAGAAGAAGAAGAAGAATCGAAAGAGAAGAAGAAGAAGAAGAATCGAAAGAGAAGAAGAAGAAGAAGAAGAAGAAGAAGAAGAAGCATCGAAGTGAAGAAGAAGAAGAAGAAGAATAAGAAGAAGAAGAAGAAGAAGAAGAAGAAGAAGAATCGAAAGGGAAGTAGGAGAAGAATAAGAAGAAGAAGCATCGAGAGGGAAGAAGAAGAAGAAGAAGAAGAAGAAGAAGAAGAAGAACAACAACAACAACAACAACAACAACAAATTTGTAACAAATTAAAAGAACTCAAGAAGAAAGAAGAATGGTATGCTGATAAATTAAAAGAAATCTTTAAAGAAGAAGGAGAAGAAGAAGAAATTTATAACAAATCAAAGAAAACTCTCAAAGAAGAAAAAGAAGAAGAACCTATCCCAACTACACAGTTCTTTACATTTAAACTTTTCGATAGTCAAGCTGTTTAAGCCCTACTGCTCATAAACGAGAAAATCGGAAATGGTTTTTCAGTAACAAGATAACTGCGATATTCCTGTTGCCAAATCGGTGATAGAATTGATGTGTCAGACCGAAATAACTTGTATGTAGAATGCCTGCAAGATGCCCAGATTTAAATTTAATCGAGAATATATGGGAGACGTTCGCTGAACTTGTTTATGACAAGCCAGAAATAACAAAAGAGGCTTAACGATTGGAAAGCATAATAGATGCCAGATGAAGACTATTGGACATACGCAAAGATATTATCATCAATAGTTTGGAATGTTCTGAAACAAGTCTGGTAAAAGGCTTTTCTTTTGAGGGATGTAAATTTTCTAGGTCATTCCATGATTTTCAACAAAACATCCAGTTATTTTATACATGGGTAACTCAAAAGTTTTGCAATATTTTAGTAGTACGTGAGGTACAACTCGACTGCTCCAGATGCTTTTTGCTGAGATCGTGAATTTGACGAACCACACTAGTCTGTGAGATGCCAAGATCGCCTGGTACTCTCTGAGTGCTACTCACCAGTTCCATGGCTTAAAGCGAGGTCACGGAATTTCCCTTTATGCCTTTAATTTCACAGGGTTGCTCCTGCCGATTTTCTGGGGGTAAGGAGCATTCGCACCATGTATGTTTTAAATAGTCGAGCACCTAGTCTCAGGGAGACTTTCCCAAAGCAATACCTACTTGGCTGGGCTAAATTTGTCAAGTATAATGGCTCGTATCACTTGACTTCCAGTATCTCGGAGGTATAAAAGACGTCATGTTTCTTAAGCACGTTAGTACTGAAAGATCTCTGCTTCGTGCGGAGGTTTTTCAGCGGACTGTCTGGCATCCGCGCCGGATGCTCCATGGAAGATTTTTGGCCGAAAGGCCATCGGCCTCGGCTGGGCCACCTTCGGGTTGGCAAGCTGCATCATTGACACCTTTGTCGTCCGCCTTGTATAGCACTGGATCGTGTTGTCCAGTTTAAGCTATAATCAGGCATACGTGCCTGGACCCAGATTTGGGTCAAAGTCCAGCTATGCTCATCAAACCCACATTGCACTAAGTGGGCCGATGAGCAGCATGGTCCAACAGGGCTCGAACCTCGGCTCGTGCCCGACCTTCCTCTCTCCTAAACCCCTGCTATAATCGACCTTCGAGTCATTGACCTTGTGTCAACTCCTGTCTGGTGGGAAGCAGAGAAAAATATCAGGTACTTAAAGATCTCGGTCAGTAGTAAGATCAACTTCGGATGTAACACCCTCAGCGCGAATATTTGTTGGACTGTACCACTTCAGTTAATAACTAATTAACTCTATTTCACTATGTATCGCTTCCTTACCACGATACAACAGTTTGTCACTCGGTATTTTAAGCATCCGAAAGTGGAAAATGCTTCGTGGAAGAAGCAGTTTTTGCGATGGCCTGCATGAATCTTGGTTTGTGCGAGCCCTCCACCATAAAACAACTTTTTGTTAAATCTGACTTCTTTATGCATATCCTGATCTCGCCTGATCTTTGAGGTCCTTGCAACTCAAGCGAAATTTCTTCAACTATCTGGTTACTTTACTGTGATTAACTGTACCTTCATCTTATGCACAGAAACGTTTTTGATTGATTCTATTTTGTTATAAGCCATAACTCATAAAGCATAAGATCCCAAATCAGACTATGTTACATATTTATCTGTGAGGGTTTCAAATCACACATGGAATGAAGAACAGCTTTTGCCTCCATGTCAACGCACACAAAACGGAATATATGTGCTATAATCAAACAGGCGACATTTCCACACTAGACAGAACCTCTCTGAAACTGGTAGACAAATTCACCTACCTAGGAATACAGTGTCTCATCTACCGAAAAAGACATCGACACGCGGGTAACGAAGACATGGACAGCTATCGATAAGCTATCGATCATATGGAAATCAGACCTGACCGATAAAATGAAACGCAGTTTCTTCCAAGCAGCGGTCGTATCTATACTGCTGTATGGATGCACTACTTGGATGCTAACTAAACGGCTGGAGAAGAAGCTAGATGGCAATTACACAAGAATGTTACGAGCAATATTGAACAAGTCCTGGCGGCAACACCCCACGAGGAACCAACTATACGGCCACTTGCCTCTCATCACGAAAACTATCCAAGTTAGATGAACCATACATGCAGGACACTGCTGGAGAAGCAGGGACGAGCTTATAAGTGATGTACTCCTATGGACACCCACATATGGCCAGGAAAAAGCAGAACGACCAGCTCGAACATACATACAGCAGCTCTGTGAGGATACTGGATGTAGCCTTGAAGACCTGCGATGAACGATTGGAAGTAGAGGCGAGAGAGGGTCTGAGACATCCGTTTTGGCGGCATGACAGGATGATGATGATATATATATATATGTGTGTGTGTGTGTGTGTGTGTGTGTGTGTGAGAGAGAGAGAATGACGTTGCTTATATAAGTAAATAATGGTAATAAGTAAAGAAAACATTTAAAAAATATAGTGTACTGACTTCTAAGGAGTGAAAGCATCAAGAAATAAATTTGTTTTTTTTTCTTTATTTTAGTGATATTTCAAGGAACTCTTTTCTTTTCGTCCACTGATGATAAAAAAAAAAGAAATTGTGATAATTATAAACGATTATTTTAGTTCCAAATTTAACAACTCAACTAAGGCTTTTTCCTGCTGCAGATATCACACCAATTTCATTTATATAATCATCATCAAAAAAAGAAGAAATGCTTCCTTGAAATATCGCAAAAAAGATTTATTTTTTAATACTTCTGTTCCATTGGCTGTGGATGTAACTTCATTATCTTTCTTTAACCGTTTTCTTTGAGTAGTAAGCCATGTTTCTTTATATAGGCTATTTCATTTTGATATATATTTTCAATATATATATATATATATGTATTTTTCAATATATATATATATGTAAAGAGAGAGAGAGAGAGAGAGAGAGAGAGAGAGAAAGAAAGAAATGGTAGATTTGGTAAATCCGACAAGATGAGAAAAATAATATTTCGTCTTTATTTCAAAATGACTTTTTGAAATAGAGACTAAATATCATTTTGGAATCCGTTGTCAGTGTTCAGGTCTGTACACTTTCACACACACACACACACACACACACACACATATATATATATATATATATATATATATATATATATATATATATATATATATATATGTGTGTGTGTGTGTGTGTGTGTGTGTATATATATATTTATATATATATGGCCTAGTGGGTAGAGTGTTCGCCAATGGTTCTGGAGACCTGTGTTCAATCCCAGGTCGAGTCAGACTTTAAAAATGGCACTTAATACCTCCTTGCTTAGCACTCATTAATATAAGGTACGTATCAAGGGTAAAGTGGAGCAATCCAGGGAAAAGAGAAGCGTCCTCCCCTACACCTCGGTGTAGTAGCCATTGAAAAGGGAGCCTTCTGGTCGCCTTCAACTGCGGTCGACAACTTTACTTTATATATGCCTAGGAAAAGCGTGGACTGCTATTGATTAGGTTATCGTTGTTATAGACGCTAATAAAACGTATGTAGAAAACGCTAGATAGTAACAACAAAAGAATACAACGTACAATTTTGGACAAATCCTTGAAGTAACACCCCACAGGATAGCAGATATACGGTCACTTACCCCCCCATCTCAAAAACCATCCATGTAAGACAAACATGAGTTGCGAGAGACAGTTAGGGAAGCAAGGACGAACTCTAAAGTGAGGTTCTTCAATGGAATCCTACAAGTGAACGTGAATGTTTTGGCCGACTAGCAAGAACTTATTTAGATCAGCTCTGTGGACACAAAATATTGTTTGGAAGACCTACCAGGAGAAATAGATGATAGGAATGGAGAGAGAGAGAGAGAGAGAGAGAGAGAGAGGGAGAGAGAGAGAGAGAGAGTCACGGAAATCCGTGCTTTCAGCGTGATTTGAATATATCAGTCACAGATATTTTGGAAAAGCAAGCTTTGGGTTGCCTTGCCCAGTTAGTTTCGGGTGGGGGGCTATAGAATACACTGACTGCATCTATGCATAGGTGTAAGATCCTCTCCACCAAACGAGTGTCCTCGATATGACTCGAAACAATCTCGCTTAGTCGGCTGGTGTTGTAGAATACACCAACTACCTCTCTGCAGAGGTGTAAGACCCAGCCAAACGAATGTCCTGTATATGACACTATACAATCTGATGGTGAGGCTCCAGTAATGCTGGAGCTTTAGGAAATGCAGTGTACCCCTTAATTGCCATTGCTTCCAGGTCCACTCTGGACCGGAGTGGTGACACCTGATAGGGCCTTATCCATGGGTTAAATAGAACTAAACTGCATACTTCTGCTAAATTGAACTGTTTGAATTAGAACTGTCTGACTAAACGGAATAGCTTGAAATTGAAATGTTTTTGACAACTAAACTGTGTACATACATCTAAACTAAATTGTTTAAAATAGAACTGTTTTTGACATTAAAACTGTACTTACGCTAAACTGAATTGTTTAATATAGAACTGTTTTAACATTTAACGGTGTGAAAAGAAAATATATATTTATACTTAACTGAATGAGAACTGTTTGACTAAACTGAATAGCTTGAAATAGAAATGTTTTTGACAATTAAATTGTGTACTCATGCTAAACTGATGTATTTGAAATTGGACTGATGATTTGTATAAAAATAGATTTGGAATTAAATAACCCACGAAGGTTGATACGCTATAAAACCCAAACAAACAACTAGGGATTGCTAAACCAATAAAATTATTAATCTAATATAACGTCGTATTCATGTCAGTTGCATCTTTCAATATTTTGGGAGATAGTTTGATTTGGTTTCATGGCATATCAACCATTGTAGGTTATTTAATGCCAAACCCTCTTCATACATAAACGAGGATCATTAAATAATTTTCCAGACTTTTTCGTATGGGCACTTTTATTGATAGTGCACACATGAAACTCTAGTCCCCTTCGAACTAATCTCCTCCGGCTGCAATGCACTTGTTGTACCGTTCCAAGAACTTCTGGAAGGCCTCATGGAAGTCCTCTTGCGTGAGCGTGTCAATGACCTTCGTCACGGCCACTTTCATCTCCTCAATTGTCTCATAACGACAGCCTCTGAGCTAAGGGAATAACCAAAAGTCACTGGGGTCAAGGTCTGGACTTAAGGAAGGGCGAGGAACTGTCTTGATGTCCATCTTGGTCAAATAGTCTGTGACAAGGATGGAGTTGTGGACTGGTGCATTGTCCTGGTGGAAATGCCACTGACCCGATTTGAAGAGTGCTGGCCGCTTCCAGAGGAATCTCTTCCTGAACTCCCTTAAAACCTCAACATAGTAACCCTAACCCTAACCATTTGGCCAATCAACTCTGGTGTATTGACTTCTTTATGCCTCCCACACTTCTCATCATCCTTCACAGACTCTCTACCTTCCTTGAATCTCTTATGCCACTCAAAAACTGATGCTTGATTCATGTAAGATGTTCGAAAAAGAGTCTGAAGCATTCCATACGTTTTCATACGGCATTTTTTCCAAGTTTAAAATATAATTTTATTGCAAATCGTTCTTCTAAAGTGTCCTCACGTTCAGATTGCATTTTTGAAATTCACCAGCTTTGACAATCAGGCTTTAGTAGGGTGTATTCCAATTGCTGCTGTACCTGTTCATTTGAACCTGAAATCATTAAAATTGGTCCGTCATCTCAAGATGTATAGCAAGAACATACTGAATTTTCAAGGGTCTAAGGCAATTTTAAATGCCTGTACAAAAAAGTCTGGAAACTTATTGGAGACACCACGTATATTAAATATGTAGGACTTGGTTTGGTAGGGTTTTATAACATATCAACCATTGAAGGTTATTTAATGCCAAATCCTCTTTATACATATATATTTGATATGTAGGATTTGGTTTAGTTTGATTTTATGGTATATCAATCATTCTAGATTATTTAATACCTAATCCTCTTTAAATATATATATATATATATAAAATATATAGGATTTAGTTTGCTTGGCTTTTGTGACATATCAATCATTTTTGTTATTTATGTCAAATCCTCTTTATACATATATATTAAATGTAAAAAAAAATTGTAAACACATTTTGTTAATTACATTTTAAAACGATCCTACGTTCATACTTTTGCACACAGTTAAATGCATCATCAACAATTCAATTAAACAGGAATCATTCCTTTACACACAGTTTAACGATCAAGCAGTTCTATTTCAAGCAATTCAATTTTGCGTAACTCATTTGATTGCACAGGGTTTAAATGTCAAACAGTTCTTTTTGATTCATAGATAAGTTCCGAGAACGATGGTAATGAAGGGATATTCCGTATTTCGTACAGTTCCAGCAACATTAAAGTCTCACCATAGGATTGTTTGGTTTCTGTTATGGTCGAGGAAAGGTTCAAATGATAACACAACTCGAAAATGAGTGATAAGAAATATATTGAAAGAAAATAGTACATTCAGAAACGATAGCTGGGAGACCCCCCGCCTTCAGCTTAACATAATCATGAATAGTACCGTTCTTGGTGACAGCTCGCCGAGTATCTGTCGCTGCCTCCCACCAGACACGACTTGACACAAGGTCAAAAGCCCGAAGGCCGATTAAAGTGGGGATAAAGGGGAGGGGAGGTCGGGAACGAGCCGAGACTCGAACCCTGCTTGTCTGAGCTGCTCATCGGCTCACTTAGTGCAATGTGAGCCTGATGAGGCAAGCAGTTTCACGAACCCAAATGTGGGTCCAGGCACGTATGCCAGTTTGCGGCTTAAACTAGACGCATGGTCTAGTGCCGTCCAAGGGGGACAAAAGAGACAAAAAAGCAGCTCGCCCACCCGAAGGTAGCCTAGTCGAAACTAGGTGCTTAATTAAAGGCCCCAAGTCTGCCATTGTTCCTTTTCCAGGGCCACGCTCCGGACCGAAGTCCAGAACAGGCCCCGGGGCGCTCGCCAGGAGCTCGCCGAGTCTGCGCAGAAGAGACCTAAGCCGGTATATGTCACATGAGGGTGAGTCCATCTGTAGTGGAGACACCCCAACAGTCTCAGGGGGTGTCCTCGCGGTGTAATGGTTAAAGCGACGGACTGCGGAATCGTAGTACGCGAGTTCGTACTCCAGTCGTGCTATTACGTTCACTTTCGGGCAAATACCCTTGGGAAAGGTATGAACCCCCTTATCCTCTCAGCTATGGGTGAAATAGTACTGTTCTTCTAGGAGAATGGCTTTAGCATTAAATAACCTAAAAAGAGTTGATATGCCATTAAACAAAGAAACCAAACCAAACCAAACCCAACAGTTTCATATCGAGGGAACTCGCCATGCGTGGAGGGTGGGGTCTTAGCCTTCTGCAGAGATGCAGTCTGTGTATTTTACAGCCGACTCGGCCGACTTTAATTAGAGTCAATAAACTTCTTTTGTTATGAATATTTGAAACTTGTAACCAAACATTCAACGTTGAAAATCTCTACCTCTTCTACGTAAGACTCAATCAGCTGTAATCTCTTTCCCAAATTAAATTATATTACAAAATGTAATATTGATTTAAAATAAAAAAAAAACATCTGGTTTGTTTATGGTATTTTTTAGGAAGTCAGAACGTTTAGCAATTAAAGAAAAAATGGTTTGCTTCCTATCTGCCATTAGTTTATTTATTGCCAATTAGATAAACGAAGCAAAAAATGTTATTTTGTCATCTACAACATCATAACGACACAATAATAAAGACAGACGCAGGAAGACTTCTTTATAAATATATGTACCTCTCACTTTATTGCAAGGGTTCGAAAAGGTTATTCAAGGTTTGCGTGTGAGAGGGAGTTGGAGACCGAACAGAAATTGCAATATTTTGACCCCCACTCTTATGGCCGTCAACGTTGTGTCTTTCTCGTTCTCCTGACGCTCAACCGGAAGCCCAGAGGCCCACTCTGCTGGGTGATGAATTTCTTTACTGCATCTGATAAGCATCTTCTCCGGACCTCAACTCATCAGGCCCCCCAGGCCCCTTCGGCCTGATGTGGCTTTCCCTACCACAACTCGTCTATAACTCCGTTTCCAAATGGAACTGGAACTGTCTTGACTTCTGTCTTGACTGAGTTATATAATAGTTCAACGTCCACTCAGTCGCCTACTTGATCCTTGAAATCGCATGTTTGATCATCGTCAAGCGGAAATAACTGTCATGTAGTTCACTGGTCACTCTCTTCCGGTGCATCAGTCTATGAGTGTACCATGGGAATTTTTTTACCTCGTCCCATTTCGTCAGCCAATTTCCGCCCACGCGATTTCTTCTCATAAGTGACCTTAGAATGTGTCACCTCCTTCTTGTGCATCACCTTGGAATGGCATTTTTGGCCGGGTCGAAGGTCAAAATAAAACAAAAACATCTCCTCCCCCACAAAAGACCTCAAACGAAGATGATCATTCTGTTATTGTTCTAATTCCACCATTTTTGTCAGGGTAAGTTATAACTGCTTCGTGGGTAGGTGAAACAGTGTCTCATTAACCGAAAAAGACATCGACACGCGACTAACAAAGGCATGGACAGCTATTGATTGACTTGTGGTCATATGGAAGTCAGACCTGACTGATAAAATGAAATGCAGTTTCTTCCAAGCTACGGTCGTGTCGATTCTGCAATATGGATGCATTACATGGACGCTGACTAAACGTATGGAGAAAAAGCTTGACGGCAACTACACAAGAATCCTGCGAGCAATTTTGAACAAGTCCTGGAGGCAACACTCCAAAAAGCAGCAGCTGTACGGCCACTAACCTCCCATCACGAAAACTATAAAAGTTAAACGAACCAGACATGCAGGACACTGCTGGAGAAGCAGGGACGAGCTCCTAAATGATATTCTCCAATGGACCTCCACATATGGCCGAGCAAAAGCAGGGCGACCAGCTCGAACCTACATACAACAGCTCTGTGAAAAATATGGGATGTAGCCCTGAGGTTCTGCCAGAAGCGATGAAGTATGGGGTGGAGTGGCGAGAGAGGGTCAGGGATATCTGTCCTGGTGGCACGACAAGATGATGATGATGATGATGATGAAGTTATAACCTTCTTAAAGTAATAAATTTTAAAATACACATTAACAGACACGTAGAGATGTCAAAATACATAAATCATGATCACGATCATGATCATCACGATGTGCTAATGGCTCTCGTTACCTTAACTCTCTCTCACACTATCCGTTCCTACTGGCCATCGCTCCCGACAGATCCTCTAGATATTGTCCAGTGTCCACACAGCATAAACTTGCATAGACCATTTGACCAATGTAAGTTTATGCTGGTCCACCAAAACTGGTGTATCCATATCAAAGAAGAACGTCCCTTACGTGTTTGGCCCTAGTTCCCTGGCAGTGTCCTGTAAGTCTAGTTCGTCTTCCTTGGAAGATATGTGAGATGTGACAAAGGTGGCCGGACAGTTGCAGTTTTCTTAGTTTCTGCTTTCAGGGTTTGTTGAAAACAGCACTTAACGTTCTTGTCTAATTCCAATAGCACTGACACACTTACGTTTAGAAAGAATTCTTATTTTCTTTCGTGAAAGATCAAATTTCCAAATAACCAATAATCTTTCATATGCGTATATTGACATCACTTTCTACTGTTGCAAGGAAATAGGTCAACTAATTTTAGACATTTGTTGTCTAGATTTCTGAGACGAAGCTTGTTGATTTTTATCATTAAAGGTTTTCAGACTATTGCCTTCATCTTTATTGTAATTTCCACAACGTTTCGGCCGATATGTCCTCCGGCCTTCTTCAGGTGTTTGTCAAACTCGGGGACCATCACGGAACTTCGAACTACGTCCTTTATTGAATCCACGGGGGTTACCTGTTCTGATTCCGTTAGCCATAACCGGGTACAAGTGTTAAGTATTCCGGTATTGTTACTCGCCTGTAGTGAGGATTGAACCTGCAATTTTAGACGTTTGCCTCTTAACCAAGAGATGGCTTTCTTTTGTTGAAAACACATGGAATCTGGTTTATCTGAATTTACATAATGGCCAACTCCTCTTACTGTTTGCTCAAGACTACGCGGCAGAGATTCAGGTCATTATTAATTTATATTATTATCAACTGAAATATTAACGTATTGGCTTAAATCAATTGACTTTTATAATAAATACAATTACAGTTAGTTTCTGTTGTGTAGAAGAATATGCCTATAGCAACCCGTGGGATTTGAACGTGGATCTCTAGCTAACAAACACGATGACTCAATTGTATGTGCTACTGGAGTTAACGTGATTAGAAACATAAGATATATAAATTCAGTTTAGCATAAGTAGAAATTTAATTATCAAGAACATTTCTATTCCAAGGTATTCAGTTTAGGCAAACAGTTCTAATTCAACCAATTCAGTTTAGCATAAGTACAGGTTCAAGATCAAAAATATTTTTTCTTTTTTAAATTTAGTTTAGTATACGTATAGTTTTTGTTTACTAACAGTCAAGTGTCAAAACAGTTCTATCTCGATCAATTCAGTTTAGCATAAGAACGCAGTTTGCATGTCAAAACCGTTCTATTTCAAGCAATTCAGTTTAGTATAAGTACGCAGTTAACTTCTATTTGACTCATAGATAGGGCCTTATTAGGTGCTACCACTCTGGGCCTGTTTGGCCCTGGGTGCGATGGCAATGAAGGGGGACGCTGCATTCTTCAAAGTTCCAGCATTACTGTAACCTCATCATCAGATTGTTTAGTGTCATATCCAGGACACTCGTTGGTGGGGGGGGGTCTTAACCCTCTGCAGAGAAGCAGTCGGTGTATTCTACAGCCCCAGCCGACTTGGCAAAAAGTCATTTGAGTGTGTGCAAATAAATAAATAGAATTGTTTGTACTAGACAAAAACACTTGGAACAATTTAACCATGTGTACATGAATGAATAGTGTTGAATAGAATTATTTGTGTTTAAAAGCAATACTTGAAACCATTTAACTGTGTGCAAATAATAGCAAGACTTAACTGTGTTCAAACAAATAAGTGCTAACCCATTTAAAAGTAAAATTACCTACAAATTATTCACTTGCAATTTATGGATATATATGTAAAATTGTCGTCCAAGAAAAGACGACATGATACCATTTCCATTTAATGAAAACCGGTTTTCTTTTTTTTTTTGTTGCAGACCATCTACAAGTTGGCCAGTTGTGTACAAATCCCAAAAGCCATAGGAGCCTTCTATCATGTCTGAAAGTGACACAATGTTCAACGAGCGAGCTTGGAGATGCGCCGCTGTACAACTCATGTTCTCTACTAATCCAAGTTATGACAACAGGACCATTGGCAGCACCCTCAAAATGCAAATCTGGACGGTCCAATGCTTGAGGACACAGCACAACGCATTGGACGACCCTTTGGAGGTGTTGGAGCGGAAAGACACCGCCAGGAAGACCCGGACCAAGGAGTTCATCGAAAAGGTCCAGATTGCCAGAGATTTAGGCGTCTCACACACAACTGTGAATGCATGTATGAAGGAGGACTTGAAGTGTAGGCCCTACAGGCGCCAGACAAGCCAGATATTGACGGAGAAGACAAAGAACCTCAGGCTAATCAAGACTGTCAGACCCCCTCCTCCCCCGACCTGAACCCGCTGGACTACTTCGTTTGGTCATTCGTCGAGAACATCAATAACATGACCTCCCACAACACCAAAGCCAGCCTGATCGCCGCCATCCGCCGAGTAGTCACCGAGCTCCCGTCGGCGCTTGTGGAAAAGACATGCTCTCAGTTCCGGATCCGTATCGAGACGTTGATTGGGACTGAAGGCGGCTATATTGAATAGATGTCAGCTCTACTAGATAATCAAGTTACCTGAATTGATTTTTTCAATAAAAGTTTTAAGATAAAGCTGTCGTGTTGTTTTCTTTAGGACGACAATTTTATCGTTTCACCCTGCAGATGTCAGCTCTACTAGATAATCAAGTTACCTGAATTGATTTTTTCAATAAAAGTTTTAAAATAAAGCTGTGGTGTTGTTTTCTTTAGGACGACAATTTTATCGCTTCACCCTGTAGATGTCAGCTCTACTACATAATCAAGTTAGCTGAATTGATTTTTTCAATAAAAGTTTTAAAATAAAGCTGTAGTGTTGTTTTCTTTAGGACGATAATTTTATCGTTTCACCCGGTATAAATATTTAATTGTGCCAAAAATGACAGAGAGCAATTAATTTATTTGTACTATAGAGTAATTCTTAAAGCTATTTTACATTTTGGAAACGAATAATAGATATTAAATAAAATGATTAGTGTTTGGAGTACTTGAAACCATTTAACAATGTGCAAGCAAATAAGCTCTTGCTTGTTTAAAGTCTTACCAACAAACTATTAGTTTACAAATCATCTATATTTAATATATATATATATACCGTGGAACTTCGGTAATCGAACAACTCTCAAGTCGAACAATTAAGTGTTCGACCAAAAAATTTGAGTAAAAAATTCCTCGGTGATCGAAAAATATGTTCAGAGTTCGAACACACCTGTCAAGATGATGAAAACTGAATTCCGTGAATGTCTGTCGAGGTAAACCGAACACGGCCGAAAAGCTGGCCGAGTCTATCGGAGCAGTATTATTCAGTTTTCGACCTAATCGGTGGTCAAACATAATTTTTGAGCGAATTATGTTCGACTGTATTTATAAACAGGATTTCAGTATTAGATAACCTGTACGGGTTTATATACCATAAAACCAAAGCAAAAAATTGCAGTTGAACTGTTTGGATGGGCCCAAAAGGCTTAGAAAAAGAACTGAAAACAAGAGGAAAATGGAGATAGTGTAGAACACAGCACTGTTTAAACCAGCAAGAATACTTGGAAGATTCCGGAAGATCTGAGGAAACTAGTTATCATTTGAACTTCTCAATGCAACCAGTTAAAACGAGTGCGAAGGGCGGGCAAAGAGTTGAATAATAATATACAAATAAACATATTGGTCATTCAACTACAAATCTTGCATATTGATTAACATGCCATCTATCCAACAATAGAGAAATAAAAAATCAAATCAAATTACTTTAAAATGCAAGGCTATCTTGCTCTAAAAAATATTAGAAAAATATTCGTCCATAACCCGGCCCAGCTGTCTGGAGCTATGAAATAAACCGACTGCATCTCTGCGAAGGGCTGACACCCCCTCCACTTACGAGTGTCCTGATATGACTCTAAACAATCTGATGGTGAGACTCCAGTAATACTGGAGCTTTGTGGAATGCTGAGTACTCCTTCATTGCCATTGTTACCTGATCCACTCTGACCCGGAATGAAAGTGTCCTATCTAAGGGTCAAATAGAACTCTTTGACTTTTAAACTGGGTGAAAACAAATCATCATCATCATCATGTCGTGCCGCTAGCACGGATATCCCTGACCCTCTCTTGCTACTTTTCCCTATCGTTCATCGCCTCTGGTAGATCTTCAGGGCTACATCCCGTATCCTCACATAGCTGCTGTATGTATGTTCGAGCTGGTCGTCCTGCTTTTGCTTGGCCATATGCGGGGTCCATAGGAGTACATCACTTATGAGCTCGTCCCTGCTTTTCCAGCAGTGTCCTGCATGTCTGGTTCGTCTAGCTTGGATAGTTTTCGTGATGGGAGGCAGGTAGCCGTATAGTTGGTGCCTTGTGGGGTGTTGCCGCCAGGACTTGTTCAATATTGCTCGCAACATTCTTGTGTAATTGCCGTCTAGCTTCTTCTCCAGCCGTTTAGTTAGCGTCCAAGTAGTGCATCCATATAGCAGTATCGACAAGACCGCTACCCCGCAAAAACAATTACCGACGCCGACTACGCCGATGACATAGCGTTACTGGCGAATACACCCAACCAAGCCGAAACACTACTGCATAGTTTGGAACGAGCCGCCGCAGGCATTGGTCCGATGTCAATGCCCACAAAACTGAATATATGTGCTATAATCAAACAGGTGACATTTCCACACTAGACGGAATCTCTCTGAAACTTGTAGACAAATTCAGTTACCTAGGAAGCAGCGTCTCATCAACAGAAAAAGACATCGACACACAGCTAACAAAGGCATGGACAGCTATCGATAGGCTATCGATCATATGGAAATCAGACCTAACCGATAAAATGAAACGCAGTTTCTTCCAGGCAGCAAACACATAAGTGATATTTAATTGAATGTTTAGTGATACGTTACAATACTTGGGGTGAGGTATCCTCGTGGTGTAATGGTTAGAACAATGGACGAAGGTATCGTTGTAAGCGAGTTCAAACTCTAATCGCGCTATTACGTTCGCTTTCGGACAAATACCCTTGGCAAACGTATGAACCCACTTATCCTCCCAACAATAGGTTAAATAGTACCACTACTGTACTTTTTTTTAGAAGGATGGCTTTGACATTAAATAACCTACAAAGGCTGATATGCCATTAAACCTAGAAACCAATCAACCACAATACTAGGAACCATTTAACTGTGTGCAAAAGAATTAGCATAGGCTCGTGAAAAAACGTTATCAACAAAATGTGTTTACAAATCGTATTTATCTAATATATGTATAAAGAGGACTTGGCATTAAATAACCTAAAATGGTTGACATGCCATAAAACAGAACGAAATCAAACCAAATCGTCAATAACACAAACACACTGTGTGAGATAATCTTTAAAATAAGTAACTAATAGGACAATTCCAAGTTAGTCGTAGTGGTATTGGGGTTCAAGTACTCATCTGCGAAATCGTAGTTTTCAAATTCACATCGAGCTATTAAGTTCATTTTCGGACTTATACACTTGGGAAAAGTTTGTATCTCTTTATCGTCCAAGCTATGTGTTAGATGGTACCACAAATTGCCTTTAACGTGGAGAGCTTTGGCATTAAATAACCCAAGAAGGTTGATGCAAAAGAAGTCCAAAACAAACGATAATTGTTAAAATCAAATTGTCAGCTTGGATCTCGATGTATCTGATAAGCTTACAAAATAATTGAAAAATCAATTAATTTTTAAAAATACCCGCAAAACTGTGTAAGTTAGCTAGTAATATATAAAGCGTAAATATTCATACGAGTTGCTAAATTGGCGTATGACTCATTGTGCGCGCTCACAAATATATATATATATATATATATATGCTCAGAGATAAATAGATGCCGATGCTTTTATCTGACCACATGCAGGAGGCTGCTCTGTGGGCGATTTTCAATCGATAATTAGAGCGATAGCTTTACGCATGCGTGTCAGATCTGTAATCGCAAAAACCAGAAGATAAAATAAACAGTTGTCGACGACTAAGAGTACTCGTGAACCTGTTTGATAAAAGAACGAAAAAGAAGGTCACATATTTATATATACATATATGTACAGAAACTAAAAAAATTCGCCATATAATTTAGTGAGGTTTGAATTCTTTGTTTAATGGCATATCAAACTTCGTGCGTTATTTAACGCTACAACCACTTTTGTAAAAGAACAGTAGTGGTTCTATTTACTATTTTTCAGAGGGGATAAAGGATTTCATGCCTTGCTTAGGACTATTAGTCTGAAAGTGAACTAAATAACGAGACTGGAGTTTGAACTCGCTCTTACGATGTTGGTGTCCAGCATATTAGCTGAAACACCACGGTAACTACCACCGATATACTGTTTGAATATGGTTGTTTGTTGGTTGGTTGGTTGGCTTTTTATGGCATATCAAACTTTGTAGGTTATTAAACGCTAAATCCCTTTTCATGTAAATAATCAGTTCTATTTAAAACAATTCAGTTTAGCAAGAGTGCACAGTTTAATTGTGAAAAACGTTTCTATTTAAAGCTATTCAATTTAATCAAACAGTTCTAATTCAGCTAATTCATTTTAGAATGAATACAGATTTTGTTTACACACAGTTAAATGTCAAACACAGTTCTATATTAAACAATTCAGTTTAGTGTAAATACAGTTTCAATGTAAAAAAAGAACAGTTCCATTTCAAATAATTCAGTTTAGCATAAGCACGCAGTTTAAATGTAAGTACGGTTTAATTTACAAGAACATTTTTATTTCAAGCTATTCAGTTTAGTCAAACAATTAATTTTAGCATAAGTATGCTGTTAGTTCTATTTAACCCATAGATAGGGCCCTTTCAGGTGCTACCACGCCGGGCCAGAGTGGACCTAGGAGCAATGGCAATGAAGGGGTACTCCGTATTCCCGAAATCCCCAGCATTACTGGAACCTCACCATTAGACGGTTTAGTGTTATATACAGGACACTCATTGGCGGTGGGGGGGGGTCTTACCCTTCTGTAGAGGTGCAATCAGTGTTTTCTACAGCCCCAGCCGACTGGGCAAGTGATAACATGGGTATATCATTATCTTAGTTTTCTATTTACAACAACCGTTCATTAAACAAATCGGAACATTTTTTTTTTTAAATAAAAGTAAATTTTTTTCTAAACTTAAGTATTTCTAAAGTTTATTTTTCAAGTAGAACATTTTATATTCAAAACGGTTATCATTAGTTATCGTTTTCAACCACATCGGGCCATTGGCCTAATGAGTAGAGTGTTCGCCAATGATCCGGAAGATAGGGGTTCAATCCAATGTTGAGTCATATCAAAGACTCAAAAATGATACTTGGTACCGCCTTGCTTAATACTTAGCATTTAAAGTCAAGGATCAAGGGTGAAGTGATGCAATCCAGGAAGGAATAACGCTCTCCCCTACACTCTGGTGTTATAGTTATTGAAAAGGGAGACGACTCAAGTCACCTTCGACTAAGATCGTCAAGTTTACTTACTTTACAACCACACTTTAAAGTATTGAAACTTTTGAGACAAACCTATATATATTTCTGCAATTTTATTTTTGGTTCCTGGGGTGATGAAATTTTATTTTTGGTTGGAGTGTCTCAATCTTATCTTGGAGTAAAGGATTCTGGTCTATGCCTTTATTAGAATTAAATGTTTGTGTCAATTTTCCCTCAAACCATTACAGCACAAGCGCCTCGTTTACGAATATATCAAATTTTTTTTATCTTAAAGAAGATAAGATTTATAAACATTAATCTGAATGTAGAGTCTGTATATTTGTATTAGATATGCTTTGGTTTGGTTTGGTTTGGTTTTATGGCGTATCAACCATTGTAGGTTATTTAATACCAAGTCCATTTTTATACATATAAACAGTTATATTTCAAACAAATCAGTTTAGCATACATAAATAGTTCCGTTTCAAACAATTCATAAGTACACGGTTTAAATGTCAAAACAATTCTATTTCAAGCAATTCAGTTTAGTGTAAGTACGCAGTTTAAATGTCAAAACATTGCTATTTCACGCTACTCAGTTTAGCCTCCGTACACAGTTTAGTTCTATTTGACCCTTACATAGGGTCCTATCAGGTGCTACTACTTGGGGTCCGAGTGGACCTGGGAGCGATGGAACGAAGGAGTACTCCGTATTCTTCTCAAATCTCCAGCATTACTGGAACCTAACCATCAGATTGTTTAATATCATATCCAGGATACACTTTGCGGGGTGGTGTTACCCCTCTGCAGAAAAGCAGTCGGTGGATTCTACAGCCCCCCCCCACCAGCCGATTGGGCAAAATTTAACTGTGCTTATGAACAAGTAATGTTGTATGAAATTGTTTATGTTGATTCATAATACTTTAAGCTCTTTGATTGAGTGCCTAAATTGAATTGTTAGCCTTACCTAATGAGGTTTGAACCATTTAACTGTGTCCAAATAAAACTTTGCCCAGTCGGCTGGGGCTGTAGAATACACCGACTGCTTCTCTGCAGAGATATAAGACTCCGCCAACGAGTGTCCTGAATAGGACACTAAACAATCTGATGATGAGATTCCAGTAATACGGGAGTTTTGGGGAATGCAGAGTACCTCTTCATTGCCATCACTCCCAGGTCCACTCTGGTCCGAGTAGAAGCTTTTGATAAGGTCATATCTATGGGTCAAATAGAACTAAACAGCATACTTATGCAAAACTGAATGGTTTGAAAGAGAACTGTTCTTAACATTGAAACGGTACTTAATCTAAATTGAATTGTTTAAATTAGAACTGTTTTACTAAACTGAAATAGCTTGAAGTAGAAATGTTTTTGACAATTAAACTGTATACCCATGCTAAACTGGATTGTTTGAAATATAACTTATTATTTGCATGAAATGGATTTGCCATTAAATAACCTACAAAGGCTGATATGCCATAAAACCCAAACAAGCAACCAACCGGAAGATCTGGGTTCAATCCCAGGTAACGTCATACCAAAGACTTTAAAATGGTACTTGATGTACCCTTGCTTAACACTCTGCAACATAAGGTACGTATCAAGGGTAAAGAGGAACAGTCCAGGGAAATGAGTTGCGCCCTCCCCTACGCTTTTGTGTAGTAAATATTGAAAAGGGAGCCACCTGGTCACCCTCGACTACAGTCGCCAACTTTACTTTATCCGTGCTGATGGCACGACAAGATGACGATGATGAGGATGTTAGCAATATTTGAAACAAATGGTTAATACCAAATAGAACTATTCGTGTTCGAATATTTGGAACCATTTAACTGTATAACTGATAAATGATCTCTGGTTCGTTTGCACCTACAAATTGCTCGCTATCAAATCATATAAACTTAATATATATATATATATATATATATATATATATATATATATATATATATATATATATATATACTAACCTACTATCCACCAGTATTTATATATATATATATATATATATATATATATATATATATATAAAGTGGGTTTAGCATTATATAACCTTCAAAGGTTTATGTGCCATAAAACCAAACCAAAACAAACCTTAGAAAATGATTGAACAGTTCTCTTTGACCCATATTTGGGAGCAGAATAGTTCCTACGCCTCAGAGTGGACCTGGAAGTAATGGCAATGTGTCGGTTCTGCACATCCCCAAAAGCTTAAGGATTAGAGCCAGAGTAGGAGTATTTATCTATCTGCAGAGGTTCAGTCGGCATATTCTCCACCACCAGTCGGCGAAGCTGTTTCAAATTAGAATTTTAAAATGCTTCTTTAAATATATCATAATGAATTTAAAATAAAGATTGATAGAGAAAAAAGATATTTTTTCTAAGTTCTCATGGACAAATCAGAGTAGGGGGTATATTTAATGAAATATATTTTAAGCAATTCAAAATTTGAACACACTGTTTATCATAAAAAGAAAAAAAAAAGGAAGAAAAGTGACGTTTACAATTAAAGTTATTAAGCGTCGTTCGATAATTGAGGAAAAGTCATCATAAAAACGGAAATTTTAGTTCAACTTCTATGTTAGGCAAATAAATCAAAGAATTTTGGGTTCTTCGAGAAACAATAATTTTTCCCCATAGCATCAAATATCCATCTCTCTCTCTCTCTCTTGGAGTTGCCCGTGGTGTAATGCTTATCGTCGCAGGATATGGACACGGTGACAC
>OY757944.1:56334006-56384006 GCA_963585895.1 Sepioteuthis lessoniana | reverse complement strand
CTAGCGTACGGCATACCTAAAGAAACCGTAGCGGCAATAACGATTCTCTATAGAAACACTAAAGTAAAAGTACGATCACCGGATGGAGACACAGAATACTTTGACAATGTAGCAGGAGTACTACAAGGGGACACGCTGGCCCCGTACCTCTTTATCATTTGTCTAGACTACGTACTTAGAACATCGATTGACAAAATCAAAGAGAATGGCTTCGAACTGACGAAGAAAACAAGCAGAAGATACCCCGCAACAACAATTACCGATGCCGACTACGCCGATGACATAGCGATACTGGCAAATACACCTGACCAAGCCGAAACACTTCTGCATAGTTTGGAACGAGCAGCAGCAAGCATAGGCCTCTATGTTAATGCACACAAAACGGAATATATGTGCTATAACCAAACGGGGGACATCTCCACTCTAGAAGGAACCCCACTTAAACTAGTAGACAAATTCACGTACCTAGGAAGCAGCGTCGAATCAACCGAAAAGGACATCG
The DNA here is from genome assembly GCA_963585895.1 of Sepioteuthis lessoniana. Classification (NCBI taxonomy): domain Eukaryota; kingdom Metazoa; phylum Mollusca; class Cephalopoda; order Myopsida; family Loliginidae; genus Sepioteuthis; species Sepioteuthis lessoniana. Next base: position 56,383,504 of record OY757944.1, on the reverse strand, counting down.
AAACGACGTTAACGAAAGCATGGACAGCTATCAATAGGCTAACGATTTTATGGAAATCAGACCTAACCGATAAAATGAAACGCAGTTTCTTCCAGGCAGCGGTCACATCGATACTGCTATATGGATGCACTACATGGACGCTAACAAAACGACAGGAGAAGAAGCTAGATGGCAATTACACAAGAATGCTGCGTGCAATCCTGAACAAGTCCTGGCAGCAACACCCCACAAGACACCAACTGTACGGCCACCTGCCCCTATCACGAAAACTATTCAAGTTAGACGAACCAGACATGCAGGACACTGCTGGAGAAGCAGAGATGAACTCATAAGAGATGTACTCTTATGGATCCCCACACATGGCCGTGCAAAAGCAGGACTACCAGCTCGAACGTACATTCAGCAGCTATGTGAGGATACAGGATGTTGTCCTGAAGACCTACCTAGGGCGATGAACGATAGGGAGGAGTGGCGAGAGAGGGTCAGGGATATCCGTGCTACCAGCGCGATATGATAATGATGAAATGACTGAACACTTTTATTTGACCCATAGATGGGACAACAACTGGACAAATATTCGGTCTGAGAAATAACATTTAATTTTACTAGATACAGTCATCATCATCATCATCATCAAATCGTGCTGAAAGGGATTCTTTGACTCTCTCTCTCTCTCTCTCTCTCTCTCTCTCTCTCTCTCTCTCTCTCTCTCTCTCTCTCTCTCGCCATCCTTCTCTATTGTCCACCGCTCTTTATACGTCTTCGCATCATCATTCAGTGTATGCACAGAGGTAATGTATGAAGTTTTTGATGGTTGGCTAACACTGGTATGTCCACCTGTTGGAGTCCACAGGAGAACATTGTTTACTAGTTCGTCTATACATATCCAGTATGTCTTATTTGTCTTACTTGGATAGTTTATGAGATTTGACGCCAGTTGCTCCACAGCTGCTGTTTTGCGGGGTGCTGCTTTCCGGATTTTTCCATTACTATACGTAGCATGCTTGTGTTTTCCCCAACTAGCTTTTAGTTCGCGGGCTTCGTTAAAGTCCGGATGGTGTTGCCATACAATAGTACTGAAACGGTTACAGCTTGAAAAAATTCCCGTTTTATCTTATTAGACATATCATACTTTCATGTAGTCAATAATATGTCAATAACAGTGTATGTCTTTTCAATGCGTGTGTTGACATCCCTTTCAGCAGATGAGATATTGCTATCGAGGCTTAAGAGATAGTCTTCTAACTTCAGATTGGGTAGGTTTGGTTTGGTTTGGTTTTATGGCATATCAACCATTGATGGTTATTTAATACCAAATCTTCTTCATATATATATATATATATATAGCTCAACCATATATATGTATATATATATATATATATTGTCATCCACAGACAGAGTTGTTTCGTTCTATCAGAACTCATCAGTGTCGCTAGACATATATATATATATATATATATATATATATATATAAAGAGGATTTGATATTAATATATATATATATATATATATATATAATTTGATTGGGTTGGATTTTATGGCTTATCTATTATTGAAGGTTATTTAATGCCAAATTCGCTTCATATATATATATATATATATATATATATATATATATATATATGATTTGGCTTGGTTGGATTTTATGGCATATCAACAATTGGAGGTGATCTAATGCCGAATCCTTTTTATACATATATATGAAATATATATGATTTGGTTTTGATTGGTTTTTATGGCATATCAACCGTTAGAAGAATTGATATGTATCACTAACAATTCAATTAAACATTTACACAGTAAAATGGTCAAATACTTCTATTTGAAACAATTTAATTTAGTATAAGTCTTTTGTTTTTCACCCAGTTTTAATGTCAGGTACTAATACTCTGGAATATAGGGTACTTGGGAGCGATCGCAAGAAAGGCTTACACTGCATTTCCCAAAGCTCCAGTATTACTGGAGTCTCACCATCAGATTTTTTAGTATCATATCCTGGATAGTCGTAGATAGGTCTCATCACTTCGCACAGATAGAGTCGGTGTATCCTGCAGCCTCAGCCGACTGGGCCACTATTTGGGCGGAGTCTCATGTCTTTGTAGGGATGGAGTCGGTTTTTGTACAGCCACTATTTGGGTGGAGTCTCATCTCTTTGTAGAGATGGAGTCGACTGATCTTTTCAAATTTTAGACTTGGCTTTAAACGAGGAAATGGCACCATCACCTACGTTGAGACTAATGCTTTTTGCTGTCTGCTTCATTGGTGTTTTTTGTCTACGATAATGTTGGAGACATGGAGGAGACATTGTTATTTGCTTGATTAGTCTGTTACTCTCAATATCTTGTCAACCATCTCATAACAAAATAGAAGGGATTCCTTGTGGCGTAATGGGTGAAGTACAAGCCTGAAACCTTGAAGTAAGCGAATTCGAACTATAGTCACGTTATTATATATATATATATATGATAAAAGAAAACGAGAATTTTTCCAAGCTGAACATATTGTATGGCAACACCATCAGGACTTTAACGAAACGCGTGAACAAAAATCTAGATGGAAACAACTCACACACACACATACACACACACACACACACACACATACACACACATCTATATATAAATATGTGTGTGTGTGTGTGTGTGTGTGTCTATGTGTGTTTACGTTTTTGTGGATGGGGATTTTCCTGAATGAAAGAAAGTGTAAATTCTTTTGTAAACAAATAGAGTCGAGACGCTGTAATTTTTGTTTGTTCGTGTTTTATGCCATATTAACCTGTGTTGGTTATTTAATGCCAAATCCATTTTTATACAAATAAACACTTCCATTTCAGACAATTCAGTTTAGCTTTTGTACGCAATTTGTTAAAAACATGTCTATTTTAAGATTTTCTGTTTAGTTAAACAATTCCAATTCAAAGAATTTAAGTTTACTCCAACTATACGGACACTTGCCCCCCCTCACGAAAACTATACAAGTCAGACGAACCAGACACGCGGGACACTGCTGGAGAAGCAAGGACGAGCTCATAAGCGATGTACTCCTGTGGACCCCCACATATGGATGTGCAAAAGTAGGACGACCAGCACGAACTTACATACAGCAACTATGTGAGGACACAGGGTGTAACCCTGAAGACCTGCCGGAGGCGATGAATGATAGGGAGAAATGGCGAGAGAGGGTCTGGGATATCCGCGCTGGCGGCGCGACATGATGATGATGATAAGTATAGTTTGTTTACACACTGTTAAATGTCAAAACTGCCCTATTTCAAATTATCTAATTTAGTGTAGTACAGTTTCAATGTGAAAATCAGTTCTTGTAGGAAGAGTTTCAATGTAAAAAACAATTCTATTTCAAACATTTCAGTTTAGCATAAGTATGCAGATTGTTAGTTGTCTGAATCTTTGAGATGAAGCTTGATGATTTTTATTATTAAGGGTTTTCGGACTATTGTCTTCCTCTTTATTGATATTTTCACAACGTTTCGGCCGATATGTCCTCCGGTCTTGCTCACGTGTTTGTCGAACTCGGTAACCTACATGGGACTACAAACTACGTCCTTTATTGAATCCACGGGGGTTGCCTGTTCTGATTCCGTTAGCCATAACCTGGTACAAGTGTTAAGTATTCCTGTATTGTTACTCGCCTGTAGTCAGGATTGAACCTGCAAACACCAGATGATTGTCTCCTTAGAAGATTAGATTCAATCCTTACTACAATATAGATGAAGACAATATTCCGAAAACCCTTAATGATAAGAAGTATGCCGATTTAACCCATAGATAGGGCTCTATCAGGTGCTACAACTCAGGGCATTGGTGGACCTGGGAGCGATGGTAATGAAGGGGTGCTCCCCATTCCCCAAAGCTCTAGTATTATTGGAACCTCATCATCAGAATGTTTAGTGCCATAATCAGGACACTCGTTGAGGAGCCCCAGCTGATTGGGCAACGTAATTTTTGTTTCGGTATTTTTGGATTTGTCGACTAATCGGCGCATTTGCGCTGGTTTTAGATAGGATAACTGAATGTCATTTAGCAGCGTACAAAGATAAAAAAAATAGTTAATAAAAACCCCTAAATTCCTTAAACTCTGGATATAAACTAACCCAAGAAGAGTTGACATGCCGTTAAAATCAGTTATAACTTTTTTTTTAGTTGAGTACAATGTCAGAAATATGAGGCGCTCAGTGAGAATGAAACTCACTAAAAGCGTCGTGCTGTTACCGCTCTTGAAAAACTGTTTAATAAAAGGCATTGCTATTCATTTCTCTTGTTCGCTACTGCGCATGCTCATTTGCAACATTAGCTTCTGCAATGGGGTAATTGTTTACGGCTTTGCCTGGTCGATGGTCGCTTTGATTATTATGTGACGCGTTCTTCAAAGAGACGCACTAATTGTATGTATCGTGTGAAGACGGAAGTATTCAGGAAATTGCAGCCTTCATTGAGGCGATGAAATGACAGGTGGACGAGATAGAGGCTTATCAATCTATCAAAGTAACTGTTTGAACAGTTTGATAAGATGGCCAAACCTCGCTGAATCTAATAGACACACACATCTATTGTTTTGAGACACAGGAACGGAGACAGAGGCTGGAATACTTAAGTGGTGCAAATGTTGGTTCTTGTACTTCACAGTATGTTCCCATTTCAACCTTGGAAAGTAATTACTCGTGTATAAGTCGACCTTGATTTATAACCATAAAATCATTACCTTATGTTATTGTAATATAATGGCCGAGGGATTTCGTTTTATATATCTTGCCTTTGGGTTTAGTTAGGCTGAGAACCTTTCGACTCAGTGTATGGGTTAGTTAGGTGCAAACATGAGCGCAGGTGTTCACACGCGTGTGCGGAGCGGACGTGTCATTCAGAGATGTCACAATAAAAATCCCAAAGAAGGGATGTGACCAGGGATGTCTTTGACGTCACGCACCGGAAGCGTGGGCCGAGATTTGAGAAAAGTCAGTTTGTTGAGATTGAGACCTGGGCGAGGCCAGACGAATTTGTGCACTACGAGCGCTGCACGTTTAGGGTGGGGGCAGATGGAAAATCAGCAGGGAAATATTGTATCTCTCTCCTTATGTCAAAAAACCTTTTAACTCAAAGGTAATAAAAAGTTTCGTGCCTGAACTAAGAAGTCGTAAGTGTTTTTTGTGTTTCGGAATTCCTATGTGCGTTATGAACATTCTATGTACATTTCACATATTCATATCTTGGCCATATCGTAGACTTGGACGGTAATGTAAAATTATTATTTTGGATTTGGTTCGGTTCGGTTTTATGGCATATCAACCATTGTAGGTTAATAATGCCAAGTCCTTTATATATATATATATATATATATATATATATATATATATATATATATATTCATCATACGTGTGAAAGCACGTGAGATACCCTGCTCTCATCAGCTGCCAACCAGGGTGATAACACAGTCTCGGTAGCTCAAGGCGGTACTGCCACTCCTGGCGCTACCGAGCAGCTTTTGCCACCGGATAGGGTATTTAAAAGAAATATATATATCTATGTATACACAAGATCAACTAAAAGCGGACATTACATTAGACGTTCATTCATCTTCGAACGTCCAATGTAATATATAAGGTTTGGTTTGGTTTAATGGCATATCAACCTTTGTGGCTTATTTATTGCCAAAGCCATTCTTCAAGAAGATACAGTCGTGGTTTTATTTAACCCATAGCTCGGAGGATATTGGCGTTCTTACCTTTCCCAAAGCTATTTGTCCGAAAGTGAACGTAATAGCGTGACTGGAGTTCGAACTCGCTTACAATGATTCCGCAGTCTATCGCTTTGACCATTACACCACGAGAACACCCCATATAGAATTGATATATGATTTCTAAACACATTTTCTTGATAACATTTTTATACGAGCCTGAGCTCAATTTTTTCAGCACAGTTAAATGGTTTCACTTATTTCTGTCTAACATGAATAATTTACTATTAATCATTTGTTTGCACACAGTTATATGGTTTCAATTATTGATATGTATCACTAACAATTCAACTAAACAGCAGTCATTTGTTTACACACAGTTAAATAATCAAATAGTTCTATTTCAACCAATTCAATTTAGCATAAGTCATTTGTTTGGACACAGTTTACATATTAAACAGTTATATCTCACCCATAATTAGGACTCTATCAGGTGTTATCATTCCAGGCCTAAGTTGACCTGGTAGTGATGGCAATGAAAAGATACTCTGCATTCCCCAAAGCTCCAGCATTACTAGTTTAGTGTCATATCTAGGACACTCGTTATGGGAGTCTTACCCCTCTGTAGAAATACAGTCAGTGTATTCTACAGCCTCAGCCGACTGGGCCAAAATTAAATTTAAAGATACAGGTTTGATTCGTGCATAAGTTGACCCTTGATTTATGATCACAAAATAAATTATAAAGTTAGAGATTAAATTCTTGTCTCTCTATTATTGGTTCGGTTGGTTTAATGACATATCAACCTTCGTGGGTGATCTCATGCCAAAGACAACCTTATAGAAGAACCGTAGAGGTACAATTTAACCCATAGCTAGGAGGATAAGGGGGTTTATACCTTTCCTAAGGGTATTTGTCCGGAAGTGAACATAATAGTGCAACTGGAGTTCGAACTCGCTTAGTATGATTCCGCAGTCCACCGCTTTAACCATTACACCACGAGGTTATATCTCACCAACTGTATCTCTGCAGAGGGATAAGACTCCCATAGCGAGTGTCCTGGATATGACACTAAACAAGTAATGCTGGAGCTTTGGGGAATGCAGAGTATCTATTCATTGCCATCACTCCCAGGTCAACTTAGGCCTGGAATAATAGCACCTGGTATATTTATGACAAAATTATTACTCACGTATAAATCTACGCTGGATTTCTGGTTATAAAATCATAGATTTTTTTAGCTAAAGGTTTCATTCTAGTACTTCCCATTATATTTGTATTTCAACTTTATGTAGTTATTATCCGTGTATTCTTGACCAAAAATTAGATTTTATATTGATGTGTATTTTGTTTTCATATTTTCAACAGTAACCACTCTATATTTTGTCGCCTTAAAGATATTTGCCGTTCTTTCTTTCTTTCTTTCTTTCTTTCTCATATAATTTGGTGAATTGGTTAAGTTATTTTTGTCACGTTACTTTTTGCAAGGGCACCACAGAAAATCTCGTGCAAAGAACATTGATATATGTAAACTAGATCTGGTAAAAATTCGCTGATTCTTCATGCTAATTTTTCAGTGCTCGCGTAAAATAGTTATATGCTAAGCTTAGCTTAATTGTGGCACAAAGATAGAAATATAGGTCAAATAGAGAGAATCGAATTCACTAATAATGGTCTGCTAATCCATCCTGTAAACCGTTATAACTTTGACTCATCGTTGGTTCCTCTGCTGAACTTCACATCTACCGTGCTACATCCCATGGTTTCCGTTACAATCTGCTTGTTCGGTTCGTATAATACTCTCCTCCCTGCGGGCATGATATCTGTTCCAGAGTTTAACTGGTACAGTTTTATTGTCGCAGCGTTAAACATATCCGTTCTGATAATGTGAGATTTCCTTCCCAGAAAAAATAATGCACTTAAACTGGTCAAACTTAAAGAATACAGCAAATTCCAATCAAGTTTGTTAGTGAATGAAAATTTCAATTGGGTGCCATAAATATTCAAGACGCTTGTGGGGAAATGGATATCGTCCAAGAAGACGAACACGGGCGACTTGAGTTCAAATCCTTGACGTGGCTGTATGCATCTTTCATAGCGCTAATACCCTTGAGAAAAATATGTGCTATATACTGACCCGGCCAAACTGTCAAAAGAAGAAATGCACTTGTGTAAATAACAGGTGCATCCGGTCGAAGATATCAAAGGGTTGAACTGAGTGCGAATTGTGACGCTCGCAGGAAGTAGGCGGATGTCAAATTATTATATAACCTCGGCGACAGGAAGTTCAGATCAGTTGGAGTGAAGTTGCTGGAATGAGAACTATGTGCCAGCAGAGGTTGGGCCCCCAGGCCCCCGGTTGAGCAGCCCAGGAGAACGGTAAAGAAAGGCTGTGATAGCTAGAAGAGTGGGGGTCAATATGTTGCAGTTCTGTTTTGTCTCCAACTCACCTCTCACACAGTAAAACCTTTCGTAACCCTTTCGAACTTTCGAATAAAGTGAGAGGTATATATATTTTCTAAAGAACTGTGTCCGCTCGTCTTTATGGTGTTGAATATGTTTCTGCATGCATATATGTATGTATAGTTGGTTGTGACAATACAACATATGAATCCTTCTATTCTTCCTTCAGCTATGGGTAAATAATAGGGTAGACCGGGCTTTTAACTTTGGTATTGCAAAGAGAAGGAAAATTCTGAATTTAAAAACATGTTGAACTCTGCTAATATTGATCTTGTGTCACATCCTGCTCGTGCGAAGGAAGTGGTATATATATATATATATATATATATATATATATATTAGTAATATTCATTCAGCGTCCGAAGACAGTGGGTGTGGATTATTCTTGTATAGAATACCTGAGGAATATCATATAAGTCTATGTGAGTGTTCGATGTATTGCTACTGTTACATCACTTATTTACTTGCAGGTATATAACAAAATTCACATTCAGAGCGTATATAGGGCAAGTTGGTTTGGTTTCGTTTGTTGGCTTTTATGGCATATCAACCTGTGTAAGGTTATTTAACGCCAAATCCATTTTTATGTAAATAATTTGTTCTATTTAAAAAAATTCAGTTTAGCATAAATACACAGTTTAATGGTCAAAAACATTTCCATCTCTAACTATTTAAGCAGTTGTATGTAACAATTCGGTTAAGTGTAAATACAGTTTTAATGCCGAAAAACAGTTCTATTTCAAATAATTCAGTTAAGCATAAGCACGCAGTTTAAATGTAATTACGGTTTAATTGTAAAAGTCATTTCTATTTCAAACTATTCAGTTTTACTCAACAATTCATTTTAGCATAAGTATGCTGTTAATTCTATTTAACCCATAGATAGGACCCTTATCAGGTGCTACCACTCCGGGCCAGAGTGGACCTGGGAGCAATGGCAATGAAGGGGTACTCCGCATTCCCCAAAGCTCCAGCATTGCTGGAACATCACCATCAGATTGTTTAGTGTCATACCCAGGACACTCGTTATGGGGGGTTTACCCCTCTGCAGAGGTGCAGTCAGTGTATTCTACAGCCCCAGCTGACTGGGCAATATATAGGGAAATAATTGCACTATATATATATAAGTAAAGTTAGCGACCATAGTCGAGGGTGACCCGAAGGCTCCCTTTTCGATAGCTACTACACCAAGGTGTAGGGGAGGGCGCTACTCCATTCCCTGGATTGCTGCACTTTACCCTTGAACCGTACCTTATAATGCTGAGTGTTAAGCAAGGTGGTATCAAGTTCCATTTTTAAAGTCTTTGGTATGACTCGACCTGGGATTGAACCCAGGTCTCCCGGGCCATTGGCGAACACTCTAACCGCTGGGCCAATGTACTCACTATAAATGGCTGCAGAACCAGTTATGAAGACGATCGTTTCTCTGTCCTGCATAGAGCTAGAGACAAATTCCACCTCAAATTTCTAGAGCCGATTTATATTTGTATGAATCGCTCTTTTCTATGCAGGCAGTTAAACAATCATACTTTAGATATTTTGAGGGAACTGCTAGTTACTGTGGTGACTTAGGTTTTTTTTTTTTTTACACCCTGTATCAGGCAATCCAAATTATATAATTTATACCCCCGTCTTTACTTAATTTCCGGTGTATAAAACTTGAAAAGCGCCGGACGAAAGGACCCTCGATTATTTTATTATTTTATTTGAGTTCCCCTTTTTTCATTACCAATTATATCTTTGCTAATCAGTTTGTACAAATTTTCCTGTACCAGAAATTTGATAATATATATATATATATATAATTTGTCGGTCATCTAATTTAACATTATAACCCAGATTACTTTGTGATGGGATGAAGTTAGAATGATTGATTAAGAAGAACATTTGAAAATTAGACGCCTTAAAGAATCAGCACATATGATTGGCTGATGAGTAGACCAGATGAGTAGACCAAGTATAGAGATTAATACAATATGAGAACCAATTATCACAAAGGTTAGATAAAAAATAAAACCGTAGTATGATCTCAAGTAAAAAATCATACATAATAAATCGTAATTCATGGAGATGTAAGAACATTAAGTTTATAAGCCTCCCAAAATTCGCTCTGAACTGTCCAGCAGGACACGAAGTGTAACTGTGATAGGCGTTGATTCACTAACCTTCTATGTGATAATCATTTAGAGGTTGCAGGTTCAATCTTAACGGCAGGCAAGTAACAAGACCGGAATATTTAATACTTGTACCCTCTTATGGCAAACGGAATCAGAGTGAATGCCCTTCCCGGTGGACTAAATAAAGCACATGGTTCGAAGGTCAATGTAGTCTCTCGAGTTCATCAAGAAACGCCTGAAGAAGACCGGAGGACATATCGTCCGTAACGTTTTGAATATAACAATAAAGATGAAAACAATAGTCCAAAAACTCGTAAAGATAAAACTTAATCAGGGTCATTTCTTGATACTATAAGAACCCTTAATATCAAGGGGAACCCATCGGGTTAACGTTCATATAGTATCAAAAAATAATTTGGAATGAATAATTTTTGAACGGTATTGTAATGTCAATTCTCTGCTTCTGAAGTGTTGATTCAATTTGGTACACTTCGTCTTTACCAAACTGCCAATCAGATCTAATCACACCGTGCAAATTGATATATAGAACGTAAGATGAGAAGGAATGAGATAAAGTTTGAATACAAATGTATTGCGTTGAAGAAGAAAGAAAAAAGACAAAGGTACGCGCAAATCGGTTCAACAAAAGGGAATTTGATAATAAATTGAATGCTACGAATGAAATTAACGAATGGGATGTTTGAGATTGATCACCTGCAGCATTCACTCTTCTTCAACGCCCCTCCCCTACATCCGAGGCATGTTTCCTTCCAAAAGTTTCTTAGAAATTTGCTCTTTCGACCAAACTTTCATGTGAATGAAAATTTTTGAGGGGCTACATAATTTTTCAAGGCTTTCGTGAATATCATCCTAGAAAATGGACACGACGACCAGAGTTCAAATCCTTGAATGTTTTTTGACCAGCTACAATATTGAACTTTTTTTTTTGTAGAAGCCAAGACTTCAGATGTGTCTAACTAATTCTTGAACATATTCTGCTTTTTCCCATTTTTAATTCCAAAAAAGAGGTATCCTGGGTATGAATATAAATTGCATCTCATTGCTAGGCCCTAGTTTTGGTTCTCTAAGGAGTGCGTAGTAAACCGTCCACCGCCATTATGCCCCGGTCTTGTCTAACCGGGACAATACCTGTAAATATCCCAAGAAGGGATTACATAATTTTTTTAAAAAGATTATCCACATTAAATAGACGTATTTGAAACCCTAAAACTGAGTGCAAATCATTTGTATTAGATAGGAATACCTGAAATTATAAAACTATTGCCAAGTTATTTGTATTTCATTGGAATACTTGAAGACATTTAATTCAGGAAAAAAATATTTGCATTTGATAAAAATACTAGAAAGGATATAACTCTTTGCAAGTTACTTATATTTGAAAGGAATACTGGAAACTATACAACTGTGTGCAAATTATTTGTCATACGTTAGAATATTAGAAATCAATTAACTTTTTTGGCAAATTATTTGTATTAGATAGGAATACTTGAAACCATATAATTGTGCAAACTATTTGTATTAAATAGGAATACTTGAAACCATATAACTGTGTAGAAATTATTCGTATTAGATAGGAATACTTGAAACCATATAACTGTGTAGAAATTATTTGTATTAGATAGGAATACTTGAAACCATATAACTGTGTAGAAATTATTTGTATTAGATAGGAATACTTGAAACCATATAACTGTGTAAAATTATCTGTATTTGATTGGAATGCTTGAAACTATATAACTGTGTAGAAATTATTTGTATTAAGAATAGTTGACGCTTTGCTAACGATTATTATTATTATTATTATTATTATTATGTCTTGTGGACTAGGGCCGTAGAATACATAGACTGAATTCTGACAGAGAGGTAAGACCCCCCACCTCTTTGAGTGTTCTGCGTATGACATGGAACTGCTTCTGATTGTCACCTTTCTGTTTTGGTGCTTTAGGAAATGTAGAGAATCGCTTCATTGCCATTACTCCCAAGTCCACTTTGATCTCAAGAAGAAGTACCTGTTAGAGTCCCATCAACTGGTCAAAAAAAGAAAATCAAAAACAAAAAAAAAAAAAAAAACATAAATTACAATAAAAAATGTAAATACGAACGTGTAATGAACGCTGGAAGCCTCGGGTGATGTAATGGTTTGCAAACCTTCATTAGTGAGTTTGAGTCTCATTGGGTGCCCCATTCATGCGGCCTCGTGCCTTATCTAAGCAAAAAAAGCTTAGTAAATTACAACTTATTATGAAGTTATTTCCTAACCACTAGGCATGAAATAACCCTAAACAGATTGGCATGCCTGTAAAATATCAATGAATCGTTCGTTAATTGTTCCATGTAGACAGGCCTAAAACATGCTAACTACTTCCTCTTTATCATTAAGGATTTTCGGACTATTGTCTTCATCTTTATGGTTATTTCCACAACGTTTCGGCCGATATGTCCTCGGGTCTTCTTCGGGTAATAACCACGTGGTCAGATTTAGATAGAGTGCAGAGAATCAGAGTCGAGCAAGGGACACGCAGCCGATCAGAGGTGTCTCTGACAATACGGCTTGCAAGGGGGTGTAAGCGTTGGCACTTCCTGGCTCCCGGAAGAAGGTAGGGGACAAGAAGAAGTCCCCTCTCTGAGTATATGTCTCTCCATCTATCTCTCAACTAACGAAAAACTGTGGGCCCCTTTCGAGAATAAAATGAGAGATATATTTTTATAAAGAAGTGTTTCGTTCGTTCATTGAATTTCGTAAATAATGTTTGATTGAGTATAATAATTTATTAGTGTGACAAGAAATTAACAAGAGATTACATACCCTGAAAGCTGATATAATCATCATCATTCTCATCATGTCGTGCCGCTAGCACGGATATCCCTGACTCTCTCTCGCCACTTTTCCCTATCGTTCATCGCCTCTGGCAGGTCTTCAGGGCTACATTCCGTATCCTCACATAGATGCTGAATATATGTTCGTGCTGGTCGTCCTGCTTTTGCCAGGCCATATGTGGGGTTCCATAAGAGTACATCACTTATGAGCTCGTCCCTGCTTCTCCAGCAGTGTCCTGCATGTTTGGTTCGTCTAACTTGAATAGTTTTTGTGATAGGAGGCAGGTGGCCATATAGTTGGTGTCTTGTGGGGTGTTGCCGCCAGGACTTGTTCAAGATTGCTCGCAGCATTTTTGTGTAATTGCCGTCTAGCTTCTTCTCCAGCCGTTTTGTTAGCGTCCATGTAGTGCATCCATACAGCAGTATCGATACGACAGCTGCCTGGAAGAAACTGCGTTTCATTTTATCGGTTAGGTCTTATTTTCATATGATCGATAGGCTATTGATGGCTGTCCATGCCTTTGTTAACCGTGTGTCGATGTCCTTTTCGATTGATGAGAGGCCGCTTCCTAGGTAAGTAAATTTGTCGACTAGTTTAAGAGGAGTTCCGTCTATTGTGGAGATATCACCTGTTTGATTATAGCGCATATATTCCATTTTGAGTGCATTGATATGGAGGCCTATGCCTGCGGCTGCTCGTTCCAAGCTATGCAGTAGTGTTTCGGCTTGGTTGGGTGTATTTGCCAGTGTCGCTATGTCATCGGCGTAGTCGGCACCGGTAATTGTTTTTGCGGGGTATCTTCTGCTTCTTTTCTTTATCAGCTCGAAGCCGTTCTCTCTGATTTTGTCAATCGATGTTCTAAGCACATAGTCTAGACAAACGTCTATTTGATGTCTCTAGCTCAAAGGATGTTTTTTACAGGAAGTGTTTCGAATTACGGCCATCGCGCGTTTCTCAATAATAAATCATTATCATATTAATGGATTTCATTTATTTTGAGACACCCTGTATATAAAATGTCTAAGAGATACAATGGATAACTTCATCTTTAATTTTTCTCCATTCCAAACTGTCTCAAAATTGATGCAACCCATTAATATGACAATGATCTATTACTGAGATAAGAAACCAAATAAAAGATTGCATGTCCTGGAAGCTGATATAATAATTTAAAAAAAAAACGTTGATTTGATATCTCTGGCTCAAAGGATACATTGTTTACAGGACGTGTTCCAGATGATCGCTATTGCTATTGTGTCTGTCATAAATCATTATCATATTAAGGGTTGAATCTATTTTTGAGACTCTCTCTCTCTCTCTCTCTATATATATATATATATAGAGAGAGAGAGAGCAGTCATATATGGCGGTTATTTAGAACACGTCCTGTAAAAAAGGCATTCTTTGAGCTTGAGACATCAAATCAATATTTTTTCAAAATTATTATATAAGCTTCCAAAACATGCAATCCTCTTTTGAGTTTCTTATCTAAATAATAAATCATTATCATATTAATGGGTTGCATCTATTTCGAGACACACTATTGGTAGAACTTCTGAAAGATGCAATTGATTACTTTGTTTTTCAATTTTCTCCATATATATATATATATATATATATATATATATATATATATAGCATTTATCCCAAGAACAGTCTAAATCATTAAAATTTAGTGCTCTATTTATAAGAAGGTTGAGCAATATATCAAGTAATTTAAACTGTTGAATAAAATGAGGGAAAAAATATCACCCTGAGTTTGACTTTTCCGAACTTCTGGTTAGCTTGTATGAACACGTTTGAAGTCGTGCTCATATATATTTCTTTTGAAAGCAAATACATTTTTTTTTTTTGTTTTCAAAAGGGATCACGACTCGTAGGTTTCCCGACCCGATCTTCAGGTGGAACTCAGAGTCTTAAGTTTTTATCGTTTTCCTTTATTTCATCGTTAAAATATCACACACACACACACACACACACACACATATATATATATATATATATATATATATCAATGTTTTGTGATACGAACTTGCTGTGTGTTTTATTTATTCACTTTGTGAATGTCTCAGCATTTTCAAATAACATTGTGTGAATTGAAGACACTTTTAAAAATATGGTTAACGATATAAAAAATAAGTTGCCAAAGAATGAAACGTGTCATGCCTCATATGGGAGAAAGACTTTTTTTTCAAAAGAAAATATTTGTTTCTTCCCAATTTGAAAAAAAAAACGAAGAAATAACTTGTGATAATCGATTGTGTTTTCGGAAGAAAGAGAGAGAGAGAGCGAGGGAGAGATCCATGTGCACGACTGTCGCAGATGCGACTATTGATTAAAATGCAAAAGAACGGACATATTTCTTGTTTTGTCATTTTTCTATTCTTAATTTTTTTCTTATTCAGCTAGAAGGAAAAGAAATCCTTCAAACACCGTTGTATTTGCTTCTTCTAAGTATGGTGTTTTCTTTTCTTTACTTTTTTTTATTTTTTTTTTTTTTTAACAAATGCCGTCTGTTCAGATCACGAAAGACATCAGAACTTTGGAATTTGCAATAAAATTCACTTACATGCATTGACCCAAGGAAAGATACAAGGTCAGTTTTTTTTAGGTAACGTACAGTTAGTTTGAATTCAAGAGAGTAACTGGCTTGCGGAAACATTTGACCTTCTTTATATTGTCATGTGATTAAAATTCTTAATGGAGACCTAGCCACCTTCTGACAAAAAGAGTATTCTCATATTTTGTATTTAATCAAATTCTTTGTCACGAGCAGGATGTGACGCAAAGTGCCCTTTTAAGTCACTGTACAGCTATCTTGAATTCAAATTCTTTATTCTCCAATATTGGTCGTCGTGCAAAGGCTAAAGAAATTTTGCTGCAAACTGCTTTGTTCAGGATTTGAACTCGGTTTGTCAATATTATTTTCTAAAACGAAAACCTTTACATAACACATATATATGACTGATTCCCTTCATATATATATATATATATGTGTGTGTGTGTGTGTGTGTTTTCTTTGATTGGTGCGGGAAAGTTTGTGTTTCCAGTTGGATGCGTAATACGACTGACATAATAGGAAATAACCGTGTGGGCTCGTTGCTGTTGTGACATGATCATTTTTGTGAAAGGAAAGTCTGAAACAGAAGACACCAAAGTTAGCTCCTCTTCGGGCGCTTTAGGAATAAAGCAAGGGGTTTAGTCATGAGGTAATGGTCACCAAGCTGGTAGTGAGTTCCATCTTAGCTGGATTCTCCATAGTCATGGCTTTGGATCGAAGAGTTGTCAAGCTTAGCAAATAACATTTTCTTTGACCAATACGCATAAAAAAATGCAAGTTGTTGAATCTGGTGGCTAACGTTTAAATCTGGTAAATGGTTTGAGAGGAGAGGTACGACAAATGAGATTTCAGAGGAAGGGAGGATTTGAATAGAGAGTGGACTTAACACAGAATGTCAAATTTTAAAATAACTCGAGATGCTTTGTCAATCAATGCCTCGATACGGATCCGGAACTGGGAGCATGCCATTTTCACAAGCGCCGGCGGGAGCTCGGTGAATACTCGGCAGATAGCGGCGATCATGCTGGCTTTGGTGTTGTGAGAGGTCATGTTGGTGATGTTCTCGACGTATGACCAAACGAAGTAGTCCAGCGGGTTCAAGTCAGGGGAGGAGGGGGCAGTGAGAGAAGGGTACAAAGTCGTAGCACTCCTTCTGGACTTGTGGGCCGGCGCCGAGTCCTGCTGCTACACTGAGGGTCTGTCACCGGCCACCTGATTGCACCAGGGGATCACCACACTCTTCAGCACATCCAGGTACTCTTTGGTGTTGAATTTCAAGCCGACTTCGAAAATGTGAGGTGGTATGATGTGGCCCTCACTTGAAAACACACCAAAGACCATAACCGTAGCCGGAAACTTTGTTTTCATCACCCTGGGCACGTTATTCATGGCAATCCAGATTTGCATTTTGAGGGTGCTGGCAATGGTCCTGTTATCATAACATGGATCGGTAAAGAGCAGGACTTGTACAACAGCCCATCCCCGATCTCGCTCTTTGAACATTGTGTCACTTTCAGACATGATAGAAGGCTCCTATCGCTCTTGGGATTTGTACACAACTGGCCAACTAGTAGATGGTCTGCAATAAAAAAAAGAAAACCGGTTTTCTTTAAACGGAAATGGAATCATGTCTTTTCTGGGGTGACAATCTTATCGTTCCACCCTGTAGAATTAGTGTTTAAATCGTCACATTTTTTTCAAAACTTTCGTGTTATTATTATTATTATTTCCATTTTTGGCTATCTATCTATGGTTTAGTATGGTTTGACTTTATGGCTTATCAACCACTGTTGGCTATATAATGCAAAATCTTGTTTTTTGTATATACTGAATATATTTGTAAACACATTTTGTACGTACACAGATAAATTGTTGTATTGTCACAATCCAACCAATACCAATACAAATATACAGATGTAGGGAAATACGAAACACTGACGGTTCAGGTACGAAACGTCTATTAACTTCTTGACTTTAGTTTTTCGACACGAGGAGAGAGAGACACATTTTTTACTATGCTGACTGTACTATCTGACCCAACAAAAGCGCTGCGCATCCCGTAGCCCCCAGCTGATCAGGCCTGGCCCAAAGTCGGATCTCAACCAACTCTTTTTTCAAAATCACCAAATTCTCAGCCCATAGCTTCCGGGCATGACGTCATTCACACCCAAGTCCTATTTCCTATCTGGGGTTTTTATTATGACATTTGTGATTATCATATCCTCTGCGCGCGAGCGTGAACTGTACTCAATGTGTCTGTACCTGCACTAAGACCCGAATAGTTCAAAGCCCAACCAAATCGAATGATAAAATATAATTAACGAAAAATGATTAATATAAAAATTCATTCCGTAATTATTTAAGAAAATGATCAAACTGTTCTATTTCTAACCATTCAATTTAGTATAAATCAACAAAGTTGAATTGTTCGAAGTATTGCTATGTATCACTAACAATTCAATTAAACATCCATCATTTGCTTACAAACAATTAAATGATCAAACAGTTCTATTTCTAACTATTCAGTTTAGCCTTAGTCCTTTTTTGCATTACTGGAGCCTCACCATAAGGTTGTTTAGTGTCATACACTTGTTGGGAGGGGGCGTCTTACTCCTGTGAAGAGTCGGTGTATTTTACAACCCCACTCAACAGGGCTATATATATATATATATATATATTTGTGTGTATGTCTGTGTTTGAATTTGTTTTCAATATGAACATTTTTAGTGCCAAAATTGTTATAGTACCGATGATAAAAATGGTTTTCACATATAAATGTGCGTAACTTTTACTGTAGGCCGCACACACACACACACACACACACACACACACACACACATACACACACATATATATATATATATATATATATACATATCCACACACAAAAACATGAACGCTCACACATTCATACATGATGCAGAGATATGTTGCATATTGACCCTTGACCAAGCCGTCAATCAGAGGCGCACCAGTGTTAATAAGCGGAAGAAGATCACGTGATCCAATCGGAAGTTGTAGGCGTTATGAAATAACATATGCAGATGCCCGTGAATGACCTGGAGTCAGTAAGGGAAGGGGCAGAGCCAGTTTGCTGTCACTGAGAGTGCCCCGCTGGAGCGTGTGGCCTATACAAGGCCTCCGGTTGAGCAACCCCGGCTGAGAAGCAGCAGAAGTGCTAAGTAGGGTCTTGGAGATAACACAGCGGACAATAGTCAAGAGATGATGTTATGGGTCAATATGGTAATCTGTTTTGTGTACCTCCATTCGTCTTTCTCTCAAACCACTTATGGTCCTTGTTCCTCCATGTATATTCATTCCATAAGAGTATTTAACGCTTACATACAAACACATACACTCAAACACGTTCCCACACTTAAACGCCTACACATACATTGACACATACATGCACACAGAGATGCTCACATTCACATACATAAAGGCTTACACATACATACATACATATGTGCGTTCACAGAGATGAACACACACTCACATACACATACGATCATACATACATACATTCACAGACATAAACGCTTACACATACACCCCCCACATAGAAATACACTCACACATATACACACCACTACAAACACATGTACACACACACATTAACACACATAGACTCTTGCGCACACATACGTGCATGCACAAAGAGATATACACACGCATATATACATACACTCACAAACATACACATACATACATACATATATATATATATATATATATCGACTTACAATGCACCTTTCTGACACAAGTTCAATAGCTCAGCATTTAAAAAAACATTCATGCCCAACAACACAACTACGGAAAATTCTCACCGACAACACAACAATATTAGAACATCAAAATAATAAACAAAAACTTCAGATTCTCGAAGCAATACATATTAGAAACCTGCAACCAACACTCAATAGAATTAATTTTCGAACCAGTGCTAATGTACTTAAATGTCTTTAGCTACTGGCATTAATTATAGAATTACATTTAAAAGTAAACGCCATAATCTTCAACGGCAAAGACGCCCTTACACATTAGTAATATGCTAAAACGAAAGTTACATCACTTGTGTAATAGATCCTCCCCTAATGATGGCCCAAAGTCGGGCAGAAAGTACTAGGGATACATACAACTATGGCCAATACATAAATCAATTCCCCCCGAATACGATAAAAGTAATACGGGAATTCGAACGGATCCAAAAGAAAATATGTAGGCATAAAATGTCAATTATGTTTAATGAAATTTGCATTAACGAAGAAATGCTGCCTAAATATACATATACATATATATATATATATATATATATGCACAAAGACATACACACACCACACATTCACATACATGAAAGCTTACACATACATGTATTCATATATACATGGATGCACACGGAGATACACACATACGCAAATGCACATATACTCACACATATTCACACACATAAACGCCTACACATACATATTCATGTATATATATATATATATATACATGCGGGCCTGCATATAGAGATAAACATACATTCACTCATACACAATAACACTCAAACATACATACATTTATCTATATACACACACATATGCACATATACATACACTCACACACATTAACACGCACATATATATATATATATATATATGTATACACATACGTACATTCACGTACACGCAGTTTCACATACATAAACGCTTACACATACATGCATGCTTATATACGTGCATGCACAGAAAGATACGCACCCCAATACCTACACATGCAATCACACACATTCACACACATAGACGCTTGCACACACATACATGCATCAATATAGAGTCTCACGTATCCACACACATAAATATTTACACAAACATACATTCATAGAAACATACGTGGATGCACAAAAAGATACACACACACACGCACATATACATACACTCACACACGTTCACACACATAACTACATACATACATACATACATAGTAAGTTGTTGACTGTAGTCGAGGGCGACCCAAAGGCTCCCTTTTCAATAGCTACTACACCAAGTTGTAGGGGAGGGCGCTACTCCTTTTCCCGGATTGCTTCACTTTACCCTTGATACATACCTTATATTGCTGAGTGTTAAGCAAGGATGTATCAAGTACCGTTTTTAAAGTCTTTGGTATGACGCGACCTGGGATTGAAACTAGGTCACCCGGACCATTGGGGCACAGTCTACTCACAACACATACGCACATAGACATACACACACACATTTTCACATAGATAAAAGCTTACACATACATGTGTATATATATATATATATATATATATATATATATATATACGCATATACACATTTACGCACACACATTCACAAACATAAACGCCTACACATACATATACATATATACATACATACGTGCCTGCACATAGAGATAAACACACACCAACATATATATTCACTCACAGACACAATTTCACTTGCCCAAATTCACACACACACACACACACACACACACACACACACACATATAGATACACGCATATACATACACACACATTTACACATACACACATACATACGTGCATATATATGTTTATACACACACACATACACATAGACACATGCACACATTCACACACACCTACTTAAATACAAACACACATATACATACACACAATTTCACACACACACATATATACATGCATATGTAAGTTTATACACATACGTACATACACATTCTCTCGAACAAATACACACACACACACATACATCACATACATATACACATACACATACACTCACACACATTCACATATATATATATATATATATATATATATATATATACGTACGTATGCATACACACACACACACATTCACAAACATAAATGCATACACATTATCAAATCACGCTGGTAGCACGGATATCCCTGACTCTCTCTCGCCACTCCTCCCTATCGTTCATCGCCCCAGGCAGGTCTTCAGGACAGAATCCCGTATCCTCACATAGCTGCTGAATGTATGTTCGTGCTGGTCGTCCTGCTTTTGCACGGCCATGTGTGGGGGTCCATAAGAGTACATCTCTTATGAGTTCGTCCCTACTTCTCCAGCAGTGTCCTGCATGTCTGGTTCGTCTAACTTGAATAGTTTTCGTGATAGGAGGCAGGTGGCCGTACAGTTGGTGTCTTGTGGTGTGTTGCCGCCAGGACTTGTTTAAGATTGCACGCAGCCTTCTTGTGTAATTGCCGTCTAGCTTCTTCTCCAGCCGTTTTGATAGAGTCCATGTAGTGCAGCCATATAGCAGTATCGATGCGACCGCTGCCTGGAAGGGAAAAAAATGGCATACACATACATGCATACATATATACATGCATACACATACAGATAAACACATACGCACACACACAACACACACATCCGTTCATACACATAGCGATACAAACACACGCACATATATACACACACAAACACATTGACACACACATATAGACATACATATACATACATATATATATATATATATATATACACATACGCACATACGCATACACTCACACACATCCACACATACACAGAAACATACATACACAATCATATGCAGACACACACATTCACATATTAACACCTACAGTCATACATACACACATATACAAACACACATTCATACACACATACATACATTCATATATACGTTTATACACACACGCACATAAACATACACTCACACACATCCACACATACACAGAAACATACATACACAATCATATGCAGACACACACATTCACATATTAACACCTACAGTCATACATACACACCTATACATACACACATTCACACACACATACATACATTCATTTATACGTTTATACACACACGCACATACACATACACTCACACACATCCACACATACACAAAAACATACATACACAATCATATGCAGACACACACATTCACATATTAACACCTACAGTCATACATACACACATATACATACACACATTCACACACACATACATACATTCATTTATACGTTTATACACACACGCATATACACATACACTCACACACATCCACACATACACAGAAACATACATACACAATCATATGCAGACACACACATTCACATATTAACACCTACAGTCATACATACACACATATACATACACACATTCACACACACATACATACATTCATATATACGTTTATACACACACGCACATACACATACACTCACACACATTCATATAACACACCTACATACATACATACCCAGTCATATGCGGACACACACATACATACATACATACACATAAAGTTTTATACATATACGCACATACACATGCACTCATACACATTCATACTCACACCTACAGACATACATACACACATATACATACACACGCATTCACACACACGTACATACGTGAATATGTATTTTTATACACACACGTATATACACATGCACTCACACACACACACACACCGACATTCATAGATACACACAGATACATACACACACATTTACACATACACACATACATACGTGCATATATATGTTTATACACACAGTCACATACACATACACTCACACACGTACACACGTACACAACTACACACTTACACAATCATATGCAGACACACATTCACACATACATACATACATACATACATACATACATACATACATATATATGTTTATATATATATATTCACACACTCACACCTACTGACATACATACACACATATACATACACACACATTCACACACACGTACATACATTCATATATATGTCTATACACATACATATATACACATGCAATCTCACAAATTCACACACACACCTATATACATATACATACACACACATTTACACATACACAGACACATACATGCATATATACGTTTATACACATACGCACATGCACATACACTCCCACATATTCCCACATACACACTTACATACATACACAGTCATATGAATACGCACACATTCACACATACGTACATACGGTGCATATATATATTTATATACATACACACATATACATACACACATTTTCACACACACAAGCATACATATGTACATGCATATATATGTTTATGCACATACGTACATACACATGCTCTTGCACATATTCACACACACACAGACACACACACACACACACACACACACACACACAAACACACACACACATATATATATAGATACATGCATATACATAAACACACATTTACACATACCCACATACATACGTGCATATATATCTTTATACACACACACACACATACACATAGACATATACACACATTCACACTCACCTACTTAAATACATACGCACATATACATACAATTTCATACACACACATATACATACATGCATATGTATGTTTATACACATACTTACATACACATGCTCTCGAACAAATTCACACACACACACACACACACACACCTGCATATATAGATACACACATATACATACACACACATTTACACATACACACATAGATACGTGCATATATATGTTTATACACATACACACATACACATACACACATTCACACACACCTACATAAATACACACACATACACACACACACACACACACACACACACACACACATATATATATATATATATATATATATATATATGCGATTTTTAGAAACTCTAATAGATTTTGACGAAAACTTTTTCAGTTTGTTAACTGTCTCTCACCATGGCGACGCATGGCTTTTCCTATCTTCCCTTTAGTTTAATCGTGAGTGTCGGCTATAATTAACGGTGTGCACACTCAGTATTTTTTTCTCTCTCTCACTTTAATAAAAAAATAAAAAATAAATAAAAAAGAAATTGTATGTGATATTTCATCTCCAACAAGATCTAACGATACTTAAATTTATCACCCACGAAAAAAATAGCCAAAACAAAACAAAAAAATAAAAAACACACGCCGATGTTTTTCTTTTCAGTACAGCTAATACACACAAGTACACATAAGTGAGGACAAAACCACAGCTAACTACACATGGGCAACAGCACAGAGAGAGGAAGAGAGAGAGAGAGAGAGAAAGAGAGAGAGAGAGAGAGAGAGAGCATAAATGAGCACAAAACCACAGCTAACTACACATGGGCAACAGCACAGAGAGAGTAATAGACAGAGAGAGAGAGAGAAAGAGAGAGAGAGAGAAAGAGAGAGAGAGAGAGAGAAAGAGAGAGAGAGAGCATAAATGAGCACAAAACCACAGCTAACTACACATGGGCAACAGCACAGAGAGAGAGAGAGAGAGAGAGAGAGAGAGAGCATAAATGAGGACAAAACCACAGCTAACTACACATGGGCAACAGCACAGAGAGAGAGAGAGAGAGAGAGAGAGAGAGAGAGAGCATAAATGAGCACAAAACCACAGCTAACTACACATGGGCAACAGCACAGAGAGAGTGAGAGAGAGAAAGAGAGAGAGAGAAAGAGAGAGAGAGAGAGAGAGAGAGCATAAATGAGCACAAAACCACAGCTAACTACACATGGGCAACAGCACAGAGAGAGTACGAGAGAGAGAGAGAGAGAGAAAGAGAGAGAGAGAGAGAGAGCATAAATGAGCACAAAACCACAGCTAACTACACATGGGCAACAGCACAGAGAGAGAGTGAGAAAGAGAGAGAGAAAGAGAAAAAGAGAAAGAGAGAGATAGAAAGAGAGAGAGCATAAATGAACACAAAACCACAGCTAACTACACATTGGCAACAGTACAGAGAGAGATAGAGATAGAAAGAGAGAGAAAGAGAGAGGGAGAGCATAAATGAGCACAAAACCACAGCTAACTACACATGGGCAACAGCACAGAGAGAGAGAGAGAGAGAGAGAGAGAGAGAGAGAGAGAGAGAGAGCATAAATGAGGACAAAACCACAGCTAACTACACATGGGCAACAGCACAGAGAAAGAGAGAGAGAGAGAGCATAAATGAGCACAAAACCACAGCTAACTACACATGGGCAACAGCACAAAGAGAGAGAGAGAGAGAGAGAGAGAGAGAGAGCATAAATGAGGACAAAACCACAGCTAACTACACATGGGCAACAGCACAGAGAGAGAGAGAGAGAGAGAGAGAGAGAGCATAAATGAGCACAAAGCCACAGCTAACTACACATGGGCAACAGCACAGAGAGAGAGAGAGAGATAGAGAGAGAGAGAGAGAGAGAGCATAAATGAGCACAAAACCACAGCTAACTACACATGGGCAACAGAACAGAGAGAGTAAGAGAGAGAGAGAGAGACAAAGAGAGAGAGAGAAATAGAGGGAGAGAGACAGAGAGAGTAAGAGAATGAGAGAGAAAGAGCGAGAGAGAGAGAGCATAAATGAGCACACAACCACAGTTAACTACACATGTGCAACAACACAGAGAGTGAGAGAGAGAGAGAGAGACTCACACACACACAAAGACACACAATCATACCTATATATATATTTATATATATATAAATATTTATATAATAGTTAATAAATATATGTATATATGTTTAATATATGTATATGAATACACATATTAGTTGATATATATATATATATATATATATATTAGTTTATATATAAGTTCACATGCGCAATAGCAGACACACACACAAACACACACATACACACACACTCATGCAAATATACAACTATAAAGCCATACAAAAAGATAAAACAATATCAAACATTTTTCTAGCAATATTTATCAAAAACTAATATATTAACCCTTAGCAATCGCTCTTATATGGTCATAAAATTCAAAATGTTGTGGTGTTTTAATTTGAGTAAGGCATTAGGATATTAATTGTTAATTATTCGGACATTAATCATGAATTAATTATTTCTTGAATCAATATCAATGATTAATTATAATTACTAGGATAGTAACTTTCAACTGTATAAAGAAAATAATTGAATTTTACCGGAGTAGAAATTTAAAAAAATAAGTTTAAAGTATTTTGTGATTTTTTATTAATTTACAGCGCTATTGCAATGCGGAATAATCATTATTTGTGTCTTATTAATTTCAAAGTAAAATCTTAATCGTCAGAGAATTTTTTTTTTAATGAGCAGAATGTTGGATGTTCAATTTTTTTTAGACATTGTAAACATGGTGTCTCGTGGGGTGTTAAAACGCCATGTTGGGTGTTGTAACCATGGTACCATGTGGTGTGTTTTAACGCAATACGGAAGAGACGTAATATATATATATATGAGAAAGAAAAAAAGTAGGTCGAATGAAAGAAAATTCAAGAAAATAGGAATAATCAGTTTTTTAAAAAAAAAGCTGAAACAAACCAAAACACAACAATAAACTGTGGACTAGTGGCTAACGTGCTTGACTGCAAAATCGTAGGAAACGAGTTCGAACTTTAGTCATGCTATTATTTTCACTTTCAGAAAAATAGAGTTGGAAAAAGTATAAAAGCTTTTATCCTCCCAGCTATGGGTTAAAAAGTACCTCTTCTATTTTTCTACAATAATAGATTTGGTTTTATTTAACCCACGAAGGTTGATACACCACTAAACAAGAAAAACCCAAACAAACCAAACAAACCCAACTAATTCTGCAGAGAAGATATAAAAACAAATCCATTTTGTAGGTTAGGTCGGACTGTACTTCTACAGAGGGGGGGAGTCTTCCCCACTGAGGCCACCCGTTGAGGATGGAATCATGGTGGCTTAGCAGTGCATCACCCGGCAAACAAAGTGGTCATGTGATTGGCAACAGCTCATTCGTCTTTTGTGTTAAACTGAAGAGTCGTATTTCTTTTAACATCATCCATCTCCTCAAATATAAGCCATTTGACAATTTTCTGTTGATGAAACAAGTAAAAAGTGGCACTGATCGATTATCTGGTCTACATACAAACGTACAAGTCTGTGTTTAGCCAAAAATATATAATTTTAAAGTACGGAAACTGAGTGGGTATTATTTGTCAAAATTTCTGAAATGAAGCTTAATAATTATTATTACTCAGAATATTCGAACTATTGACCTTAAAAGTTTTTAATGAAGTGTTAATTCGTGGATAACACCCCGTTTCTTATAATTCTATAACACAGAATATTGGGTAGAAAACTGAACAAGTCATTTAATAAAATTAGTCAATTAATTGTACACAATACGAGTAGGGAACTCAGTTCTCCCCCAAGCATTACAAGTGTCACATGCGTTCAAGAAACAAACAGAAAAATCATTACAGCAAGAAGGTGGAAACCACTTACTCTTCTCAGGTCCAGAATATAAAAGAACAAGGCGCCAAGTGGTCGCTGGGAGGAGCGAAAAACCACGTCTGCTCATTTCAACCTCATCTTTATTGTTATAATCGAAGGACATATCGGCTGAGACGTAATTTAACAATAAAGATAAGAACAATAGTCTTAATATTCTAAGTAATAATGAATACAAAAAACATCTTCCTAGTTTTTCTTACGACTGACACCAACTGGTCTTAACTGCCTGAATGAGTAATATATATATTTGATAATAGTATTTATATATATAGGCTTACACATTCAGATGTGACTGGTCTGAAGAGGAATCTCGGCATCTCATGGCAAAAACATATCCCCGACACTCGGCATCTCATGGCAAAAACATATCCCGACACTTTTCTCAGCATCAACACCATCTTGATGCAATAAAAGGTTCGTTGGGCCGGAAATGCTGTCTGCATGAAAGATCACCGCCTCCCGAAGAAACTGCTCTACGGCGAACTCAGAGCAAGTGCTCCCATGCAGACGAGAAAAAGCAATTCAAAGAGACACTGAAGGTCTCCAAGAAATCTTCCAGTAGAAGTGGGGAATATATATATATATATATATATATATATATATATATATATATGTTCCCCACTTCGTGGGTTGAGCTCTCTTGGGAAAATTTGCCACCTACCAAATGAGCTGAAACGCAATTGTTATTCTCTAGAATTAAGCACTCCAGGTTACCCTTGACGTATATGTAAAGAGTTATACGTAAATGTAAATCATCCCACAAGACACCAACTGTACGGCCACCTGCCCCCTATCACGAAAACTATTCAAGTTAGACGAACCAGACATGCAGGACATTGCTGGAGAAGCAGAGATGAACTCATAAGAGATGTACTCTTATGGATCCCCACACATGGCCGCGCAAAAGCAGGACGACCAGCACGAACGTACATTCAGCAGCTATGTGAGGATACAGGTTGTTGTCCTGAAGACCTACCTAGGGCGATGAACGATAGGGAGGAGTGGCGAGAGAGGGTCAGGGATATCCGTGCTGCCAGCACGATATGATGATGATGATGATGATGTATGAGATAGCCATTAGTTAAACGATCTTAGTCTGTTTAGAAAATCACTCCAGCTAAGAAGAAGAAACCACTACAAGAACGCAAAATTAGAAGGGATTGACCAGTAGATTAATTCCACTCCTGTTTCTTCATCGTTCTAACACATAACATTTTGACCCCCTCTGCCCATGCCTATGAATTTGTAATTTGATTTCCACCTTTATTTTTTTTTATTTTTATTTTCATTGTTTTTTTTTCTAATTTTTATTTTAACTTTTTATTTTTTAATTCCTTTATTTCATCTTCTGAATACGAACTGTAACTCCACATTTGCTACTCTGCGACGAGAGAGAAGCATGTAAATAGTCATCTGACGAGATGGAGAGTATTGTAATATTCTCCGCCGAAATAAATTTACTATGACGACTTAACCGAGTTTGAGTCTCCATCAAATTGTACTATATATATATATATATATATATATTCTTTTCTAATAATTCAGAACAGCAAATTCAATCTACACTGTGTAGCCATCATTTATGGATTTGTTATCGACTAAGCTAAGGTTACGTAAATACTTTCTTAGTATGGTATACTATTTAGCAAACTTGTATTTACCCAAATCCTCGGGCGTCGTCAGGGCGTAACATAAGATCAATTTTTAAGCGAGGTACAGTTTGTTTGAATTGACAGCGTTTCTACTCTTAGACCGATTACCTAATCAAGACCATGGAACTGGCCCAGTTAGTTGGGACCGTAAAATACATTGACTGCATCTCTGAAGTTGTATAAGACCCCCATTGCTCACAGGTCCATTCTGTCTCGGAGTGGTACCAGCTGAAAGGGTCCTGTCTATGGTTCAAATATCACTGCTTGACATTTAAACTAAATTTAACTCTGTGTAAGCAAATGACATGTTTAATTGAATCGTCAGAGTTAAATAACAATAGCGGAAAACATTTAACTGTGTGCAAAGAAATGATTAATAGCAAATATAATTATTCATATTAGATAGAAATAAGTTACACCATTTAACTGTGTGTAAAATGAGCTCAGTCTCAATTAAAAATGTAATCGTCAAAACATATTTAGAAATCATGTATTTGATTTATATGTACAAAAAGGATTAGCATTAAATAACTTTCAATGGTTAATATGCCTTAAACCCCAACCAAATCAAACCCCCCACACACATACACACACACACTCACACACACATATATATATATATATATATATATATATATATATATATATATATATAAAGAGGATTTGGCATTGAATAACCAACAAAACTAAAACCAAACCAAACCAAACCAACTCATATATTTAATACACGTCTAAAGGGGATTTGGCATTAAATAACCTACAATGTTGGATTATGCCATAAAACCAAACCAAGCTAAATCACATATATATTTAATATATATGTATAAAAAGGATTTGACATTAATCGACCAACAATGGTTGATATGCCTTAGAACCCAACCAAACCAAATCCTATATATTTAGTATATATGTATAAAGAGGATTTGGCATTAGATGACCTAGAATGGTTGATATGCCATAAAACCCGACAAAACTAAATCCTATATATTTCATATATATTTATAAATAAGATTTGGCATTGAATAACCTACAATGGTTGATATGCCATAAAACCCAATCAAACCAAATCATTTATATGTACTATATATGTATAAAGAATCGGTTAAATTGTGGTTTTTGCTTTTTCTTTTCATTTGAAAAAAACTTATTCTATCTTTATTTTTATTGTTATTTATTTTTATTGCTATTTTTATTGTTACTTTAAAATGAAATTTAAATTTATTGTAAATTTGATTTTTATTTTTTATGTTTCTTTACTCAATCGGAAACGAGAGGAGACCGGAAGTAATCTTTAATATGAGAAGGCTCCATCCCTTCCACTCCCTCCTGTGACCATCGCCATTATCTGGCTGTATTCAATTATTTTCATGTTGGATCTGAAGAAGTCCTGCTAAATTTTTTTGGAGTTGTTGATTCATATCAATGCTCTCAACATGATGGAAATAAATTTATAATCCTAATGTGACCGAGTTTTGTTTTTTTCTTGAAATGATATTTGCTCTGTGAAATTATTTACTTTTAGCTCTTTACCAGGAATATTTAAATATTCGAATTTTGAATAATTTAATTGTCCAGACGGAATTGTTCCCTACTCCGGATTTACTGGATTGAAGAATAACCCAACATATATATATATATATATATAGTCATCCACAGACAGATCTGTTTCGTTCTATCAGAACTCATCAGTGTGGCTAGACAGTAGCTTCCCGTAGCTGGGATGGAAACCCGGTTGACTCAAACGCCAAGCCAAAGCTTCTAACCCTTCAGCCACGAGGAGACATTAGCCGCGAAGTAAATTTTAAACGGTTATGAATTACAATTACTATTGTTTATATACATCCGTTCAAACGGTTGCCGAGACCTCAATTCATCTACGAAGAGGCTTACAATGAGCGCTAATTGCAACACGATTACTTCTTCACCAGAGAACTCAACCCTATGGGGGTAGGGGAGTATATATCTCTATAGTCATCCACAGACAGATCTGTTTCGTTCTATCAGAACTCATCAGTATGGCTAGACAGTAGCTTCCCGTAGCTGGGATCGAAACCCGGTTATATATATATATATATATATATATATATATAGTATTTGCATTAAATAACCTACAATGGTTGATATGTCATAAACACAAACTAAACCAAACTAAGCCCATAAAACAATTCTGCCCTACTATATAAACATGGTTGTGTAGGAGGATTTAAAGATTCTTGCATTTCCTAAGGGCATTAGCGCTAAATGAAATGCAAATAGCTTCGTCAGGGTTTGAATTAGGCTCACCGACTCCATTTCCAACAATGATCTGTGTTACGCTAAGCGCGCCTCCTGAGCAACATTTATCGAGTATTGTTCAAAAAGTTTCGAGAATTTGTCTTAACTGGTCTTGAAGAAGCATTCACAGCGTAACAGTGGTCGTTGTGGGAAATGGAATTGATAACCCGAGTTCAAATCCTGTACAAGGTTGAGAATTAGACCATATGCACAACTTGCCCGTGGTTGAAGAGTTTAGGTGGTTGGTTGGTTGGTTGGATTTTATGGCATATCAACCTCCGTAGTTTATTTAATGCCAAATCCATACAAATGATCAGTTCTATTTACAACAATTCAGTTCAGCATGAGTACACAGTTTAATTGTCAAAAACATTAATATTTCAAGCTATTCAGTTTAGTCAAACAGTTCTAATTAAAAAAATTCAGTTAAGCATAAGTATAGTTTCAATCTTAAAAACAGTTCTATTTTGAGCAATTCAGTTTTACATAAGTACGTAGTTTAAATATCAAAAAAGTTCTATTTCGAGCAAATAAGTTTTGCATAAGTATGCAGTTTAGTTCTATTTGACCCATTGATAGGACCTTATGTGCTACCAGTTCAGGTCCGAGTGGACCTGGAAGCGATTGCAATGAAGGGGTACTCCACATTCCCCAAAGCTCCTGCATTACAAGAGCCTCGTCATAAGATTGTTTCATGTCATACGTCGGGCATTTGTTGGCTGGATCCTTACCCCTCAACAGAAATAGAGTCGGTGTATTCTACAACCCCTGCCGACTGGGCAAAGAAGGGTTCGGTCAATACATACTCGACGTCTTATGTATCTGTGGATTATTGATGTATCTTAAAATATATGCAGATTATTGATGTATCTACATATGTATGCGGATTATTGATTTTTCTATGTATATATTGATTATTGATATATCTCTTCATTTAAACGGATTAGTGATGTATCTGTAGCTATGAAGATTATTGATATAACTATGTACATATACGGATTATTGATGCATATATTAATATATGCCGGATATTATATATATATATATATATATATATATATATATATCTTTGTCTATCTATCTATTTTTATATTTATGGATTATTGATGTATCTATGTATATATGCGGATTATTGATATATCTGTGTATATGCGGACTATTGATATATCTGTATACATGAATTATTGATGCAAGTATATACATATATACATATATAAATACATATATGTGTGTGAGTGTGTGTATGTATGTGTGTGTATGTGTGTGTGTGCGGATTATTAATGAATCTATATATGGATATTACTATGTACGTATACGGATTATTGATGCATATATGAATGTATGGAGGATGCAGATTATTGATGAATCTATATTTTTATGCAGATTATCGATGTATCTATGTGCGTATGCAGATTATAGATTTACCATCGTATACTTGTGGATTACTGATGTATCTTCGTATATATGCAAATATTGATGTATCTATGAATATAAACTGATTATTGATATATCAATGAATAAAAACGGATTATTGATATCTCTAGAAGTGCATAT
Source organism: Sepioteuthis lessoniana (assembly GCA_963585895.1). NCBI lineage: Eukaryota > Metazoa > Mollusca > Cephalopoda > Myopsida > Loliginidae > Sepioteuthis > Sepioteuthis lessoniana. The sequence goes on along the minus strand of OY757944.1, from coordinate 56,350,132 downwards.
TGATTATTGATGAATGCATGTATATATGCGGATTATTGATACATCACTATACATATGCGGTACATTGATGTATCATTGTATGAATGCGGATTATTGATGCATCTTTGTGCATATCCAGATTGTTGATGTATGTATGCAAGCATGTACGTGGAGTATTATTGTATCTATGGACGTATGTTGATTACTGAAGTACGAGGATCATTAAATAAGTTTCCAGACGTTTTTCGTATGGGCACTTTTATTGATAGTACACATATGAAACTCTAGTCCCCTTCGAAGTAATCTCCTCCGGCTGCAATGCACTTGTTGTACCGTTCCAACAACTTCTGGAGGGACCCATGGAAGTCCTCTAGTGTGATGGTGTCAATGACCTTCGTCACAGCCTTTTTCATCTCAATTGTCTCATAACGACAGCCTATGAGCTTAGGGAATAACCAAAAGTCACAAGAAGCAAGGTCTGGACTATAGGGAGGCTGAGGAACTGTCTTGATGCCCATCTTGGTCAAATAGTCTGTGACAAGGATGGAGTTATGAACTGGTGCATTGTCCTGGTGGAAATGCCACTGACCCGATTTGAAGAGTACTGGCCTCTTCCGACGGAATTTCTTCCTAAAGTCCCTTAAAACCACAGCATAGTATTCCTTGTTGACTGTCTGTCCAGTGGGAACCCAGTGCATGTAGATTATGCCAGTGCTGTCAAAAAAAGGGATCATCAAAAGTTTGTGGATGGATTTGCTCTATCTGGCCTTCTTGGGTCTGGGAGAGCCAGCATGCTTCCACTGGGAACGTTGTCTCTTGGTAACTGGGTCATAGCAGTAGATCCAGCTTTTATTGCATGGCATTTTTCCAAGTTTAAATCAGAATCTTATTGCATATAGTCCTTTTAATGTGTCAGATTGCATTTTTTAAATTCACTAGCTGTGAAAATCAGGCTTTAGTAGGGTGCATTCCAATTCCTGCAGTAGCTGTTAATTTGAAACTGAAATCATAGAAATTGGTCCGTCCTTTCATACGATGTATAGCAATAACATACTGAATTGTCAAGCGTCTACTACAATTTTAAATGCCTGTACCAAAACGTCTGGAAACTTATTGAATGCACCACGTATATGTATATGTAAGCGGATTATTGATATCTCTTTCTGAATATATGGATTATTGATGTATCTCTGTAATTATGAATAATAAAAGAGTACATATATTCTTAAGAAGTATGGATCAGGGATCTAAATATATTTCTTGAACTGCCGTGTTTAGTTAAACATACTAAATGTATGAATAAATAATATAAGAAAATATCAAATAAACAATAGAATAGATCGCAGTAAGTGATACTATTTAACCCATAGATGGTAGGAGGAGAAGTAGGTTCATAGCTTTACCAAGCGTATTAGTTTGAAAGTGTGTGCGGTAGCGTTACAGGGATTCGAACTCGAGTACTAGGCTTACGCAGCTCAGTACGTTTACTAGTACACCTGTAGCATATCTATGTTCAAAAATACGGCCTAGATATGAATATGTGAAATAGACATAGGGAATCTGTTCACAATTTTTATAATGTTCATACGCGTATAGGAATAAAAAAAAAACATAAAATTGGTTCAGGTACGAAACTTTTTATTACCTTTTTGAGTTTAAGGTTTTTCGACATGAGGAGAGAGAGAGAGATACAATTTCTTTCTATGCTGACTTTTCCATCTGATCCCACCACGTGCGACACATTTCGTAGACCCCAACTGGTCTCGCCGAGGCGAGACCAAAAATCGATTACCTTCCTCTAGACTCGAATCTCAACTAACTGCTTTTTTTCAAATCCCCCAAATCCTCAGCGCTTCCGGGGATGACGTCATTCACGTCCCCGGTCTCATTTCTCATCTGGGGTTTTTATTGTGACATCACTGATTGTCACATCCACCCTGCACGCGCGTGAACACCTGCGCTCAATGTGTGCACCTAACTAACACATGCACAAAGCGAAAGGATCTCAGCCTAACTAAACCGAAAGGCAAGATATATAAAACGAAATCCCTCCGCAATTATATTACTCACCAGGGATATCACTCCATAATTTTTATAAGCTAAATTACATAGGAGAAAGCATAAGATTACTGTTTCTTCGGTGGATTCTCCTTTTGAAGCTTCCTCCAACTTCCGTTGCCAAGAAACAATGAAAGAAGAGATAGACAGAAAGGTTAGATTGACAAAGAGGAAGACGGAATGAGAGAGACAATGAAAGTAGGGACTGACAGATCATACGATAAGTTTCCAGACTTTTTTCGTATGGGCACTTTTAATGATAGTACACACATGAAATTCTAGTCCCCTTCCAAGTAATCTCCTCCGGCTGCAATGCACGTGTTGTACCGTTCCAAAAATCTCTGGAAGGTCCAATGGAAGTCCTTCGTCACAGCTTCTTTCATCTCCTCAATTGTCTCATAACGATTGCCTCTGAGCTTAGGGAATAACCAAAAGTCACAGGGAGCAAGGTCTGGACTATAGAGAGGCTGAGGAACTGTCTTGATGCCTATCTTGGTCAAATAGTCTGTGACAAGGATGGAGTTGTGGACTGGTGCATTGTCCTGGTGGAAATGCCACTGACCCGATTTGAAGAGTGCTGGCCTCTTCCCAAGAAATCTCTTCCTAAACTCCCTTAAAACCTCAACATAGTAACCCTAACCCTAACCCTTTGGCCAATCCACTCTGGTGTATTGACTTCCCAACTCCTCCCACACCTCTCATCATCCCTCACAGACTCCCCACCTTCCTTGAATCTCTGATGTCACTCTAAAACTGATACTCGATTCATGCAAGATGGTCGGAAGCATTCCATACGTTTCTGTGGCATTTTTCCCAAGTTTAAAACAGAATTTTATTCCATATCGTTCTTCTAAAGTGTCCTCACGTCCAGATGGCATTTTTGAAATTAACCAGCTGTGACAATCAGGCTTTAGTAGTGTGTATTCCAGTTGCTGCTGTAGCAGTTCATTTGAACCTGAAATCATAAAGCGATCTCATAAGATGTATAGCAATAACATACTGAATTTTCAAGAGTCTACGAACATTTTAAATGCCAGTACAAAAAATGTCTGGAAACATATTGAATGCACCACGTAAATTGACAAAGAGAAAAACGGAAGGAAAGAGACAATGAAAGTAGAGACTGACGCAAAGAAAGATCCGATAAAAAGAAAAAAATATTTAGGAATAAATAAATGCAGATATAAGAAAAGGGAAAAAATTGTAATCTTGGAAAAATTTGTATTCGTTCAAAATGCTTTTTGGAGAAGAGAATCTTGTGGAGGATTTAATTTCTTATGAAAGAATCCATTTTAGCTCATAAATAAACAAAGAAATAATCAACGTAATCAGATTCACGTAGTTTTATGAATCCCCACCCCCACCAAAAAAAAAAAAAAAGAAAAGAAAGGGCTATCATTTTTTTTCAAATGTCTTTTGTTGCCTAGAAATAATGAAAGTAAGACAGACGAAGTGTATAAACAACAATAGCAAAGAAAGCCTGAATGAAAGAAAGAATGAACGTTGACACAATACACAATATATATATATATATATATATATATATATATATATATATATATATATATATATATATATATATATGAGAGAGAGAGAGAAAAATGAGGGTCGAATGAAAGAAAATTCAAGAAAATAGGAATAATCAGTTTAAAAAGAAGCTGAAACAAAACAAAACAATAAAATCTTCACAAAAAAATCCACAAAAATACTCTCTTCGAAAATCGTTTTTTGGGGGAGAAAGTCTTGAAGATTGTGTTTCAAATATTAAATTGCAGTTACGATTTTTTGGTGGGGTTTGATTATTAATGACTATCTTTTGGATCAGCACTGCTACGGAAAAATCCGCTAGAGAATTTAATTTATTATAAAAGAAACGAAACCAGAATGTATTCTGCACTTTTTCCCTGTCAACGATGCTGATCTTTAATATTTAGCTAAGAGCAGACGACATTGTCATCCATTTTAGATAATGAGCTGACAAAGTTGCATTCAAACACATTTCCGATATACTGGTACAGAATCGCCGTTTCCATCGGTTATGAAAGGAAAACGCACCTGTCTTTTTAACCAAACAAAGTTTCTTTAATTTTCCATGTGTCACGAAATGGAATAGTCAAAAAAGTTGTTTTTGAAATAGCTAAAGTTCTAAGAAAGAAATAACAAAAAAGAAAAAAAACAAAACAAAACAAAATAAAACGAAAACCATAAAAAAGACGATAAATATAAAAATTCCATGAAAATAGTTTTGCAATATTTTCTTTATTTGTTTTATTCTTCAAGTTAAAAACAAAAACAGCCTTGCATATAAAGTAAAGGCTAACAAGTTACATCATCAGAAGCAAATTTTTATCAGTCGTTTGATCTCAAGCTGATAGCATTTCTTGTCCTTCGAGGCGAAGAATTCCTTCATTAAAGATTTCTCTTCCACTTGTCTATTGAAGGGAAGTGAGTGCAAAGAGTGAGCAAGGGATAAGAACAAGTTAAAGCCAGGGGGAGTTAGATCCGGACTGTTACTGTTAGGTGCAACATTAATTCGATGCCCTCAAGTTCCAGGAGTTTATTCCGGAAACTAACGCAAATATTGTAAAACCTTTGACTCAACGTCACAGTAGCAAAAATTATACAATCAGCCCAATTAGAATATGTTGTCGTACAATACTGTTATATGGATGAACTACTTGGACGCTAACTGAACGTATGGTATTAAAAGCTTGACAGCAATTACACAAGAATGCTGCGAGCCATATTGAGCATGTCCTTGAGGCAATACCTTACAAAACAGTAGCTGCACGGCTACCTACCACCCATCAGGATAACTATCCAAATAAAAAAAAAACAGGCATGCAGGACACTGCTAGAGAAGTAAGAACTCATGTACAATTGTAGACCATTTCACATGGACGAGCAAAGGTTGGACGACCAGCAAGAACCTATTTACATCAGCTCTCTGCCGAAACAGGAGTTAGCCTGGAAGATTTGCCGGGAGACAAGTTGCGAGAGAGATTCAAGGAGATCCGTTTCGGCAACGTGATATGATGATGATGATATTTAATGGAGCAACCGGGAGAGCAGATCAGTTGCAGTGGTAGTTTGGTTCTGACGTTCCCCACTCCCTACAGCCCATATTAGTCGCAGAGTACAAAACTTTCGAAGCAAGGCTAGAAAGAAGCAGTGTATTTTCAGAATCGGTGATAGTTCCACATGGTTATCGGCTATTCATTTGACAGAATGAGATAGAAATAAGCCCAAATCTTTGTCTACCATATTTCCCCTGAATCTAGATTTGTGTTGTATACTCAGCTGTGTCTTTGTGAACAACGAGGAACACGTATATATAAAAATCTCTCTCTCTTTTTATTCTCGAAAGGGGCACACAGTTTGTTGTTAGTTTGAGAGATAGATGGAGAGACATATACTCAGAGAGGGGACTTCTTCTTGTCCCATATCTTCTTCCAGGAGCCAGTGGGCGCCAACGCTTACATTCCCTTGAGAGCTGTATCGTCAGAGACGTCCAAGACGCCTCTGCTCGGCTGTCTATTTCTGGCTCGACTCCCGATTCTCTGGCCTCTGTCTAAATCTGACTGCGTAGTTTTCCTATCACGTGGTCTTCTGGTCACATGCCTGCTCGACCGGCCGGCCCCGATGCACTGCCATCCCCATAACGTGACAGCTTGTCAAAGCATACAGGATCACTAGGAACGAACGGAAAATCCACGTCATATGTTATATAACATTTTGTTTTGTTTGGTTTCTTTGTAAATAAAACTTCTAGGATTATGTAATTCCAAAGCCAGCCTTGTAGAAGAACAGTAATTTTACTATTTAATCCATAGCTGGAGAGATAAAGAAGTTAAACCCTTTTCCAAAGGTTTTCTTCCGAAAGTGAACGTAATAGCATGACTAGAGTTCGAACTGGCCTACCAAGATGTCACAGTGTGGCACATTAACCACTTGACCACGAGGGCTTGCCCTGTAAAAAAAGATTACATCAGATAATTGTGTCTTCTATTCTAGAAAAGTTATATGAAACTTTTAGGTATAAAACAATAGCCAGGTGTGATTTTAATTACTTCTGGTTTTTATAATGCTCTTCTGGAGGCACTTGAACACTATTTGATTTACCAAACATTTTTAACCGTTTGCTTAATTTCATGTGTTATATATATATATATATATATATATATATATATATATATATATATATATATATTCTGTCTAAATCCGGATCATTACTTATGATCATACAAATAAATTTGATAATGTAGAGAAAAACGATTGTTATCAATCGTATAATTTTTTTTTGATTAAGTTTGGTCGTGTTTTATGACTTATCAACAATCGCCAATCATCCGGGAGACCGGGGTTCAATCCCAGGTCACGTCATACCAAAGACTTTAAAAATGGTACTTGATACCTCATTGCTTAACACTCAGCAATATAAGGTACGTATCAAGGGTAAAGTGGAGCAATCCAGGGAAAGAGGGAAGCACCCTCCCCTACACCTCGGTGCTGTAACAATTGAAAAAAAGAGCCTTATGGTCGCTCTCGACTAAAGGGAGCTATGTTTAAAGAGGACTTGGAATTAAAAGTAAAAGTAAAACTTTTACTTTTAATTCCAAGTCCTCTTTAAACATAGCTATGAAATATATAGGGTTTAGTTTGATTTAGTTTTGTGTCATATCAACTATTGTAAGTTATTTAATGCCAAATCCTCTTTATACATATATATTAAATATACATGATTTGGTTTGGTTAGGTTTTATAGAATATCAACTATTGTAGGTTATTTAATGCCAAATCCTCTTTATACATATATATTAAATATATATGATTTGGTTTGGTTAGGTTTTATAGAATATCAACTATTGTAGGTTATTTAATGCCAAATCCTCTTTATACATATATATTAAATATATATGATTTGGTTGGGTTGGGTTTTATAGCATATTAACCATTGTAAGTTATTTAATGCCAAATCATATTTATGAATATGTATTTAATATTAAAATGATTTTAAAACATTTTGTTGATGAGGCTCTTAAACGAGCCAGAGTAAAATGGTTCCAAGTATTGCTATATAGCAGTCACAATTTAACACCCGTCATTTGTTTGCAAACAGTTTGTTCTATTTGAGCCTTACATAGGATCCTATTAGTTGTTACTGCTCCGGGGAATAGTTGACCTGGAAGTAATAGCAATCAAGGGATACTCAACATTCCCCCAAATCTCCAAATCTCGAGCCTCTTCATCAGGTGGTTTAGTGTCATATCCAGGACACTCGTTAGAGATATTTTTCCCCTCTGTACAGATGCAGTCGGTATATTCTACAGCCCCAGTAAACAGGGCTAGAATTTTTCGAAGTTGTCAGATTTTATTTTCACAAATACAAGAGGTAAAGTGTAAATACACTGGAGTGATATATTTGCTGAAGACATTTTATAGCATACAGTACACTGTTTAGTTCTATTTAACCCATAGATAGGACCCTATCAGGTGCTACCACTCCCGGGAAGAGTAGAACCGGGAGCGATGGCAATGAAGAGGTATTCCGCATTTCCCAAAACTCCAGCGTTACTGGAGCCTCACCATCAGATTGTTTAATATCATATTGGGGGCGGGTGTCCTCGTGGTGTAATGGTTAAAGCGATGGACTGCGGAGTCGTTGTAAGCGAGTTCGTATTCCAGTCGCGCTATTGCGTTCACTTTCGGGCAAATACTCTTGGGAAAGGTATGAACCCCCTTATCCTCCCAGCTATGGGTTAAATAGTACTGTTCTTCTAGGAGAATGGCTTTGGCATTAAATAACCTACAAAGGTTGATATGCCATTAAACAAAGAAACCGACCAACCAATCATATCTGGACATTCGTTCTGGGGGCAGGTCTTACCCCTCTGCTGAGATGCAGTCGGCGATTTCTGCTGCCCCAGCCGAATGTGTCTGTCTTTTGTAGATAATATGACCCTTTAATCTTGACTCGAGTTGCGCACTTATATTTACTAATACCCTTAGGAAAGGTATGAACCAGCTGATTCGACCAGGCATGTGTTAATCGCTCGCTCTCATTGAATCGTTCCGCCTAGGGAGTTGAGTAGGCGGGAGTAAAGCTTACAGTTACATTATCAGACAATCCTTCCTTCTTCAATTATGTAAAGAAAAATATAATTCAAAGAACATTCTGTTCTAGTAACCTCTCAGTTATCCCGACTGGCTTGTCACTGGGTAACAATCTATAAAGTAGGAGAGTATTAGACGAGCCATACAATAATATAAATAACAACAGTTCCGTAACGTTTCTGGTGTGCACTCCAGCCGATAGGTCTCGCTCTGGTCAGCCGCGTTTGAACTGGGCGTAGATCAGGCCGGGTCTGGCCTGTCGACTGATAATTTCCTCCGGCCTCAGGGGGTGATCCCCCCAGGCTTTTACCTCCTTCAGAGGGGTTAGGTTTATTTCCTGGCGCCTGAGGCGTCCTTAATAAGGGGAATGCCGACGGGACCGAAGATATTTTTGGCTCTGCCGGGCGCGTGTGGGCCCCGGCCCACCTCAAAAAAGCCTTGTCCGTTCGGTGGGGTGTGCAAAAAATCCCAATACAATATTATAAATGATTTATAGATATATATCACATATTCTTACCAAATACTGATATGTGTCCTGTCGGATGGGTTGCAGAATGCACCGACTGCACCTTTGCAGATGGGTAAGACTCTTCCGACGAGTGTCCTGTGTTATGACACTAAACAAACTAATGGTGAGGCTTCTATAATGCAGGAACTTCGGGGAATGTGAAGTACACTTATATTGCCATCGCTCCCAGGTCCACTCTGGCCCGGAGTGGTAGCATCTATTTGGGTCCTATCGATGGGTCAGATTGAACTAAACTGTATGTTTATGCTAAAGGATCCCAGCCCACGCCTTGTGGGAGGGGGGATATATCTTTTCACTTGAATGAAAACCAAAATGAATGATCTGATTAATTTATTTAAAGATGTGTCATTTTAACATCAATCATTGGGTAAGAGATGTCATGTTTTAAAATAGATCAATGCACAGACAAACTCCACGGTTGTTTACGTTTTGTTTTGATGATTTGAATTTTGACTTAGTGCTGACATTTTAAATTGACTTTTGAATTTCTTCCAAAGTATGTAAGTCTTTATTATGCTGTTATGTAAGGAAAATTACATTTTCCTAAATAAAAGAGTAAGTATCATACTCTCCATAATTTTTTGGACCAGTGAATACCTCATACTGTCTTACAATACTAATGTCTTAAATACGTCAATTTGATTAGCAGATGGCGACCATGGGATGCAGCATCGTGGAAGTAAAGTAGTGTGAATGAATCTAAAAGCGAGTTAATAGCGCACTTTCTCAAGATGTTGGGCCGAAAAAATTCTTTGATCAACGGACAGGAACATATAGTTCAGTCAGGATACTACTGCGCCTCATCTATGAGAGTGGCGTCTATTGATGAGAAAAAAAAGCCAACAAAGAGTATTATGAATCTAATTCAAATCATGCGTCAAAATCATCTTGCGGGTCAGCTCAGGCTGGAGTCCTGGTTCCTATGTTAAAAAATCAGCTAAAGAGCCCAAACTAAACCTTCTTAGATGCAAAACACTGTCGAAATAGTGACTTATAACGTTACAATCATCATCATCATGTCGTGCCATCAGCAGGTCCTCAGAGCTACATCCCGTATCCTCACCGAGCTGCTGTATGTCGGTTCGAGCTGGTCGCCCAGCTCTTGCTCGGCCATGTGAAGGGGTCCATAGGAGTATATCACTTATGGGATCGTCCCTACTTCTCCAGCAGTGTCCTGCATGTCTGGTTCGTCTAATTTGGATAGTTTCCGATATGGGTAGTAGGTGACCGTACAGCTGATACTTTGTGGGGTGTTGCCTGCAGGACCTGTACAATATTGCTCGCAGCATACTTGTGTAGTTGCCGTGAAGCTTTTTCTCCACCTGTTTTGTTAGTGGCCATGAAGTGCATCCATATAACAGTATCGACACGATCGCTGCTTGGAAGAAACTGCGTTTCATTTTATCGGTCTATATGATTAATAGGCTATTGATAGCTGTCTATGCCTTTGCTAGTCACGTGTCGATGTCTGTCTAGGTCGATGAGACACTGCTTCCTAGGTAGGTGAACGTTACAATAGAAGGTAAAAGCCAACTACCTGAGCTTATAGCTTTTGAAGCCGAACTGAATATAGACATCATATTTGTGCAGAAACATAGATAGCTTAAATACCATGATTCTGGTAATAGATGCGTCGGCAGGTGTAATGAAAAACTACGTCAATGTCTCTATTATAGGAATGCATCTCAGCCCTCGTGCTTTTAAATAAGTAAATAGCATTGTGAATATCCAACTGAGAATGATGTGTGCAACATTTAATCCTATTTACCAACCCCACCGCTCGGGCAGGATATGACACAAGGTCAAATTTTAAGCGGGGTTTAACAGGTTTGAATTCAGAGTTTTCCTTCTCCGAGACTAGTTGCCTCACCAAAGCTGAAGAACCTACTCTGTCCTACTATCTACCCATAGCTGGAGGGAGAATAATTGGATTCATACCTTTCCCAAGGGTATGAGTGCTATGTGAAATGCAATCAGTCTCATCCAGGATTTGAACTCGTGTCGCCGTGTCCATTTCCTACGACGTTAACCATTACACCACGGGCACCTCCATAACAGGTTTGAATTCAGACTTCTCCTTCTCCTAGACTAGTTGCCTCACCAAAGCTGAAGAACCTAGCCTGTCCTACTATTTACCCATAGCTGGAGGGAGAATAATTGGATTCATACCTTTCACAAGAGTATTAGTGCTACGTGAAATGCAATCAGTCTCATCCAGGATTTGAACTCGTGTCGCCGTGTCCATTTCCTACGACGTTAACAATTACACCACGGGCACCTCCATAACAGGTTTGAATTCAGAGTTCTCCTTCTCCTAGACTAGTTGCCTCACCAAAGCTGAAGAACCTAGCCTGTCCTACTATTTACCCAAAGCTGGAGGGAGAATAATTGGATTCATACCTTTCACAAGAGTATTAGTGCTACGTGAAATGCAATCAGTCTCGTCCAGGATTTGAACTCGTGTCGCCGTGTCCATTTCCTACGACGTTAACCATTACACCACGGGCACCTCCATAACAGGTTTGAATTCAGAGTTCTCCTTCTCCTAGACTAGTTGCCTCACCAAAGCTGAAGAACCTAGCCTGTCCTACTATTTACCCATAGCTGGAGGGAGAATAATTGAATTCATACCTTTCACAAGAGTATTAGTGCTACGTGAAATGCAATCAGTCTCATCCAGGATTTGAACTCGTGTCGCCGTGTCAATTTCCTACGATGTTAACCATTACACCACGGACACCTCCAAAATTTGATGAGCAACATTTAATGGCCACCACGTCACAACAATCCTCTCTCGTTACGGTTCCATCAATGTCAGTGTTGAAACAGGCATCACAGTCTTCTATAACGACCTATCTTACCCTATCCGAAAAATTCTCTTACACAATATTCAAATCAACGGCGGAGACATGCATGCTAATATAAGCAAAGATGGAAATATCAAATTCTGCTCATACAACTAGCCAAATTCAAATCAGCAACGTTCATTAGATTTTTCTATAGAGAACAGCTTCACATGCCAAAACATGAAATACAAAAAAAAAAAGAAGAAGAGAGAGAGAGAGAGAGAGAGAGAAAGAGAAAGTGAGAGAGAGAGAGAGAGAACCATGGACGTATACTAACCAAAATAACTCTAAATCACAGTTAGATTATGTATTTATCAACAAGAAGTGGACAAATAGTACTTTGAACTGTGAAGCTTACTCCTCTTTTGCAGGAGTATCTTCCGATCATAAAATTATCCAACAAAAATTTCGCCGGGGTCAACGCAGAAATACCCCCCCCCAAAAAAAAACAGGCAGAACTTTACATGTGAATTGTGATATCGTATTTACCAACCCCTCCGCTCGGACAGGATATGACACTAGGTCAATTTTTAAGCGGAGTTTAACAGGTTTGAATTCAGAGTCTTCCTTCTCATAGACTGTTTGCCTCACTAAGGCTGGAGAACCTAGTCTGCCCTACTATCTATCCATAGCTGGAGGGAGAATAATTGGATTCATACCTTTCCCAAGGGTATTAGTGCTATGTGAAATGCAGTCGGTCTCGGCCAGGATTTGAACTCGTGTCACCGTGTCCATTTCCTACGACGATAACCATTACACCACTGGCACCTCTATGTGGATTGTGCTATATTTCAAATGCGAGACTTTTGAATGAGATTCTCCGGGTGACAAATAAGAAAACTTAGATACTGCCCTTACAGATGCAGCGGCCAGGTGCATGTCAAAATAATAAGAGGAGTAAACTGGAAGTTAATAGCAGTTAGGAAAAAATTACATAGCCTCAAAAAGCATCCTTACTTAAAAAAGGAATCCTTGCAAATGCCAAAACTTTAAAAAGCCCTGTGAGAACCATCTAAAACATACTAAAAATAACAAAAATTATGTTCAAATCAATAAAATAAAAAAAAATTGACAGAAGAAAGATTACCAGCGTTAGCCTGGCAAACAATAAATGAAGTAAACAGAAGGAAAAGCTCACTGTGAGCAAATCTAAAAGCTTCCAGCCAAGAGGAAAGTCTTCTGAATTGGAAAGAACATTTCAAGAATCTGCTTTGAAAAGTTCCTATAATCATTGATAAACCCACCGAAAAACTTTTTATTGTCAACTAGACATCATATTAGGATAGTTTACGGAGGATGAACTTGAGGCTGGACTGAAAAAAATCAAATGCAGTAAATATGAAAGCCTCGACCAAAAGACCTCTGGAAGTATGGAGGTCAAGGAAATTTGATGGCTTAATTCTTATATTATGCAGCACTGTTTATTAGCAAAAGACAACAGATAGATGGAAGAAAATCAGCACCTTCCTCTTTTCACAAGAAAGCTGACCCCAGTATCATTGAGAAGCATGACTCTTACTAGGAGAGCTACTCAGGTTTTTACGGCCGGCTTCTCAGTAGTATCCAACCTGGTGTCGAGCAAATTCAGAAGAAAAATCAAAACGGTTTTCAGAGATTTTGACTATCCGTCAAATCATCGAAGGATATGTACAAAAGTTCACTTGGCAAGACTATTATTCCAAGATTGCTCGGAGACAGTTCATTCCATACACAGAGAAAAGTAGAAGCAAATAGTATAAGCATATGGTTGACCCAGTTACCTAGGGATACAGAATACACATACTGCATCTCTGCAGACGGATGAGACTCTCCTAACGAGTGTCGTCGAAAAGACGCTAAACAATCTGTTGGAAAGGTGCCCGTGGTGTAATGGTTATCGTCGTAGGAAATGGACACGGCGACACGAGTTCAAATCCCGGACGAGACTGATTGCATTTCACATAGCACTAATAACCCTTAGGAAAGGTATGAATCGAATTATTCTCCCTCCAGCTATGGATAAATAGTTGGGCAGAATAGGTTCTTCAGCCTTGGTGAGGCAACTAGTCTAGGAAAAGGAAAACTCTGAATTCAAACATGTTAAACTCTGTTTAAAAATTGACCTTGTGTCATATCTTGCCCGAGCGGTGGGGTTGGTAAATATGGATGGAAAGGTCCAGTAATGCTGGAGCTTGGGGAATGCGGGGTACACCTTCATTACCATTGCTTTCAGGTCGACTCAAGCTTGGAGTGGTTGCACCTAATTGGGTACTACCTATGGGTCAAATAGAACTAAACTGCGTACTTATGCTGAACTGAATTGTTTGAAATAAAACTATTTTGCCAAGTCGGCTGCGGCTGTTGAATACACCGTTGCTTCTCTGCAGATGGTAAGACTTCTCCCACGAGTGTCCTGATACGATACAAAACAATCTGATGGTGAGGTTCCTGTAATGCTAGAGCTTTGGAAAATGCTGAGTACACCTTTATTGCCATAACCCCCAGGTCCACTCTGACCCAGAGTGGTAGCACCTGATAGGGTCTATCCATGGGTCAAATAGAACTAAATGATGTACTTATGCTTAACGGAATTCTTTGAAATGGAACTGTTTTGACATTGAAACAGTTCTTACAGTAAACTGAATTGTTTGAAATGGAAATGTTTGATTGAACTGAATAGCTTGAAATAGAAATTTCATTGGATTAGTGGGTAGAAGGTTCACCAATGGCCCGGGAGACCAGGGTTCAATCCCAGGTTAAGTCATACAAAAGATTCAAAAATGGTACTTGATGCCTTCTTGTTTAACACTCAGCATTATAAGGTTGAATCAAGGGTAAGTGGAGCTTTCCAATGAAAGGAGTAGCGCCCATTCCTACCACGTGGTCTAGCAGCTATCGAAAATGGAGGCTTCCTGTTGCCCTCGACTTTGGTAGCCAAGTTTACTTATTTTTTATTTATATATAAAGTATGTACTTATTTCTGGCCTGCAACTATGTAAACAAAATAATATATGAATAACGCAGAAAAATCGATATCCGAATAAAACATTCGTATTAAACGAAAAAGTGCTCGAATGCTAACAGGCAGAGCAGCATAATTATAAAAATCATTCTAACTCATAGTGTCACGTGATATCCCACGGAGACGATAGAAATAAGATTAATACTATCCTCCCGTTGGAATGAACAGTCGCAACCCGTCAAAAAAGTGACCGTTAAGAAAGAATGTAGGTCACAGAGGGGATATCAACAGGTGTTGGTACTTAGTAACCTTAGGTCGCCGGACACCGGAAGGGGGGGAGGAAGGTAGAAGCCAAATGATTGGCTGAGGCCCAAAAACGGAAGTGGCACCCTTCTCCCCGTCGGCGAAAAAAACGAGAAGAAATGTTAGTTGTTTGGCAGGGTTCGTAGCGGGCAGACGGACCAAAGCCAGTATTCCGGGTTGAAGACAAAAGAATATCTGAGACACGAGGGAACCCAGGTTCTTCAAGCCAGTGTTTAAAATAGCTTAAAGTCTATTAGCCCGTGAAAGAAGAAAGATTCTCCAGTGGAACCCCGTCGAAAAATAAGATAAGTAACTTTGGGACTATTTTCTCCTTTATACCCAAATTTTATATACCACCCTCTCTCTCTCTCTCTCTCAGTTTGAAGAAACGAAAGAACAGAAAAGAAGAAAGATATTTATGTCCACGGGCTGTTCAATTATTATATGTTTTGACACTTTGAAAGTGTATATAATTGTAGTAAAAGATTCATGTATTTTTATGTTACCACGTGGTCTAAGTTGTTCTTTGCAGTTCTGCTACGAATTTGTTGAGTCACATTTCCTTTTCAGCTTTTATTCGCCTTATGTTATCTTGCTTAGAATTGTCCTATTAATTCCTTAAAAATATCACACGGGAAACCGGAGTTGCCGACTACTACAATATAATATTATTACGACTAAACCTATAGGTCCATATTCTTCCATTGTCTAGGGGAAGGAAGGAAAGCGACCTGGTGAGTGTGTGGATAGTGTGAAATTTGGAACCCCTTGCCAGCGGCGGTCAGTCTGGCCCTAAATTGATCCCTCACATAATATGCCAGTTCTTATATGCCTGAGAGAAAAACTCTGAACGAGGACTTATTCTATAGGGGATCAAGTGCCAACCTGCCCCGTCTTCACACGTGCAAAAATAAAGTCCCGGTTTGGGATTTTAGTCAATTTGCCGTCACAATAGTCACTTTGAATAGTGTTACTGACGGTTCAATTTTACTTTGTTTTAACAAAAAAATGAAAACACAATCATGGTGTAAAAGAATCTGAGAGGAATAAATTATATGGATAACATGAAAAGCTCAAACTCAGGCTTAGTGAAAAATAAAGTATCGTACGGCGAGGGCTGGAAGTTGATTGGTTTGGCTAGTTTTTATTGCATATCAACCATTGTAGGTTTCCTAATGTGGTCTGATGATTAGCGTCCTAAACTGCGAAATCGTAGTAATCGTGTTCGATCTCCAGTCGCACTCTTATGTTAACGCTTGGACAAATACCCTTGGGAAAGGTGTGAACCCCCTTATCCTCCCAACTATGGGTTAAATAGTACCACTACTGTTTATCTAGAAGGGTGGATCAGGCATT